>OY740781.1:117739690-118339690 GCA_963514005.1 Raja brachyura | reverse complement strand
TCAGCATGCCGTCTTTCATGATTATAGATCTGAAGAGCCAGCTGTTCTCTCTCATTCTCTCTTTATGTGGCATGTGACCTGCCATAAACACATGGATAAAAACATGTTGTTTTTTTCCCAGCTAGTAGGCAGTAAACCTCAGGAACAAGCATTGCAGCTGGAATATTCAGACTGGGTTCTGTGGAATGGGGTGTGTTAAGCACAGCTTGGTTATCAAAACAATCTCAAGGATGGAAAGGGCTTGAAGTAGTTGAGAAATGCATGAGTTGTGATCTGGATAATGAGCCCTATGGTTTGTGGCAACTTTCTGTAAAGAGGGTTGTGGAGGAAGGTAGATAAACTGGCTGGACATCCGTGACCAGTGAAGTTCTGTCTGGTTATGTGCTGGGTCCTCTGCTATTGGTAATAAAGTACACAGTAACACAGTGAATCCCTCATTTTTACCTTTTAAAATGGATTTTGGTTGTAGTGGTCTGACCTACCAACCTTCACTGCCAGGCTGGGCTGCCGATGATACCCCGACCCGGTCCACCTCTCCGGCTGCTTCCACTGCCATCACGAACCTGGCTGCGCTTGATGCTGCCGTGGCCACCACCACTGCCATCCCCACCTCTGCTGTTGCCACCACCGCTACTACCAGCACCACCACTGCTGCCACCACCTTCTCATACAGCAGGATAGAGATCAGCTGCCGAATTGGGTGGAGAAGTGGTCGATGGAGTTTGACTTGAGCAAATGGAAGGTGGTGCACTTCGGGAGATTGAATGAAGGGAGGGAGTACATAGTTAATGGCAAAGCCCTTCACAGCATTGGTGTAAAGAAAGATCTTGGAGTCCAAGTTCATAGCTCACTAAATGTGATAGCACAAGTAGATAGAGTGGTAAAGAAGGCATCTGGTATGTTTACCTTAATTGCAGTGGCATTGAATATAAGAGTCAGGAAAGTCATAATGCAGCTTTGCAGTTTGGTTAGGCTGCATTTAGAGCTCTCTACATATTGTCTGAGGAAATTCTACCCCATCTAAGCCATTGGCACTGTGGCAGTTCCAGTTGGGAAAGATAAAAATCTCCAACTATGACAATCTCGTAGTCTTGCAGCTGTCTGCAACCGGCCAGGATATTTTGTTCCTCGAATTCCCATAGATGATCTGGGGCCTATGGTACTATCCCAACAATGTGATGCCAATGTGATGCCTCGGTGACTGCCAATCACCCCCCCCCCCCCCCGGACACTTATTGTTATTTATTCAAATCATTTGCTGTGTCGCTCTTCCAGGGAGATGCTAAATGCATTTTGTTGTCTCTGTACTGTACACTGACAATGACAATTAAAATTGAATCTGAATCTGAATCTGATTGCCCCTTTTTTATTTCTCTGCTCCACCCATATAACTTCAGTGGACAATCCTTCACTCATGTCATCTCGTAGATGATGGGATCCCTCTTCACTTCTTCACTTGCCAAAAATCAAGTCTGTACCATGCCCGTATTATCCAGTCAGGATGGCAAACTTAGGGAGAGCTCTTCATCAGGATGGTTTTTAAAAACATACATTTTCCTGAGCTTTCTGAAGGCCTTAAAATTGTGTTCTTATTTCATTTGTTGACAGACCCAAGTCAAACCTTGCAATTCCTTTTCCCTGCACTTGATCAATTACACACTAATCTCAGCACAATTTCAGTAAATGGGATTGTTTGTACATTACTCATCCTTTTTGAATGTTCTTTATTAGATTTTGCAAATCTACTTTTCCTCTCGTGACATTAGGCACCAATTTTAATCTGAACTATCCAGTGAAAACCAGGAAAACCCAAGCATGATATGGTTGAACATCACTGACCTCAGTGGTGTACAAAATTGGCACACATCTTAAAATCATAGGTTTAACTTGCTTGCATTGGACATGTTAATCAACAAGACAGCAAACAATGCTTAGTCTCTTCCAATGTTGCCCTCATTTCTTATGTTCAGGTGCAGTTTAATAATCATACAATTCACAGAGTACCTTAAATTCATTCATGAAAATAGACACAAAAAGCTGGAGTAACTCAGTTTGTCAGGCAGCATCTCTGGAGAAAGAGAATGGGTGACATTTTGGGTCGAGACCCTTCTTCAGACTGTTCAGATCCAGTCTTCAGATTCAGCCTCAGGTTTTTAGAATGGTTCCGTACCGAAATGCCACCTTTTTCTCCAGAGATATTGCCTGACCCGCTGAGTTTTTCAACTTTTTCTGTCTATCTTTGGTATAAACCAGCATCTGCAGTTCCCTCCTGCAAATTTGCTTTCATTCATAATCAATTGATAATTTTCTCCAAAGGCTCTGTAAGGCTTTTCTTAAGCCAACTAACAGGACTGACTGTGGTTGTGGTTTTAATAATCTTTACCTTATCTTAAATATTGCTGCTCAACGCAGGGCAACATTGCTGAGATCATAATCCACATCTCGCCACTCCATTGCGCCCCTAGGCATCTCTCTTCGTATAAACTTAAAAGGAAAATGCAATACTCTGAGGGAGCTGTCAAGCAGGTTGTATTTCTGGAACAGCTGCTCTGTACAATCTCCTCAATCTGAACAACGTGTGCACCTGTGCATGTCTGCACTGCGGCAGATGCTGCGTCAGCAGGAATCACAGCAATACAGCTCCACGTTGTTACTTAATTTAACTTTGAATGCCCATCAAAATACTTATCTGTTTCTGGTGCTTGGCACGCATAGCCCAGTTAAATATCAGGACCGGAGATGACATGAGGATGGTGTTAATGGTGGGCACAGTAAGACAAATCCGCAGTCTGAAGAAGGGTCTCGATCCAAAATATCACCTATTCCTCTTTTCCAGAGATGCAACCTGTCCCATTGAGTTACTCCAGCTTTTCATGTCAATCTCCAGTTTAAAGCAGCTTCTGCGGTTCCTTCCTACACAGGAGATTACATCATTGCTTTCCTGCTGGTATACTGAGGGCTAGACATTCCTGTACTTTTGAAGGGCACATTCATCCAGCATTGCATGGAGGGCATGATGAGACAGGTTGTACATGTGCAAATGTGCAAAGGGATCTATACTCCACTGATTCAATAGTGGCAGACAAGTGGAGGAAACCAGAGATATTGCAAGTGAACTAGGGGGAATGACAGTCGATAGAGGCCTGAAGACATGGTGGAGAGGGCCAGACCTTGAGTCAGGAGGATTGTTGGGATGAGACGTTGGGGAGTGGCCGGAGCAATGGTCTGGAAGTCAAGTCAAGTTTATTCGTCACATACACCTACAACATGTGCAGTAAAATGAAAAGTGGCAATGCTCGCGGACTTTGTGCAAAAAACAAATAAACAAACAAACAAACTCCAAACAGAATGGAACAGAATCACATATTCACATATTACATATTGTGGGCGGAAAGAAAAAGGGAAAAAAACAGCAATTTAAAAACAAACAGTAAAGTTAGTCCCTGGTGAGATAGGAGTTCACAGTCCGAATGGCCTCTGGGAAGAAACTCCTTCTCATCCTCTCCATTCTCACAACATGGCAACGGGGGTGTTTGCCTGACCGTAGCAGCTGGAACAGTTCGTTGCTGGGGTGGAAGGGGTCTCCCATGATCTTGTTAGCTCTGGAGTTGCACCTTCTGATGTATAGTTCCTGCAGAGGGGCGAGTGTAGTTCCCATTGTGCGTTCGGCCAAACGCACAACTCTCTGCAGAGCCTTCTTGTCCTGGGCAGAGCAACTCCCAAACCAAATCGTGATATTTCCCGACAAGATGCTTACCACAGCCGCTGAGTAGAAGTACTCGAGGATCCTCGGAGACACTCTGAATTTCCTCAATTGCCTGAGGTGGTAAAGGCACTGCCTTGCCTTACTCACGAGTGCTGCAGCATGCGATGTCCATGTCATATCCTCAGAGATGTGGACTCCCAGGTATTTAAAACAGCACACCCTATCCACAGTATCCCCATTTATCCTCAATGGTGTGTACGTCCTCGGATGATGTACCCTCCTAAAGTCCTTCAGCTCCTTCGTTTTTTTGATATTCAAGAAGAGGCTGTTGTCCTGACACCAGAGTGCCAGATCAGCAACCTCCTCCCGGTAGGCCTTCTCATCGTTATTTGAGATCAGGCCCACCACCACAGTGTCATCAGCAAACTTGATTATCGAGTTGGAGCTGAACCTAGCCACACATTCATGTGTGTACAGGGAGTACAGTAGGGGGCTGAGGATGCAACCCTGAGGGGATCCCGTGCATAGCGTGAGGGACTTTGATGCATTTCCCCCCATCTTGATTACCTGGGGCCTGATGGTGAGAAAGTCCAGGACCCAGGCACACAGGGGGGTGTTGAGCCCCAATTCCAGCAGCTACTCAGCCAGTCTGGTGGGGACTATCGTGTTGAAGGCTAAACTGAAGTCTATGAACAGCATCCTCACATAGCCTCCTTTCTGCCTGTCAAGATGAGAGAGAGTGGTGTGCAGAACCTGGGAGACCGCATCGTCTATGGATCTGTTCGGACGGTATGCGAATTATAGCGGGTCCATGTTGTGAGGGAGGAAGGCGCAGATGTGTTTCTTGACCAGCCTCTCAAAGCATTTTATGACAACCGAGGTGAGGGCCACCGGACTGTAGTCATTCAGACAGGCTGGGGAGGCATTTTTAGGTACCGGTACAATGATGGATCTTTTGAAGCAGGCAGGGACCGCGGACTTGGCCAGGGAGAGATTGAATATGACAGAAGATCGACAAGTCAAATTCACTGCCCATGGATTGAATTTTGAAAGTGGTTCACTTTAAGTCAAGGAGAAACAGGCATCAAATGTGTTGTTAAGACCACTTCACACGAGTGGCATTTGCTGTTCACAAATCACAGTCCACAAATGCATTTTGGCAATTGACATTAAAATGTTCATTGCACGCTCTGCCTTTTGACATCACTATGCATGCCCAAAAACCTTTGCACGTTAACAAATGTTTAAAGGTTGAAGACACTGAAGAAATTTTGTAAATTGTTTGTCCCACAAACAAAATACATACTGACATTTAGGGATTGGGCTTCAAGTTAAATTTATCTGCTTAGTGGGGGAAAAAAACAGAAGAATGTCCAGGTCAGGATGATATGGATGATAATACGAGGACAACGCCTGTGCGTGTGTTTGTTTAACGTGTACTTGATATTGCACTCCAATAAGCACACAGTCCTTCACAAGGCAATCAACTAATTCCAATGGCAAGGGAACCAAGACGATTGTAGCTGATGGATCTGTTGCAGCCTTCATCCGCATTCACAGCCGTTGAATTCAAGATAACTTTGTCCTCCTGGTCAGGTGTTGAGGTCTTGCAGGTTGGATTGTTCTTAGTCTGGACCTTCATCTTCGACCTCACCGCCATGGTGGCCCTACCAGAAGCTGGTGTTTCCGACGGCATTGCTCTCGGAATCATGGGGACATGCCTCTTCACCACGACAAGGTAAACGATCCAAAGAGGAGATGATAATACTATCTAACCATCAATAAGAAAAATACTCAGGCACTTCTGCCTCTTCAAAGATTTTCAGGTTAAAATACAAACTGTTTTACATGCTACTATTCAACAATATTAGTGTGAATTGGACAAAATAAATCAAACAAGTTAACAAGTAAATCAGACAGGATTTCAGCCACAGTGTGTCTATATGGGCATCAGAATGAATTATTAATGTTCATCTGGAGCTCACCTTGAAATGTCTAGAAAGGTTGTGAAATAATGACAAAGTTCCAAGGTATCTACCAGTGAGGGACGCAGTCTGGCGGCAGGTGAAAGAGATACAAGCACTGTCTGACAGATTACTCCAAATATTATGGTTACATCACTTACACTCCAAGCCACAGAAACTGATCGAGTCTATTAAATGTTGGAAAATGATTGCAATGTGCATTAAACCAGTGGGTAAATCCAGATGTTTTCTGAAGAACGATGGGATCTATCAGCAAGGGAGGTCATACAGAGCACTGCAGTGTTGACAGGCAGATTGTATGTAGTAACAAGAGATAGTTACATTTAGCTCTTAGGGCTAAGGGAATCAAGGGATATGGGAAAAAAGCTGGAACGGGGTACGGATTTTGGATGATCAGCCATGATCATATTGAATGGCGGTGCTGGCTCAAAGGGCCGAATGGCCTACTCCTGCACCTATTTTCTATGTTTCTATGTTTCTAAGGTTGAGGGATTCTCACTCCTGGCCAATACTATTGCAATCATCTCCTGTTAGATTCTTTTCATGATAGCCCTGCAGCGATACTGCACCCAATCCATCCTGACATGACATCCCTGCTGGGCTCCATCTCCTGCGCCAACTCTGATTGTGATGGAGAGCGTGGTCTCTCAGGGTTATTGTCTTGTCTTTGATGCACAGCAAATGTCTGTAGCTACAGTAAATAAAGCATAATCTAATCAGAAATCATAATGTATCAGGCACTGTGTTAGAGCATGTTTCCATGTATAAACCGTGCAGGTACAATTTCAAATGTTTCTTTGACCAACTTCACTATTTCTTTAAGAAATCCAAAGTCCTTTAGCTCCAAATGCAAACATGGTTCAATGTACAAACAAAATGTAATTTCAAGGTCGCCGCCTCTTATTTGCCTTCTGAAGACATTACCGGAGGCCTAGGTCTGTAAAATTACTGTATCATTATATCACTGGATGTAGTCACAAATTAAGTAAAAATGGCAACGATGTTGCATGTTCATGGTTTTGGTTTGCTAAAATTCCCAGTGACAACATTAAAATGTAAACATCATTACTTCTTAAAATTATAACTGATATTATTTCTACTCCATTAACAGATGCTGAGATTGAGACTTTTACAAGGCGCATGACGTCACTGGCACATGCCATGCAATGTTTAACGAGCAATACCATACGATTTACCTGTGTTAAGGAACACAACGATTAATGCAGTGACAAAACACATTAAAGGTCACTGAGACTGAGACAGGAATGTACAGACATTCTCTCACACACACATGTGCAAAAACACTAACAGACACCACACACACAAAACACACATAAATACACACCACACTCGAATTACACCACCCGCCACACACGCACACTATACAACACACAAGACGGACACAAACATACATTACACACAAAACACTCTGCACACCACACACACACAGCAAGCTGCTTCCCGCACTCACTCTCCCTTCTCCCCACTACATATGCGCATACACACACACGCAGACACACAGGCACACATGCACGCGCACACACATGCGCACACAAACGCGCACACTCACGCACACGTTCACACACAAGCGAGCGCACGCACACACACACATGTTCAGACACACACGCGAATGCGCACACACACAGGATCATAAAACTATCCAGTCCTTGGAAGTTTGCTTCAGGTCAATTTGAGGCTGGCTTCTGAAGCGTAGCTTAAGGAAAATTCTAAACATTGCTCAAGAAGAATGAAATCTTCTCACAAGAAGACAATTCTGCTTTTATTTACAGGATCTGCATTCAGATTTTCAGACCAATTTTACCAAAAATGGGGAGAACTGATAAAGGATAACTGGATTTTTTTCAAAAAAGCTAAAGAATTGTTCATTTTCCTTATTTATCACAGTAATAATGTATTTCTCTTTTTCACACAGAGAGTTGTGAGTCTGTGGAATTCCTGCCTCAGTGGGCGGTGGAGGCGGGTTCTCTGGATACTTTCAAGAGAAAGCTAGATAGGGTTCTTAAAGATAGCGGTGTCAAGGGATATGGGGAGAAGGCAGGAACTGGGTACTGATTGAGAATGATCAGCCATGACCACATTGAATGGTGGTGCTGGCTCAAAGGGCCAAATGGCCTACTCCTGCACCTATTGTCTATTGTCTATCCACTGCAAAATAAAAATTGTAGAAATCAATCCCATGATCTCTAGTTTAGGACTAATAAAATGTGTGTAATTTAAACTGTTATCTCTTCAATATAATTGGATAGTGTAGAGCAAAATGACAATCCTTTCCAGAGGGATGATAAATAATCTGTGCATCTGTGATTAATGGTGGGTCCATTTAAAGAAAGACTGAAGCAAGATAAAGCCTAGAGGTCATTACCAAAACTCTGGATCGATTGGCCAGGTGGGCTGAGGAATGATTGATGGGATTTAATACAGAGAAGTGTGAGGTGTTGCATTTTGGGACGGCTAACAAAGGCATGAATGGTAGGCCTCTGGGTAGTGTTGTAGAGCAGAGGGATCTAGGAGTATAGGTGCATGGTTCCTTGAAGGTCGAGTCGCAGGTAGATTAGGTGGTCAAAAAGGCTTTTGGCATTTTGGCCTTTGTAAGTCAGAGTATTGAGTATAGAAGTTGGAAGATCATGGTGCAGTTGTATAAGACGTTAGTGAGACCACATTTAGAATATTGTGTTCAGTTCTGGGCACCATGTTATAGGAAAGTTGTTGTCAAGATGGAAAGGGTTCAGAAAAGATTTACGAGGATGTTGCCAGGAATAGAGGGTGTGAGTTAAAGGGAGTGGTTGAGTAGGCTGGGTCTCTATTCCATGGAGCGCAGGAGGATAAGGGGTGATCTTATGGAGGTGTATAAGATCATAAGAGGAATAGATCGGGTAGATGCACAGTCTCTTGCCCAGAGTAGGGGAATATAGGACCAGAGGACATAGGTTCAAGGTGAAGAGGACAAGATTTAATAGGAATCCGAGGGGTAACTTTTTCACACAAAGGGTGGTGGGTGTATGGAACAAGCTGCCGGAAGAGGTAGTTGAGGCTGCGACTATCCTATTGTTTAAAAAACAGTTAGAAAGGTACATGGATAGGACAGGTTTGGAGGGATAAGGACCGAGCGCAGGCAAGTGGACTAGTGTAGCTGGGACATTGTTGGCTGGTGTGGGCAAGTTGGGCCGAAGGACCTGTTTCCACACTGTATCACTCTATGACTCTATGACTCGATTATGGCCACTTCTAAATTGAGATCATGGGGAATTAAACAAAAAAAATATTTGATTGCAGCACACCTGCCCTTCACTGTATAAAAATAAAATCAAAGGCAAGTCACTTTAGACCAGTTGAATTCAATATGAACACATTCCTAATACTGAGAAGGCAGAAAAATAACGTCAAATAATTATTGAGGTCACCAGAGGCACCAGTAATCCATTTAATTGTGAGTTGTGGGTTTTTTGAGGGTTTGTTTGCTTCCACCACCTAAGGGTTAGGAGCTTCTGTATCAGTTTTTCAGGAGGATAGGATTTTCCATCACTTTCTGTACCTGTTCAAAGTATGTCCAGAGCTGCAACTGGGTCCAAAGGCACTGGACGAGAAAGACTTGGCCTTCGAGGGTGGATTGTGGATTGGACGAGGGTTTGGTGCCATGAGTTAAGTCCCATGTTTTTGGGAGCTGGAGTGGACGAGTGCATGGAGAATCATGGGACTGTGATCAGTTTTAAGGGAGGGAGTTGGCTTGATCCAAGTAGAGGTTTGGGCTCAGCAGTGAGGTGGTCAGGGATCAGTAATTGGGGGAGTAGATTTGGGAAAGGGATTTGATCTTAAAGAAAAAGTAAGAAGGTACCATGTGAGGGGTTTTCTGGAGTTGCGCATTTCAACAGAACACAAGTAAAATCACATTCCACCTGGAAAGAGGTGGAAATTCATATATGTAACATTGAATTTCTAGTCAATTCTCTGCTCCCACCCAGATGGCCATTCATATCACAGCCTCGTATTGGAAGGGATAGAGCCATAGAGGACCTCGCATATAGCTGCAAAGTTGAAATGTTGTGTTAAATATCAATTGCAAGAGCGCAAACAAATTAATAACTAACATAGACCGTTCTATATAATTTCCATCTTTCCTCTCTCATGCACCAAACAATAAAATGTTTAAGGATGAATAAATAATATATTTGAAGCACAGGGCAGGGAGTCGGTTTTGCATTAACCTGGGAGGTCATGATGATCAAAACGGGATTTTCTCCTGACAGCATCTAAACCGAGATGTCACAATCAAAAAGTAACCCATCCAAGAAACTGGAAGCTCTTCAGAGGGATGGATGGATAGATTTTTGAAATTTTACAGAAATTAGTAGCTTAAGGAATATCAGGAGAAGGTAGATTTGTGCTAGAGGATCGGCCCTGTTCAGATGAATGGACATCGCGGGGTAAATAGTCAACTCCAGCTCCAATTTCTTATATTCTTCTCAAATGAAATTAATACATTTTATGTGTATATACAAGGATGCAGCCAACAACCTTCTCGGCTGAACGAATGATTCACTGCAGCCTCCGGATGTCATGCTTGGTGGCTGCGCCAAACCAGAGCATGATGGAGAAGGTGAGGGCAGACTCTATGATGGCAATATAAAACTGGACCATCATTGCCTGTGGCAGATTGTGTTTTCTCAGCTGCCGCAGGAAGTACATCCTCTGTTGGGCCTTTTTGACTGTGGAATCGATGGTGGCCTCCCATTTAAGGTCCCTGGATATGATGGTTCAACGTAACTTAAATGACTCCACAGGTGTGACTGTGATGTTGTTGATGGTGAGTGGGGGGAGGGGAGGGGAAGCTCTCCTAAAGTCTACAATCAATTCCACTGTCTTAAGAACATTGAGCTCCAGGTTGTTGCAATGGCACCAGGATGCCAGCTGTGTCACATCCTGTCTGTAGGCAGATTCATCCTGATCTTGGATCAGTCCAATCAGGATTGTGTCATCCGCAAACTTGAGAAGCTTGACAGAAGAGTCAGTGGAGGTGCAGTCATTGATGTAGAGAGAGTATAGGAGAGGGGAGAGTACGCAACCTTGCGGTGCTCCTATGCTGAGGGTCAGCGGATCCGAGATGCGCTTTCCAAGCTTCACATGCTGCTTCCTGTCTGTCAGGAAATGGGTCATCCACTAACCGAGGGGTTCAGGCACAGTCAAGTGGGAGAATTTGGAGTGTAGCATCTCTGGCACAATGGTGTTGGATGCAGAGTTAAACTCCGCAAATACAATCCTTGCATAGGTCCCCTGGTGGTCTAGGTGCTGGAGGATGAAGTGCAGGCCTAGGTTGACTATAACTGGGTGGTGCCAGCATCCTTGATTCCAAGAGGCCTCGCCAACAGTCTGTCTGTCCCTTCCTTCTTTGTGTTTTAATAGTATGTGTTAAATATATGTTTTTAATGTTCTTTAGCTTGTTTTCTGTGGGAGGGGGTGTGGGATTTGGAAAACTTTTTCTAATCTCTTACCTCGACGGAAATGCAATTTTATTCCAAATCGTATCTCCGTCTGCACCGCAGCCTAACATCGAGGAGTTGGCAGCCTTTGCTGGAGACCGATTTTGAGAGCGGGGAGCCTATGGGACTTTAACATCACGGAGCTCGTGATCCCTCTGCTTTTTTTCATACGGCTGTATGGTAATTTGCATATCACTGTACCTTAATTGGTACATGTGACAATAAAAGACCTTTGAAACCTTTGAAATAACATAACACAATATGCTGGTAGATTGAACTTTCACCTTAAAATGCAATTATCATAATAATGTTAAATCTTCGCTGTCTCCAATGGATCTCTGGCCCAAGAAGACTGAAAGTGGAGCGTTTGATTGTGTATTGATAACCACGCACAATGGAAGCCTTGTGAACGCAGCCAATATCGTCTTGTGCGGAATAGGTCCCACATTGACCTCATCAGCCACCTCTGAACCGTACAAGCAAGCCATCCTTGATTCCAAGAGGCTGTCTAAGAGGGAAGAGATCACACAGACTATAGTATGTAGGAAGGAACTGGAGATGCTGGTTTAAATCAAAGATAGACCCAAAATGCAGGAGTAACTCAGGGGGACAGGCAACATCTTTGGAGAGAAAGAATGGGTAATGTTTCGGGTCGAGACCCTTCTTCAGACTGATCAGGCTGAAGAAGGGTATGACCCGAAAGGTCACCCACTCCTTCTCTCCAGAGTTGCTGCCTGTCCAGCTGAGTCACTCCAGCATTTTGTATCTAACACAGACTATCATTCCAGTAGCCCCAGTTTGCACAACACAGTTGTATTTAGCCTGATATTACGTGAGTCAGAAACAACTGAAGGAGGTGGTTACCTTACTGCAGGCAGCATGTTAGATTTCTTACCTGCAGGAATTAAATAAATTAAATGAAACTAGGGAAATTAAAAATATGCAAACAACATTGGAAAGTTACTGAAAATAGCTTTATTAAATACTCTATGCCCAGCTTAACATCTATGAACCTGTCAGGTAATTTGCCTTCAAGTGCTACTTAACTTTTAATTAAATCCTGAGCTGATTCCACTGAAGTACCTCCAAAAACAAACATGCTTTCAGTAACAACTTGTAATTTGCAGTAGACTTCGATTTGCAAGAGCACACTCAAAATTAAAGATGTGGGAAGCAGCATAAGACGATGTAATCATGGTTTTCATTTCCACGGGTTACAGAACTGTGGCGAATGTCAGCTTTATTTAATTTTCTACTTAAAGGCCAACTTGCAGTATTCAGTCATGTTTTTATGTTTTGGTTAGGATGAAATGGTCCCACCCAATTTTTTTCTAAGGTTGAATTACTTTGCAAGTTTTGTATCAGTTCAAGATGATTTTATTTGGGCCCAAGAACAGACTTGGAATATCTATCCAGCTCAACCACTTCATGAACAGCTTCTTTATACCAATCACTTTTTGCAAATAAAAACATGTTCTGTTAACCCTGCCTTAGCTTTGCCTAATTTTAGGGGATACATGAAACATTTATTTCTTTCAATTCTGCTCGTCACTTTCCTCACCATGTTTTCCTGGACTTTGATATCTGCATCGGTCACTCTTCCTGATCTTGAGAATGTAACCAGTTTCTATTTCATTCTCCCAAATTTTGGTCTTCCATTATTTCTGCTTCGATAATACATCTTCCAAACTGTGTTTCCAATGTACATCTCCTTTTAATTTAATTTTTCAGGAGTCATCATCAATGATTTGGAGGTCACCACTGACCGGAAACTCAACTGGACCAGCCATGTAATTACTGTAGCTACAAGGTCAGATCCAAGGCTAGGCATCCTGTAACACACCCATACATGGCAAAACCTTTCCAACATCCGTAAGGCACAAGACAGGAGTGTGGTGGCATACTTGTGTCTTGTCACATACTTGCTATATGATTGCAGCCCCAACAACCCTCTAGAAAATTGATACCATCCAGGAGAAAGGAGTAATTTGTTTTGTTTGTAGAGCCACCACACTATAAACATTCAATTCCACCAACTCCTGTGCACTGGCTACAATGTGCAGTCTTCAAAATGCACTGCAATTACTTGCTAAGTTACTCCAATAGCACCCTCAACACATATGACCTCTACTTCCAAGAAGGAGAAAGGTGCAGACAGAAGCAATATCTACAGGTTCACCTCCAAGTCATACACCAAGTTCACAGCTCCAATCCCTGAAACTCCCCATGCGGTAGCACTGTGGGAGCATCGACATCAGAAGGACAGCAGAGGTTTAGGAAGGCAGGTTGCCATCTCTTTTCATGGGGAATTTGGGATAGACAATAAATGCTGGCATTTCCAACAAAGCCAAGATTCTAAAAAATATATTTTTTTAGAGGCAAGTGGAGTTCAGTACAAGAATAGGACATTTTGCTAATATTATATACTTATATAGGGTCTCCTGGTGAACATAGGAATACAGCACGCAGGTCTGGTCTACAGAAAAAAAAGCCTCAGAATGCTGGAGTCACTCGGCGGGTCAGGCAGCATCTCTGGAGGACGTGGATCAGAGACATTTCAGATTGGGTCCCTTCTTCAGACTGATTGGAGTGGGGAGAGAAAGCTGGAAACAAGGTGGGAGTTTGACAAAGCCTGGCAAAATGATAAGTGGATAGGCGAGGGAGGTTTCTGATTGGCAGATGGTTGGACAAAGTTCAGAGATGGATAGGCAAAAGGTAGTAAGGTTAGGAAATAAAGAGAGAAGTGGTTGTAAGCTGCCCAAGCAAAATATGTGGTGATGTTCCTTTAGTTTGCATGTAGCCGCACTCTAGCAAAGGAGGAAGCCCAGGACAGGTTGGGCAGAAGGTGAATGGGAAGCAGAGTTAAAATGGTTGATAATGAGAAGATCCAGAATGCCATGGCAGACCGAGTCCAAGTGTTCAGCAAAACAGTTGCCTAGTCTATGCTTGGTCTCTTCTATGCAGAGGAGGCCACATCAAGAGTACCAAATAGAGTAGATGAGGTTAAAGGAGGTGCATGTGCAAGAATGTGTGTCTCATCTGGTGAGACATTTGGGGTCTTTGAATGGAGGAGGTTTAGGGATAGGTGTTAAATCTCCTGTTGTTGCAAGGGAAAGTACCCGAGATCAGCGTGGATAGGGTGGGAAGACTAAGGAGTTGCGGAGAGAATGTGCTCTGCGGAGGGGGAAAGTGGTGGGGATGAGGGCTGTTGGTAATATCCGGTTGGAGATAGTGGAAGTGTCGGAGAATTATGTGTTGGATGTGGAGGCAGATGGGGTGAAATGTGAAGGGCATGAAATGCTATTGTTGTTCTTTCAGGGGAAGGACGGTGAGCAAAAGCAGCATTTGAGCTGCTTGTGTATACACGTCTGATCTTCCTGCCACAAGAGAAATCAAGGAGGTGAGGACTGTACTCTGGAGTTTAAGAGAATGACAGATGATCTCATTGAAATGTAGGAAATCTGTGCATGTTGGTTCTTGACATCTGTGAATACAGGAAAGCCAGTGCACATTCAAAGGTCACTGAATCCATGTTGGCGACACAACCTTTAACATGGCACAATCACTTTCAAAGTTACTTAGAAAAGATGCATAAATCTAAGTGATAAGAGGTTGCAGAGCTTTGAGATGCACATGGATCTGGTTGTCAAGTACAACAAGTAATCAAGAAACCTAATGGAATTCCCACTCATTTAGTGGTAGTGCGACTGAATGTAAATATAGCTAGGTTAGGCGTCAGTTGTAGAGGGCATTGATGAAGCCGCATCTGGGGCAATGTGTACAGTGTTGATCTCCTCATGAAAGAAGAATATTAATGCACTGGAAGACGTTAGAGAAGGTTTCTTGACTATTTCTCGTAACGGGCAGGTTGTACCTCGAGGAAAAGGTGAAGAGGCTAAATGTGGGTTTGCCAGAGTTTAGAAGAGTGAGAGGGGTTTTGACAAAAACATATGAGATCTTGAGTAGTGAAAAGATGGATATCCTCTTGTGAAAATATCAAGAACCCAGGATCACAGTTTGAAAATAAATAGTTGCTCTTTTGCAACAGAATGAAGGATAATCTTTCTCTCAAAAGAGTTGTGTCTTTCGAACTTTCTCTCTCAAAAGGCAGTAGAAGCAAATAATATTCAATTTTTAATGCAGCAATGCGTGGATCGTTGACATTCAAAAGAGTGAAAGGTTATTCAGATAGAACAGGAATGTAGAGTTGTTACAACCAGACCAACTATTTTATTGAATGGCAGAGTGGGCTTGAGGGGACAAGTGGCCTATTCCGGCTCAATTCATATGTTCATATGCGAAGGCTAATTTGAACTGTTGCTTGCCACCACAAAATTTGATCAAGGCAAGAGTGTAAGTCGTGCTGATTGGATAATGAAATTATCATTCACAAGAAGCTTAAATGTCATGGTCTGCCTCGGTCAAACAGACAAATGTTAATCATGGAAATACAAGAGACGGTAGAAGCTTGAACCTCGAGCAAAACACCAAGTGCTGGAGGAACACGGCAGGTCAGATAGC
Source organism: Raja brachyura (assembly GCA_963514005.1). The sequence continues at coordinate 118,323,983 of OY740781.1, read as the reverse complement.
AGCTGGGGAGGGAATGGACAGTTGACATTTTGGGATAAGACCCTTCTTCAGTTCTCTATGCCAATGTTCAATTTAACTCCTATTGATCTGGCATCTCTACCAAGCTGTAGATTCCTTATGTAGATTTTTCTTACTTATCTAAATCCATTCCAAAATGCACAGTTCACATTCTATGTAGGAATTGCATGTGCCACCAATTTTTCAATAGCATTAATCTGCAATCTCTTTCCTTTTAATTTTTCCCTGTTCTCTATATTCAGTCAATGCTGAAAGTAAGCATGCAGGTACACCAGTCAGTGAAGAAAGCTAATGGCATGTTGGCCTTCATAGCGAGAGGATTTTATAGGGGCAAGTTGGTCCTACTACAGTTGTAAAGGGCCCTGGTGAGACCGCACCTGGAGTATTATGTGCAGTTTTGGTCTGCTAATGTGAGGAAGGACATTCGTGTTATTGAGGGAGTGTAGCGTAGGTTCACCAAGTTAATTCCCGGGATGGCGAGACTGACATATGATGAAAGAATGGATCGACTGGGCTTAGATTCACTAGAATTTAGAAGGATGAGAGGGGATCTTGTAGAAACATATAAAATTCTTAAGGGATTGCACAGGCTAGATACAGGAAAAATGTTCCCGATGTTGGAGGAGTCCAGAACCAGGAGTCAGAGTTTAAGAATAAGAGGTAGGCCATGAAGGACTGAATTAGGAAAAACCTTTTCACCCAGTGAGTTGTGTATATGTGGAATTATCTGCCACAGAAGTCAGTAGAGGCTAATTCACTGGATGTTTTCAAGAGAGAGTTAGATATAGCTCTAAGGGCTAATGGAATCAAGGGATGGCCTACTCCTGCACCGATTTTCTATGTTTCTATAACATTCTTATGTCTGCACGGAAATCATTCATATACCAGGGAGAAAGAAAGATATCTCACCACAGATGATTATATTACAGTGCTAACTAGATATGAGCAATTTATTTTCTGTCATTGAGTCATTATTTTTTCCCCATTCCATTGTATTCACTACTATTCCTATTATTTTCATACCTCTCAAGATCTGAAACATCACCCATTCCTTTTCTCCAGAGATGCTCCCTGTCCCGCTGAGTCTATCTTAGTTTAGTTTAGTTAATTTAGTTCACGTGTACCAAGGTGCAGTGAAAAGCTTTTGTTGCGTGCTATCCAGTCAGTGGAAAGACAATACATGATTACAATCGAGCCATTTACTTCCACTTGCTACCACCACCATTCATCCTGCATCAATATTTGGGACTAAAGAAGTCAAAACAAATGTAGGACATTGTCCATGTAAGGAGAAGAAATATTAGGACAACACTGATGCACGAAGTTCAAGTCCTAGTTGTGCATACTCCTGCATGCAATAGATTTACATTGCTGCTATTCTGTTAATGTCAGTTTCCTGTTCTGTGGAAAACAAGCCAATTAATAGTAGGTGCATTGAATGTTGTTTACCTGAATTTTCGGAAGGCCTTTGATAAGGTGCCGCAGACGAGGCTGCTAAAGAAGATGCCTAGCAGAGGCCCATGGCAATAATGGGAAGATACTAGCATGGCTAGAAGGTTGGCTGAATGGCAGAAGACAAAGAGTGGGAATAAAGGGAGCTTTTTGTGGTTGTCTGCCAGTGAGTAGTGATGATCCGTTGGGGTCAGTATTGGGGCTGGTACATGTCACATCAATGTATACCAATGATTTGGTTGGGGGAATTGATGGCTTTATGGCCAAGTTTACAGGTACTATAAAGATAGGTGGAGTGGCAGGTAGTGCAGAGGAAGCAGAGATTCTGCAGAAGGACTTGAACAGGTCGGGAGAGTAGACAATTAAGAGGAAAGATGGAATGCAGTGTGCGATCATGCATTTTGGGAGTAAAGGCGTAGACAATTTTCTAAATGGGGCGAGGATTTAGAAATCGGAGGTACAAAGGGACTTCAATGAGTGCAAGATTTCCAAAAGGTTAAATTGTAAGTTGGATCGGTAGTAAGGAAGGCAAATGCAATATTAGCATTTCTTTTGAAAGGACTAGAATAGAAAACAGGATGTGTTGCTGAGGCTTTATAAGGCACTGGTCAGGTCACATTTGGAGTAATTTGAGCAGTTGTGGGCCCCATATCAGAGGAGGGATGTGCTAACGTTGGAGACGGTCCTGAGGATGTTTACGAGAATTATTCCAGGGATGGTTGGGTTAATGTATAATGAGTGTTTGATGGCTCTGGGCCTGTACTCGCTGGAGTTTAGAACAATGAAGGGGGACCTTATTCAATCTTACCAAATAGTGAAAGGCCTGGATACAGTGGATGTGGAGAGGATGTTTCCACTAGTGGGAGAGTCTAGGACCAGAGGCCATAGCCTCAGAATAAAAGGATGTACATTTAGAAAGGAGATGAGGAGGAATTTCTTAAGTCAGAGGAATTTGTGGAATTCATTGTCACAGATGGCTGTGGAGGCCAAGTCAATGGGTATCTTTACAGAGGAGATTGACCGATTCTTGAGTTGTATGGGTGTCAAATGTAATGGGGAGAAGGCAGGAGAAGGGGTTGAGTGGGAAAGATAGATCTGCCATGATTGAATGACAGAGTAGACATAATGGGCCCATGGCCTAATTCTGCTCATGTAACTTCTGAACTTAAGAACAAGAGTACAGATTCTTCCAACAGGATCCAGACAAACAAGTTAATCAATAACAATAGTCGTTGAATTTTGGCTGTTAGCAAGTGGAATGGCCAGTTCAGAGACTAAGTAGTTAGGGAGTTCTGGGGCTTAAATTGTTTCATATTCCAGCAAAGCTTTGGATTGATCAGAATTAGCATCTAATGCAATATTCAGTTATCACCCAAAACAAAAATCTGAATCAATCCTGCAATCCAGCCTTAACACAAGAAGACACTGCTCTAAATGGCATTGAAAGGTCTAAACTTAAATATTTTATACATGTCAATATTCAAATATTTTTCAAGGTGCATAACAAGCTTTCACAGATACAGACTTGTATTTGAATTGGTTCCAAAACCATAATAGCATTGGACAGCATTACTTTTAGAAACTCATTCACTTCAATCAGTCACCGTAAATCAAAATTGTAGATATTCTAATGTGATAAAGCATAATGTTAATATTGATATTAATTATTAAAATGCCTCAAGTAACATTAAATGAGATTTCTGTACTATTCTCTGATTCAGACTTTGTATTTCAGGAACAAGGATCAAAACGTCTCAGCCTGTCAAAGCTAAATCTAGCAATTGGAGATGATTGGACATGTTGCTGTGAAGACAATAAATGTGAAAACCTATTTGGCAAAAGGCTCTTCGAATTAATCCAGAGCAACAACAAAATATATCTTGTCATTTATTATTTCATTTTGAAGAATTTAAACAAAATCTATTTCAGCTGCTGTGTGGACTACTGCTATTGTATGTGGTGATCGCTGGTTGGCGTGGACTCGATGGGCTGAAGGGCCTGTTTCCGTGCTGTATCTAAAGTTTGGTTCTTTTGAACTTTTCAAAACCCAAACAGTTCGAAAGCTGGAAATGCAATCACCTAGATATATATTTAAATAAGAACATGTCAACCATGGGCAAAGTGGAGTTAAATCAGGGCGTTTAATTAAATCTTTAAAATTTCGCGGCAAACCGAGCTTACACACAGCAGAAGATGCTTGCAATCCTGTAGCAGCCAGCAAAACCATTTCATCGGTCTCCCACATGCTCATTTGTACGTATGGAATGTACACAAATCGGGTGCTCACATCGTGGGGAGGACCAAATTAGATAAGTCTAATAGAACTGTACAACTCCAGATATGCAGCACCAGCACATACTGGTTGCATCTGAACTTCTATTCCGACCCTCAGTCCTCTTGTTTCAAAGTTTGCATTTTAAAACAATACCTTTGCAACAAAAATTCATATGATATAACTTTTCTTCTTATATTAGATTCTTAAAGTAAAAATGTAAGATGCATTGCGTGTTATTCCATTATTTGCTTTGTTATTTATGGACAATACTGCAAAACAAATAAAGGAAACGGATACTGTCACAATTATGTCTGACGTAAATGAAAGAGAAATTATAGAATTGTTTTTGAGCAAAATGTTTATTGTTTCAATGAACATTCTTCTATTTTAGTTGTTTCCGGAAGAGTAGAATGAAACAGTGAAGCTTTTAGTATATCCAGTGAAGGACAGATTCCCAATGTATTTGTTTCTTCAATGTCCAAATGCAATAGATAGAATCGAATCAGTGCTGCTACAGATGTGGATCAACTGCTAGCAAGTTTGCATCTTAATCTGGTGATTATGGGTTTAAATCATATTCTGAACAACATTGGTCAAATTCCTGATCTAGTCTGTGCTGTTGGAGCTAACATTTTTTCAGATGAAAAGTTAAACAGAAACAGGGTGACATGGTGGCACAACTGTAAAGCTGCTGCCTTACAGCGCCGGTGACCCAGGTTTGATCCTGACTAAGGGTGCTGTCTGTATGGCGTTTGTAGGTTGTCCCTGTGGCCACATGGGTTTTCTCCGGATGCTCTTGTTTTGTCTCACATTCCAAAGGCATGCAGGTTTGTATGTTTATTGGCTTCTGTAAATTGTTCCCAGTGTTTAGGGAGTGGGTGATAAAGTGGGATAACATAGAACTAGTGAATATCTGATCAATGGTTGGCATGGATCTGTTGAAGGGCCTATTTCCATGCTGTATCTCTAAAACTAAAATAAGCCCTGTATGAAGGGTGGAAGGAGTTCAACACTTGAAATACTACCTACCAACCGGAGTGTGTAGGATGCAAAACTGGGATAGCATAGAACTAGTGTATGGGTAATCGTTGGTCGGTATGGACTCAGTGGGCCGAAGGGCCTGTTTTCATGTTCTAGCTCTAAATTAAACTAAGAAACCCTGACATTGCATATGTTGATATGAATTATCCTACGCATTACACTGCAAAACACTGTTTCCAGCCAATGTTTATTCATAAATCAACATTATTAATGCAGATTAACAAGTCACAATGGAAACTGTAACCAAATTTGACATTGAATTTGTTACACTTCAAACGTACTTCATAGGATATTAAAAAAGTCAAGCTTCCTGAAGGGTAGAAGCATGATAAATGTAAGGTTTCCCGACAGCAACTGAGACCCTAAGCCAACGACTGTTTGTCCACTCCTTGATAAAATAAAATCTGTTGCCAGACCTGAACGTGATATCTATAAGTAAAACCATTCCCCAAAAGCATTCGAAATGAATTAAAATTACAAAGTACTGATGTTGCCACTGGAAAAGAATTAACTAAAAGTATCAGCATTTTGGATTTCTGGCCACAGTTGATAGTTCAGAAAACAATTCCCCTGGCACTTCATCTCGTGCTAACCAGATGAGAAGATGTGCAAAGCCACAGGGATGCATGTAATGTTAATTATAGTTGATCAAAAGATACATCGTGAAAGTTAGAACACTTAACATTCTGAATTCTGAGCTAACTGAAGGAAAAACACAGCATATGTCCATACATTCCCAAACTTGGACTGTTGTCAGTAGCACTGCTGCATTTTGCCTAAACACACGTTAAAGGATTGTGCTAACTGAGGCAAAAAGACCTGAATTACGATAAATTGCATGGAGGTCCCACTAATATCAGATGTGACTTTTAACTCTCACAGTTCAAATAAAATTGAAAAATACTGCAGGTGCTTTTAATATATGTTTATATATTTTCCCCATGACCTGTGGGACTTTTTCTGGGTAGCTCTAGCTTTCTCTCACTGTTATTCCATTATTTGCGTTATTGGCTTGATATATATATATATGTGTAGGATAGTTTTAGTGTACGGGGATTGCTGGACGGGGTAGTCGCCATGGGTCAAAGGCCCTGTTTCTGCACTAAACTAAACTATATAAACCTATCTTTTAATCTTTTCCAGTGATTTTTATAATGATGGTGTTGGTAAAGATCAATTTAAACTTGATAAGGTTGCATGAAGAGGGAGGAATTTCCTGTGATATTGGGTGCAGATCAAACTAGTCAAAAAAAAGGGTCCCGATCTGAAATGTCACCTCTCCATTTTCTCCAGAGATGCTGCCTGACCCGCTGAGTTACTCCAGCATTTTGCGTCTATCTTTGTTAAGATAGTAATTGCTTAAAATATCAAAAGTTGGAAATTAAGCAAAGCAAATTAAAATAAAGTGCTGCTGTCATATCTGCAGAAGAAGAGAAAAAGAACAAAAAAGTATCCTGAATTGTTAACATCAATATTAATAGCTTCAACTGACCCAGGCAGTAGATGAGTTAATTGACGTTATGTTGGGCATCATTGTAGCAATGTAGGGGACCAAAGACAGAGAGGTCAGAGTGAGATTGGACTGAGATTGGATTGAATTAAACTAAAAGGCAACGTATCTTTGTTGCTTGAATGGAGGTGATCAGCAAAATGATTCCAAGTTAATTTTTACCATCACTATGAATGCTACTGGAAAAGATAGAAAGAACTCAGGATTAATCCTATCTCTCAGAATGTTTTCCATTAAGTTCCCCACCACAGACTTTAGAATAACTAACCTATAATTAACCCTGCTGCCCTTCTAGAGTAAAGGTACCACATTTTCTGCCTTCCTGTCATCTGGCACATCACTTGTGGCCAACAAAGATATAAATATCTCTGCTATTGCCCCAGAAATGTCTTCCATTGTCTCCCATTGTAGCCCAGGGGTTTTACCAACGTGTAAGCATAGGATTAAATACCTCCTTCTGTATAATTATAATATGCTGGAACTTCACCATCCCAAGTGAAACATCAATATCATTACCTTTCATGAACACAGATGAGGAGAACTCATTTAAGACCTCAGGGTCCACGCACAGATGGTACCTTTGGTCATTAAAAGGTCCCACTTCCTGATGACTCTACTCTTTTTAATATATTTATAAAATGCCTATGATTTTCCCCATGACTCTTTTTGTTCTTCGTATTTATTTTTATGAACCTTCTGCACTCTCTGTATTCTTGAACCAGCTCCCCCATTTTCAGTGCTCTGTATCTACTATGTGATTCCCTTTTTTTTAATCAAACCCTCAATATTTCCTGACATACAGGATTCCCTGAACTTTCCCATTACCTCTGGGGTGAAAGAATCATTCACGGCATCTGTGCAGCAGGTCAAACAGGAGTGCATGCATTTTGATTGATCTTACACTTCCAATTGGGTGTAGGTAGTTCACGCTCTCTCTCCAATCATAATAGTGTAGCATTTTTACGCACATTCAGATGCATGGTACACACAATATCCTATCAGCACTGAGCCAGCCAGAAAAGCAATGTGTAAGTAGGAACTGCAGATGCTGGTTTAGACCGAAAATAGACACAAAAAGCCAGAGTAACTCAGCAGGTCAGATAGCATCTCGGGAGAAAAGGAATAAGTGACGTTTTGGGTCGAGACACTTCTTGGGTCTTCTTGGGAATGGAATTCTGAAAGAGTGACTTGACACAAAAGCCGAGTTACTCCAGCTTTTTGTGTCTATTTTCAGGTAAAAGCAATCTTGTACTCAGGCATTAATGACATGACTGACTCTATGCATTTATTGGTCCTACATCCACCAAAACTTATTTCACGAAAAAGGATTCTGCTATGAGTGCACCAAAAGCAAATGGATACAATTTCTGCATTCCTTATAAAGCAACCTTAGTGGTCTCTGCTACACATGCTATACAGTAAAACTGGACTGGTCCTCCATGATCTTAACCTTGATTTATTCCAGTTCTGGGACTAAATCCCGTTACACTTTGTGTTTTATTGCTTTCTGTGACATCCAACAGTCTCCAAAGCCTTCCCATTGGGTGGAGGAGAAAGTTATCATTGTCCTCTGCCTATTTATACATTTTATATTCTTAGGCTATCTACAAACTTTCCAAGACTGACTGCTAACTAACTGAAAGGGAGTGAGTATATGCTTTATGGTCTTTATAAGGTAAGATAAATTAAGTTTCTATATTACTTATCCTAAGTCATGCAAATAAATTGGAATTACCCTTCTACAACCCTTATGGGAACATATTGGTTCTAAACTCTCATGATTTAATTTAAAAAAACTTCAAATTCCTGAAGGTAGATTTGTTTGTATGTTACAGTTCCCAATTTATGTTTGTCTGATCCTATTGAATGTGTTGAAATCAACCTTCCCCTAATTGAGATATATTTGCAATTGAGTTCTGGAGGGTATGTACTCTTTAGAATTCCAGAATAGGAGGGGGCTGAAGTGTTTCTGGGATGAATTACCAAGATAGTGACAGAAATAACAAAGGACGGTTAGTCAAGTGTGGTGGTTGCTGGGGTGGAAGACGAGGACAAGAGGAATCCTAACCACATTCTGCCTGGGAGGAGTGGTGAGAATAGAAATGCGGGAAATCAAGGAGAAGCAGCTAAGGACCATGTCAACAATAGTAGAGGGAAAACCCTTGTTAAGGAACAAAGGAAACATCTTGAAGACACCTTGCTATCAGAGTACATGCAATGGAGCTGGAAACATGTGAAGACCTTGCAGCAATCAGGGCAGGAGGTAGCTGCAGACAAATAGGCTTATAATTCAACACTATCACCTCAGCTGAAGGAGATGTCAAGGAAGTGTTGAGTCAGTTACAGACCATGTGAAAGTGAAAGCAGGAAATAGGTAGCTAAAGTGATTTTCGAGTTCGGAGTGAGTGCTGCGAACAACAACCAAGCAGTCTCAATTTGAAGGTAAAAAAGTTGAGCCGGAGAGGTGAAAGAGAGGTAGTGAAAGTGAGACTGGTCAGACCTCTGTTCAAGAAGGATTTATCTTTCCAAAGCAAGTTTTTAGCATTCACTTTGCTGAAATTAAACCCACACTCCTTTAAGCAATCACGCTTCCAATTTCTCAGGCAGTGGCCTCAAATGTACCAAAAAAGGCCAGCAAGATAGTTAGTCTTGAAAAGAGAAAAGGATATTATACATGCATATAAAGTTTAATAACACTGGTCTAGGAGGGTTTGTGAGAGTGGGGTATGTAGTACTGAGACACCACCCTGTGCCCACCAGGTACAATACAGAATTCATTCAAACATAATTAAATCTTCAAGATTCAAGAGAGTTTATTGTCATGTGTCCCAGATAGGACAATGAAATTCTTGCTTTGCTTCAGCACAACAGAATATAGTAGGCATGAATAATACAGAACAGATCAGTGTGTCCATATAAATATATACACACATGAATAAATAAACTGATAAAGTACAAATAAACAGAGAATGAAAATTTTACTCAGTGGGCCAAGCATGTTCAAGCTCTGCTTGTCATTTCACCCCTGATTTTTTTCTATTATATTCATATTCAGGTATAATCTTATGTTGGAATTCTATTTGACCTTATTTTCAATTTTATGGAATCCAGTACAGACACATAATAGACCACGAGACTATATCATCATCTGCCTCCATGTTATTAATAAATGCATAATTAATGTACTGTGGATGATGAGATTACTGATTTCTGACTGAAGCACTTAATTAACCATATAACCATATAACAATTACAGCACGGAAACAGGCCTTCTCGGCCGTTCCAGTCCATGCCGACCATTTATTTTCCCCTAGTCCCATCTACCGGCACTCAGACCATACCCCTCCATTCCTTTCCCATCCATATACCTATCCACTTTAGTTTTAAATGTTAAAATTGATCCTGCCTCCACCACTTCTGCTGGAAGCTCATTCCACACAGCCACCACTCTCTGAGTAAAGAAGTTCCCCCTCATGTTACCCCTAAACTTCTGTCCCTTAATTCTCATGTCATGCCCTCTCGTTTGAATCTTCCCTACCCTCAATGGGAAAGGCTTATCCACGTCAAATCTGTCTATCCCTTTCATCATTTTAAAGACCTCCAATCAAGTCCCCCCTTAACCTTCTGCGCTCCAAAGAATAAAGACCTAACTTGTTCAACCTTTCTCTGTAACTTAGTTGCTGGAACCCAGGCAACATTCTAGTAAATCTCCTCTGTACGCTCTCTATTTTGTTGACATCCTTCCTATAATTGGGCGACCAAAATTGTACACCATACTCCAGAATTGGTTTCACCAATGCCTTGTACAATTTTAACATTACTGCCCTACTCCAATATTCAATGCTCTGATTTATAAAGGCCAGCACACCAAAAGCTTTCTTTACCACCCTATCTACATGCAATTCCACCTTCAGGGAACTATGCACAGTTATTCCTAGATCCCTCTGTTCCACAGCATTCCTCAATTCCCTACCATTTACCATTTATTGTTGAGTCTTGGAACTTCAGCTGGGATATTGCCTGCTCCCGAGACCTTATTTTATTTGTTGCTTATTGGTCTTTTCAACTTTGTGCCGGTCAGGATTGACAGCAAGGCTAGGCCGAGTAGGCTGCATGTGCAATGAAGTTAAGGAGGCTCACATCAAGGATAGAGTCACGGTTGAGGGAACAGACTACAGCATGGAAACAAACTTCCTGGCCCACCATGATCTTACTGAAGTGCTCTTTCCAGCATACAGTGACTGCCTCTCTGTCCTTGATAAACTCATTTCCATTCTAGGCTCATTTTCAGATGGGATCTTCGAAGTTTAGGTTAGTTTAGTTTAGTTTATTGTCACATGTAGCGAGGTGCAATGAAATGCTTTTGTTGCATGCTATTCAGCGGAAAGACAATACATGATTACAATCGAGTCTTTCACAGTGTATAGATACGTGATAAGGGAATGACATTTAGTTCAAGGTAAAGCCAATAAAGTCTTTAGATACAAAATTCCGGAGTAACTCAGGGGGTCAAAGAATAGGTGACCTTTTTCCCATCTCCAGTTTCCCCCCACCCCCTCCCACCTCTACTTTCAGAGTGAGGAAGGATTCCGACCCAAAATGTCACCTATTCTTTTCTCCAGAGAGCTGCATGACTCACTGATTTACTGCAGAATTTTGTGTCTATCTTCGATATAAACCAGCAGCTGCAGTTCCTTCCTACACACTAAGTCTGTGGTCGTGGTGCTGTGTCCGTCGAAACAATAACATTATTTACGTGAACTTTCCACTTCATTCAGTTGTACCAAAATGTGCCTATCTGCCATTTTGATGACACCAGCATGCAGGACAGTGGAAAACATGGATCATTTTTCAGGAATTAGTTACTTGTGAAGGCAGACGTTGACGATGATGTTCACCATTGCCTTCAAAGCACTGCATGGCTTTAGTTGATGGAGGAAAAGACCAGAAGATCGAGGGTTTTATTCTGTAACAACACTCATGGTCTGTAGCGCAGCAACGATCCCTGCCCTCCTCATAGCTTCAGAGACCAAAACTTCCCCCCGCGGGCACCTGAAGACACTGAAATAAAACATTAACAGTCTCCTCAAAATGCTTCAAATGCACTCGAAGAATAAACAAACAGACATCAGTTGTGTGTTCCAAACCACATCTCCAGCATCGAGGCCCTAATTTTACACTCGATTGGTTTAGTTCGGCAGGCAACATTATTTGCGTGCCCAACACTAGTTTCCCAACAAAGACATTCAGAGCTTTGTCATGGAAAGAAATTATCGGGTGGACAGATAAAAAAATTCAAGGATGTGCTCATAGCTTCCCTGAGAAAAGGTGACATTCTCACTGGCTCTTTGGTATTTCTTTCCCATGACCACTTAAAGCGGAGTAGGAGCATTGGGGATGGCAGTGAGGTCCTCAAATCCACACATTTTATCCGCAGAGAAGGGTGGCACAGTAGGGTGCCACTGCCTCACTTTGCCAGGGACCCAGGATGGATCCTGACTTCAGGTGCTGTCTGTGTGTAATTTGTACTTTTTCCCCGTGATTGTGTTGGTTTCTTCCGGGTGTTACGCTTTCCTCCGTAAATTGCCCCTAGTGTATAGGGAGTGGGTGAGAAAGTTGCAAAACATAGAACGAGTGTGAATGGGTGAGCAATTGCCAGCGTGAACTTGGTGGTCTGAAGGACCATGATGTATCTCTAAAACCTAAAAGAACCCCTGAATAAAGAGTGGAAGGAATTCAACACTACCCTCATGTTCAGACACTCTGCTGTCCGATCTGTGGAAGAGATATAGGCCTCATCTACCCCATCATAACACAAAAGAAGAAGGTCGATCATCTTTGATTCTGCGTGACTTCCTATTAAAAATGTCTGGGTCATGATTAATATTTTAGGGTAAGAACATCTTTAATCTGGATTTAGCTCATTTTTAATGGAATTTATACAGATCATTTACCACAATGCAGATAAGAAGTCCCAGAGTAAAAGAAGGTTACATGGATTAAATTGATTATCCTATTGCAGATTACTTTGTCTGAACAAATGTGGGTCAAGTTTGACCTAGTTTATATGGTAATAAGGGTCTTTTGCAGATGAATAGTAAGATCTTTGTAAATCAGAAATAAATGCTTGCTTGTTCTATGCAACTGGAGGCAGGCATTAATATTTGAACCCAAGTCAAAACAATTTACACCGCTTGCTTTACTCAGTAACTATCTATACTGTGCCAAACTGAATGCAGAACTCAGATTTTGCTCAATCCATTTTACTCGTAAAATGAATTACATTCACTTTTTACATCCTTTTTACATCACTCTCAGAACATTCTAAAGCATTTTGTAACTAATGATCTAATTAACTGAATAATTGCTCAATTGTGGGACATGTGGCAGCCAATTTGTTCATAGAGCCAGAGAATCGTGCAAAACAGAATCAACTCTTCAGCCCAACATGTCCATGCCAGCCTTATTACCCACCTGCACCATTCCCAGATATAGCATCAACCTGCATTTTTGTGGTCAGTTGTAAGCGGCCCAGGTCTGCTACAGACTTTCAGACATTAGTGTAAACTTCTCCTATTCACCTTCTTCAGTAGGAACTTGTGTTAAGAATTTGGCCATCAGAGGGTCATTTGCAGTTGGATTCAATCATTTGAGGGAGCAAAATCCTACCCTGAAACATCAGTAACAAATACACAGTGTATGGATTTTTAATATATTTTTTGTATAAATTCCCAGTTAGATTTTTATACCGATATTAGATTTCTTAAGGTACGCTCTTTCCTCAGAAGTGTAAACTGAGCTGCCTCTATCATAAATGTTCTTTTATATGCAGTGCTCTGAATTCTTGGCTCATTTTCACCTTTCAGTCTTTGTTCTTGCTCTTTCATCTTTCACCTGCAATTGTGTGTGACAAACAACATCTTGAATTCAGACCTGCATTCAACTGATTAAAAATGAACATGAATATCAGTGAATAACTTTCCCATCCACCCATTTGCGCCTTCTTTATCTTCAAACAACAGCTGAGAAAATGAAAATATTCGTATCTCAGTATAATGACAAATCAAGCTAAATACTATTTTCACATCAGTTTGTTTCTTTGATGAATTCTAGGACATTGCTGTATTTAACAGATGATAATTTGAATAATGCTGAGCCCTCAGCTTAATTTCCTCAGTAAAAAAAGTCAATTCATTCAATAAAAGTGTTACCCTATTTCCTGTTCTCTCTTTAAAGCCACTGGGGCATCTTTTCCATTGCTTAAACTCACCAACACATTGTTTCCCGATTTCCCTTTAGATTTACCAGATTCCTGATTTTTTTTCTCATTGCGAAAATATACTTAATTAATAATATATACACAGTAAATACAATAAGTACACATCGTTTCCATCAGTCATAATAAGAGATTTTCCTACTGGGTACAACCCAAGTTTGGTCTGGGTGGATCACATGTCCCAGGGAAGAACTGACTCGGTTGATGAGAACCTTGGGCAGAATTTTATAATCCACATTCAACAGAGAAATGGTTGCCAATTTCTGATATTTTTCTTCTCCTCCTTCTGCTTGATTTCTTTCCCCACGGATCCTGAGGTGATATTAGCTTGAAACACATCACTCTACACAGGTCTGGGTCTATTCAGTTCCACAGAACCACATGCAATTCATCTGTTAACCTGTTATTTCTGAAAGTTTTAATCATTTCAAGACAGCGGAAGAAATATCAACTGCTCCATGGTCAGATGTTGGTCCAGAGTCTTTCTGCTAGCTGTTATCCATGACCCCTGAGGTAGTGGACACAACAGTCTGTGAGAGTGTGTAATATTTGGTCTGTCTGCTGTCTGGACAAGCATTGAGAGATTTGCAAACTTACAATAAGTCTCACCGTGATGATGTTACCAAGGCAGCCACTTCCTCAAGGCACATCGCATCCTGTTCCATAAACTGAACTCTAGATCAGAGGATGATCTTGGAATACTCCAAAATAAAGAGCGGGGCTTGCAGGCTCTTCACTTCTCAGAGTTCCTTCACTGCATCCATCCCCTCGACTAGAGCAGCAGCAGATTCTGCATGCCTTTCTGGAACTGACGCAATTTCCTCTGACTCGGTTTTACATTCCGAATTGCTTCAAGGGTGAAGTACTTCTTGATGTTCAGGGAGTCAAAGAGGGGCTTTTTTTTAGTTAGTTTAGTTTAGTTTAGAGATACAATGTTACAACAGACCCTTTGGCCCACCGGGGCCACGCCGACCAGTAATCCCCACACTCTAGCACGATGCTACACGCTAGGGGCAACTTAACAATTTTACTAAAGCCAGTTAACCTACAAACTAAGGTAGACACAAAATGCTGGAGTAACTCAACGGGTGAGGCAGCATCTATGGAGAGAAGGAATTGGCGACATTTCGGGCCAAAACCCTTCTTCAGACTGAAGAAGACGGTTCGGGTCGAGACCCCATCAGACTGAAGAAGGGTCTCGACCCGAAATGTCGCAATTTCTAGCAATGTTACAAATCTTACCTTCAGTGGCGCTGCACTTCTGCCACTGGCCTTATGCGCGGCTGGCACCTTTGAGGGGGGGGGGGGGATTAAAATGCCGTTTTCTCCTGCCTGTCGGAGGCGGACTTCCTCGGGCTGCGAGCTGCTAATGAAAAATCGACCAGACTTCCATTCTCGATATGTTGTTTTTTTTAAATCGCTGGACAATTTAATTGCTGTTTTAAAATAAAAAGCCACTTCTAACGCCGTCAATGCCTACAACGTGACGGATCTCAAGTACGGGACAAAACACGGGGTAAGTCGTTTATTTTACATATAAACTTGCTTCTTGGGATGACTAATCAAATTTTACGCTGCGAAAATGTGATTTGAGCCCCATATCCCCCTTTTTTTACTCATTAACTTAAATCTGTGCTCTTTGCTTATTATCCCTCCAGCCACTAGAAACTGTTTTCCTTTACTTATTCCACGAAAACTCTGCGTATCAAATCTCTTCGTAGCCTTCTTAGCTCCAAGGAGAATCCAGTTTATCAGTGTTCTGTAAATATAATCCCTCTTTTTCCTTTCAGCAATTTTCTTATGTGAGATGGACTCTTACTCCCTTTAGCCTTTTAGAAATGTTTTCTTTTAAATTCCTCTAAGTTCATGATGTTCTCCCTGATATTTATTTTTAATAATGGAAATTAAATAACTTAATGCTCTATCAACATGCAGATCTCTGTACAGTGTGACTGAAATCCCTGTAGTAGCTTCCTCAGTTGACTGGCAAAATGATACACTGCAATCATTGGAAACATTCATATTATTCAAGTTGAAAAGCTTTCTTTTCACTGTCATTACCGTGAAGGTAGGAGAAAAGCAGCAGCCAAAAGCAGCACAAGCTAGTGTTGGCTGGAAGTTGGTGAGTCAGAGGGAAAGGCTGAAGATTGGCTGAGAGGTGAGCTCTTGGGAGTATTTTCAGTGTTTCTTTTCAGTAGGGGTTGATTTAAAAACCTGGTGGGACCAGCCTAAAACACATACCTTCAAGGTCGGCAGCAGGTGAAGGAGTGCATGGATTGGCTGAGGAATTTAATTCTCAAATTGGTAAATTGGCGAATTAGGTAATTCATCAGCCAATATAAGCAAGGTATGCTCTAGGGGAGTGGCCTGTCGTGGGAAGTGCCTTGTGAGCAAAGTGCGAGCCTTTAGCTCAAGAGTCTTCAGCGAGGAGGCTGAGGAGAGGAGATTATGCAAAGAGTTTGAGAGGATGAGACGTGGTGAAGATGTGACAGGTAAGCTGATTCAATGTGAGGCTTACAGAATGTGGGAAGTCAAGGACACTGATGGTGCCCCTGGCTGCTATAACTGTGGAAAGTGTTTCCAGGTTCAGCTCCTGAAGGACTGTGTTGCGGCACTGGAGAGGCAACTGGATGACCTCAGGATTACCTGCGAAAACGAGAGTTTTCTGAACGGGACCTACAGCAAGATCTTTACACCGAAGATACCCAAAGAGAGAAGAGGGGTCACGATGAGGAAGGGAAGGATGCTTGGAATACAGGAGACCCTGGGGGATGTACCTCTTGAAAACAGGTTCACCCTCTTGGAAGCTGTCGGGACAGAAGACACTGCCATTTTGAGTGGGGGACAGGTCTGCGAGTCAAAAGATGATGCTGAGGCAAAGCCGAAGAGACTGGCGTCGGGCAGAGCCATGATAGTTGGGGACTCCATCGTGAGGGGTACAGACAGGGGTTTCTGCGGCAACAGGTGGGATTCAAGGATGGTGAGTTGCCTCCCTGGTGCCAGGATCCAGGACATCACGGACCGATTGCAGGTCATCCTCAAGGATGAAGGTGAGCAGCCGGAAGTGGTAGTGCATGTTGGCACAATTGACACTGAGAAAAAGAGGAAAGGGATTCTGCAGCATGACTTCAGAGAACTCGGAAGAAGGCTGAAAAGCAGGACCTCCAGGGTGGTTAATACCAGTTTGCTTCCAATTCCTCGTGCATGTGAGGGCAGGAACAGGGAGATCGAGGATCTGAATGTGTGACTGAGGAGCTGGTGCGGGGAACAGGGATTTAGATTCTTAGACCACTGAGATCTGTTTTGGGGGAAGGGTGAATTGTACAAAAAGTATGGGTTGCACCTTAAGAGGAGGGGGATCAGCATTCTGGCAGGCAGGTTTGCCACTGCTACATGGGTAGGTTTAAACTAAATAGTGGTGGGGGGAGAGACAAACTGGATATATAAGGATGGAGTTAAAGGGAAATAGAATATAAGAAAAACACCAGAATTAACAGGGCAGAAAGCTCAGGAAGGGATAGGAGAGTATGGCCAAGTGAAATAGGAATCGATGTGAAAGGTGAGTGGAGTAATTTATTAAAAGTATTATATATGAACGCACGAAGTATAAGAAATAGAGTGGATGAGCTTGAGGAAATTGGCAAGTATGATGTTGTGGGAATTACAGAATTGTGATTGTTGTATTCGAGGGCTAAATAATTCACAAACTACACTTGAACCTGAAGTGTATTTATTACAAGCCAAACATAGCTGCCCTAAAGCCCTGCAGATCACTCACGGACCCTCCCTGAGGAAACATTCATTTTGAGACGGAGCCCTCTAGTGGTGACTCCAAGACGCAACACCTTTCCCTCCTTGTAAATGAAGGTTATCACATAAGTCCAGTTATCCACCCAAATATGTCCATATGCAATCAGTCCAAAATAACAGCTCAGAGAACATAACGTTTATGGCTTCACAGCTGATAATCGTGCAGATACTGAGGTCTCCTCTTCTGTCGCTGAGAGCGTCGAGCGGGAATAGACTGCTCTGCTGTATGCTGACCACAATCACTGTCTTGATTGGAGATTGGGAAGGGAAAAGTGTCCAATTCGTCTTCTTCCTGTCCCTGTCTACTTGCAATTAGACTACTCGCGTTCCACCTGGTGTCATCTTGGAGGAGGTATGCGTTCTCGCTGAATCTCCGTTTAATCTGTATCTGCTTGCAGAGTGCGCTTGCGAGTTTATGCTGCCTGTTTGGGCGGCTGATTCATACCCAGTCACCGACCTTGAACCGCGGTGCTTGTACTCTACGTCTGGCATCACAGTACGCTTTCCCTTTTGCTTGTCTGTGTGCAATCATTTCCACCCTCGATTTGGGTATGATGATGATTGAAGAGCAATCAGTTTTGTTCGCAGGTTTCGCCCTATCAACAGCTCTGCTGGAGTTTTCCCAGTCAACGTGTGTGGTGTGGATCTGTAGGATAGGAGGAGGATATGGATTGACTGTTCAAACGTTTTCCCCTCCAACATGCTTGATTTTATGCTTTCCTTGATCACGCGATTGAATCGTTCAACCCCGCTGTTCGATTGGGGGTTGTATCTCGACGTCCGCTGATGTTGAACGTCATAACTCGCGAGGAAAGTGGAGAACCGTTCAGATATGAACTGAGGGCCGTTGTCTGTTGTTATGACTTCCGGCAGTCCCCACTTAGTGAACAGCTTTTCGAGAATCGCGATGATCGAGCTTGTCGTGACTGAGAAAGTAGTTGTGATCTCAGGCCACTTGCTGTGGAGATCGTGTATAACAAGTAGAAACCGCTGGCTTCTTGGCGCAGCTTGCACCTCCCCGAAGATGTTGAGTTGCAAGTGCTTCCATGGTTTGTCCGGCCATGGCATTGGTTGAAGAGGGGCAGGACATGGTCTTGT
Source organism: Raja brachyura (assembly GCA_963514005.1). Next base: position 118,305,503 of record OY740781.1, on the reverse strand, counting down.
TGCTTTCTCACTAATTGTGCACGCTTCACAATTTTTAATGAAATCTTCTACGCGACGATCTATTGCTGGCCACCACATTGCCTCGCGACACAGTTGTTTCATCTTAACAATGTCCGGGTGTCCTTTGTGTGCCAGTTGTAACACGCGGTGTTGCAGTGATTTGGGTATAACCACTTGTTCTGCGAGTGACACGTATCGTCATTCGCAGCCAGTTCGTTGGCGTATCCGGTGGTACGGAACCAAGTCATCTGCTATCTCCTTGGGCCAGTTTGTCCTGAGATACTGGCAGACGATTTACAGTGTGCCGTCAGCTGTCGACTCTGCTTTCAGCTCTCCCCGTGTCACTCGATTTGCCATCGCCCGCGAGAACGTATTCGTCGATGTCGCTTGAAGCGTCGCTATCGCTTGTGCTTGCGGGTCCCACCCTTGGGACGCAACTGAGCATGTCTGCGATGTGATTGCGTGAACCTGCGAGGTATTCTACTTTGAAGTTGTACTGGTGAAGGCGATTGGACCATCTGTAGATCCTGAGCGGATGGTGTCCTGAGCCTGACGTGGTTGGGTTCAGCAACGTAGTTAGCGCTTGGTGAACTATACAGAGAGTGAATGGTCTCCCGCATAGGTATACGTGCCAGTGTTCACACGCGTATATGCACGCTAATGCTTTGCGTTCCCCAGTGGAGTACTTGCATTCGGTTGCAGTCAAGGGACGCAAATACGATCAGTCGTTCACTTCCATCGATACTCTGCGAGAACACTGCTCCGATCGCTATACCGGAAGCATCTGTTGTGACGTACGTTTCCGCACTTGGGTCGAAGTGTGTGAGAACTGGCGGAGATGCTATTTTGTCTTTAAGCGTATTGAACACGAAGTCCTGCTCATCCATCCATTCCCACTGTGTGTCTTTCTGGATAGACTCGGCTTGTACTTGCAGAATTTAGAAGATTGAGGGGGGATCTTATAGAGACTTACAAAATTCTTAAGGGGTTGGACAGGCTGGATGCAGGAAGATTGTTCCCAATGTTGGGGAAGTCCAGAACAAGGGGTCACAGTTTAAGGATAAGGGGGAAGTCTTTTAGGACCGAGATGAGAAAATCATTTTTCGCACAGAGAGTGTTGGATCTGTGGAATTGTCTGCCACAGAAGGTAGCTGAGGCCAGTTCATTGGCTATATTTAAGAGGGCGTTAGATGTGGCTAAAGGGATCAGGGGGTATGGAGAGAAGGCAGGTACAGGATACCGAGTTGGATGATCAGCCATGATCATATTGGATGGTGGTTCAGGCTCGAGGGGCTGAAAGGCCGACTCCTGCACTTATTTTCTATGTTTCCGTAGCAGCTTCTGTAGCAGTTCTGCGATCTGCTCGTACTGTAGCAACTTGCGGTAGTAGTTGGTGGTGCCCAGAAATGACGCTAGTTCTTTCACGTTAGTTGGGGCGGGGAGCATGTTGATGGCTTGGACATTGTCCTGAGTAGGCTCACCTCCAGTCGCTGTCACTATGTACCCAAGAAAGTCCATCTCGGATGCTGTAAATGTGCACTTTGCTGCGTTGAGCATCAAGTTGTGTTGCGCGAGCCGAGCTAACAATGCATGCGGTCGTCGATCGTGTTACTCCTTGTCCCTTCCATGGACCACGACATCATCGAGGAGATTGAGTGCTCTGTCAATGCCTGCCAGAACCGACGCCACGATTTTTTGAAATGCGCTAGGCGCTGAGCACAGTCCATACGGCATCCTACGGTACTGAAATACTCCTTCATGTGTAATGAATGCTGGAAACTGCCGACTGCGTTCTGCTAGTGGTACCTGAAGGTAGCTTTGGCGCATGTCCAGTGTTGTGAACACGTCGAACCTTGGAACGACACAGCTACCTCTTGTATTGTTGGCAGAGGGTATTTGTCTGGAATGATGGCCTTGTTGACCGATTTGAGATCGATGCACAGCCTGAGTTCAACGTTCTTGTGTCGCGCGATGACAAGATTCGATATCCAAGGGGATGAATCGATGCGCTCAATGATACCATCCTTTTCGAGTCGTTTCAGTTCCATTGAGACTTCCACGCGAATGGAAAATGGTAGACGCCGTAGGTGTTGTCAAACCAGCCGGACTGATGTGTCTACACGAGGTGCGTGACAGTACCCTTTAACTATTCCAAAACCCGAGAAAAGGGAGGGGTACTCATGCCCATAGTGTGTGTCGCTGATCACATTGATGTTCATGCCGGTTGAGTCCTGAAGCTTGAACCTTAGTTGATCAAACAAATTGACTCCCATCAGACTCTTTCCTTCTGCGACGTACAATGTGAAGCTATTGAACTTAACTCCTTTGTAGCAGACGGGAACAATCACTAGCCCTCTCGTGGGTATGGTTGAACCATCATAAGCGTGAAGAGTGTCCCTCAGGGGAGCAAGTGGGTAGTCCCAAAAGTACCTTTTGTAGAGGTCGACGCTCAAAATTGAAAGCTTTGCCCCACATCTATGAGAAGCGATACCGAGGTCCCAGTGATCTCCACCCTGCAGTCTTTGAAAATCCCTGTTGACCGAACATCCTGGTCAGCCCTGTCCTTTATGGAGTATACATCGTGTCCACCCGCAGATTCATTGTCTACATGGAGGACAGATGACTCCTTCTCCTTCGATGACCGGCATACTTTCTCAAAGTGATTCAGCTTTGAACACGCGTTGCATCGTTTACGGTACACTGGACATTCCCCAGGAGCGTGTGTCCGGCCACAATTCGGACACTGCTTGTTTGAGCGACTGTGTTTTGATTGCCTCTGAATGCCCTGCACTGGTGCTGTGTTCATCTGATGAGATGCATTCAAGAGAGTTGGAGGGAGCTCTTAAAGATAGCAGAGTCAGGGGATATGGTGAGAAGGCAGGAATGGGGTACTGAATGTGGATGATCAGGCATGATCACAGTGATTGGCGGTGCTAGTTCGAAAGGCCAAATGGCCTACTCCTTCACCTATTGTCTATTATTATTGAAGCAAATAAAGCACTGGGGTACATTTCCAAAGAGATAGAATTAAAAGGAAAGAAGCTATCTAAAGAATTATATTATACTAGACTAAGTGGGACCCGTTGGGTCCCATGTTCAAATCGGAGGGCTGGTCCCCCAACACAATATTCCACCTCTCCACCAATTCCAATATTGGTGGCCAGTGGTGGGGGGCTTTCTGGAGTGCTAGCATGGGTGTTGTGAGCTGAAGGAACTGGTTTCCAGAGGGCTAGTATGGACATTGTGGGCCAAATGGATTCTTGGGCTGGCAGCTCAGTCACTCAGGCCTGGTACGCTAGCAGCTCAGTCACTCAGGCTTGGTGGGCTGGCAGCTCAGTTACTCAGGCCTGGTGAGCTGGCAGCTGAGTCACTCAGGGTTGGTGGGCTGGCAGCTCAGTCACTCAGGCCTGGTGGGCTGGCAGCTCAGTCACTCAGGGCTGGTGGGCTGGCAGCTCAGTCACTCAGGGCTGGTGGGCTGGCAGCTCACTCATGGCTATTCCTTGAAATTCCATTTCAAGCAGAGTGCAGGCCACCAAATTCAGTTTCATAGCATTCCAAGCAGAGTGCTGGCCGCCAAATTCAGTTTCATAGCATTCCAAACAGAGTGCTGGCCGCCAAATTCTGTTTCATAGCATTCTAAGCAGAGTGCAGGCCATCAAATTCAGTTTCATAGCATTCCAAGCAGAGTGCAAGCCACCAAATTCAATTTCACAGCGTTCCAAGCAGAGTGCTTGCCGCCAAATTCAGTTTCATAGCATTCCAAACAGAGTGCTGGCCGCCCATTTCAATTTCATAGCAATTCAAGCAGAGTGCAGGCCACCAAATTGCCAAACAATTCATTGCACTGTCATTAAGGGCTAACAAATCATTTATTGCAAGTACATTGCAAACTCATAGTTCAGTTGATTCACAGCTTAGGATCAGTTGTGGTCTCTCTCTCGCGATCTTCCAGAATGACTGACTCGCGTCCAGGCAGTGCAGGTATCCTCAGGGGCCTGCGGCAGCACCTGTCTCGGGGCTGTCTACGAGTCTCTCTCTCTCTCTGTGGAGGGGTGTGCGAAGATATACTCGCATGCGAAGAGGCAGAAAACCCGGAAGGGGCCAGATTTTCTCTCGCACTACAAGTGCCGGCAGTGAACAGAGTTATCAAATGAAACCAGCCGCAGAATCTTCTCTTCAGGTAAGACTTATCCACAGGTATACCTGGATGAGAAAGCAAGCTTCATCGTATCAGCGACGACACCCCCACGCCTCAGCGGCAGTAAGCAGTTCCATGAAGTCGATGCCGATTGAAAGCTGGGCAGAGGTCTTTCAGGCCAAGGGCCAAGCCGGTCTCAAGAAATATGGAATTCATATGCACTACCATTCCTGCTCTCCAATCAAGGATGGGAATAGAACCCACATCAGGGGCCTTTGGGTTTACCATAAGACCACCGGTAACCATGGAGGTAGGTGGGTCTGGTTCTTCTGAAACATGGGGTAAGTGGACCATTTATTAGTTGGTAATATTTACACTTGTTTTGTACAAATGACAATGATAACATGAGATTCAGATCAGTTGTACTAAAATGATAACATGTGATGAGTTATTATTACACAGTATACAAGGGTACCAAGCATGGCTTGGAATTGGGGCAAGCTCGGTAATATGGCCAGAGTTGTCTTTCGAGGCAGGCTCAGAATTATGGTCGAAGCAGTTCTTAAGGCAGGCCTAGTAGTACGGCCAGAGTTGTTTTTCGAGGCAGGATCAGTATTATGGCCAGATTACCTTTCGAGACGGGCTCGGGAATCTGGCCAGAGTTGTCATTCAAGGCAGGCACGGAATTATGGCAGGCGTGCCCTGTTCATTGTGAAAGGTGGAGGATGTCGGTTCATAATTGATTTAACTCCCATGTGCAACATAGATTTTCAGTATATGGAATTTCTTTACTGTCTGACTATTGATTTCCTTAGGAGCTTTATGGCATGCATCGATCTCAAAGATTCATACTATTCAGGTCACATTCACAGGGATCACTGGAGACATTTGAAATTGATCTGGATGACATTTCTAATGCTGTGTTTTGCTTAAATCAACTGTTTCAGCTGAAACTATATTTGAGGAATTGAGGTTCCTTCAGCCATCCAGTCAAATTTAAGTTGATACCAACTGGAAGTTATTGATTATCAGATTTACCTTTAACTATTAATTTGTGACTCCGCCTCGTGGGGCAACAGATTGGAATCAATTGAAGCCTGTAACAACCTTGTTATCAAGCAGTTTTCTATTCATCAAGTTTAATTGGCAATATAGCAGCTGTGTTTCAGCTGTGCAATTGGGCCTTGCATTATCAGAACTTTCAACATGCAAGAAGTAACCTCTCAAGTGCCATATAGGTCATTGTTAACAGACCTATGCTATTACAAGCTGAAGCTACCAAAGTCACAATGGTGGTTGAACTATATTCAGCATTGCTCCAGTAGTTTTGGTCAAATAGTCTTCAATTATATTACTAACAGATGCTAGTGCTCAAAGATGGAAAATTACGAATGCCATCTCTCGTAACGAAGGCAGATGGGATTTACATGAATCACCAATTCTTTAGTTATTGGTTATTGTGCGAATATGCAAAATCTGCATGCTCAGTTTCCAAGTTGATACACTGTGGTGGTGGTATATGTTAGTCACATGGGTGCAATCAAGTCAAAGTATCTTGTCTTAATTTACCCAATTTTTTTTGGCGCTGGTGTATCATCATGTAAAATCAATGACAACACAGTATGGATGTTGGATCACAAAATATTTTAGGATATTATGGCTCAATGGCACCCAATATCGATATGTTTGCATACAGGCTCGTTCACCAGTTGTAAAACATGTGGCATCAGTGTCGACAGATACATTCGCGCTACACGGGGGAGGAATGTCCTTTTATGTGATTTCTCAATTTTGCCTCATCAGTCGGGTCTAGCAATAATTCAGCAAGATCCCGCTTCAGGGTTCTCGTATTGTCTGACTGGCTTACGCAGCCATGGTTTCCCGTAAATATTGGGAATGATAATAGAACCTTATATGGGGTTCTAAACATAAAACTTTGCTGGTTCAGCCTGGGGTTCGGGGAACCAGCCTCTACATGATTAATCAATTCATTGCTTTACAGAATCTGAGAAGACCGCTCCTGCGGCTCGGGCTGTCAGACTGATCCATGTATGCGCTCACTGCAGAGTGCAGGGATAGCACCAAAAAAGCAGTACTTTGCCTCTTCAGGAGATGGGAAGTGTTTTTATGTTAAATGTTATGTTACATATAATACGGCACGGACACTGACATCTTAGAGTTCATTCTCTATGGGTCTTTGACAATAAATTAAGTTATAGTCCCATAAACTGTGCCCAACATGCTTCTCATCATAGTTGCTGCAGCGAGCGGGACCCGCTCTGTCGGGTCTCACCCTCTGATGTCCAGTTATTAAGGATATCATTAACACAAGTTCTCCCAGACCCAAGTACACAGAAGTATGGGATATTGATATTGTGTTAACATTTATTCACCATGGGGCTCCAACTATATCTTTATCCTTGGTTCAACTCTCATAGGTAGTTATTCCCCGGCGCTGCCCTCAGCGCACAGGTCCAGTCATTACATAAATTGCGACTGGACAGGATGGTTACACCAGCTATATAATATTTCATGTTTACAATTTAGTTAAGCAGGGCAGCCCAGGGGTGTCAGGTCTCAAACTAGTTCTCATGGACCTTGGGTTATGTGTGGTTACACATTCACAACATTACATCAAGGTCATCTAGAGCTTTAGAGGCTCTGAAACTAGTTATATTTGTTACTTACAAAAAACCTCATAAGAAGGTATCAGTTCAGACCATCTCCAGGTGGTTAATACTGGGTTTTGGCTCATGCAAGAGTAGATATTAATTTTTCTTGCCAGACCAGTGGTATTTGCCAACTCTATTTTAGATTCTATTTTATAGTTTCCCCTCAGATGAGAGGGGTTACTGTTATTATTATTTGTTCATTTATCAGCATCAGCATGTTTTAAATCCATGTCATGTCTGTATGCATTATGAATGTTTCCCTTATCTGTGGTCAACTGATACAGTCGTGCTTGTGGACTTGTTTTCCACGGCATGAAAGCACAGAGCTTCAAAATCTTCACGTAGTCATTCACGTGACTCCGAAGTAAAATAGTATGATTAAATGAGAACTTACCAGTTTGAAGTTTGATCTTTATTTTATGAGGAGTTACGATGAGCGATTACGTGCCTTCCACTCCCAACCCTCGTATCATAAAGATCATCTGGTAGTTCTAGTCATCGCTAATCTTACTATGTTAGTTCAACAACTGTTATCTGTGATTTCACACCACTGCTTTGAAGATTGACGCGCATGCGGGCTGATGGTCTTCTTCACGTGATCGCTCATCGTAACTCCTCATAAAATAAAGATCAAACTTCAAACTGGGAAGTTCTCGTTTAATCTTACTATTAACCCAGTTAAATAAATACTTCCAGGAGAAAGAGCCAAGTTCAATGGAATGCCAATGAATCGATGCTATTTCAGAAGCTGTTTACATTGATTACAGTGACCAAGGATGGATTTATTTTTGGAAGAGAAAGCATTTTCCAGATTAATCTACTGTTGGCTAAAGTTTGAAGATGAAACATAATCGTTATGAGTGTAGCATCTGTCATTGAGTGGGGTGTGGCACTGAGTGATTCAGCTTTACAGAAGGTAATGGAAATGTGTATGGGATCCAATGGTTAAATGAACGAATAAGTTTAAGTATTCACATACAAGGAATTTGCCTTGGTGTTCTGCCCGCAAGTGACAACATACAGTGACAGTTAGGAATGACATAACACACTAAAGGGAATAAACAGGCATTTCTGTAGTTACAGATGAACCTACCGAATGTGGCATACCGACTGGACTTGTATTCATTGGAATTTAGCAGACAGAGAGGATTTTATAGAAACATAGAATTCTTAATCCAGCCCTCATACCCCCACTCCCTGATTACCCTCTACCCCCCCCCCCCCCCCACACACACACATCGCCTCGTCCTCATTCCACTCACCTGCCTTCCTCCAGCCCCAACCCCCATCCCTGCCATGTGTTCACCATCCCCCCCCCCCCGACCTCCCCTGACCTCCCCCTCTCCGACACCAAATGGTCGGTCCTCAGCAGAGGTCTTACCTTTGTCGCCGTCCCCACCTCAATGAGTTCCGCGCCCACCACAATTTGGAGCTCTTCTACCGTCGCCTCCGGCTCACAGCGTTCTTCCACGGGAAGGAGTCCTCGCCCCCCCCCATTGATGATCCCTTCTCCTGTCTCCAACGTACCCCCTCCTCATGGACCCCTTCTCGTGGCCCTCCAGCTTTAGAACTTTTTATCCAAAACTGCCGTCGCGACATCAACTGCCTCAACTTCTCCCCGAACGTACTGCCATCGACTAACTCCGCAACAACCCAGACTGGGTTATCAAACCCGCCGACAAGGGAGGTGCCATGGTGCGTCGATCTCTACAAAGCTGAGGCCACGTGCCAACTCTCTGACACCTCCTCCTACTTACCCCTGGACCATGACCCACTGACGAGCACCAGGCCACCATCTCTAGCACCATCACCGACTTCATCAACTCCGGCTCGCCCGCACCCCCGAGCCTCCAACCTCATCGTTCCCCAGCCCTGCACGGCCAGATTTTACCTTCTCCCCAAAATCCACAAACCTGACTGCCCCGTAGACCCATTCTCTCTGCCTGTTCGTGCCCCCGAACTCATTTCCACATACCTTGACTCCATCCTATCCCTCTTGGGTAAATCCCTCCCCACCTATGCTCAGACACTCTCCATCGTCTCCGCGCATTCCATTCTCTCGGCCCCCATCCTCTCATCTTCACCATGGACATCCAGTCACTCTACACCTCCATCCCCCACCAGGTTCTTCCTTGACCGGAGGAGCAACCTATATCCGTCCACTGATACTCTCCTCCGCCTAGCGGAGTTGGTCGTTACCCTCAATAACTTCTCGTTTGACTCCTCCCATTTCCTCCAAATACATGGGCCCAAGCTACGCCTGCCTCTTTGTTGGGTATGTCGAACCTCCGCTACATCAATGACTGTTTTGGTGTCACCTCCTGCACCCACACCCAACTGACTGACTTCATCCGTTTCACCACCAACTTCCATCCGGCACTCAAATACACCTGGACCATTTCCGACACTTCCCTACCATTCCTTGACCTCACTATCTCCATCACAGGTGATAGACTCCTGACCGACATCCACTATAAACCCACTGACTCCCACAGCTATCTGGACTACTCTTCCTCCCACCCTGCTTCTTGTAAGGACTCCATTCCCAATTCCGCCGTCTACGCTGCATCTGCTCCCAGGATGAGGTGTTCCACACCAGGGCATCACAAATATCCCCATTCTTCAGGGAATGGGGATTCTCCTCCCCCACTATAGATGAGGCTAGCACCAGAACATCTCCTCCATACCCCGTAACACTGCCCTCTCTCCCCATCCCCCCCACTCGCAACAAGGGCAGAGTCCCCCTGGTCCTCACCTTTCACCCCACCAGCTGGCACATACAACACATAGTCCTCCGCCAGTTTCGCCACCTCCAACGTGACCCCACCACTCGCCACATCTTCCCATCTCCCCCTCCTGTCTGCCTTCCACAAAGACCACTCCCTCCTCAACTCCCTTGTCAATTCTTCCCTTCCCTCCCGCTCTACCCCTTCCCCGGGCACTTTCCCTTGCAACCGCAAGAGATGCTACACTTGTTGCTTTACCTCCCCCTCTACTCCATTCAAGGACCCAAGCAGTCCTTCCAGGTCTGCACCTCCTCCAACCGCATCCACTGCTCTAGATGTCAGTTGATCTATATCGGTGAGACCAAGCGGAGGCTTGGCGATCGTTTCGCCGAACACCTCCGCTCGGTCCGCATTAACCAACCGGACCTCCCAGTGGCTCAGCACTTCAACTCCCCCTCCCATTCCGTATCCGACCTCTTTGTCCTGGGTCTTCTCTACGTCCAGAGTGCGCAACACCACCAATTGGAGGAACAGCACCTCATATTCTGCTTGGGGAGTCTGCATCCTCTTGGCATGAACATCGAATTCTCTCAATTCTGTTAACCCTTGCTGTCTCCTCCCCTTCCTACCTCTCCCTCAGCGCTCGGGATGCTCATCCTTTTTCCTTTCTCCCCCCCCCCGCCTACCCCCACCTCCCATCAGTCTGAAGAAGGGTTTCGGCCTGAAACGTTGCCTATCTCCTTCACTCCATAGATGCTGCAGCACCCGTTGAGTCTCTCCAACATTTTTGAGTACCCTAAAATTCTTAAGGGATTGAACAGGCTAGATGAAGGAAAAACTTTCCCCATGTTGGGGGAGTCCAAAACTAGGGATCACAGTTTAAGAATAAGCGGTAGGCCATTTAGGACGGAGATAAGGAAAAACTTTTTCACCCAAAGAGTTGTGAATCTGTGGAATTCTCTGCCACAGAATGCAGTGGAGGTCAATTTACAAGAGAGAGTTCGATATTGCTCTTAGGGCTAATGGAATCAAGGGATATGGGGAGAAAGCAGGAACGTGGTATTGATTTTGGATGATCAGCCATGATCATATTAAATGGCGGTGCTGGCTCGAAGGGCCGAACAACGTACTCCTGCACCTGTTTTATATGTTTATATATTTACAGAGCTACAGAAACTGAAGGATAGAATAGATGTGGCTAGAGAGATGGTGTAAGAGCAATTGCTTTAGATTGGTGAGACTGTAGAACACATTCACCACCATCTGGCTAAAGAAATTCCTCCTTATTTCCCGTCTAAAGATGCGTACTTTTATTCTGAGGCAGTGCCCTCTGGCCCTAGACTCTCTGAGGGCAAGTGGGATGTCTATTATTCAGAGAGTTTGTATTGAAGTAGGGCTGGGACCAATATCCTTGCAAGGGGATTTTATTAGTGCGGAGAAGGGTTAAGCTGGCTTAGAAGGGAGATGTGAACTTCAAACAGAATTCAGAAAGTGAGAAAAACAAACTAAATAGATACCAAAAACAAAGTCGTGTGAAAAGAGGGTTAGAGTTAAAGTACAGATGTTAAAATGCCCAAAATCAAAGGCCCTGTATTTAAAAGCCCATTGTTTTAACAATGTTAAATAAACTAAAGATATTTTAAAAATGCAGACGCTGGAATACTGAAAGAAAAAAATCAGGATAATGCTTAACCCAGTAGACAAACAGCATTTGTTGAAAAAGACACAAGTAAAGTTCCTGGCCCTGAAATGTTAAGTGCAGTAAACTCTTGTTTTAATGTACCACTTTATAGCGGATTTCGGTTTTAACGGATGAACCTACCATCAGCCGCCTAAGCCACCCCGGCTCACATCGTCCCCCCTGCCACTCATAACGCGGACCACCTGCTCCACCCCCGACTCGCGCTTGTTCCAGGCTAGACCTACTACTGCCACTGCCGGCCCACACAGTGTCATTGGCCGCTTCCAGGCCGCGCCTGCCGCCACCGCCGACCTTTGCCTGCAATCCGGCCATCTGCGAGCCGCAACCGTTGACTCCTCCAATCCTGCCTCAGTTAGCTGGGGTGTCAACTCAACTGTATTTCAAGCCCAGTTCCTGGAAGTTCCTGACAATCTGAAGGTGGGTCTGGGCCGACACATCACCAATCCATGTTCTCCAGAGACACTGCCTAACCTGTGGAGTTAGTTACTCCAGCACTTTGTGTCCTTTTATGTATCAATCTTCAACTGCAGCTGATTGTTTCTAATCCTGATATAATGATAATACTTTACTCGGTTATTGCAGACAATCAGTACTAATAACTGACACCAATCTTCCCCCCCCCACCCCCCTTGTCCATTTTAACAAGGGTTCCGTGTATTTCTCTTTCCACGGGTGATGCCTGACCTGCTGCATATTGTCTGTTGTTATTTTTACTACGTAAATTAAATATGCAAATGAAAGTAGATGAGTATGATCTTATTGTCATTACAGAAACATGGGTGCACTGAACTAAACTATACGTGGTATTCATCATTCAGGAAGGACAGATAAAAAAGAAACCAGCCCGAGTAGCATTATAAATATGAGAGAGGATAGTGCTATGGTGAGAAAGGAACCCAGCGTGGAGGGGCCAGGAACAAGGGACTGGTGGTGGTGGTATAGGGTTGGGGGAGATGAAGAAGGAACCAACAATAAGTAAGGGTTCTTTGTGATTTGGTCTATGCCTTTTGGTGTACTGTGTATGCAAAAGCAAAACATTTCACTGCACAGTACATGTGACAATAAAGTATCTATCTATCTATCGTAGCAGATCATGGTGTAGAAATAAAATCAGTTTGGCTCAAGCTAAAAAATTAGCAAAGGTAATTTGTAGGGTTTTTTATAAACCACCTAATAGTGGTTGTGCAGCAAATGTTGTATCAGGAAATTAAAGGGACAAAGGACATTTATTGTCATATAAACCAATTGGTGTAGTGAAATTTGGCTTGCCATGCAGCACACAGATAAAGATAAGACACAACATTAAACAATTTAACAATAAACAAAAAGCATCCCCCCACAATGGTTCCCATTATGAGGGAAGGCACAAAGTCCAGTCCCCATCCCCTTGTTCACCCATAGTCGGACCTATTGAGGCCTCCGCAGTCGCCGCTACGGGGCCGATGTTACAGGCCCTTCTTCGTCGGGTGATGGTGCTCCGGCGTCGGGACAACCCTCGCCGCAGCTCGGGGTGCTAGTAACGGCCACTTCCTTGCTAGAGACCGTGGCTTCTGACGCCAACAGGCCGCACTGAATGGAGCTCCACAACTGGCGATCTCGCCGAGAGATCCCAGGCCCCCGACGTTAAAGTTGAAGTTCAGCGACGCCGCCCGCTCCACAGTCCCGCAACTCCGCGATGTTCGCCTGCGGTCTTCAGCTCACCGGAGCTCCAGCGCGGTGACCCAGGCAAGGCATCGCCCGCTCCGCTGGTTCTGGGCGGTCCCCCCCAGGAAACGCCGCTTCAGGCCAGCTGGTAGGCCGCGAGGACAGGTCAACGGTGCAGCCCGGTGAAAGCTGCCAGACCGACCAGGTAGAGACCCTAGAAAGCAGTTTCCCCCTCCCCTACCCCCCCCCCCCCCCCCCCACTCCCACATACAAAAACTAGGACTCCGAAAACAGAAAAACTCAACTAACTAAAAATTTAAAAAAGAGAGAAAAAACGGACAGCTGCAGGCTGGGCAGCCATACCTATACAGGACGGCGCCCCCAGGATATAGACACAAGCACAGGGGTAATATGGGATTCTATGGGATATATTAATGATAGATGGTCTGGACAAATCAAATTTGCTGTTATAAGATGCCAGATAAATTCATGGAATGCAACAAAAAAGGAAAATCTATTTTGTAATTTTCTGCAACGAGGAGAGGTCAATTGATAATCTGATGGTCAAGTGGCCTTTGGGAGAGAGTGACTGTAATGCAATAACATTTACATTGGATTTAAAAGTGATGTCATGCAATATGTTACACGGGCTCTAAATCAAAACAGTAGACAGTAAAGGTGTGAGAGAATAGTTTGATGTGACTAATTGGAAGAATATATTAAAAGGTATAAAGGTGGACAGGCATAAGTTATGAAAAAAATGCTCACCTTTACGGTGTGAATTACGTAACATTTTCTGTTTTGTATGGCAAAATCAAAGAAAGTGAGGGGTTGCAGAGATGGCAGCAAGATAGAGCAGCATGTATTATTAATTTATGACTTTATGTACTATAGGTGCTGCACCATTATATGCATATCCAGAAGCTGCAGTTCACAAAAGATAGTCACAAAAAGTTGGAGTCACTCAGCCGGTCAGACAGCATTTCTCGAGAAAAGGAATAGATGACGTTTCGGGTCGAGTCCCTTCTCATGACAAAATGGCACCTTTTCCTTTTCTCCAGAGATGGTGTCTGGCTTGCTGAGTTACAGTACTTCAGCTTTTCATGTCTATCTTAGGTTTAAACCAGCAACGGCAGCTCCATCCTACGCAGCTGCAGTTCACCCTTGGTCGCTAAGCACTTGCTGCTTTTTGCATTAAAACCCAGTCAGGTGACCCCCCAAAAAATTTAAAAATCTGTGAAAAAGCCTGCTGGAAAAATCATCCTGGCAGATTCCACTTTGAATCATGCTTTAAAGGCTTACATGCATGTTTCCCAAGGGAACCAGCCTGCAGAAATAGTGACTGCTGTGTCATTAAACACAATAGCGTCCACAGTACAACTGCATTACAGATCGCCATGGAAGTGAGGGGAATCTTGAAGGAAGAGGAGATAGACAAGGGAAACAGAATGTTCCTCTGTGTCTGGTACCCTCACATGACCCAATGTCAACCCAATCCCACCACCAACACCATGGCATCAAGTCGCTGGAAGCTACAGGTTCATCAAGTGGCCGGCAATCTCAGCAACCTGCATTGAGGTGATAATTGGCAGTGATGGTTGTGGACATGGGGCCATAGGCATATCATTGAATCTGAAAGGGGGCACGGGCATATCATTGAAGACCACATGGAATACATCTCATTTGCAACTCTTCACCAACTTGCTGCAAGTATTGATCAACAGTTGGTGAAAATGCGAGTCAATAGTCAAAATGTAGAATGTCTCACACCTGTCTCGTACCTTCCTTTCTTATCTCTGGTCTTTGTTCCAACCTTTGTCTTAATTAAATTAATTTGATTGTTGAAATCTCATCTATTACCCTCATATTCCATGCACTGTGAATAGTAAATGCTGAATTGTTAGCAAATTGATGCTTGCTATGGCTATCTCAGGTAGCATTGAAATTTGATCCCACAAAAGGGATTTTCAAAACACTTTTTGATGACAATCTTTATGACCTTTAACATGCAATGGTCACTGGTGTGATCTAAAATTTGCAATATTGCTTCTATTTGCAAATCACTCACACACACACACACACACACACACACACACACACACACACACACACACACACACACACACACACACACACACACACACACACACACACACACACACACACTCTCTCTCTCTCTCTCTCTTTCCAAGCATTAGTGTTTATTAATTTGCCAAAATATTCATATTTTGAGTAATATGTAAAGACAAACTCCACCATTTCATGTACAACTTACATCAAATGAGTGAAATCTTATTAACATGATAAAAGGACAATTGTTTGAAAACAAATTCTGTGAGGCTGGCTCTGATCAATCCTAACTACAGGAACTGTATCCAAACCGTTTGATGAGGTTTGCCTGTGAAATAAACATGATTTGGGACAAGTATGAAACTAGAGGACAGTGTTGTCACCCTGATCTGTTTAACCTCATCAAAAAATCTCAATTTCCTGTTGTCCTCTCCCTTATCCTTTTCAATGAATCTTGGACCCATCAGAAGGAATTCAGTCACACAATCACATTTCCATCTGATTAATAAAACTAAAGGATTTATCCATTTTTAAAAGAAGGGAATTGCTCTGTGCTGCAGAGAAATTAAAATGTTCTGCAGATTTTAGAGATATCTTCAGTAAATTCATCAATTGAACAAAATTAAACATTGACATCTTTAAATTTGAACATTGTGTCTTATTTACTATCCAAATAATTAAACATCCCATCTATCTGAAAGATTATGAGTAAAATAATGTTTGTAACAGTTGCAGGTATGAATAGTTGTAACTGCACTAAAAAATAATATTCCTACAAATTATAACCAAACATAAACTTCAAAGAAAACTGATTGATCTGTTGATACATCCCAGATATTCTGGTGGTGCACCAAAAGCAGCAGCAAGGAAATGATGCCCACAAATTTGGTTTCTGTCTCGGTTTCCTTTCAGTGAACCTTTCTCAGTTTCACACATTAATTTTCTTCATTTCACATAATTCTCTTTCTTTAAGGGCCTGTGCCACTTGGCTATTTTTTCAGCGGCTCAAAGTCAAGTCAAACAAACTTTATTGTCATTTAGAAATACATCGATATATGCAGTTCCAAACGAAATTCCGTTGCATTTGGCTCCCTGTGCAACACGATAATTAACAGAAGGATAAACATGGATAAAATGGATAAAAAGGATAAAAGGATAAATAGACAATGGTGGCAGCCCATTACATGGCATTCAGGAGTCTGATGGCTCATGGGAAGAAGCTGTTGCAGAACCTTGATGTTCTGCTCCTTATGCTACAATATCTTTTGCCCGAGGGCAGCACAGTGAACAGTCCGTGATGGAGATGTGTGGGGTCTTTTGTAATAATGCTGGCCTTAGACACGCAACGTTTGGTCGCAATATCCCCGATTGAGGGGAGAGAGGACCCGTTGATTTTTTCCGCTGTCCTCACCACTCTCTGCACAGACTTCCAGTCAGAGGCTTTACAGTCCCCAAACCAGACAGAGATACAGCTGGTCAAAATACTCTCTATGGTGCGCCTGTAGAAAGTGGTGAGGACGGGATGGGGGAGGTGAGCTCTTCTCATCCGGCGCAGAAAGTGCAACCACTGCTGCGCTCTCTTAACTGTTGATGAGATATTATTTGACCAGGTCAGACTGTTAGTGATCTGCACCCCCAGGAACTTAGTGCTACTGACCACCTCCACATCGCTGTCATTGATGTGAAGTGCTATGGGACTGTGCCGGTTTTTCCTGAAGTCGACGATGACCTCCTTTGTTTTTTCGACATTCAGGATCAGGTTGTTCGTATTGCACCAGTCCACCAGTTGTTTCACCTCCTCCCTGTAAGCCAGCTCATTGTCGTCCCTGATGAGGTCCACCACTGTTGTGTCATCTGCGTACTTCATGATGTGGTTTGTACTAAACCTGGCACAACAGTCGTGGGTCATCAGGGCAAACAGCAGTGGACTCAGGACAAAGCCCTGAGGGGAGCCGGTGCTCAGAGAGATGGTGTTAGAGGTGTTACTTCCAACCCTCACAGACTGGGGTCTGTCAGTGAGGAAGTCCAGTGGCCAGTTACACTGGAGGTGCTGAGGCCCAATGGAACCAGTTTGCTTATCAGGTGCTGGGGGATAATTGTGTTGAATGCTGAACTAAAATCCACGAACAGCATTCGCACATAGGTGTTCTTCTCCTCTAAATGTTCCAGGCTCAGATGGAGTATGGAGGATATAGCGTCCTCTGTGGAGCGGTTTGGCCTGTAAGCAAACTGGTATAGGTCAAGTGTGGAGGGGAGTCTGGAGGTATCATTGACTGGCGTATCAGGTTGCCCAAAAATACGCGGCGTGATGCGGCTTGACGATGTATGACGCGGCGTGTTGACGTATGACGCACGGTGTTTTTTCAAGTGTCGCACCATTTTTTTTGTTGCCGCTGGATTTTGAAATGTTCAAAATCTTTTGGCGACACTAACATGATGCCGGCAAAATCTCCAAGTAGGACAGGCCCTTTATGCTGCTGTATTAATTCCAGCCATTTGAAGCCACTTAACTATTAGGGTCTGAACGGCTGCAGGAGGGTGTGTGGTGCCTTGATGGTGGAGTGGGTCACTGGAGGCCCCGCAGCTGCCTGGGGCTCGGCTGATCCTCCAAGAGGCCGAGCACGTGGACCATACACAGCCTATAGTGGTGCAGCAGCAAACAAGGACACCAACGGCTATGCTTGGTAAGGCCGACCCTGCAACACTGCCAGGACAACAGACCTTCATGGTCAGATCACGATTCCTTCACGTACAACAAGTTGGACTTGAAAATGGAACCAAACTGGCGACTCTGTATACTGTTTAAGAAGGAACTGCAGATGCTGGAAAATCGAAGGCAAACAAAAATGCTGGAGAAAGTCAGCGGGTGCAGCAGCATCTATGGAGCGAAGGAAATAGGCAACGTTTCGGGCCGAAACCCTTCTTCAGACCGGACTGAAACATTGCCGATCTCCTTCGCTCCATAGATGCTACTGCACCCGCTAAGTTTCTCCAGCATTTTGTGTACCCTCGATTTTCCAGCATCTGCAGTTCCTTCTTTAACATCCCGAATGCATGTTCTTTTTCTCAAAATTAATGATGAGATCCGCAATTGCTGGTTCACAGTGTAGAACCACTGAAAAGGTTTGCATTGGAAAAGGACAAGACATCCTCTTAAGATAGATCACACCTTCCCTAGCCAACAATGGGTCTACAGAGCACCACCCTGCCTGAGGTCATTTGTTGCCGGTCTTTTCTCACCTCCCCCTCCCACCCGCTACTTTCAGTCTGAAGAAGGGTCCTAAGCCAAAACGACAACCATGCTTTTTCTCCAGAGATGCTGCCTGACCTGCTGAGCTACAAAGATACATAAAGATAGCTCTTTGTGTCTATCTTTGGCATATACTAGCATTTGCAGTTCTACAGTTTCTACAAGGCATCCTCTTAAGTTTCTAGCAGCTGCATTTGGAGACACAAGTGCCTGTTCCAGTTCTACGTTCACATTCTAGCTTTCAGTTTGAGTGGAGATGTACATTTTTAAGTGCATATCAAACATAGATAAGATAGTTTATTGATATAACTCAAAACAAATAGCAATGGTTGTTTAGAATTTCAACGCACTTAAAGATGTGTAGGAGGAAACTGCAGATGATGGTTTAAACCAAAGATAGACACAAAGTGCTGGAATAACTCAACAGGCCGGAGAGTATCTCTGGAGAAAAGGAAAAAAATTAAACTTGCTGGCACTGTTTCAAACAACTTGCGATTAAATAATATGGAAAGTTCTTGGAAATGAAACTGCTAGACTGTCACTCTCCTGCACTAAACCTATATTTCTTGAATATCAAGAAGTCCATCTAGGTGCCAGCTGCTCTACATCGGTGAGACCAAGCGTAGGCATGGCGATCGCTTCACCTGACATAGAAACATAGAAACATAGAAAATAGGTGCAGGAGTAGGCCATTCGGCCCTTCGAGCCTGCACCGCCATTCAATGTGATCATGGCTGATCATCCAACTCAGTATCCCATACCTGCCTTCTCTCCATACCCCCTGATCCCTTTAGCCACAAGTGCCACATCTAACGCCCTCTTAAATATAGCCAATGAACTGGCCTCAACTACCTTCTGTGGCAGAGAATTCCAGAGACTCACCACTCTCTGTGTAAAGAATGTTTTCCTCATTTCGGTCCTAAAGGAATTCCCCCTTATCCTTAGACTGTGACCCCTTGTTCTGGACTCCCCCAACATCGGGAACAATCTTCCAGCATCTAGCTTGTCCAACCCCTTAAGAATTTTGTAGGTTTCTATAAGATCCCCCCTCAATCTTCTAAATTCCATCGAGTACAAACCGAGTCTATCCAATCTTTCCTCATATGAAAGTCCTGACATCCCAGGAATCAGTCTGGTGAATCTTCTCTGTACCCCCTCTATGGCAAGGATGTCTTTCCTCAGATTTGGAGACCAAAACTGTACGCAGTACTCCAGGTGTGGCCTCACCAAAACCCTGTACAACTGCAGTAGAACCTCCCTGCTCCTATACTCAAATCCTTTCGCTATGAATGCTAACATACCATTTGCTTTCTTCACTGCCTGCTGCACCTGCATGCCTACTTTCAATGACTGGTGTACCATGACACCCAGGTCTCGTTGCATCTCCCCCTTACCTAATCTGCCACCATTCAGATAATAGTCTACCCTCATGTTTTTGCCACCAAAGTGGATAACCTCACATTTATCCACATTGTACTGCATCTGCCATGCATCTGCCCATTCACTCAGCCTATCCAAATCACCCTGCAGCCTCCAAGCATCCTCCTCACACCTAACTATACCCCCCAGCTTGGTATCATCTGCAAATTTGGAGATGTTGCATTGAATTCCCTCGTCCAAATCATTAATATATATTGTAAATAGCTGGGGTCCCAGCACTGAGCCTTGCGGCACCCCACTAGTCACTGCCTGCCATTCTGAAAAGGACCCGTTTACTCCTACCCTTTGCCTCCTGTCTGCTAGCCAGTTCTCTATCCACATCAATACTGAACCCCCAATACCGTGTGCTTTAAGTTTGTATGCTAATCTCTTATGCGGGACCTTGTCGAAAGCCTTCTGAAAGTCTAGATATAACACATCCACTGGTTCTCCCTTATCCACTCTACTAGTTACATCCTCGAAAAATTCTATCAGATTTGTCAGACATGATTTACCTTTCGTAAATCCATGCTGACTTTGTCCAATGATTTCACCACTTTCCAAATGCGCTGCTATCCCATCTTTAATAACTGACTCTAGCAGTTTCCCCACTACCGATGTTAGACTAACTGGTCTGTAATTCCCCGCTTTCTCTCTCCCTCCTTTTTTAAAAAGTGGGGTTACATTAGCTACCCTCCAATCCTCAGGAACTACTCCAGAATCTAAGGAATTTTGAAAAATTATCACTAATGCATCCACTATTTCTGTGGCTACCTCCTTGAGTACTCTGGGATGCAGACTATCTGGCCCTGGGGATTTATCGGCCTTCAATCCGTTCAATTTACCCAACACCACCTCCCGGCTAACCTGGATTTCACTCAGTTCCTCCATCTTATTTGACCCCCGTTCCACTGCTATTTCCGGCAGATTATTTGTCTTCCTTAGTGAAGACAGAACCAAAGTAGTTATTCAATTGGTCTGCCATGTCCTTGTTCCCCATGATCAATTCACCTGTTTCTGACTGCAAGGGACCAACATTTGTTTTAACTAGTCTCTTTCTCTTTACATATCTATAAAAACTTTTGCAGTCAGTTTTTATGTTCCCTGCCAGTTTCCTTTCATAATCTATTTTCCCTTTCCTAATTAAGCCCTTTGTCCTCCTCTGCTGGATTCTGAATTTCTCCCAGTCCTCCGGTAGGCTGCTTTTTCTGGCAAATTTGTATGCTTCATCTTTTGTTTTTATACTATCCCTGATTTCCCTTGTTATCCATGGATGCACCACCTTCCCCGATTTATTCTTTTGCCAAACTGGTATGAACAACTTTTGTACTTCATCCATGCAGTCTTTAAATACCTTCCATTGCACATCCACTGTCAACCCGTTAAGAATTCGTAATCCCTGACACCTCTGCTCGGTTCGCAATAACCAACCTGAAATCCTGGTGGCTCAGCACTTCAACTCCCCATCCCATTCGGAATCCAACCTTTCTGTCCTGGGCCTCCTCCATGGCCAGAGTGAGGCCCATTGTAAATTGGATTTTCCAGCATCTGCAGTTCCTTCTTAAACAAGAAGTCCATCTATCTCCATTTTGAATTAACTATGACTTGGTCTCCACTTCTATTTGGGATAGAAATTTTCAAAGATTCAACACGCTCAAAGTGAAGGCATTTTTCCCCATCTCAGTGTGAAATGGTCTACCCCAAAATCTGAGACCCCAACTCTTATTTTAAAACTCTTCAGCGAACAGAAGCATCTTCCTTGTGCACAAACTATCGACCGTTTACCCCCCACCCACTAAATGCTAGAAACATAGGCCTCGTATACTTAATCTCTCCCATCCCAGAATCTTCAATAATTAATCAGCAATCACGGTATCGAACCACTGCATTGTCAAACTGTCCTGTGCTTCTTGCCAGCCCTGGGTCACAAGGAGTCCATGCAACTATATATACAAATATTTCTTGGCTTCCTATGTGAATGCTATGATTCTGATTTTGCTGTAGTTCAGTGCTCCTTGGAATTTCATGGTAGATTCAGTTACAGTGCAAATATCTGAAATTTTAGTGTACCTCATGGCCCCTCCATGTCTAAAATTCCAGAAATATAAATGGTTAAATGGCAGTGTATGGAAGTGGATTGAGAACTTGGACCCTATCTAGTCATATCTAGTCCATTGAGGAGGTACGTCAATACATATCTAATATAAATAGGTCTAAATTCATGGAACAGTGAGAAAATACAATTTTGAATAATTTTATTGCAAATCATAATTTTGAAATATACCCATCTCTAATCATTTTTTTTATCCCCTGTACGAAAGACAATTCGCATCTGGCACTGTAAATCTAAAATTCATGATGCTGACTCTGTTGTTTTCTCCTTATTAACTTATAAGTGCACTCAAAATAAAGCTTTCTCAGAGCTTCTACTCTCCGGATTTTAAAAATAAACATGCTAGAGAGAAAGTGCGTAAATTAAAATTAAAAAGTGATGTTTTTGTATCTTCAAATGAGATTAATGGCTTGGCACTGGTGCTAAGCAATCCTGAACGGGGCATTCATTACTGAATAAAAATGATAAACACTCTCCGTCTTGTGTAATGCATTAGGATGCATTTGCAGTATTGCTTGCTAGTGCAATATTCTTTAATCCATTTGATAGCTGCTGACTTGAACGATAGTCCAATGTTTAATTATAGCTTTGGCAATTACTCAGGTAATAATCCCAGTAAAATGGCTGCACAGTTGCACATTGCTAGTCTTGCTGGTATTTCCAGCATTTCCTTGGGTATGTTTATACTTTGCAATTATACTTTCAAGCATTTAAAAGTAGAGGGATGCATATTACAAACCTGCATAATTCAGTGTTTTTTTACTTCAAGTACACATCACACTGGGATCTTGCCAATTATCTCCCTTACTTCAATAGACTGGAGGCTGAAAATAAAATTTACAGAGCATGCCATGAACACTTTTTTTTCAAAAAAGCAATTGCAGAGAACTTGCAGTGACTTTCCTACAGTTTAGAGCACAAAGTCCTACAATAAAAATCAAGGAATACATTTTATTTTAAAAGCCGTAAACATTATCCACAGTGTAAATACTCTCTTCCCTACCACCGAATCTTCTCTGCACCTAAACTGAATTATGTGGTAAAGAATCAAACTGCACTCCAATAATATGCCCAGAAACCGGAGACCCTGAATCCTGCATTTTATGACCTGTTAATCATAAATGTCCCTTTATCTGCCAAGTTACCCTAGTTGTATTTAATATGTTAATATAGGGGTGTATGGTGTGCACTCAGTTTTTCATGTATGTTTCAGTATGCATGTTTCAGTATGCACTCACCCCCTCTCCCCCCTTCCCTTCCCCCCTCTCAGCTCCCCTTTCCCCACTCTCTCTCCTCCCCTCTCTCTCCTCCCATCTCTCACTCCCCTCCTCCCCCACCCCTCACCCACCCTCCCACTCCTTCTCCCCTCCACCCCCCCTCTGTCTCTTGCCCTTCTGTCCCTGCCTCTCTCTCTGTCTCTCCCCATTCTCTCTCTGTCCTCACTCTCTACCCCCCCCCTCTCTAGACACGCCTGTGAGTTGGGGGCTATGCGCCAGTGGATAGGGCAGTTATGGGGTAAAAGGAGCAAATTAATAATATTAATATAATATGAAATGGTGTAGTTAGTGTGTGTGTGAGGGTGGATAGTGTGTGTGGTGCTGCATGCTGCCCCGCCCCCCCTGCCCCCTGCCCCCCTGCCCCCCCATCCCCCGCCCCCCGCAACCGCGCATTGGGGGAACAGACCCAACAGGTCTGCACTTGGTCTAGTATTATTATAAAACTCTGATCTTGGATGTTTATGTACTTGTGTGTTGGCTTGTATGTTTGTTTGTCTTTTTCTGTGATTGCACATCTCCTCGAAAACACGACGCGCTAACAGTGATTTTTTTTACATATTCCGGTAGAGATTTCCTCATGTTCTCAAAAATAGCCTCATCTGAAAATTTGATTAATTAATTCTTGAGATTTCTTCAAATTCTTCACCAATCTGAGACATTTTTTAGATCTAACGAGCTGATGATGTCACAATGGCTCTGCTCCTCGCGGTCAGCTGCGCAGAATTTTCAACGCGCAGCCTGCTGGCCACTGTTTTCCATGAGCTGCGATGTAGACCTGAACAATAAAGATGCATGTGCTTCAACCTGTGTGAGACTAAGGTATTTACATGTGTGGGATTGATCACTTTACATGGAGCGGACTTGCAGCTGCAGCTGTTGCTGTGAAACGAGCGAAGGTCATACCAATCAGGAACCTCGCTCCTACCTCTTCAGAGTTAGTAGCGTCCTACATGAACGCAACCGTCAACATCACCTTCCTGTGAAGGAACGTCGTCCAGCGCCCCCGGGTCTTAATGCACCACCGCTCGTGTTCAAACCCGCGATTGTTGCAGCTGTTCCTTCACCTGCCGCGAGTGTGACTGTCCACTCCCCGCATCGGCCTGTCCCTGCGTTCCCGGTTGTAACCAGTTCCCTGGAAGTCTTGCACCGATCTAACCCCTGCCTTCCTGCGGCGGCCTCCCCCTTCATTTTTTTTTCTTTTATATTTCAAAATAGACTTTATTCGGGTAATAAATATATACAATACATCAACCGTGCGAAAAATCCATCCGACATTTTCGGAGGCTATACAAAATGTTCCATAGTCTATATACATTTCTCAAATTTTGCGAATCGATCCCCCACCCGTGCCACTGATGTGGCCCCCCTGCATGGGATACCTTCCCTTATTTTGAGGGGCGTCTCCACCATACCGTGCCCCCCATGTCCAGCAGCGGAAGGACCTTAGACTGTGGCCCTCCCCCACCAAGCCTTGGAGTTGGCTGCACCGAGCTTCAGTGCGTCCCTCAGCACGTACTCCTGCAGTCTGCAGTGGGCCAGTCGGCAACATTCCCCGACGGACATCTCACTCTGCTGGGTGGTGAACAATGCTCGGGCAGACCAAAGAGCGTCTTTCACCGAGTTGATGACCGGCCTCCCCCTTCGTGTCCATTGGGTGTCCCGCAATGTTACCAATCCCAGCTTCCACTTTTTTGGAGGAAAAGGGATAAGACAGCCCCACCACATGAGGACCGGGTGGGTTAGCAGGTCATTCATTATATATGGTGATTGTGTTTAACCCCAGTATTATTCCCTTGGTTTAAAATGCCCTACTAGATTGTACATTGTTTATCAGCTTAAAATGCTTTAGCTGACCTTTTCATTTATACAAGAAGAGATGTAGATGGGCTACTGCATGTTAGCCAATCAGAATGTCTAGTAATATTAGATATGGCGATTATGTTTCACCCCATTATTATTTACTCGCTATAGTTGGAAATGCCCTAACTGCTTTTTCATTTATACAAGAAGAGATGTAGATTGGCTATTGCATGTTAGTCAATCAAAATGCTTAGTAATTATAACTCCGCCTAATTGTAACATTTATACTGTAAGAACTCGCCCACTGCCTGCCAGTAGCAGCAGGAGTGAGAACGTATGATGTACTGCTTAGATGATGTAGACCAGAACAATAAAGATTCTTGTGCTTCAACCCAAAGATCCTATAGCAAGCAAGATAGACCACTCCTTTTAAATGCAATGGGCTGACGTGTAGAACGCAACGGAGCGAACGTGGGCCTTTTTTACATCCATTTCAGTAACCCGACCCGACCCGACTCGCAGTGTAATCAACGTTGCGGGGGGAGAATATGTGTTAATAAATTATAATTCTGAAAATGAGGAGAAGATTTTTACTAAATAACTTTTATTATTATGAGGATGTTTCTGTAACCGGCTTCCATCTCCGCACTAGTATCCTATGGGATCTTTGGTGCCGAGACGAAAGCCGGTTACGGAAATGGGGCCGTAAATTACCCATGAATCTGTCCATGACCGTATTACGTCTGTTTCGTCGAGTGATCTATGTTGCTTGCGATAGGATCGTTGCTTCAACCTGTGTGAGACTAAGGTATTTACATGTGTGGGATTAAGCTCTTTACACTCCCCCCCCCCCCCCCCCCCCCCGCGTATCTCACACTCGGCCGGGCGCAGCACCCGCCCTCCCCCCCAGGGCTCTGGATTGAAGCCGCTGAACATGCAGTAATTTGGTTGGCCTTCGTCCCGAGAGGTCCCGAGAGGTGCCAAGGCCTGCTGCCCATTTGCAGTCAGCCCCGTCCGCACAGCCCGCCGAGTTCAAGTCCGCCCTCTCCCTCTCTCTCCCCCCCTCCTTTCCCATCACACCCCTCCTGCCCCCCTCCTCTCCCCCACTAGCTTATCTCACCAAAGCTATTAGCTCGAAGCTGACCACCGAATATAGTCTAATATTTCCAAGAGCAATAGAGTACGGCGGATATACTTTCAAAGCTGGAAGTAAATGACCAGATTATTGACACAGTAACTCAAGATCAATTTAGAATTATGTGTTGGTGCACACGGCTGATCTCACCCACTAATACATGGTCATCTCATTTATGTATGCACATGCAGGAAAAACCAAAAGGTCAAGGTTTTTAAACGCTGCTGTTGATTTTTCGCGTTTGAACTGTACGTGGAATATCTATAGGAAGATAATTACGCAGAACAGTTCCATTAAACAAAAATTGTAACAGGACTTGTAGATTAAGACTGTACAAAAGAAGATCATGCAGCTGACTTTGATTGCTGGCTCTTTGAAGAGGAGATCCAGTTTCTCTCTCTCAACCCCTTCACCAAAGCCATGAAAATGTTACCTCTTCAATTATACACTCTGAATGTTCTTAAATCTGCATCCGCTGCTCCTTGTGCGTTCCACATCATAACAAACTGCTGCTTGCAAAAAACTGCACCATCCCTCCTGTGGTTATTTTGCCAATTAGCTTTCTGTCCTCTTGTTCCTGACCCTCCTGCCAGTTGAAATAGGTTGAATTATTCACTAACTGAAAATCCATTTGGTTTTGAAAGCAGCTACACAAAGCTCTGTACTTCCTCAAAAGGAAGCTTATTCTACACGAAGATCAGCCGCATGGAAGAATTGGGGAAAAGTTTGGGAAGCAATTTGATTGTCTCACAAAGATAGCTTTAGGAAATTCACACTTTTTTAATTTTCAAAAAAGCATCTTAAGTATCTCCACTCTAAACGTGTCAAGCCATCAAACAGTGATAACACAAAATATTCTGTTCACGCATTTTGTAATTGTACTGGATATATTACAATCACCACGTGGTTCACTTTTAATCAGCCAAGTCTAGTCCCTGATGCTACTTAATATTAACTGCTGTTTAATCAGGGAATGTGCCAAGTGAAAATACCTTCATCAATTTGATCCTGAAGCTAAGAAATGGTGAGCATTTTAAGAGTCAGGCATTTGTAACAAAGAATGATATCTGAAGTATGACAATTGTATGTTTATGACTACACTTTAGATATTATGTGTGGATATCCTCCCATAATTATTACAGTGCTGCTTTCTCCTTCGCTGCCATGTTAACTTTCTACCTTACATTATGAGGAGGGCACAGTGGGGAAGGACACATTTCTTGTGACAGATGAGAAGCAGTTTTCAATCATTGCCCAGTCTCTTTTTTTCTGCTGTAATATACCTTCACGTTGCATTCCCTCGCATGTATTATTCTTTTTCTAACAACCATTATAGTAGCAATGTTACAACATTTTGAGATTTTAAAAATCAAGTCTGCAATTTATCCCATCAGATAAAGCATAAAAAGAAGTTTAATTTGACACCTAATTCACTTTCATATATTCAGTATTAAGAAAGTTATGACCATTTTCATACTCGGAAATTAGCATCTTGTTCCCCATTGCCTTTCAATTGACTTAACTCAAAAGCTGTGATCTAGAACCGTTAAAAGCCCATAACTTTCTTAAAAATTAAGAGAACTTTTCAGTTATTATAGATTGAAGCATTCTGAAACAAATATGAAACAATCTTACTTGGATGACCTGAAATTAAAGCATATAATTAGTTAGTTATCTAATTGTAGCTAATTACAAAATTCAATGAGTAGATCTAAACATCTATCCATTTCTTAAGAAAAGATAAACTTTTTTTAAATTGCCTAAGTGTCCAAATAACATTCACACAATAATCCACAATGTAACATAATTTTTAAATCTCATTTTCATGCATTTCTGGGCCAAATGGAAGGAATTTAGTGTTTAATGCCTGTAAATTAATGGCCATTTAAATCAACTATTGAGTGGGTTTTAGTGGAATGCGGTGGATTGGAACGTTGCGGTTTGCGGTGAAGTCGGGAGGAAAAATACTGTTGGTTCATACATTTTTTTGGACCCCATTTCGCAACATGAAAATATGATTAAAGCCTCCATAAAAACCAACTTTTAATATAAAAATAAACTGTGTACCTTTTTTTCTCCCCTACGCAAAATCCTTCCCGTTGTCGGCGCTCACGGCTTTTGAAGGTGATTTTTAAATTACTCTAGTTAATAAATAATCTAGCGTAATTGAAAAATATCTTCATGAATGAAATGTCGGAGCGATTTTTCTTCCGCAACGAAATCACCCGACATGGATCGATTTTCCCAGTCTGCAGAAAAACGGCACTTTAAGCCCGCCCCCTTCTGAAAGGCGCAAAAGTCACGCACACGGGGAGCGGCAGAACTGCAGCGCTGCTCAAGGTAAGTTTTGTAACATACCTAATTATAGGAGTCCTGAGCCATACGTCCCTTGCTCAACTGGTCCTCCCATTATTATCTTACAAACCCACCTTTTGCCCATCTGCAAAAACATCCTTCTACGGGACATCTTTTATTTTTTTCAATATCTCCTCCCAAAAAAAACAAGGACAAAAGAAATAGAACAGGACTATGTCATGTGATCTCACATGTGATCTCACAACTCGTTAAGTGAAAAAGTATTTCCTCATCTTCGTTCTAAATGGTTTATCCCTTATTCTTAAACTGTGGCACCTGGTTCTGGACTCCCCCAACATCGGGAACATGTTTCCTGCCTCTAGTGTGTCCAAACCCTTAATAAGTTTATATGTTTCAAGAAGATTCCCTCTCATCCTTCTAAATTCCAGAGTATTCAAGCCCAGCCGCTCCATTCTATCAACACATGATAGCCCCGCCATCGCAGGAATTAACCTCGTGAACCTACACTGCATTCACTCAATAGGAGGAAAATCTTCTCATCCTTCAATCAATCCGTTAAATATACATTACACTGGTTCTCCGTTAAGTATATCGTTGCCCAAGTAAAGATATTCTTAAGCCAACCCTGTAATCAGGTCAATGCTACCTTTTGTTACCATCAAGTGAGCCACATCACAACTCTCTTTCTTTTAACATTGTTGAAGAAATGTTGCAATCATTTGCAATTGCTAAATTGGTATCATGATTTATCTTCTCAACCCTTATTAAATTGTGGGCATTGATAAATTTTTTCAGACTTTCTAGTTTTCATGGAAACATTATAAGCTTCTTTCAAAGAAATACTATCGTTACGCTCACTAATTATCAATGATGGATCTGTTTTCTCATGTAGGTTTTAGTTAATATAACCCACATTCATTCAGAATTTTGAAATTTCTTTAAATAATATTTATTAACTACCTGATTAATTCATCAACTACTGTTGCAATTTACTCTTCACACCAATATAATTATTTATTTAAATTCTAAGCTTAAGTTTCACTCAAACTGCACATAAATATTTATTATATTGTTATTACTTTTGTCTAAAAGCTCCCTTAGGATAAAGTTACTAATTATGGCTTTCTCATTTTACAAGATTGAGTCTTATAACATTTGTTCCTTAGTTGCTTCCATGACACTTCCGTGAGCTGAATCTATGGCTTTTTAGAGGGCTCCAGAACATGGCAACTCAATGCCTTCTGACCCCACTGGATGCACTTAAATCTGTTATAAGCGTTCTATTCATTTACGTTTCATTTCTAAGACCGTTTTTTTTTTCTGTTTTGCACAGTCCAATGTACTCATGTATGGTATGATTTGCCTGAATAGCATACAAGGCAAAGGTTTTTAATGGCATCTCTGTACACATCAATACCAATATCTACCAAATCATACTTGATAAATTGATTTATTGATTCCTTGTAAAGACTTAATTTCTTGTACAATGATTATATTATATTGCAATCTCTTCTTATTTCTTGATAAGTTCTATCTCTCTCTCTCCAGCCTCACTGGTAATACTTCCTGTCCTCATTTCCATTGGCCTTTTATGAAGCTCTGTTATCAGGATAATGCTCCCTCCATTTCTAGTTCATCTGTCTTTTATAAAATTCATCCACTCCAGCCGCATTCACCATTCACCATCACATTTCCATAAGATAGTAAAAATACAAAAAATGATCGATCAATAAACTCATATTGCACAAATATCTAACTGCCTTCAATTTATGACAAGGAATCGTAACTCACTGAAGGAAGATATTGCTGCATATCTTCATCTTAAATAGCAGACACCTTATTCTGACACAAAGCCCCCTCATCCCAGATTCCCATACTAGTAAAAACACCTTCTCCACCATTCCCCTATCAAGTTCCTTTATGCGCTCTGAATCACTTCTCATTTTAAATTCCAAGGAGTCTAACCCCCACCTGGCTAACCAGTCATCACATAGCAACACCTTTGTCCAAGGAAACCAACCCAGTGAACCTTTCCAAACATATTTTGAAGCAAGTATGTCCCTTAAAATCTTAGGTTGGTTAGCAGAGATACCTTCAAAAACTTTGTAGAATACCCAAAAATTGCTGAAGTTGCAGATGGTGAAGAAGGTTGTCAAAGAGTACAGCAAGATATAGATCAATTGCAGATATGGTCAGAGAAATGGCTGATGGATTTTAATCCAGGCAAAAATGTTAGTTGGTGCTCTTGGTGTGGACAAATATAAGGGCAAACAATACAGTTAATAGCAGGACCTTCAACAACGTTTATGGGGTGGGAGATTGCAACCTTCACGTGGTCCACCCTGTCTTGACGAATGCAATCAACTTGGCGTTCAAAATCAAATAAGATCAAATAGAACAAGTTGGCCTACAACTTTAGGCTGTGCACGCCATACTTAAGAAGAAGAACAACAACAACATTAATGTACAGAGGAATCTTGTGTTCTATCTGTACAGCTCCTTGAAGGTAGGAACACAAGTAGATAGAGTAGTCAAGAAGCCCTTCAATATAGTTGCCTTCATCAGTCAGGGCATTGAGTATAAAAGGAAGTCATGTTGCAGCATTATAAAACACTGGTTAGACAACATTTGGAGTATTGTGTGCGGTTCAGGTCACCCCATTACAGAAAGAATGTAACCACTTTGGAGAGGGTGCAGAAGAAGTCTACCACGACTCACCTTGGATTAGAGAATATTAGCTGTAAGGGGGCTGTCCCACTGTGGCGATCTAATCTGCGAGATTAGGTGAGTTTGCCCCTGACTCAAACTCGCAGCATGGTCGACACATGGTCCTAGGAGGTCCTATGAGGTCACTGGAACTCTCCTTCATGCTCGAGGGAAGTTCCCACATACTCATTGTCTCAGCTCGGTCGCGGAAAATTTTCAGCATGTTGAAAAATTTTCCGCAAGTAAAAATTGGTCAGCATGGTTCTTTTTAACTCGTAGTGCAGTGGAGTGGCGTCGCTATGTAGTGACAGGCAGTCGAGGGCAGCAGTAGGCAATCTCCTTCGTACTTTAATTGGCTCATTGGAGTTTTCAGGACCAAGGAAAACCGACCTGTAAGTTAAATGCCCGCTAAACTTTATTAAAAGTTGTCTTGACTTCATAAAAGTGTCACCAGTCCTTCTCCCCCCCACCTCCTCCCCTCCCCCCACTTCTCCTCCCCCCTTTCTCCCTCTCCCCCACTTTCTCTCTCTCCCCCTTTTTTTTTTCTTTTTTTTTCCATTTCAAAAACTTTATTCAACACAATCATAAAATACAACACATCAAAACATAATCAAAATCACACTATAACGAACAGATCATTGTAGTACAACAGTACATTCATTGTTTATAAAAGCCTCAACCCCACGCGGTGACCAGCGTTGACGGAAGGCCTCCAGCGTCCCCTCTCTCCCCCTTTCTCTCCACCCCCTTTCTCTCTCTCCCCTTTCTCGCTCTCCCCTTCTCTCCCCCCCTTTCTCTCTCTCCCCCCTTTTCTCTCTCTCCCCCCCTTTCTCTCTCTCCTCCCCTTTCTCTGCCCCCCTTCTCTAAAGGACTTACCATACACTGTACAGCCATCTTTTATCTTTCTGTTTTTCGTGAATTTCAGACAGCACTCCCCTGCTTTCCCTGGCCCCCGCCGTTACGATGTGTGTGTGTGTGTGCACGTGCGCATGTATGCATGCATGCGTGCGTGTGTGTGGTCGATCTAGCTCGCGGCTTCATTGCTGATGGTCGATCCAACTCGAGGTTTTCCAGGCGAATGCCCTCGAGCTTGAAAAACCTTGACAGGCCCTTTAGGAGAGAGGTTGGAATGTTTTCTCTGGAGTGGCGAAGGCTGATGTGAGACCTGATAGAGGTTTATACATTTATGAGGCAAGATGGGTTAGAGAGTCAAAACTTTTTTTCTGGGGTGGAAATGTAACATTTTCAAGGCCACAGCTTTAAGGTGAGAGGGAGAAAGTTAAAAGGATTGTTTTTTTACTTGAAGTGGATGGGTGCATGGAGTGCCAATCAGGGATGGTGGTGGATGCAGTTATAATAGGGCATTTAGAAGGCTTTTAGATAGACACATGGATATGCAGGGAATGGAGTCTAATAAATTATGTACAGGCTGAGGAGATTAGTTTAATTTCACAACAGTATGTGTATTGCTCTATGAAGCAAACTAAGCACCCCAATATAATATCAGTAAAGCTTCAGTTGTAGCATGACTTGCCTCCTTTTGTTCCCCATTCATATTTGCAATAAAGGCCATTTGAGCCCATTTGTTTCCATTTATATCATGCAACCCTCTATTTTACTTCATACCACCTTTTTTTTCCTACTCCTCCCAATACACTATATCCAAAACTGCTCCTATCAGTCACACTGTGATATAAAACATTCTACCAAACATAGTGAAACAATATTGACAGGATTTCCAGCACATATGCCCTTGGGCTGAACTGTCATCTTTCCAACCAAGCTGGTGTAAGATAAAGCACACAAAGCAGAATAAATAATACATATTGCTATGTTTTAAAAACATGTATATGAAAACATTATTAAAAACATTTAATAATATGTTTATTATCTAAATGGAGGCCGATTAGGAAAAGGGGAGATGCAGCGCGACCTGGGTGTCATGGTACACCAGTCATTGAAAGTAGGCATGCAGGTGCAGCAGGCAGTGAAGAAAGCGAATGGTATGTTAGCTTTCATAACAAAAGGATTGGAGTATAGGAGCAGGGAGGTTCTACTTCAGTTGTATAGGGTCTTGGTGAGGCCACACCTGGAGTATTGCATACAGTTCTGGTCTCCAAATCTGAGGAAGGACATTATTGTCATAGAGGGAGTGCAGAGAAGGTTCACCAGACTGATTCCTGGGATGTCAGGATTGTCTTATGAACAAAGACTGCATAGACTTGGTTTATACTCTCTAGAATTTAGGAGATTAAGAGGGGATCTTATAGAAACTTACAAAATTCTTAAGGGGTTGGACAGGCTAGATGCAGGAAGATTGTTCCCGATGTTGGGGAGGTCCAGGACAAGGGGTCACAGCTTAAGGATAAGGGGGAAATCCTTTAGGACCGAGATGAGAAGGATTTTTTTCACACAGAGAGTGGTGGGTCTCTGGAACTCTCTGCCACAGAGGGTAGTTGAGGCCAGTTCATTGGCTATATTCAAGAGGGAGTTAGATGTGGCCCTTGTGGCTAAGGGGATCAGAGGGTATGGAGAGAAGGCAGGTACGGGATACTGAGTTGGATGATCAGCCATGATCATATTGAATGGCGATGCAGGCTCGAAGGGCCGAATGGCCTACTCCTGCACCTAATTTCTATGTATCTATGTAAAAAATAATTTCTGAGTTTCAAGCTTAATGCAGAAACCCTCGCAAATAGAAGATGTCAGTGATTATGACCTGGATATAACCAAGAAAGAATTGTAGATGTTCAGGGATTTTTTCTTCTGAATATAATAGAATAAAGTAAACATTTGTAAGGTCTTCTTATTGAGTCCACATCACAAGATTGGAAATTGTTCAGCCAGAGCTGAACCCACTTCTTGGCATCTGCATAAAATGGCGTCTTGCGCTTTCTGTGCGTAGTGGTGGAAAGAGGGCCGCGGCGTGAATGCTCATTCCTAGACCCCATTTGTAAGGTGAATGAACAGGATCACAGTGGGTTGAAAAGGTCATAAGATCATAGGTGATAGGAGTAGAATTAGGCCATTCGACCCATCAAGTCTACTCCGCCATTCAATCATGGCTGATCTATCTCTCCCTCCTAACCCCATTCCCCTGCCTTCTCCCCGTAATATAAGATGCATACAACACTCATGCAACAATGCATACAGCACTCATACCACTGGTCCCAATAGTTAACCATTACATTTCTAGCTTCCTACTCCAAATATCTTCTTGATTCACTTTTGCACAAGCCCTAGTAGTTGCTTTGAAAAGCTGGGTAATTTTCTTAGCTGGAAGAGAGGCAGTTGAAATCCTGCAAAAATATTTTTGGTACCTATCTGCTGAAGTTTTGGTGGAAGATTAGGGAAACACCACCATAAATTCCACTTCATTAGAAAATGAAAAACGGGACAAATATCAATGCAACGGCATTCCAGCAAGAATCTTTCAAGACTCTTACAACTGTATTGCAAATTTGTTTTAACTATAGAGCACTAAGGGGTATTTTGAAGTTGTGAAAGACACTACATTAATGAAAGTCTTTCTTTTGTCTCCTTCCAATTACCATGGTCTGCTGTGGCACTGACATGCAAAGAAATGCACAGTGAAAGATTACCAACTGTGATCTAATTACTGCAAATTTACTGAATTATAATAGAAGTCATCTCTATTGTGGTTAAATATCCCATGTCTGTAATTGGTGGTTGACTAGGTTGAATTTTACATTAAATTAATCAAAGGTGTTATGCACCATTTCCCAAATAGAAAATTGCCAATTAAACTAATAATGTGACAGAACAATATAAATTAAATTCAGGCATAATTTTGTGAATTTGCTTTTTAACCCCTGGTATGCATGCATTTAAAATACATTAAAAATTGAGATTTAATCACTTCCCTTTTATTATATTGTAGGAGATATGACCCAAGGTCGTGTCACATACCTTCAACTAGATGATAATGACTCCTATTGTTCAAAGTCCACACAGATATAATCACAGGGTTTGATAACCAGGCCTTATCCCTGACTGTAGATGAAAGGCAACTTCAGGTCATAATGTCACCCCATCTTAAAAAGTATGTGGTGCTCCAGGAATGACAATAATTGCCTGTAACAGCCCATATCTGCTTGTCACCTTGGTCTTTTACAAAAAG
Organism: Raja brachyura; assembly: GCA_963514005.1. The sequence goes on along the minus strand of OY740781.1, from coordinate 118,270,394 downwards.
CCTCCTGAAAATGCTCAACCATGTTAGCAGACTGTCAAGAAAATTTAGGGCACTTAATCCTGTACGAGAAAATCACTAACAAAAAATGGGTCGGGATTACAAACTTGAACTGGGATACGGCTGTGATATTGATTCAGTTTCCAAATTTTCACCCATCACATGATGTTAGAACATAAATGTATTATATTTAATTTGAAATTTCTGCTGAGCATGTATAGATCATTGTTTATAGTACAACAGGAGCCCATTGAATGATAGGTAAAGGGGCTGTCCCACTTAGGCAACCTAATTGGCGAGTTTAGAAGAGTTTTAAAAAAATGACATGTTGACGACCTCCTTCGACTATGTAGAAGACCTCTTTCGACCTTCTTCAACTATGTTAAAGACTAGCTACGACTCTAGCTACGACTAACTTCGGGAAAATTGGACACCGAATAGTGGAGAGTGAAGACAATCTCTTTTGATCTCCTTTGACTATGATGAAGACTACAGTATCTATAACTACCTTCGACTACCTTCGACCACCCTCGATTACCTACGACTAACATACCGACCTACTACGACTATGCCTACGAGTAAAAAAAGTAGCGATTTTTTCTTACTCGCTAGCATTTTTTAACATATTGAAAAATCGCCGCAATCTAGCTGAGGCCTCGAGTATGCGGATTTCACTCTTGAGCATGAAGGAGAGTTATGAAGACCTCCTGCTATCTCGTGTCGACTATGCTGCGAGTATGAGTCGAGAGCAAACTCGCGGATTAGGTCACCCAAGTGGGACAGGCCCTAAACTGAAGAATTAAGTGTGGATGTATGGAAGAGTATCTTAGGCACAAAAAGCTGGAGTAACTCAGCAGGTCAGGCAGCATCTCTGGAGAAAAATAATCAGTGATGTTTTGGGTCGAAACCCTTCGACTTGAAACATCACCTATTCTTTTTCTCCAGACATAATGCTTGACCCATTGATTTATTCCAGCTCTTGGTGTCTATCTTTGGTATCTAACTTCAGCATCTGTAGTTCTTTCCTGCACATGATAGTTATGACATGGTTATTTGACAGATGTGGTTTGTCCTTTAAGAAATGTTGCATCTGTAACATCTGATGCTCTAGTCTCTCTTCTTGCATTGTGTTGTTCTGCAAATATCTCTGTCCATGAGTGATGCTGGCCATCGTGACCCAAGGATTCAGGAGCTTGACCTTGTGTTCTTGCGGCTATTTTAACCTTCAAACCAGATTGACACAAATTACATCGATAAAATAGGATTGGGTCAGTCCACATACTCCACTGGTACTGCACTTGGAAACTGAAGATTTGAAAAATGAATTAATCATCATGCCAGGTTAAGTGGAAGGACTACCAGAAACACTTGTCACATTATCACTCATCCGGACTTTTGTATTGGATATAGATTCCCAAACATGGCTGTAGTATATGGTTAAGGAGAATGAGATTTATCAGAGACAGAAATGCTGCAATGGAGGTGCTAATAATTTTCTAATTACCTATTTTTAATGCCATATTATTAGGATCAAATGGATTATGCTCACAATATTATTTTGTAATAGCCATTTTAGTAGAATAGATAGCTGTTTATTATACTTTTATATTGCTCATTACTACAATAATATTTACTTCCCAGCTCTTTCACGAGGCTGCTTTATAGAGGGTTATGATTGTTAAGTCAATTATTGTGCTTCTTGCTCAATGGATGGATTTGATATGTTAAATGCTGGCCGGATGCAATATTTGTAACTAAACTGTGCACATTGAGATTCAGTTGTCAGCAGAAAGTTTCTCTAAACTTTAACCCTAATTTTACTTAATTTCACAGATCAGACACATCATTAATTTCAATCATATGGGCAAGATGCTGTATCTGCTATCTGGTTTAGATACAATCAGACTCAGATTTTTTAAAAAGTTGATTTTAAAGACCTTTGTTTTGAGTTTAGATAGAAAGTCATATTTAGAAAATTCAAGAATCTTGAGAGTCAAGAATGTTTAATTGTCATATGTACCAAAACGGAACAATGAAATGGAACAATGGAAAGGTAGGTCAAGACGAAACACCATCTTCCTGCAAGCAATATTAGATGGTGTTTCCACAAATAAATGATTTAATTTCCCCAAGATACTTTTAGTTCAGTTTAGAGATACAGCATGAAAACAGACCTTTCGTCCCACTGAGCACATCGATCACCCATTCACACGAGTTCTATGTTAACCCGCTTTCTCATCCATTTCAACACATTAGGGGCAATTTTATAGGGACCAATTAACCTACAAATCTGCACTCCTTTGGGATGTGGGAGGAAACTGTAGCACCTGGAGGAAGATCATGGGAGATCATAGGGAGAACGTGCAAACTCCACACAACCAGCAACAAAGGTTAGAGTTAAACCTGATTCTCTGGATCGGTGAAGCAGCAGCTCTACCAGCTGCGCCACTGTGGAATTTACATTAAACACTAAGAAAGGAAAACCACCAAGAGACTGTGGAATAAATTTCTAAACACAGTTTGAGTTTAATATTTTGCTTTCCGAGTAGTGGGGTGGCACGGTGGCGCAGCGGTAGAGTTGTTGCCTCACAGTGCTATCAGCGCCGAAGACCCTGGTTCAACCCCCACTACGGGTGCTGTCTTTATGGAGTTTGTACGTTCTCCCCGTGACCTGCGTGGGTTTTCTTTAAGATCTTCGGGTTCCTCCCACACTCCAAAGATGTACAGGTTTGTAGGTTAATTGGCTTGGTATAAATGTACATTGTCCCTAGTGTGTGTAGGATAGTATTAGTGTGCGGAGATCGCTGGTCAGTGCGGACTCAGTGGACTGAAAGGGCTTGTTTTCGCACTGTATCTCTAAACCTAAAAATATAAAACTAGTGACAAAAAAGAATTGTACAAACCTCCATCATGCCTCACCTTGTGATGGAATAAAGAACATTGATTAAGTAGCTGAAGATGACTAGGTTAAGGCTACTGTTCTGAAGAACTGCGGTGATGTCCTGGAGCTGGGATGATTGACTATCAACAATAATAACAATAATATTTTCCTTTATGTGTAAATTGAGGCAAGTGAGTGGGTTTTTTTCCAGGGCTTCTGATGTCACACTCGGTCAAATTCTGCCTTGTTGTATGTTATCAACTAAATTTAATTTATCCCGAGGCTGTAGACAAGGTTGTCCCTTATCCCCACTACTGTTCGCACTTGCAATTGAACCATTAGTTCAAAGCGTGAGATAACATCCTGAAATATATGGGTACGAAACTAGAGAAACTGAAAATAAAATCTCCTTATATGCTGATGATGTATCACTTTATATTACATCAGTATTAGGAAATTAGTATTTTAAATTTATTAAATTTAATAACTGAATTTGGTTCGTTTTCAGGATATAGTATTAATTGGAATAAAAGTGAACTTATGCCAATAACGGTAAATAATCTACATACATTACAACAATATCCTTTTAAGATAGCAAAAGAAAAAATAAAATATCTTGGATTTCATGTAACAAAAAGATATGATTCTTTATTTAAATCTAATTTCCCACCATTACTGAATAAACTAAATAAGAATATTTTATATTGGAAAACATTACCTATCTCAATGTTAGGTAGAATTAATGCAATAAAAATGATTTTTCTTCCACAAATACTATATCTTTTTCCAATTGATACCAATATACATTCCTAAAAACTTTTTTTAAAAAGTTGACTCTATAGTCACCAATTTTATCTGGGAATATAAGAGTCATAGAATAAATTAAAAAATGCTTGCGTAAATCAAAAATAAATGGAGGTCTAGCATTGCCAAACTTTATGTTTTATTACTGGGCAGTTAGTATTAAAAATATGAATTTTTGGCTGGAGGAATTAGATAAACAACCAAATTGGTTAAAAATGGAAAAAGAAGATTGTACACCTTTTGACATTAGTACGATTTTATTCGCCAATGCTAAACTAGCTAAGAAAACCTATAAAGAAAACCCTATAATAGAGAGTGGGATACGTATCTGGAAACAACTTAAGAAAATATTAAAATTGGAATGTATACCACTAGCTCTTTCCATTGTAAACAATGTCACATTTAAACCTTCAATGATGGATAAAGGTTTTTTACAATGGAAAAATTATGGAATTAATAGGATGGGTGATCTTTACAGGGAAAACTCCCTTCTTTCATTTCAAGAATTACAACAAATTTATGGATTACATTCAAAAGATTATTTTAGATATTTACAAATCAGAGTGTAAAATCAAACACACAGGAAGTTAGAAATAGAAAGGCAGAAATTTTAGATGAATGTCTAAATAAACATCCAAATACAGAAAAAATGATATCATATATTTATAATATTTTATTAGACAATGATGTACCAATGACAGAAACATATAGGCATTCATGGGAAAACGAATTAGGTCAAACAATTAGACCAGAAATATGGAATGAAAGTTTACAAAATATACATAATTGTTCGTTAAATCCTAGACACATCTTGATATAATTTAAAGTACTACATAGATTACATTATTCCAAATTAAAATTACATAGAATTTTTTCAAATATACCAGCCATATGTGATAAATGTCAACACTTAGAAGCTAATCTAACACACTCATTCACAAACTGTATAAAACTACCTTTTGGGCAGAAATTTTTAAGATAATCTTGAATGTTGTTAATGCAAATAGAAACAGATCAATTAATAACAATAAATCAAAGATTTTTTATTGATTACAGTTTAATAATTGGGAAAAAACTTCTTTTGAAATTTTGGAAAGGTCCTACATCCCCCACAATTAAAATGTGGATCACTGAAATGTTGGAGACACTTCATCTGGAAAGATTAAGACTTGTCCTTCTGGGCAAGTTGGATCAATTCAGAGGGATATGGTCTCCATTTATTGAATATTTAAAGGGTCAAAGTGGTTCGGTGCGAGAACCTGACTGATGCCTGAACGAAGAAATAGACAAAGATTTACATATAATAACCCATGATATATCTCCAATGATGTATAAACTGCTTAATACGTCATTCATTTTTCTGAATCTCTATCTTTATTTTATTTTTCTCTTATATTTTCTATCTATATAAAAAATGAAAAACTCATAGAAGTACAATTAGAAATAATTGTTAATATTAATAATATTAAGAATGTATATGACATGTATATCCTTATCTTGATATGTACTTCTAATAAAAAATATTTAACAGATAAAAAAATAATAAATTCTGCCTTGTTGTAATGTATTGTTAATATCACTCAGCTCTTTTATTTACCTTTGGCCCAATTTCCAATGAGGTATAAACTAGGTGATCATAGTAAAACCCAATCCGGTAATCAAGTGGAAATGATATGAGTATGTGCATGAGTAAGTGCCAAAGAATAGCATGTCAACAATACCTTCCATTGGTCATCGAGGATGGCCTGTTTAGGTGCTAATTAGCTGCAATGGATTTGTCCATTTTTTTGCGGATAGAACTTAACAATGTTGAAAATTGCCAATTGCAAATCGACATTACATTCTCAGCAGAACAACTTGGCTATGTTTACAAGTGGTTCTGGAGTGCATGTCTCAGCAATGCATTTGGACTGTTGATTTGACTGAATGGCAGAAGGCAAAGAGTGGCAATAAAATGGGCTTTTTCTGGTTGGCTGCCAGTCATTAGCGGTGTTCCCAAGGGTGTGGTGCCGGGGTCGCTACTCTTCATGGTGTACATCAATGATTTGGGTGAGGGAATTGAAGGCTTTGTTGCCAAGTTTGCAGATGATATGAACATAGGTGGAGGGGAAGGTAGTGCAGAGACTCTGCAGAAGGACTTGGACAGGTTGGGAGAGTGGGCTGAATAGTGACAGGTGGAATTCAGAAATCAGAGGTGCAAAGGGATTTGGGAGTGCTGGTGGGGTGGAGGATTGCAACCTTCATGTGGTCCGCCCTGTTTCGTTGAATGCAATCAACCCGGCATGCACAATCAAATAAGATCAAATAGAACAAGTTGTCCTACAACTTTAGGCTGTGCACCCCATACGCAAGAAGAAGAAGAAGGAGTGCTGGTGCAGGATTCCCCAAAAGTTAATTTGCAAGTAAAATCAGTAGTAAGGAAGGCTAATGCAATGCTAGCATTTATTTTGAGAGAACTAGAATATATAAAAAAGGAAGTAATGCTAAGATCAACCATGATTGAATGACATAGTAGACTTGGTGGGTCGAATGGCAATCTTTGCAACTATTTTCATTTTTCAAGGTTAACAAGGACAATTTTTTTCTGCACTTCCATTGTAGCAATATATTGAAGAATGTGAGGAAGAGGATTTCTGTAAAAAATACCAATGTTTTATGCAAAATATTTGAAATCATTCACTGTATTGAACCTAGCCAGTGGATAAATTAATCACCTTTGGGATCATCAAGCTTGTATATCAACCCCTACTGTTCTGATTCAGCTGCATTCTGCCACTACAGACAGCAGAAGCTTGAAATATATATATATATTGCTTCCCTAGGGACAGGTTTTGCAGCATATTAGGATTTTCACCCACCACTACTCCCATGCTTGGAACTGTCCAATATTTAAATAAGCGAGTGGTTAAGATCTAAATACTTTCCATCGCTTCTCACTTCAATTCCACACCCATTCCCATTCCATCCCCTCTGTCTTCAGCTGCCTACATTGTTCCAAAGATGTACATCATTGTTCTAATGATGCCCAATCTAAATTTAAAGGAAGCAGCCTATCATTTGGCGTTTGGGATATGTTGTAGCCTTCGTGACTTAATATTGAGTTTTGCAATTTCAATAACCAGGTTTTTCTTCTCCACATATAAAACTGTGCATTTCTATTTCAATGTGTTACTTTGCTTTTTGTTTCTATTCTACATTTAGCCTCCAGAGGTTAGTATAATTACTACTTTGACAGCTTTAGTAATTTTGGTCTCCATCTTTTCTCAAGCATACTTCCTCTAACCCCCACTAACATGCAACTTGAAATATGTTTACATTCCAGTTCTTGTCCCGAAATGTTGATTCTGTTTGTTTTCCCTGTGTGCTTCCAGCATTTCCACCGTTAATTTTGGATTTCAATGGCATAACAAAAGAAAATCTTTTGTAAATGTGCTTCACTCATTTATTTTCCAAATGTCTTCACTAAGCTACCAGGTGAATAAACATGTCAATTTACCTAGATTACTTTCTTGAAAAACTTAATTACTATTCCTATTTCCTTGGTAGACAAAAATGCTGGAGAAACTCAGCGGGTGAGGCAGGAATGAAGGTGTGAAGGAATAGGTGACGGATAGACGGATCCATAGATGCTGACTCACCCGCTGAGTTTCTCCAGCATTTTTGTCTACCTTTGATTTTTCCAGCATCTGCACTTCTTTCTTAAGCATTCCTATTTCCTTGCTCTGTCTAACATGAAAATATTCACTCCAACTTAGCAATTTATTCCTCAAGCCTAAAGCGTGAGGAGTGCCAGCAGAGAGCGAGGGGATCGTCCAGGAGTGAACAGTGGCAACGGAGTGCGACAAAGGCCACCGAGAAAGAAGGGGAGGGGGGCTGCTGCCACGTGCAGCGGCAGGCAGTAGATCGGAATGTTTGGTAAAATATCTTAACTTTGTCTGTGCCAAAGCTTGGCGACACTTTTCCAAAGCTTGGGTAAGGTCTGCTCCTGTTTTACCAGGTTGTATACAAATCAAAGCCGTTCACTGTACCTAGGTATCTTTGAATAACTGAAGCCTTGAATCAAGGTTCTTGGGTGGTTCCAAAGTCACCACAGCATACCGTGACCAGGAATTCTGGACTAGCTTCAACCATGTGACCAATCAAACAATGGGTTTAAGTCTATAATTATATAATCGTGAGCAACTCTGGCCGCAATACCAAGGAGAGATTATAATTAATCACCCAGTCCACTTAGGTGACTTTATAGGCGACTGCAGGAGACTATGCGGTCGCCACATGTTCGCGGGTGGTTGCTGGGGAGTCGCCTTCATGGTTGTGAGGAGTTCCCGCATTCTGGCATCTAGTCACGGCCTCATTATGGTCGCCGTGAGTTTTTCAACATGTTAAAAAATTACCGGCGATTAGAATGAAGCTGCCATGGATAGTAGCGCGAGTTCTCGAGCCGTAGGTGGGTCGCCGGGAGGTCCTAATGGGTTGCCAGGAGGTCGAAGGTTGTCGGAGGTTCTTGTAGATTGTAGCCGGTGCTGACCGGTGAATTTCATTGGCTCATTGTAAAAAGGCAAGGTAAGCAGTAGATTTCAGAACCAAGGATAACTGACCGGTAATGTTAAAAGTCTACCGAGCTTCTTAGCCTTGTATCTCTGGCTTCATAAGACTTGTCTCCACTTCTTCTCCCCGCATTCCTACCCCCCCTCTTTTAAAGGACTTACCATACACTGTGCTTTAGCTGTGTTTTTACAGCATCAACCTCTGGGTTTCGACCCAAAACGTTGCCTATTTCCTTCGCTCCATACATGCTGCCTCACCCGCTGAGTTTCTCCAGCATTTTTGTCTACCTTCCAGTTCATTGCGGTGTGTGTCTGTTTCACCTTAGCTTTGTACCATGTGAATTTTTTAGATAGGGCTCCCCCCGCTTGCCCTGTCCCCCGCCTGCATAACGGGCTGGTGAAGGAAGTGATGTGTTTGTGTGTGTGTGTGTTCCACTCTGACAGTCGCTGTTCCAGTTGCCGGTTTTTCAGCTGAGTCCGCTGAAAAATCACCTAAGTGGGACAGGCCCATCAGCCAGAGAAGGTGCAAAAACATTCACGGGAATATTGTTTGGACTTGAAAGCTTGAGTTATAAGGTGAGAACTATTGGAGTTATAAGATGAGGACTATTTTCCCTGGAACAAAGGAGGGAGTGGGTGATCTTGTTGGGGTTAATGCAAATAATTGTGAGGAGCACGGATAAGGTAGATAATCACAATCTTTTCCACAGGATAGGGAGTACCAAACTAGCGAACATTTTATGTGAGAGGCAAAAGATGAGACCTGAGGTTTTTCACACAGTGGATGGTGAGTATATGAAGCTAGGTACCAGAGGAAGCGGTAGAGTTGGATACATTTACAAAGTTTAAAATACATTTGGACAGTGACATAGATAGAAAAGGTTTAAAGTGATATGCCTCGAATGCAGGCAAGTAGGAATAACACAGATAGGCATCTTGGTCAGCATGGACAAGTTGGGTCTAAGGGCCTGACGCCATGCTGTTTATCTCTACGAATCTTTAAATGATGATGATGGTAGTGGAGGAAGGAAGAGTCAAAGACCATTTACTTACAATGTTCTTGAAAAATCCAATCAACTTGGCCAATACCAATGCTTCTAAATGCAAAGGGTACTTCAGACTTCTACTGCAAAATATGAAGTGCCAAAGCATTACGCCTTCCAAAGACTGTCAGTAAAAATGTGTAATTTATCCCCACTGATGTGAAATGAGAAGGGTAATTTAGTCTATATCATGGAGGAAGGAAGAAGGAGGCAATATTTTTCTTTCTTCCTTTATCATGGCCTCTTCTGCTAGTTGCTTTACCAACCTGGATGTCATCTCATTTCAGTATCCTGTCCTACACAAAGTCCTACTGCAGTTGTAGATCCAGAAGTTCCCAACATATATGGTCGGCACTCAGGGTCCAACTCTGGGGGTCACTGCTTGATATTATTAGCTCTGTGAGGGGAATGTGGAGTTCACAAGTTCACAAGTTATAGGAGTAGAATTAGGCCATTCGGTCCATCAAGTCTACTCTGCCAATAAATCATGGCTTGATGATTCAATCGTGAATTGAGCTTTCCCACCATCCAAAATAAACTAGAATCAGAAAAGGTCTAACACAACTGGGAACCTGATATTTTCAAGTGAGTTCTGTTCAGCTCCGCTCTGTTTAGAACAGGAACAGGCCCTCTGGTGCAGGTCCAGCAGGAGTATGGGCATGGGTGCCTAGGTTAACTACCATCCTTAGAGCTGCACTTCACGGAGAGTGTTTGCCTTTAACTATGGGACCTGTAAACATTGGGACGGTATGGACTTGTCAATGCTATGACAAATAGATGAAATTTCACATCATAATAGTCTCCAGATACAACTCAATACAGGATGCCACAGGAGAACAGGATAACAGCATTTGTGCAGGGTAAATTAAGAATAATAGTGCCAAAGAGAGTGAATGTAATTTTGGCATTGCACTAATATTTTCGATCCTCGCGAATGTTCCCATCTGAAACAGAGAAGAGCTGTTCATCTCTGTCAGCTTCCGCAGCCCAGCAAGCTTTACATTGCGCAAAAGGTGCTGTAGTTGCTAATTAAGAGTCTTTCCCCTGATAATATATTGAGGTCTTTCCTTTCGGAATTTCTTACGATATATTCCCTGCTTTCTGTGTACAGTCTGTGTGCCCATAAAAATAATCCAATTCAACGGCTCAGGTTCTGAACTGACAAAGCACTAACTTGCCACTCGCTGAATAAATCACCGGAGCAGTCCCTTCCCTTTGATGTCTGCTTCCAGTCTTTCCTGCTGAATATCACTCTCTCTGTAATAAAGTGAAGGACCCACTGAGGGAGTGCACTGAGGGACGTCACCTTCAGGTTTTAGATGCCAAGGCATATTATCTGAACTAATTTATTTATAATTCAGGGTAAGTGAAAATTATTTCAGTTTAGAAATGCAGCATGGAAACATGGAGACATAAGTTCACAACGGGCCCTTTGGCTTACTGAGTCCACACTGTGTATTAATTACAGGGGAATATTTTGGAAACCTGTGACTATATATTAATGAGTAACAGAGACAGGGAGTGACATCTCAGAAAATTGGGCTCCTTGATTCAACAGCTTCCATTTTAAGTAGAGAACAGACCTCATCATTAGCAACCAAAATACTGAGTTGCTAAATATTCCAACTAGAAATTGGCCAGGTTTCAACCTGAAATATTTGTCCTGTTGAATTGCTCCAACGTTTTGATTTTTGCTTAAGATTCCATTTTGTCTAGATTTTTCCCCTCAAGCCTTTAGAAAATTGGACTGATATCTATTCTATATCTCTTCAAAATGCTGAGCAACCCATATATTTTCCCATCAAAACACTTTGGTGTAATATTGGTCAAAGCACCAAACAGGATGTCATTCCTGTGACCTAACTGTGAGGAGGAACCATTTCTAGGATCTATACCAGATATACAATGTTAAGACCAAATTGGAACACTCCGTTGTAGTGGGAGAGAAGGAGTAGGATCGATCTACTGTCATACGTGCAGTTTTAATCATCAACAAAGTTCCACTTAGGTGCCAACCAGCAATTGCAAGAGAATTGCAGACAGGATTGATCACCCATACACATTGGAAGAAACTCTTTGCAGTGATCTTCAGGATAAGTAGTGCTCATCATCAACTAGCGTTAGAAAGAACCATGCATGTGTATACTATTGGGAGTTAAAGATAACTATGTATTAAAGCCATTAGAAGATTAGTATATATATATATGAACATTAAACTATAGGAGGGGAATAATTAAAACATGAAGATGCCAGTAACCATCAGCAGGTCGGGCAGTATCTGTGTAAAGAGAGACAGTCAACATTTCAGGTACAGGATCCATTTCAAAACTGGGAAACAAGTTAGGTTTCAGTAGCCGAGAAGATAGTGGAGGAAAGGATAAATAAAACGGAATGCCTCTGATTTGGTGAGACCGTATGGGTTAAAGGGAACAATAACGGTAGCAGTTACAAACATATTATACTTCTTTGGTTGTGCAACGTGTTATTAATTATGAGACTCTTGGACATACCCAACAGGCAAGGTTAAATGATGAGAAGTAGAAATGGGTTGTCCTGATAGAGACAGAAAAAGTGAGCTGTCTAAAGTTGAAGTTTCTCTGCCTCAGAGGGCAGCGGAGGCCGGTTCTCTGGATACTTTCAAGAGAGAGCTAGATAGGGCTCTTGAAGATAATGGAGGCAGGGGATATGGGGTGAAGGCAGGAACAGGGTACTGATTGTGGATGATCAGCCATGATCACATTGAATGGTGGTGTTGGGTTGAAGGGCCGAATGGCCTACTCCTGCACCTATTGTCTCTAATGTCTAACGTGAGTTTGAAAGAGTGCCGTGTGCCTAGATGGAAGGAGAGTTCTGATTTCTCAAACTTCCATTGGGCGTCATTCTAACATTACAGTAGGCCGCAGGAAGAAAAGTCAGAGTGGGAGTAGGAAGGTGAATTATCGTGGTTGACTGAACTGCTGGGTATTTCCAGCATTCTATTTTTCTCAGATTGAGATTAATTTATTGTCTGATACATCAGGGTGCAATGAAATTTCTTGTTCACGTAAAGCTCACGGTGAACAGCATACATATTGTAACGATAGATACAACAGTAATAATAACTAAAATGCCAGATGAGCTCTGTGAAGGAAGGAATGGACAGGCGATGTATCAGGTCAAGACTCTCCCTCAGACTGATTGGAGTAGACGGGAAGAAAGCATGAAAAAGAAGATGGTGGGATAAAGCAGATACATGTGGAGACAGAGAGATTGAGAAAGGGGAGAGAGCTGTTGACTGGTGTCTTTTCTATTACACCTCTTTCCCCTTTCTTAACTCCCTGTCTCCATTCGCTGACATCTACTACAAACTTATTGACTCCTACAGCTATCTTGATTATATCTCGTCCCACTCTCCCTCTTGCAAGGGTTCCGTCCTTTATTCTCAATTTCTCTGTCTCCACCGCTTCTGCTCCCAAGATGAGACGTTCCACTTTCCACCGTCTGTACATCGGGCCGTCTGTAGCGGCGACCATGGAGGGTCTATGGCCCTGACCACGGGTGAATAAAGGAGGAGGACTGGCTGAACATCAAAGATGTCCTCTTTCACCACGGAATGTGGTGGCCCCCACTGCTGTTATAGATGGCCCTCATCTGTGCCTCCTCTGTGTTATGCAGTTCTGCTCTTGCTCCCCCTTTCCCCCCCACACAAAACAAGGTTCACATGATCCTCACCTTTCACCCCATCAGCCACCGCATCCAATACATTACTTTCCGACATTTCCAGTATCTTTCACATGATCCCACCACCAGTCACGCCTTTCCATCCCCACCCCTTTATCTTTTCTGTAAAGACCACTCACCTCAATTCTTTGGTTCACTCATCCCTTTCCACCCAACCCCCCCCCCCCCCCCGGTACTTTATCCGCAACTGCGGGAGCTATAACAACTGTCTGAACACCTCCTCTCTCATTTCCATCCAAAGGCCCCATCAGCCTTTCCAGGTGAGACGAAGGTTCATGTGCATATCTTCCAATCTCGTCAACTGTATTCGGTGCTCCCACCATGGACTCCTTTACATCGGCGAGGCCAAGCACAGACGAGGCCACCATTTCACTGAATATTACTCTCTGAGCACCAGGGCCTGCAAGATTTCCTGGTTGCTAACCATTTTAATTCCCCTTCCCAATCCCATCCTGACTTTTCTGTCCTTGGCTTCCTCCGTTGCCATAGTGAAACCACATGCAAACTGGAAGAACATCATCTTACATTCCATTTTGAAGAGCTTACAACCAATGCTATGAAAATTGAATTCTCCAGTGTACGTTACATACCCCCATGCCACCTTCCCCCGTTCCCCTGCCTTCACTCCCTACATCAATGTGCAAACATTTCTCCCACCATCTCCCACCACCCCAGTCACCCTACATCTTTCCCCTCCTCCATACACTCATCTTCCATCTCCATTATATATTTCTGTTTTATTCCCCTCTTTTGCCCCTTTGACCAATATCTCTCTTTCTGGTTTTACATTTCACATCACCACTTTTCTCCGTATCTGACACTTTGTTTAATTTTCACCTCTAACTTTAGTTGGCCCGTGAAGCAAATACATCATCAATGGAGAGTGAAATTTAAGTTTAACTTATCAGATCAATGTTCTGACAAATGTTTATTAATTTGCAATATCAACTCTGCATTTTTCTCTCCATATGTCACAAGTCCCGTGAGGTGTTCCCATTATTTTCTGTTTTTTCTTCAGCTTTGCTATTTGCAGCAGGTTTCCTTCAGTTTTGACAGGGCATATTGCCTTCATTCAGTCACTTGAACTGGACAAGTGACTTTGTTGCGCAGACAATAGACACAAATTGCTGGAGTAACTCAGTGGGTCAGACAGCATCTCTGGGAAAAAGGAATAGGTGGCGTTTCAGGTTGAGACTGTGGTCCGCAGAGCTTCTAGCCACGGGCATGGAGTGGATTTACCATCCGGATCCTGGGATCCCTTGCTGGGGATCGGCGGAGAAGAGCTCCGACTGCCGGCCCATGGCCTATAACATCCTGAAGCCGCGGTCTCCGGTAGGAAAGTGCCTATTCGGGACCTCCAAGTGTGTGTTCCACCGTCTGTACATTGGGCCGTCTGTAGCGGCGACCATGGAGGGTCTATGGCCCTGACCACGGGTGAACAAAGGAGGAGGACTTGCTGAACTTTGTGCCTTCCACCACAGTGAAGAATGCTGTGGTAGATGTTTGTGTTACATTTTTTATTGTGTGTTCTTTTTAAGTGTATCGCTGCGGGCAAATTCATTTCACTGCATGTGATGAGCATGTGACGAATAAAATCGACTTTGACTTTGGCTTTGTATTTTCGGAATGAACGACTTTATTTATAACAGAATAAGGTCGAGTTAATCTATTATAATTTTTCTGTACTGCTATTGAAAATATTTTCTGAACCATTTTAAAAGTCTATTAAAAGTGTCCTCTGAGGTGTAAGTGCTAGCAGTGAGCTTTCAGTATACATGGCCCGAGGCCTGGTTGCTTGCAACCAGCCACAGGAGAGTAGCCACCAGCTTAATTACACCCACTGCGTCCACACTGGGTTACTGCTGCAATTGTGCAAGCCTGGATGAATATGAGCTGACGATATTGCCATTTCAGATTCATTATTCATACTACTAACTTTTGGCCTAGATCTGAGATGTTAACAAACCCTACTGACCAATGCAGCAACCTGTTTGAATAAAATATGGAGAGAATTATGAGTTTCAAACAAGAGTCAGGGATAGACACAAAAAGCTTGAGTAACTCATCGGCATTCTGCTGATGTATTAGGTCGAGACCCTTCTTCAGACCCAAACCAGCATTCGTAGTTCCTTCCTACACAAGAGCCAAGGGTGTTTAATTGCCATGTCTACCTTCAACAGAACTATGAAATTCTTACTTTTATTGCAAAGACGAATAAGCATAACATGCCCTGGCAGGTTTCTTGTTCAGGTTCTAAGGCATGCCTGAGAACTTGAAAAACAAACCCCTGAATCCAAGAACTCTTTTAAGAATAAAGGGCCTGTCCCAATTTGCAATTTGTGTCATATCAGTGTCGCCAAATGATTTTGGACATTTCAAAATCCAGCGGCGACAAAAAAAATATTGCGACATTTGAAAAAATACGTCATCACGCTGCGTCACGCCACATCACACCACCTCAAGCCGTATCACGCCCCGAATTTTTCAGTGACCTGATACGTCAGTCAATGATGCCAGCAGTCGCCGAAAAAATCAGCAAGTGGAACAGGCCCTTAAGATGTTCAGACTCTAGTGAGAACTGACGAGTTAACACTGACGTGTTAAAATACTGCTAATGCAGTATTGACGACCCCAGTAGTAGCAAAAAGGACTGCTTGTCTGAAACCCCCCTTGATAGACCACCTTATAAATAGTATATTGCAAAAGGTGTTAGCCGTAACATCATCCAGCTTTCAACTTTTCATATTTTCTCCTCTACAATTATCTGACAAATCATTCCAAACCTTTTTAAGAATTTAATTGATTGCACTATGAAGTCAGCAGGAAAGGCGGAGAAAAAGTGGCACTAAAATGTTATGAAAGGATTCGGTCAAAGCCAGGAAAGTGCTTTTCGCTTAGGTCTCGACATTTTTCCACTAATCACTTCTTTCTTCTTTATGCATCCCCTCAGGGTAGTAACTTACACTGAAGTACAATTACCTAATTAAATGCTTAACCAAGTAATTATTCCTCACATGATCATCGACTACCCACTCCAACCCACATCACTCAACATATCGTCATCTTCATCTTCATCTGTAAAAACACATTCACCTTTTTCAGATATTACATAATCTTGATTAAGAGTAGGAATCTCCCCATCAAATGTAGATTCAGAAGAGGGCCTGGCCTTTATCCTGACTGCCATTCCAAGTAGGAGGCCATTGTTTCACAAGTTCGCCATTCAAAGGCAATTCACAATTTTTTTTCTCCAATACAAACAAAATCATATATCTAAGTAGGAAAGGCAGAAAAAACACTAAAATCTTATGAAAGGATTTGGCTAAAGCCTGGAAAGTGCTTTTTGCCCAGGATTTGTAATTTTTCCACCAATCGATTCTTTTTCTCTTTATGCATCTCCTCAGGCATTTGCATTTCAAACCTTGAAAGATACAGCATGGAAACAAACATCTAGCACAAAAGGTTAGCGCTGACCATCGATCACCCATTCACGCTATTTCTATGTTATCCCACTTTTGCATTAGCTCGCTGTACAATAGGGGGAATTGATCTACAAACCCGCATGTCTTTAGGATGTGGGAGGAAACCAGAGCATCCGAGGAAACCTGGTTGGATAGAGCGGATGTGGAGAGGATGTTTCCACTAGTGGGAGAGTCTAAGTTATGACTAGAAGTCATAGCCTCAATTCAATTCAATTCAATTCAATTCAATTCAATTCAATTCAATTCAAGTTTAATGTCATTGCACAAATACAAGTATAGGTACAACGAAATGCAGTTTAGCGTCGTTCTTAGTGATAGCGATATAGAAAAATAAATACAGAGTGCAGTGGTAGCAATATGGAAAATAAATAAATACAGGGTACAGACAAGTCTATCAGCTGGGCTCCGAGTTCAGCAGTCGGATGGTGTAGTTGAAGAAGCTGTTCTTCGTCCTACTGGTGCGGGACTTGAGGCTCCTGTACCGCCTCCCTGATGGGAGGAGGGCAAACAGTCCATGATTAGGGTGTGAGGGATCCTTGATGATCTTCCCGGCCCGCTTCAGGCACCGTTTTCGGTGGAGGGCATCCAAGGCAGGGAGCGGGGCACCGATGATGTACTGGGCGGTTTTCACCACCCGTTGTAGTGCCTTCCTGTCTGCCGCGGTGCAACTGCTGTACCATACCGTAAAGCAGGTGGTCAGGATGCTTTCGATGGTGCAGCGGTAGAAGTTCGTCAGGATCTGGGGGGACAGGTGGGCTTTTTTGAGCCTCCTCAGAAAGTAAAGGCGCTGCTGTGCCTTTTTGATTAGCTTTGAGGTGTTGAGGGACCAGGACAGATCCTCCGAGATGTGTACCCCGAGGAATTTGTAGTTGGAGACCCGCTCCACCTCAGTCCCGTTTATATGGATGGCGGTGTGTCTGCCCCCTCTGTTCTTCCGAAAGTCAACAATGATTTCCTTCGTCTTCTGGGAGTTGAGGACGAGGTTATTGTTGGCACACCAGGTAGTCAGGTGCTGGACCTCCTCCCTGTAGGCTGATTCGTCATTATCACTGATCAGTCCTACCACCGTGGTGTCATCGGCAAATTTTATGATGGCGTTGGAGCCATACTTGGGGATGCAGTCATGCGTGAAGAGGGAGTAGAGGAGAGGGCTGAGCATACAGCCCTGTGGCACGCCGGTGTTCAGTGTTATAGTGGAGGAGGTGAGGTTGTTGACCCTAACAGACTGTGGTCTGTTAGTGAGGAAATCCAGTGTCCAATTGCAGAGGGAGGTGGAGATGCCAAGACCGCTGAGTTTGGTGATCAAGCTAGCGGGTATGACAGTGTTAAAGGCAGAGCTGAAGTCAATAAACAGCAGCCTGATGTAGGTGTTGTTGCTGTCCAGGTGGGTCAGGGCAGAGTGTAGGGCCGTCGATATGGCGTCCTCTGTAGACCTGTTTGACCGGTAGGCAAATTGGTGGGAGTCCAGTGTGGGGGGTAGGCTGGCTTTGAGGTGAGCCAGGATCAGCCGCTCAAAGCACTTAGCGATGACAGGGGTGAGTGCCACTGGCCGGTAGTCGTTGAGACTCCCTGTCGCTGATTGTTTGGGCACTGGCACAATGGTAGATGTCTTGAGGCAAGTGGGGACGACACCCTGGGCCAGTGACAGATTGAAAATGTCAGTGAGGACCAGGGATAGTTGTCCGGCACATGCCCTGAGCACCCGCCCGGGGATGCCATCGGGGCCGGCAGCTTTGTGCTCATTCACCTTGCTCAGTGCGTCTTGTACAGCAGAGGTGGAGAGACTGAGGGGTTGTTCATTCGGGGGTGGAGCAACTTTGATGGCGGGAGTTTTGTTGTCCCGGTCAAAGCGAGCATAGAAGTGGTTTAGCTCATTAGGAAGGGAGGCGTTGTCCGGGGGGGGGGTGTTGACTTTATGGTAGTCGGCAATGGACTTAATTCCTTGCCACATGCGCCTGGGGTCGGAGTTGTTTCGGAAATGCTCCTCAATCCGCTGTTTGTGATTGAGTTTAGCATTCCTAATTCCCTTTTTCAGATTGACCCTGGATGAGCTGTATCCCTCAGCGTCGCCAGATTTAAAAGCGGCGTCTCGAGCCTTCAGCAGGAGTCTGACCTCCCTGCTCATCCACGGCTTCTGATTAGGGAAGGTCTTTATCACTTTATGGGTGGTGACGTTATCAGTGCAGAATCTTATGTAGTCCAGAACAGTTGAGGTGTATGAATTTATGTCCACTTGGGAGTTAAAGGTGGCCTAGGTGGCAAACAGACTCCAGTCTGTTTGCTGAAACTGTTCCTGTAAGACAGAGACAGCCCCCTCAGGCCAGACCTTCACTGTCCTCGCGGTAGGTTTCACACGTCTGATCAGAGGTGTGTATTTGGGGAGCAGGAACAAAGAGAGGTGATCAGACTGTCCCAGGTGGGGGAGGGGAAGGGCTTTGTATGCTTCAGTAATATTAGTATAAACTAGGTCCAAAATATTGTTACCTCTGGTTGGGCAGGAGACATGTTGGTGGAATCTGGGGAGCACAGTTTTTAGGTTGGAGTGGTTAAAATCGCCAGCAACAATAAAAGCCCCCTCTGGGTGGGCAGTTAGTTGTTTGCTGATAGCAGCTTGCAGCTCTTCCATTGCAAGCCTGGCATTAGCGTCCGGGGGTACATAGACTGCAGTGATGACAGTCGATGTGAATTCCCTGGGCAGATAGAAGGGCCTGCACTTTAACATCAGGTATTCTAGGTCAGCAGAGCAGTGGCTACCAATCCTGACAGCGTCTGTGCACCATGAGTTGTTCACATAGATGCACAGTCCGCCGCCCTTGGTCTTACCGGATTCCTCCGCAGATCTGTCGGCCCTGAAGACAGTGCGCCCCTCCAGCTCGACGGCGTTGTCGGGAATGTTGTCGGTGAGCCATGTCTCGGTGAAGACCATGGCATTGCAGTCGGCGATCCGTCTGTGTGTGGTGATGCGCAGCCGAAGTTCGTCGGTTTTACTCACCAGGGACCGGACGTTCGCGAGGAAGATGCTGGGCAGAGCTGGCTGGTGCGGGTCTGATCTCAGCCTAGCCCGGTGGCCTCCGCGTTTCCCCCGTCGCTGTTTGCGGTCCCTGCGCCGCCTCCGGACACTACCTGTTGGGAGAGCGGGTCCGCTAGACCACGGTGACCTGATGATCTCCGGCGGCAGTTTAAAGTTGTGGCTTCTGGTGCTCGGGTCGTAGAGACGTCCGAGCTCCAGTAGCTCCTGACGGCCGTACAGAGTCTTCGCTCGAGTGCTCCGGGCGAAAACTAAGGTAAGTATAAATAGGAAAAAAAAAACTATCTCGCTAAAACTACGGAGACGCAGAGCCTCGCGTTGTGCACGCGACGCCATCTTGGATACAGTGATCAGATCATAGCCTCAGAATTAAAGGACGTTCTTTTTAGGAAGGAGATGAGGAAGAATTTCTTTAGTCAGAGGGTGGTGAATCTGTGGAACTCTTTGCCACAAATGGCTGTGGAGGCCGTCAGTGGATATATTTAAGGCAGAGATTCGTGATTAGTATAGGTGACAGAGGTTATGTGGGGAAGGCAGGAGAATGGGGTTAGGAGGGAGATAGATCAGCCATGATTGAATGGTGGAGTAGACTTGATGGGCCAAATGGCCTAATTCTGCTCCTATCACTGATGAACTTATGATCTTATGAAACCCAAGTGGTCAAAGGGAGAATGTGAAAACTCCACACAGAGTTTGGCCAGGATCTAATCTGGGTCTCTGGCAGTGTGAGGCAGCAGCACTACCTGTTGTGTCATTGTGCTGCTGGCAATAGCTTTGGAATTAGTAAAAGACATATGACCTTCCTTGCACTTTGTTATAGTTCCTAACTCCTCAAACATTGATACGTGGATACAAATACGTAGACCAATTAGTCTGAAAACATGTCCCGACCCGAAATGTCTTCTATCCATATCCTCCAGAGATGCTGCCTGACCCGTTGAGTTAGTCCAGCTGTTTGTATCTTTTTTCATCAAATATCTATATTTTAAGTTTCAAAACCTCAGCCCAACTACAAAACCTCAGCCCAACTAATAAGGACATTGTACAACAGGGTGAAATTTCAGAGAACTAATCTTTGTAATTATTTAATGATTCAATAGTTTTAATATAGCTGTTATGCATTAACATAAAGCTGTATTCCAGCTTAATACATGCAGTGTTCAGAGAGTATTCAGACCTCATCACTTTTTCCACATTTTGTTACATTACAGCCTTATTTTAAAATGGATAAAATTCATTTGTTGTATCCTCAATCTACACACAATACCCCCAGAATGAAGAAGCAAAAAGATGTGTTTTGAATTGTTTGCAAAGTAATTAAAAAGAAATATTTACATTTACATAAGTATTCAGCCCCTTTGCTACGACGCTCAAAATTGAGCTCTGGTGTATCCTGTTTCCATTGATTATCCTTAAGATGTTTCTACAACTTGATTGGAGTCCACAAGTGGTAAATTAAATTGATTGTACATGATTTGGAAAGGCACACACCTGTCTATATAAGGTCCCGCAGTTGACAGTGCATGTCAGAGCAAAAACCAAGCCATGAAGATGAAGGAATTGTCCGTAGACCTCCGAGACAGGATTTTGTCGAGGCACAGATCTGAGAAGGGTATAAAACAATTTCTGCAGCATTTCTCGAAAGGCACAATGGCCTCATCATTCTTAAATTGAAGAACTTTGAAACCACCAGGACTCTTCATAGAGCTCGCCGTCCAGCCAAACTTTGCAATCGGGGGAGAAGGGCCTTGGTCAGGGAGGTGACCAAGAACTCAATGGTCTCTCTGACAGAGCTCCAGCGTTCCTTTGTGGAGATGGGAGAAACTTCCAGAAGGACAACTATATCTGCAGCACTCCACCAATCAGGCCTTTATGGTAAAGTGGCCAGACGGAAGCCACTCCTCAGTAAAAGCCATATGACAGCCCGCTTGGAGTGGCACCTAACCAAGATTCTCTTGTCTGATGAAACCAAGATTGAAATCTTTGGCCTGAATGCCAAGTGTCACGTCTGAAGGAAACCAGGCACTGCTCATCACCTGGCCAATACCATACCTACGGTGAAGCATGGTGGTGGCAGCATCTTGCTGTGAGGATGTTATCCGTGGTAGGAACTGGGAGACTAGTCAGGATCAAGGAAAAGATGAATGGAGCAAAGTACAGAGAGATCCTTGATGAAAACCTGCTCCAGAGTATTTAGGATCTCAGACTGGGGCGGAGGTTCACCTTCCAACAGAACAATGACCCTAAGCACACAGCCAAGACAACGCAGGAGTGGCTTTGTGACAAGTCTGTGAATGTCCTTGAGTGTCCCAGCCTGAGCCCATACTTGAACCCGATCGAATATCTCTGGAGGGACCTGAAAATAGCTGTGCATCGACGCTCCCCATCCAACCTGACAGAGCTTCAGAGGATCTTCAGAGAAGAATGGGAGAAATTACCCAAATACAGGTGTGCCAAGCTTGTAGCATCATACCCAAGAAGCCTTGAGGCTTTAATCGCTGCCAAAGGTGCCTCAACAAAGTATTGAATGAAGAGTCTGAATATTTATGTAAATGTGATATTTAAGTTATTTATATTTAATTATTTTGCAAACATTTCTAAACACCTGTTTTCACTTTTTTATTATGGGGTATTGTGTATAGATTGATGATTAGAAAAAATAATTTAATCCATTTTAGAATAAGGCTGTAACGTAACAAAATGTGGAAAAAGTGAAGGGGTCTGAATACTTTCTGAATGCACCGTATATTAGTACCACAGGACATTCTGCCCACAAACAACCATACATATGCAGTTGGCCCATTGCTACTATTTGGTAATGACAGGTTTGATATATGTTACCAACAGGAAAGATTTATGGACAACATTTTAGACACAGAGAGAAATGATTTTGTGGAGTGGCTGAAAGGCTGAAAATAAAAGAACTGGCATCATCAAAACCAGAGGATTGAATAATATTGTTGATTCATTGATTAAAAGATACAGCATGGAAATAGGCCCTTTGGCCCACCAAGTCCACTCCGACCATTGATCATCCATTCATGTTAGTTCTACGTTATCCCATTTTCTCATCCACTCCCTACATACTTGCGGCAACTTACAGACGTCAAATGGCCCACAAATCCGCACGTCTTGAGAACGTGGGAGGAAACTCTCTTGGTCTCACGGAGAACGTACAAACTCTACACAGATAACACTTAAGGTCAGGATCTAACCCGGGTCTTTGGCGCTATGAGGCAGCGGTTCTACCAGCTGCGCCACTGCGCAGCTCTCGAGTAAGAATTTTGCGGAGATGTTAAACAAGCAAAACATTTAATATCCTCACCAGCAGATTTCTGTTTATAACGTATTACACTACCACTGAGAGACCATGAACAGGCCACTAAGTGTGTTCTCCAGAGATGTTTATGTTATTTCATTTTTGCAAAATATGTCCTTCAATATCAGCACTAAATATTGAACATTGTCAGTTGTACAGGAGCATGATGATATCCAGGATATGTGTTAAATAAATAAATATTACATTTAAATGTCTAACCATGAGAACCATAGAGAAAATCTGAAAAAGAAGAATAGCCGAAATGTCACCCATTCCTTCTCTCCAGAGATGCTGCCTGTCCCGCTGTTACTCCATCTTTTTATGTCTATCTTCGGTTTAAACCAGCATCTGCAGTTCCTTCTTACACAAGGAAGAATAGTCATTGTATATGCAGCGATATGTCCTATCAATTCAATGTAGCCCTGGGAAAGGTTCATTATAGTTAACTTTTAAATATTTAATTGCCTCACTTCTGTTCTGTACTTTGAATTTAATACCATAGCACACATTATTCAGATTTATTTTGGTGAATGGTATTTTATTCATTAAATATAGTATTTGATATAATATTTAAGAACTTTGTGTAAAATGAGTATGATATGATATTTTTGATATTATTGCACAGTACATTGTATGTAATTTAACAGAAGCTCTGATAAAAAGATCTATTTTTATAAAAGAGATTAAAAAAATGTTTAATTACTTTTTCTTTTACCTTTAAATCACTGAGGCCAAGAACAATTGGCTTACCAAAAATATTACTCGTTCTGGGGCTATCCTGATTAACAGGCTTTTGATTGTACTAATATAAAATGTCTGAAAGGTGTGGAATTAGATCCATCACCAACTTCAGATACATGCATGATCTGAAATAATATGACAAAATAGATCTGTCACATTCAGTAATTATCAACAACTAAATGCTCACGGATAAATGCATTTTGACATGTATTCAAAGCTTCAAAGTATTCAAAGTGTTTATCTCTGAATGTTTAATTATTTTAATACCTGGGTGCCAGAATTATTTAGTCACAGGAGGGGCATAGTCTGGGTGGATTAAAAGAAAGGGACAAGGTGTGGAATTCAGGTCACGTTGATTCAGGTCCTGCAGATATCCACACTCGAGCTCAGGTTCAGTTGTGGATGGATCAGGAGGGTTGTGCGGTGACTGAGAGTGGACAAGCTATCTGCTCGTTGGTTAGATTTCCAGGCAACCCTCAAGCAATTATTTAAAGGCAATCAGGATTTCTACACTGTATTTGATACTGTATTTGACAAGTTACATCATGGCTTGAGACAGCAATTCAAACGCATAGAAACTAACAAGGATGCAGAGAGTTGTGGAGTAAGCCCAGTCCATCATGGACACAACCCTCCCCACCATTGAACACATCTACATGAGGCACTGCTGCAGGAAGGCGGCATCTATTATTAACGATCCACACCATCCAGGCCATGCCCTTTTCTTGCTGCTATCATCGGGCAGGGAGTATGGATGCCTGTGATCCCACAACACACGGTTCAAGAACAGCTACTTTCCTGCAACTAACAGCTTCTTGAACCAAGCTGCACAACCCTAATCTTAACTCAGCAAAAGGAACACTACAGACCACTATGGGCTTTTTTTCTCCAATTATGCCATGCCAAACACTAATGCCATGTTTTACTGTGTTTGATTCAGTGTTTTGTATAAGTTATGTATAATCTATGTTTCTATATGTTATCCGTGTCTATATGTTTGTGATGCTGCCGCAAAGAGTTTCAATGCACCTGTACCGCACCATACTTGTGCATATGACAATAAATTTTACTTCGGAGTCACGTGAGTGACTACGTGAAGAAGGCCGTCAGCCCGCATGCACATCATTACGTCTAATGCATTGTGCAACGACTGACTGGCAGACGCGTCACTCCTTCCAGCGGTAAAATTAAAATCCTCAGGTAAGTGTTTAAACTTCCTCCGAGGTCGTTTCTCTTGGTTCCGTAATTCTTGCCAACAGACAAGTTCGAACCTTTGGAGAAGAATGTTGAAGGTGAAGAGACGGTCCACGGGGAAACCAGCTACCGAAGATCGCGGGAGTGCGGGTAGCAGGCGGCTGTCGAAATCGTCTTCCGGATCGCTGGCGGTGGAACCAGCGACATCGGACTTGGTGCCGGGAGATAGCACCGTGGCAGTCCCGCTTGGGCGGAAAGTCACTAAAAAGTCTGACAGGCCCGTGGGTTCGGACGAGTCGGGCCAGGAGGGTTCCCCTCCTTCATTGGGTAGCGACTGCGGACGTCTAACCCACATGGAGCACCTGATGGAAAGGTTGCTCCAAAATGATATGCTCCAAAGGAGGGAGCTATATCAGCGCGGGTCTCCTCGGGGGCCCGCGGCAGCAGCACCTGTTTCAGGGCTGCACAATGTCTCCCTCTCTGAGGAGGGGAGCATACGGGGTCAGTACCTATCTGACTCGGAGTTCGGTGGTATAGCTGGTGAGCATACCCGGGGGCACGGAGGCCAGTAATGGCATCAAAAATGGAAGGAATGGAAATCAAAAGTGTTTAATTCCTGTAAATTAATGGCCATTTAAATCAACTTACCAGTGGGTTTTAGTGGAATGCGGTGGATTGGAACGTTGCGGTTTCCGGTGAATTTAACCCACAGTCGGCAGGAAAAACACTGCCGGTTCGTATATTTTTTTTGTCCCCATTTCGCACCATGAAAATATGATTAAATGCTTCCTAAGAATCACGTTTTTATGTAAAAATAAACTGTGTAGTTTCTTTTCTCCCCTACGTAAAATCCTTCCCATTGTCGGCGCTCACGGTTTTAGAAGATGATTTTTAAATTACTCTAGCTAATAAATGATCTAGCATAGTTTAAAAATACCTTCATAAAACAAATGTCGGAGCGATTTCTCTTTAGCGATGAAATCCCCTGAGATGGATCGACTTGAAATGTCTGGTGAAAAACGGCATTTTAAACCCGCCCCCCTCTGAAAGGTGCCAAAGTCGCGCACACGGGGAGTGGCAGAACTGCAGCACTGCTCAAGGTAAGTATTGTAACATACCTACATCGTACTGGCGGCAGCACCCCTACGCTCCCTTCAACACCAGGCGATACACCGGAACTGGTGGGAGACCCGAACATTTGGCACAGAGGTCTTTTTTAGACCAAGGTCCAGCCGGGCCACTTTCAAGATGTGCGGTGGGCACCCGCCATCAGTCCTAACCCCCAAACCTCGGGGGCGAAAACAAACACCATACCACCAGTAATAACTGAGGTAGGTGAATCTAGTTCCTTGCGGAACACATTATGCATGACTCAGTTACAAGTTGGGGGAAGATTGCAACATTTCTTGAATGAATGGCGTTGGATAACACCAGATCTGTTTATACTACACAGTTTACAAGGCTTCCATATGGAATTCCTTCTCAATTCGCCACCACCCACACAACATTCGCCAAACCGCACATATGTTTTTTCACAACAGGAAAGTTTGGATGCACAAGCTGAATCAAAACTTTACACAAAAAAGAGGTAATTGAGAGGTTGTGTCATGAATCTCACCAATTTGATTTGTTCGCTTCCAGACTAAATCACCAGTTACCCAAATAGGTATCTTGGGAACCAGACCCAGGGGCAGTGGCAGTAGATGCATTCTCGCTACACTGAGGAGGTATGTTTTTGTATGCTTTCCCCCCATTTTGCCTCATCAGTCGGTGTTTGGCAAAAAATCTTCAAGACAATGCCACAGGCATTTTAGTAGTGCCTGACTGGCCTACACAGCCTTGGTTCCCACTAGTCATGGGAATGATAACACAGCCTTTTATGGCTGTCCCCAAAAGCAGAAATCTGCTGGTTCACCCAGTGACGGGGGGTAACCATCCACTACATGACCGAATCAATTTATTGGTTTCCAGATTCTGAGGAGACCATATCTGGGGCTCGGATTATCAGAACGTACGGGGATGTGATAACTGCAGCCTAGAGGGACTGTACTAAAAAAACAGTACATCTCTTACATCACGAAATGGGAGATGTTCTGTTCACTCACAGACATAACGTATGACACAGCACGAATCACGGATGTGTTGGAATTTCTATCAACCCTATACTTTGATCAGAAACTGAGCTATAGTGCCATCAAAAGTGCCAGGAGCGCATTATCATCATACTTAGTGCTGGGATCGGGACACCACTCTGTAGGAACTCATCCTTTAATAACAAGGTTTATGAAGGGTATTTCTAACTCTATACCTCCCAGGCCCCGGTACACGGAGATATGGGATGTGAGCGTGGTGCTCACACTGCTTCGCCAGGGGGCTCCAGCTTCGTCCCTGCCTCTATCCCAACTCACCCTCAAGGTGGTCATGCTCATGGCGCTGGTCTCAGCGCAACGGGTCCAGTCGTTACACAAATTACGTCTGGATAACATGGTTTTGTCTGTTAATAATATTACCCTTTTCATTTATGATTTAATCAAGCAGAGCAGACCGGGGGCGTCAGGGCTCAAACTTATGTTCTTGGCATACCTCATGGACCCATGGTTGTGTGTAGTAACACACATACTGCAGTACATCAAGGTCACCAAGAGCCTCAGAGGCTCAGAATCATCTGTACTTATGTTACAAAAAAACTTATAATGAGGTATGTGCAAACCATTTCAAGATGGTTAAAAGAGGTCCTGGCAAGTGCAGGTGTGGACACTGAAATTTTCAAATCTCTCTCCACCAGGGCTGCATCTACGTCGGCAGCGAGGGCAATGGACGTCCCTCTCGACCACATCCTAGCGGCTGCAGGATGGTCCAATGAACAAACGTTCCAAAGGTTTTACAATAAACCAATTGCCAGATCGGGGGTTTTTGCCAGTTCCATTTCAGATTCTGTTTTATAGTTTTATATGGGAGGGGTCACTATTATTTTTCTTTGATGATTAAAGCATCAGCATTTTTTAACAAACTATGTAATGTCTGAATGCATTAATCTTTTTCACTCATCCATGGTCAATTGATACAGTGTGTGACGCTTGGACTCATATCCACGGCATGAAATCACAGAGCTTTGAAATCTTCACATAGTCACTCACGTGACTCCAAAGTAAAATAGTAAGATTAAACGAGAACTTACCAGTTTGAAGTTTGATCTTTATTTTATGAGGAATTACGATGAGCGATTACGTGCCAACCGCTCCCAACCCTCATATTATAAAGGTCATCTGGTAGTTTCTAGTTCACTCCAATCTTAGTATGTTCAGGTCAACTACTGTTATCTGTGATTTCACACCGCTGCTTTGAAGATTGATGCACATGCGGGCTGATGGCCTTCTTCACGTAATCGCTCATCATAACTCCTCATAAAATAAAGATCAAACTTCAAACTGGTAAGTTCTCATTTAATCTTACTATTAAATTTGTGTTGACTTTCTGTCAAGGAGAAGCTGTATTTCACCCTCGTTAAACCTCATCTGGACTACGCAGTTGCAGCTTGGGACCCATACACAGATAAAAACATTTCATCCATCGAACATGTCCAAAGACAGGCAACTCGATTTGTTACTAACACCTATGAGAGAGAAGCGAGTGTCACCAAACGTCTGAATTCTCTGGGGTGGAACCCTCTCCAAGACAGACGTGAAGCTCACCGTTTGACCTGTTTTTACAAAATATTAAATGGTCAGCTAGACACAGATCACAAGACGTACACCAACCCCAAACCAATTAGGAGCAGACGAGGGCATTCGATCCAAATTGTGGTCCCAGCCTCAAAGACAGATCTGTACAGCAATTCGTTCTTCCCACACACTATTAAAGCATGGAATAATCTCCACCAAGCCACGGTTGCCCAGCCAGATGCAACTAAATTTAAAGTGGCACTCTCTTTCCAATAACCCTCTCTGGCTAAACCCCTCCCTTCACCACATCCAGTTTAAATTCCAGTTGGAATATTTTGGAGGACCAAGTAACCAAGAACCAAGAACCAAGACTTGAAAGCTTCATAGAAAGTTCTACATCCATTAAGATCAGGAGATAATGTACTGGAAAGAAAGAAGGCACCATGATGGGATTAGATATCTTTAAAACCTGACCTAACTATAAATATTTTGGGAATGGACCTTCGAAAGTCTTCCCTCACCTTTGTGATCCATCTCAAAGATCATGAAAAGCTGCTTCAACATCAACTATCTTTTAGTGATGCATCCCTTGTTGCATCCCTTGGATGCGTCCTGCCTACAGAATGACAGAAATCAATCCAGACTCGGAAACATGAGCCAAGATTTGGTCAGAAGTAAGGTTTGCTCCACTTCCAGTGACAGGGTTTTGGTAATTTAGATAGATGACAGTGGTCAAGCCAGTGGAAATGTGCAGAGATCCAAAGAATTAATTAATATAAATATATTTTCAATTCCAAACTCGAGTCATTTCTAGGTTAAGAGTATTCTGGTGTATATAAGTTAATGTATAAATTGCTTTTAAGACGTGGCAATTGAAACCTCCTGCCATTTGGGGTTATTGAAAAGGCACACAGAAATTACATCCCCAAAACAGACCACTTTTTCACACAAAATCTTGGGGCATGTTTTCTGTTTTGAGCGCAAACTAGTGTTCCAGATGCAGTGCCTTCCTGGCATGCCTACCAAGTAAGTCAATAGTTTACCTTCATCTTCACGTGTAGACCCAACACTCTAATTGTACCACTGACCAAGTTCTGTGTCAACCCCCAATCACCTTAGTTTATGTTTCTATGCCGAATTACCTAAAATCTGCCACTCTGCCACAATGATCCCGAGATTCATTGAAACGTACAGCACAGTGAAAGGTTGTTTCCACTAGTGGAAGAGTCTAAGACTAGAGGTCAGCCTCAGAATAAACAAGTTTGGTATTCTGAAAAACGCAAGGAATCATGGGATTTGTCAACGGTCTCTCGCTATAAAGAGAAAGCAAACAAAGCACTGGCTGCAAAAATCAGTGTATAAATTCTTATCTTTATTCATGATTTATGTGTAAAAATATATTTAGAAACATAGAAACATAGAAAATAGGTGCAGGAGTAGGCCATTCGGCCCTTCGAGCCTGCACCTCCATTCAATATGATCATGGCTGATCATCCAACTCAGTATCCTGTACCTGCCTTCTCTCCATACCCCCTGATTCCTTTAGCCACAAGGGCCACATCTAACTCCCTCTTAAATATAGCCAATGAACTGACCTCAACTACCTTCTGTGGCAGAGAATTCCACAGATTCACCACTCTTTGTGTGAAAAATGATTTCTCATCTCGGTCCTAAAAGACTTTCCCCTTATCCTTAAACTGTGACCCTTTGTTCTGGACTTCCCCAACATCGGGAACAATCTTCCTGCATCTAGCCTGTCCAACCCCTTAAGAATTTTGTAAGTCTCTATAAGATCTCCCCTCAATCTTCTAAATTCCAGCGAGTACAAGCCGAGTCTATCCAGTCTTTCTTCATATGGAAGTCCTACCATCACAGGAATCAGTCTGGTGAACATTCTCTGTACTCCCTCTATGGCAAGAATGTCTTTCCTCAGATTAGGAGACCATCATTAGGAGACATTTAATCTGATGAACGAGGGTGCCAGGTAGCGGGAGAACGGGGTGGAACAGCGAGAGAGAGAGGGGGCAGATGCGAGTGGGAGAGACTGGACTGGCGGAGAGACATTCTTGGCAGCTGCGCTCATATAGACCTAAGCCTCGTCCGCAGCCAGGATCAAACCCAGATCCCCGGCGCCGCAAACGCTGCCGAGCCGCCACAGGACCGCCTGCCCTCCCCTCCCGAGTGTCCCATCCCCGCGCCCAGGGGTGCGGCGTGAAATGTCCGGGGTGACCTCAGACCGATGGGACAGTGGCCCACAGGCCCACAGCCAGCATGGAGAAGAAGTGCCAACTCCAGCTCAACCCCGCTCCAACACCCGAGGAACCCGCTCCCCGACAGCCCGGGGACTGCCAACCGCACCACCCGTCCCACCCAGCGGCCGCTGGCCAAACGCCCTGACGCCAGCGAAAGCCAAGCACCAGCTATCAATGGGGATAGACACAAAATGCTGCAGCAACTCAGCGGGACAGGCAGCATCCCCGGAGAAAAGGAATGAGTGACATTTTAGGTCGAGACCCTTCTCCAGAGATGTTGCCTAACCCGCCGAGCCGCCGCAGCACCCTGTGTACATCCCTGCCGATGACCGGGGCTCGGCCCCCGCCAGCACCGAGGGGGCCAACTGACAGCCACTGGACAAGGCGAGAGGCGTAGCCGACGGTCCCCCCATGTGCCAGAGCAGAGCCGAGCCGGAGCCAATGCCCCCCATTCCATGCCGGCGCCCCGCCAGTCCAGGGCAGCCGGCCAACCCGGCAGATTAGGCAGAGCCGATTTGGAGCCAGCGGCTCCCCCTGTGGGAATCAGGACATTTCCGCAAGTCCGCGGCCGCCATCGGCCCGCCAGCCCATGGCCACCCCGGACACCTCCGGCAGGGACGGACCAGCAGCGACTCAACAGTGCCCGCAGTGCCAGAGACCCGGGCCCGACCCCAACCATGGACGAAACGCAATCCTGCACACAACGCAGCAGCACAGCTACCGAGAATGTTTATAGCGAGTGACCTATGACCTGGGCATTTGCAGTCGGAACACCGAATTTGCTTATTATAGGACGTACTTTTAGGAAGATGTGGAGGAATTTCTTTAGTCAGAGGGTGTGGAATTCTTTTCCACGGATAGCTGTGGAGGCCAAGTCAGTGTATATATTTAAGGCAGAGATAGTTGGATTCTTGATTAGTACAGGTGTCAGAGGTTATAGGGAGAAGGCAGGAGAATTGGGTTAGGATGGAGAGATAGATCAACCATGATTGAATGGTGGAATAGACTTGATGGGCCAAATACCTTAATCCTGCTCCTATCACTTATGATCTTATGATCACAACCATTCTCTATCCCTCCATATTCCTTGGCCAGGTATGTGATCAGTCATTTCCTGATTCCCACGGTCCTAGACCCAGGACTTCCATTACAGCCTCCAACAGTCAAAACTCCATGACTGTCCTATCATCCTCCTGCACCGTTGTTCATGCCCAACTCTGCATGTGTCCCAATATTAATTCCTCTGCCCCCTTCAGAGAAGGCTTCATACTGATATCTGATTGAGGAAAGTGGATTGAACACTTTGAAAACAGGTGTGCTTTCAAAAATAGGTCCCTTTTCTTTAAAATTCCACTTATCTTTTTCAAAGCTACCTCCTAAACCACATCTGGAATGATGACTACAGTTGTTTGAAGTAGCAACATGCCAATCTATCAAATCTGATGAGTACTTTTCTTCACAAGAAATGATATCCATTTTCTTGGTAACTATGACATGATTAAATTGCTTACCTTTTAAAGTACATTTATGCTTCTATCTTTTACATTCACGACTGATATCAGTAAAGAAAATGTTACTTGTTAATGCACTCATTTGTGAGTTGATGATATGAAGATCTTCTGTTGCACTGAAAGATGTTTGGGTATAAAATATTGTCTGGATTTAATATGAGCCTAAAAAAAGTCAGAGTGACCTTGCCTTAGAACTAGTGCAATGCCCAAGCATCTGGAGTTTTTTTCCAGCTTTAATCAATTATCCCATAGGGATGAATTTCATCAGGATGTTATAACCTTGATGAAACATCTACTGGTCATCTGTTATGAGACCAATATTACATGTGCCATCCCTGACAGATTGACAATTGTGACTCATGTCAACATATTAATCCACTTTAAAAATCACAATAGCTTAGTAGAGCCACTGTATCCATAAGCCTGCTGGCTGTTAACAGCATATAGCTAGGCCAAGATGGTTTTGCAGATAATGTCTTGGAGCCTGCACCATGCACCACAGGCACAAAATCTATAAAGAAGCATTGGGAAAGTGGGCTGCAAGTACATCGCTGTTGTGAAGTGTCTGCATGTTCAATTAATTTAATGACTATGTTTATTTATATGATGAATTGTACACTGGGTACAATTACAGGAATAAATTGCTTCTGTTTTTAAAGACTACATTTCTACCAAAAACAGATTTAGTGCATCAGGGAACACGGCACAGCCAAATGTCAATGTTATATACTTTTAGTAATTTACCTTTGAATTCCGTGCAAATAAAAACACTTTGATAATACTTATCCTAAAGCATTATTTTCTCTGAGTTCGAGCCCAATTTCTATTTTCAGTTGCTTGATTCTGAGAGTAATATGATAAATAAAGATGCAGACTAGAAAATAATGAGATTTGATTTGAATTTACTTGAGAGCCATAACAACAGGGAACAAACAGAAAGCAATAATTGTGACACATTTCATTTTCTAAATGCCATTGCAATAAAGTAATAATCTCATGGGGTCCTTATAGGGTCCAAGGAGAAATAAAAGGCACCAAATTAAAAAGAGAGAAAGATTCCAAATAATCCATGATGTTACTGTACACATAAACATATGACCTAATGCAGAATAAATGCCAGAATGTGTAGCCAACAGTGTAGTAACTACTCAATTATAATGAATCTTTTTGGCTATAAGATTGGGCTGTTTAGTGTCTCTTTGTTTGCGAACTGTTCGTGCCCATTTGCTTCTATACTAGTGTAGGATGGAACTGCAATGCTGGTTTAAATTGAAGATGGACACAAAATGTGGAGTAACTCAGCAGGAGACAGGCAGCATCTCTGGAGAGATGGAATGGGTGACGTTTTGGGTTGAACTACTATAACTCCAAGTATCCCTTGCTTTCCTCTCTCTCTACCCATCCCCTCCCCCTTCCCAGTTCGACCAGTCTTTTTGTATCTGACTACATTCTATCTCTGTTTGCTTTGTCGTTACCTTCTCCCAACTAACAATGATCTATTCTACATTTGCTTGATCTCCATTCCCTTTGTCCTGTTTTCATACCTTACAATTCCCTATCTATACACTTCCTTATCTTTGTACTGCCCACTCCCCTGAAGTCAGTCTGAAGAAATGTCACGACCCGAAACAGCAACCATTCCTTCTCTCCAGAAATGCTGCCGTGAGTTGCTCCAGCATTTTGTGTCTATCTTTGCTTCCAAACTAGTATCCAATTGAATATATGTGTTCACATGAACCATGCTAAATGTTATTGTGGTGTATCCAATGTATGGGCATAATATTCCCTCTGTATGTATAAGCCAAGTCATTGATCCCACGGAACTGGAATCACTGCGGTTAGTTAGAGACAGAGAGAGAGAGATAAAACATGGAAGGAACAAGGAAATGCAGATGCTGTTTTATACCAAAAATAGACACAAGGTGTGGGAGCAACTCAGTGGGTCAGGCAGCATCTCTGGAGAAAAAAGATGGGTGATGTTTTGGATGTAGTGCTGCGGGGTTGAAATATCTGGACCAATATGTTAATCCCTGTCGTGCAGAGATTTATCTCCACCAAAAATGTCCCTCACAAGCTGAACCGCGAATATTGGTTCTCACATGTTGTGCCATGACTTGCACTAATCTGCAACCACATCCAAAATGACTTGCATATCTTGCTGCAGCGACAATGTGCCCCTCCTTCAACTAAGCTTGAACTTGTGCTGGCCATTCATAAAATCAGCGCCTATGATGATTCAATCTGCTGTGCAGTTAGCATGTCCGCGTAATGAGCAAGCAATGTGAATTTTATGTACTGCCTGCTCCAAGATGAATGGACAAATGTTAATTGGGCATCTTCATGCCTATTGTCTGAGATATTCCACTTTAAGATTTCAAAGGTCTTTTATTGTCACATGTACCAATTAAGATGCAGTGATATGCAAATTACCATACAGCCATACGGAAAAAAAAACTCAATTAAGGAATAAGAAAGGCATCACTGGAATAGCCAGTTTTCGCCAGCTATTATCCTGATTCCCTGGCTAGCCAAATTTCTCTATACATAGTCTTCCCTAATTGTTTTGCAAAAACATCCAAGAAGATATGCTGTGCTAGATTTGTGTTACCGTGTTGTGAATCAGTCGTTGTGAAATAGTCTTGTCTTCATCAGTTAAAAGTCAAGATCATAAAATAATACATTTTGATACTAAAACCCTGGTGACTATTTTTTATTACTATAATTTAAAAAGTAATTGTCTAGATTGATCATTTAAAAATTGGCAACACTATGCACTTCCTATCATGCATTATGAAGAAACAATAGATAATGCCAAAGTTACTAAATTTGTGGAATATGTGCACAGCTCTGACTACATTTATCAATGTTTTTTTGACAGATGTCACTAATGCTGGATACTACGGGAACATCTTTCTATAATGATAGCACATAAACAGCTTGATGATGGCTCATGACAAAAATGCCATCAATGAAATTGCACCACACTGCATGGAACAGCTTTTGCAATAGAATGAAATGGTTTCATTTTATTCAGAAATACTCTATTATAGTAATCTACTATAATGCTGTTTCTTTCCATGTGAGCACATCAACTTGGCTTGACTTGAGTAAGTGGAGAAGATTGTTTTGAAAATAGAGCATGTATTTACAAGCAAGTGATTGTGGATCGTTTAACTACATACACGCTGTGATGGATTGACGTCTCAGAGCTCATACATCAATATTATAAACTGCATTAAGATTCCAGAGATGCCTGATGGCTTCTGTCAAAAAGCTACTTATCAAGTCATGTAATGTCAACCGGTTCATATGGTTATAACATTGTGACCAGAATCAATGTCATCCAAGAATATTGTGACTGAGAGGTTTAACTTAGAAGCTTAATGAAGGATAAAACATTTCAAACTTTGAAAAGCAGTACATTCTTTCTCTTCCAGGTCATTACCACCACATCAGCACACGGTACTCAAGCAGGAACTGAAGTGAAAGGACTACATGTGAGTATTTCCACAAATTTATTTGCATCAAGGCCGAGGCAAATAACATTATCACTGTGCCAATCCTAAAATAACATTAAATGTTAAAGTATCCTTGCATTTGAAAATAAATTTAATTTCATGCTTATCATACTTAAGCATGAAACTGAAGTAAATAGTTTAGTTTAGTTTAGAGATACAGTGCAGAAACAGGCCCTTCAACCCACCAAGTCTACGCTGACCAGCAATCTCCGTACACTAGCACTAACCTATAAACCTATACATATCTGAAATGTTGGAGGAAACCAGAGCACCTGGGGAAAACCCATGTGGTCACGGGAAGAACATACAATCTCCGTACAGCCAACACCCATAGTCAGGATCAAACCCGGATCTCTGGTCCTATAAAGCAACAACTCCACAGCTGCACCACCGTGTTGCCCCAAATACTTAAAATTTAGCCTTGACTAAAGTTTGGCCATAGACTTCTGCAATAAAACTCTTCTCATCCTTCTGTTACAAGCATGACAACAGATATCCTTCATTCTTCAATGCCACAATGATGGATTCAAGCAAGTTATCTATTCAAAATGTTGAATTATTTGGATTATATTCAATTCATCATTTTAAATGTGCCTCATGCACGTTTCCGGCATCAAACAGTTACCAAAGCTGTATTAACTGATGCCCAGAACCTTGATTTCGGTTTAGAGGCAGCATGATGTGGATGAAAGAAATGTATGCTTATGATGACAGCAGCTAATAAATCAGTGGACTTAATGAGGGTTGGGAGGGAAGTAGGATGTGAGACCGAAGATGTGAGTAGAGGGTGCATTCAACTTTGACAATCTTCATGGCTAGCTGACCTTGGGCCGCAGTACCCTTGTGAGATGCAGGGTGCCCAGACCTCTTCAATTATCGCACTGCATCGAGTTGCTCATCATCTCATTTTTCATAAGAGATTTGAATGTGTGCATGTTGTCCACAGTGTTTAAACAATGTGGTTGGCACTTGATTCAAATGGGAGAGTCGTTGCCTCCAAACTGCAGTGACACGAGTGAGTTCATTCCTGATATGTGTCGTTTGCGTGCTCTCTCTGTGTCTGAATGAGTTTCCCCAGGTACTCAGGTTTCATACCACGAGGTCCCTAGTTCTTGATTAGTATGGGTGTTAGAGGTTATGGGGGGAAGGCAGAAAAATGGGGTTTGGAGAGTGAGATAGATCAGCTATGATTGAATGGTGCAGTAGACTTGATGGGCCAAATGGCCTAATTCTACTCCTATCACCTATGACCTTATCAACCACTGTGATCCTGTTCATTCACCTTACAAATGGGGTCACAGAAAGAGCGTAATTCTACTCTTACCACTTATGATCCTATGAGCTCACATCTGAAGGATCTGCCTTCAGCACTACTGTGTTCAGGGGGTGGTATATGTTCTAAGTTGTGATGCAGCATCGGAAACTAGGGATTGAGACCTGATTGGGAGAGATTGTTGTTAGATGAGTCATTGGGACTACTTGAACAAACCTAAGTCCAACACAACCCTCGGTAGGTTATGGCAGATGAAGATTGATTATTAAGACTGGATGTTACAATCCCTAAGATTTCACTACAATTGACATTCTTGGGTATGACCACCAGGTGAATTTCGCTAACAAGCAGATACATCTTCAGTTGTGTACTTCAACGTCACTGGGTGTTTCGGCCTATTATCACAAGACACCCTCAGTCGAGACAGGCCCACCACAGGTTGATCTGACCTGGGTGTGTGTCTTATTGCTAGCTTCTAGATGGTCACGTGGCAGCCCAGACAGCATCTTTCCTCTTCAGCCACAGCCAGTGACTGCTCCGTTCGGCGGCATTGGCAAGTTCTTTTATTGCCCTCCTTTGTGCCTGCCCTTTGACTCCTACTTCCCTCAGGAGCCTTGCGGTGGAACTGGCTACAAAGCCCCTGCACCCCACCTCCACTGGACACAACCTTACCCTCCAACCTCTCTCCTCAGCCTCTGCTGCAAGGTTTGAATATCAAAGCTTTTTCCTTTCATAAACCTCGTCCACAGCCTCCTCCCATGGGACCGTCAGCTCAATGATGAAAACACGCCGACAGGAGTTGGACCAGAGAACGAGGTTTGGTCGCAGGTTGGTAACTGCGATTTCAACTGGGAACAAAAGCCTCTAGCCTAGGTCAATACGCATTTCCCAGTCCCTGGCTGCGTTCAGTGGGCATGATCTGAGAGGTGAGGGGTTAGACCTCCGTTTCTCTCCTTCCCGGATGAAGGATGATATTTGCGGGAATGGTATCTGGGCATTGATAGGCATGGCATTAGTGGTAACTCTCTTGCACTCGAGTTCAGCTGCCAAACACCTCAGCACCTGGTTGTAATTCCCCTGTGAGGACAATGAACCTCTGCAGTGCTGAATATGAATCCTTGGGCTGACATTCCAAAACATTTTTCTTCCACAGTATTCAGACAATGTGTTTGAAGGGCCGTCCAGCTGCCTACAGTTATTCATCATGTCAATTTTGCAACTGACCCTTCAGAGGCTGAAGTCGCCATTGTTTGCTCTCTCTCTCACATGATTCTTTAATGTTTCCCTGGGCAGCTTCAGTTCTTTACTCAGGGGCACGAAGCTGGCTCCAATTCCAGCCACCATCACCTCCTCGGTAATCAATTTTGCCTACCTTTGAGCAGTGCTGCCTAATATCAGCCAAGCATAACATTGCACCCTTTAAATAGGTACAGTCCAGGTTAGCATTGGCCAAGTGCTGTACTCGTGGGCAAGAGCAAGGTATACCAAGCTGAAGTAGGTAATTAAGGGCGGCACAGTGGCATAGCGGTAGAGTTGCTGCTTTACAGCAACAGGGACCCGAGTTCAATCCTGACCACGGGTGCTTGTCTGTACTGAGTTTGCAGGTTCTCCCCGACACTGCGTGGGTTTTCTCCTAAACCTTCAGTTTCTTCCCACACTCCAAAGAAGTACAGGTTTTGAGGTTAATTAACTTGGTAAAAATGTAAATTGTCCCAAGTGTGTGTAGGATAGTGTAAGTGTGTGGGGATCGCTGGTCAGTGCTGACTCGGTGGGCCGAAGGGCCTGTTTCCACGCTGTATCTCTCAACTAAACTAAAAACTAATTGCAAAATATGATTCAA
The DNA here is from genome assembly GCA_963514005.1 of Raja brachyura. The sequence goes on along the minus strand of OY740781.1, from coordinate 118,231,582 downwards.
CTTTACTTGGGAGATAGAGGGCAGAAACAGGTCCTTCGGCCCACCAGGTCCACGCCAACCAGTGATCATCCCATGCAATCAAACTATCCTACACACTGGGGACAATTTACAATTTTACAGAAGCCAATTAACCTACAACCCTGTACGTCTTTGGAGTGTGGGAGGAAACCGGAACACCCAGAGAAAACCCATATGGTCACAGGGTGAACATGCACACTCCATACATACAGCACCCATAGTCAGGATTGAACCCAGGTCTTTAGCGCTGTAAGGCAACAGCTCTACCGTTATGCCATTGTGCTTCATTCAGTCTGATTATCGGGCTATTGAATTTAGCTCCCGTGAAATGCAATGGTATATTAATTTTTGCACATTTATTCTATTACCACACTATTCACTGCACAGAGTTACTTTGATGGAGGTGGAAGTGGAAATCCTGCTGCCTGCAACCAGAATTCACTGAATTAGGCTGAGCCCTGAAAGCCTGACCAATCAATAGAACATACAACATGGAACAGTACCACACAGGGACAGGCCCTTCCGCCCATATTGTCCCTGCCCAACATGATGCAAGATTAACCTAATGTCCTCTGCCTGCACATGATCCATACCCCTCGATTTCCTGCATATCCATGCGTCTATCTAAAAGCATTTTAAAGACAACTATAGGATCAGGTTCCACCACCACCTCTGGCATCGTGTTCCTGCACTCACCTTCTAAATTCCAGATTATATAAGCGCAGCCGCTCCATTCTTTCAGCATATGACAGTCCCGCCACCCTGGGAATTAACCTTGTGAAGCTATGCTGCACTCCCTCAATAGCAAGAATGTACTTCCACAAATTTGGGGACCAAAACTGCACACAAGACTCCAGGTGTGGTCTCACTAGGGCCCTGTAGAACTGCAGAAGGACCTCTTTACTCCTATACTCAACTCCTCTTGTTATGAAGGCCAACATGCCATTCACTTTCTTCTGCATGCTTACTTTCATTGACTGATGAACAAGGACCCCCAGATCCCATTGTACTTCCCCTTTTCCCAATTTGACCCTGTTTAGATAATAATCTACCTTCCTGTTTTTGCTATCGAAGTGGATAACCTCACATTTATCCACATTAAACTGCCTGCCATGTATCTGCCCACTCACCCAACCTGTCCAAGACACCCTGTATTATCATAGCATCCTCCCCACAATTCAGACTGCCACCCAGCTTTGTGTTATCTACAAATTTGCTAATGTTACTTTGAATCCCATCATCTAAATAATGTATGTATATTTTAAATAGCTGCTGTCTCAGCACCAAGCCTTGCGGTACCCCACTAGTCAATGCCTGTCATTCTGAAAGGGACCCGTTAATCCCTACTCTTTGTTTCCTGTCTGCCAACCAGTTTTCTATCCATGTCAGCACTCTACCCCCAATACCATGTGCCCTAATTTTGCCCACTAATCTTCTATGTAGGACCTTATCAAATGCTTTCTGAAAGTCCAGGTACACTACATCCACTGGCTCTCCCTTGTCTATTTTCCTAATTACATCCTCCAAAAATTCCATAAGATTAGTCAAGAATAATTTCCCCTTTGTAAATCCATGCTGACTCGGACCGATCCTGTTACTGCTATCCAAATGTGTTGCTGTTTCATCTTTTATGATTGACTCCAGCATCTTCCCCACCACCGATGTCAGGCTAATTGGTCTATAATTCTCTGTTTTCTCTCTCTGGCCTTTCTTAAAAAGTGGGATAACATTAGCTACCCTCAAATCCACAGTATTATGTTCATTCCTGCAGTCGGTGCCAGGGAAGGTATAAAGGCTCTGTAGGAAGCATGGATGCGTTTTACCCAGATGATTCCTGGAATGAGGAATTGTGAACAGTGGAGAAGCTGCAGTCATTGTCCTCGGAACAGAGGAGTTTAGGAGGGAATTTGAGAGGACTATTTGAAATCATGAAGGATACGGGCAGAGTTGATAGGCAGAGAGGTCAAGAACCAAAATAAATAAACCAAAGGTGATCAGCAAAGGCACCAAAGATGGCCTGGGATTCTTCTCAAACACTGAATTGTAGGGATAGAAATGTGTTCAAAGGTTTGCCAGATAATTCTCTGCAAGGAAGTATTTCCATACACAACTGAAGGGCTGAATGGCCAACTTTCTTTCTAAGCCCATCTGTGTTTCTGTAAATTATGTACTGTTAAACTAATAAAGTTACTGCCACAGCTTTCTTTGTGTTTTGAAAATCTGCAAAGTAGAATTTTTTTTTTTTCAATTTTCCCAATTATTAAATTCAATTGGCATCTTTGCTTAATATTCTAAAGTGGTGCGATATAAATAATAATTCTAGTGTTTCTGTAATTCTCTAATGAATTTTCACACTGTTAATCGGTGCTCATTGATGCAGACAGAGGATGAGCAAAGTCGCCCATTATTTACACTGCCCTACCGGCATTGAATGTCAAAGACTCCCAAGTAGTTATTTATGTGCACTCCACAGGGAAATCCATTTAGCCAAACATTGCAACATGTTGGCAAATTACTAAATTAGCGTAAAAGGCAAGTAAGGACAAGGCAGTTTAAAACAGATACAAGAAAAGATGAGAAATCAGTCTTCTGCTTTATTAATTCATGGCTGGAGTTGTATTTTAATTGTTAAAACATGCACTGCCTACATGTTTATATTCCACTAAAGTGCATAACGTTCATCACCTGACATAAACTAATGTTTTACCTGAGTTAGCGGGACCTGGATCCTAATCTGTGTAGAATTAATTGATCTGTAGAAGCAGTAGCAGGAGTAAGAGCATTATTGATTTGCCCTAAGAATAACTGCATTAAAATAACTAAAATAAAAATAGTTTGCACGTGCTATTCTAGTTGAAAATCAGCTGTTGGATTGGGAATAATTTTGGCACTTTTATATCTCCACCATTTTAAATTGCCCAGGCTCAGGTACTGGGAATCCTGCCCTCCCCAGTATACATGTGCGTGTGTCTGTGCCTAGTTTCTGTGTGTCTTTTGTGTGTCTTCTCTGTGTGTGTGTGTGTGTGTGTGTGTGTGTGTGCGTGTGTGTGTGTGTGTGTGTGTGTGTGTGTGTGTGTGTGTGTGTGTGTGTGTGTGTGTGTGTGTGTGTGTGTGTGTGTGTGTGTGTGTTTGCGCTCTATCCACAAAAAGAGGCATCAAGAGAGTTGGAGGCTGAGGGAAGCCTTGATAGAAGTAGATAAAATGATGAGAGGCCTAGATAGGGTAAATAGTCAGAAGATAGACACAAAAAAACTGGAGTAACTCAGTGGGACAGGCAGCATCCCTGGAGAGAAGGAATGGGTGACATTTCGGCTTGAGGCCCTTCTGCAGGCCATTTTTCCCAGGATTGAAATGTCAAACTCTAGAGTGTGTAACTTTAAGGTCATAAGGGGATGGTTCAAGGAGATATGTGGGGCAATGTTTTTCCTAAGAGTAGTATGTGCCCAAAACACTGCCAAGGGTGGTGGCGGAATCGTGCATTTAGATCGACACATGAATATGTAGGGACTGGGTGGATATGGATCATGCGCAGACATAAAGGATTAGTTTTGTTTGGCATCATGTTCAGCATAAACATTGTGAGATGAAGGGCCTGTCCTTGTACCATACTGTTCAAAGTTCTAGGTTCCGTGTATGGGAGCAGTAAAAACCTGAGCACTAACTATTAATGACTAAATCAAATGCTACTTTATGATATAATGCATCAAAGTTCCATTCGAACATGTCAGGCTATAGAGGAAAAAAGCAGAGCAAATCAATTTGAATCAATGTCACTCTTAGCATCCAGAATTCGTTGGAAGTGACAACCTAGGAGAAAGTGACCTTTTAGCCAACAAGGGCATACAACACCAAAAAAAATCATAATGTAGAGTTAGCAGTAAACAGGAAAATGGCTGGAATAAACCAATCCTACCTACGGCCACAGAGTCTCTGACGCTCACCCGAGGATAAGTTGACTGTAAATTCTCTCAGCGTTAGTTGGAAGAGACCTGGAAAATGGGAGAGAAATTGGCGGAGAACAAGTATTGAAATATGCAAAAGTAAACAGGACTATTTTTAAATTCTGTGTAATATTATTTGTAAACAAAAAACACATAAAGCTGTGAAAATATTAAAACGAAAGCAATCAGTTATTTCCAGGTTACATATATTTCAGCATGACCATCTTCAATGAAGTAAAGAAATGTATACTTAAAGTATTAGGGATTAGCAAATGGACTACATTGTGCTCAATTCAGTTACAGCCAGTGTCTCTTCTCTGTTCCTTTGGCCACACGGCCCTTCACACTGTCCTCCACACTGATTGTTCTGGAGGACATCCCTCAAGGTATTGCAATCCATGGAAGGCAATGGTTTACCCAAAAAACCTTTAGAGCCATTTCTCAAGAAGGGCCTCGACCCGAAACGTCACCCATTCCTTCTCTACATAGATGCTGCCTGTCCTGCTGAGCCACTCCAGCTTTTTGTGTCTATCTTTGGTTTCCTTCCTACACATGAAGCTAGATTTAAAACCCTACTAGACCTGGTGCAGACCCGTTGGGCACCATCCCCCAAGGCAATATTCCACCACTGACCCATAGCCCCCAACTGCGCAAGCGCAGCAGAGGGGTTCCCGTTGTGACGTCAGAGATCCCCGTTGTGATGCGAGTCACGGCAACCCGCCATTAACTGCGCCACGCCACCCCTCTTCCTATCCTAATCCTCTTCCATTCCCCCTCATCCCTCAGCACTCCCCCCATCCTCTTCACCTTCCCTCTTCTTCCCCCTCTCCTCCTCCCCTCCCCCACTCCCTCCTTCATCTCTCCCCTATCCTCAGTCACTCCCTTCCTCCCTCCATACCCTCCATAATCCCTCTCCCTTCCCTACCCTCCTCCTATCCCTCTATCGCCCACTCCTCACCTTCCCTATCCCACTCCCCCTCCTCACCTCCCCCACTGCCCTCCTCTCCCTCAATCCCCCACTCCCTACCTCCCCCATTCCCCCCCTCCTCTCCCTATCCCCCCCTCCACCTCCACTCTCCCTCCTCACCTCCCCCACTTTCCCCTCTCTCTCCCCTCCCTAACCCCCTCCTCTCCCTCTCTCCCTGCTCCCCCACTCCTCAACTGCCCCCTATCCCACCCTCCACAATGAAACTCCCCCCAAGAATTTAATTAAAACAGATTTTTTGAAAATCATGACTTTTTATGTAAATAATTATCGGGATCCAATTGTGACGTCATTGTGACGTCGTATGTTGCTAACGGACAGTGCAAGTGGAAAAGTGTTTTTTGTAAAAGTGGTTTTTGTAAAGTTTAAAATATGAATAACGTAAAATATACCATCATCTGAACGAAACATATAACAGCACACCACAGGACAATGGTGAGTAAGGTGGGCCAGAAATTGTAGCACTATCGTGTACTGTTTTGGTGTAATTTCGGGATCACACACGCATACAAACAAACAAGATGAGAGTTTTAGTAATATACTAGACTAAGTGGGAACTGTAGGGTCCCAGCATCACACGGGAGGGCTGGTCCCCCAGCACAATATTCCACCTCTCCACCAATTCCAATATTGGTGGCCAATGGGGGCGGGGGTTTTATGCAGCGCTAGTATGGATGTTGTGGGCTGAAGGGACTGGTTTCCCGAGGGCTAATATGGACATTGTGGGCCGAATGGATTCTTGGGCTGGTGGCTCAGTCAATCAAGCCTGTTGTGCTGGCAGCTCACTCACTCACGGCTGGTGGGCTGGCAGTTGACTCATGGCTATTCGTTGAAATTCCATTTCAAGCAAGCTGCAAGGCCACCAAATTCAAGTGCAGTTTCTTACCACTTCAAGCAGGGTACAAGGCCACTAAAGACAGTGAGTTGTGACTGAGTAAGATGGTCAAAAATCACAGCCGTACATGGTAGCATTTTTCAAAAATCAATGTAAAGCGCAAACAGAAAGTGGTCAAGATTAGACTTTTAATTATATAGAAGGCAAGGCATCTTTAATTAGGCAAGACAACTTTAATTAGGCAAAGCAACTTTAATTAGGCAATTCAACATTAATTAGGCAAGGCAACTTTAATTAGGCAAGGCAACTTTAATTAGGCAAGGCAACTTTAATTAGGCAACGCAGCTTTAGCATTTCCAAACCAACGGCAACACAGCTTTAGCATTTCCAAACAAAAGGCAACACAGCTTTAGCATTTTCAAACCAAAGGCAACACAGCTTTAGCATTTCCAAACCAAAGGCAACAGAGCTTTAGCATTTCCAAACCAAAGGCAACACAGCTTTAGCATTTCCAAACCAAAGGCAACACAGCTTTAGCATTTCCAAACTATATTTTCAAACCACGTTAAGGGCACTGACAGGTCAATAAAACCACTCACAGTTTAGTAGACATGTGTTCCGTGTTATTCACAGCTCAAATTGAGAGACGTGGCCATCTTGATCCCCCATCTTGCAGAGACTGACTGAGGCATTCAACACTTCCGTGTTTTATAGTCCCTCCGGGAGGGGCGTGGCCTTCAGGGGAGAGAATTGCAATTTTTTTAAAACAACAATGACTCTTATATTTTTCATCGATGGGAAAAATCCTCTTGTCCTGTGCAGCGGAGGGAGACTCTGAGTAAGATGGCCAAAAATCACAGCCGTAAATGGCAACGTTTTTTCTAAAATAAATATACAGCACAACAGGAAGTGGTCAAGATCAGACTTTTAGTAATATAGATACTAGACCAAGGGAACCAGTTGGGCCCCAGTTCCCCAACACAATATTGCACCATTCACCTGTTCCCCCAACGCAACCCGTTTCCCCAACGCAATATTCCACCACTCACCCATGCACCCCAACTGCACAGACGCAACTCATTTTCCCTCATCCCCAGTACTACCTCCCCCTCCTTGCCACCCTCCTTCTTCTTTCCCCTCTCCTCCTCCCTTCCCCACGCCCTCCCTCACCTCTCCTGTCCTCTCCTTTCCTCTACACTCTGTTACTCCCTCCATAACTCTTCTCCCCTCCGTACCCCCTCCTCTCTCTCTATCTGTTTAAATAACATTAAACAACAATCCTCTCCTCGTCCTCTTCCCCACTCCCTCCCTCTCCATACAACAATGTTACAAATCTCTCAGTGGACTCAGAGTCCTGTCTTTGTTAACATTGTCCATAACCCCTCTCCCCTCCCTACCCCAAGTAGGACCCGTTTTGCCTAGTTCCCCCAACGCAATATTCCGGTCCCATATGGCAAGAGGTGGAGAGAGGATCGCGGCTCCGGGCCCAGTCCTTGTCTGTGTATGTGTTTGTGTCCAACCGTTTAATTTAATTTAATTAAATTTAATTCTAAAATGGCGGTGGCACGGGTGCATCACGACGCCCCTCGGTTCGGCAAACTCCCCCCTTGATCGGCAAACTTACTTCTTGTTTTGAGTCTGCTCACCCGGAGCAGTCTCTCCATCATTCACTATAGCCGGCAGGAACTTTTAAATCTCGGTTCCTGCGGCTATGGCATTCCCCCGGTCGCCTTTCCGGACGAACTCCGGCTCCCTCCTGCACTCACCTTCACTACGGAGCTGCGGGGTGGCGGATCCGTGGAGCTGCGGGATGGATCCGCGGAGCTGCAGGATGGCGAATCTGCGGAGCTGTGGGGCGGTAGACCCAAGGACCGCACCAAGTCGGCCCGGGCATCCGGAGGCGCACACAGACAACGACGGGCCCGAAAACATCGCCGTGGATCTCGAGGTGGGTTGAAGGCAAGGTTGGAGCAAGCCCCACACAGGCCATCCATCCCTAGCCTTTTCCTTGCCAACATCCTTTCCCTGGCAAACAAGATGGATAACCTCCATCTTCTGATTGCCTCCTACAACTGGATCAAGGATTGCAGCATCCTGATCCTCACCGAAACCTGGCTGAACTCTGATGTTCCCGCCAGCGCCATTGAGCTAGCGGGACGACACATACTCCGAGTGGACAGAACATCTGACTCCGGTAAGACCAGAGATGGGGGTCTGTTCATGTATGTCAACAAAGCATGGTGCACAGACACCACCATCATTGAGAGTCACTGCTCAGCCAACCTTGAGTTCCTCTTGGTTAAGTGCAGACCGTTCTATCTGCCCAGAGAGTTTACCTCCACTGTTGTGACTGCAGCCTATATCCCTCCTGATGCTAATGCCAAGCTTTCAATGAAAGAACTGCATATTGCCATTAGCAAACAACTGACCCTCAATCCAGACGCAGCCTTCATTGTTGCGGGTGACTTCAATCACTCCAACCTGAAGACTGTACTCCCCAAATTCCACCAACATGTCTCCTTCGCCACTAGAGAAGACAAGACACTGGACAAAGTCTACACCAACATGGCTGAAGCATACAAAGCCATCCCCCTCCCCCACCTTGGCCAGTCTGATCACTTATCATTGTTCCTGCTCCCTAAGTGCTCCCCACTCATCAGAAGGTTAAACCCACAGTGAGGACAGTCAAGGTTTGGTCAGATGAAGCGGACTCCACACTCCAGCAGCGTTTTGGTAACACTGACTGGGATGCGTTTGCAGCTCAGGCCACCCTTGACTCCCACACTGACATTGACGCCTATACTTCCTCCGTTCTGGACTTCATCAACTCCTCCATCAACAGTGTCATCACTCTCAAACAAATCATCACATACCGGAATCAGAAGCCATGGATGAACAGCGAGGTCAGGCTACTGCTAAAAGCACGGGACTCGGCTTTCAGGTCAGGCCAATCTGAAGAGGGGCATCAAGAACGCCAAACATAGATACAAGCTGCGGATCGAGGAGCACTTCGACAGCAACCCCGACCCCCGACGCATGTGGCATGGCATCCAGGTCATCACTGACTACAGAACCACCAACTCCACCCCCACTTCCAGTGACTCATCCTTCCTCGAGGAACTCAATCACTTTTATAGCCGCTTTGAAAGGGACAACCAAAAGTTGGCCATCAAGACTGGGCTCCCCGATGACCACCAGCCCTTCACACTCAACCCCTACGACGTGCACATGGCACTGAGTAGGATCAATGTACGCAAGGCTGCCGGTCCTGACGGGATCCCCGGGCACGTGCTCAGGACCTGTGCTGCACAGCTGACAGACGTCTGGACTGACATCTTCAACCTGTCGCTAGCCCAGGCAGTTGTCCCCACGTGCCTTAAAACTACCTCCATCATGCCAGTGCCAAAACACTCCACTGCGGCGAGTCTCAACGACTTACGCCCAGTTGCACTCACCCCTATCATCGCCAAGTGCTTTGAAAGGCTGGTCATGGCACACCTCAAATGCTGCCTACCTCCCACTCTGGACCCCTACCAGTTTGCATACCGTAAGAACAGGAGCACGGAGGATGCCATCTCAACGGCACTCCACTCCGCCCTCTCCCACCTCGACAACAGAAACACTTATGTGAGAATGCTGTTCATCGATTACAGCTCAGCATTCAACACCATTATCCCCTCTAAATTTATCGCCAAACTTGATGACCTGGGCATCAACCCCTCCCTCTGCAATTGGTTACTGGACTTTCTAACCAACAGACCACAGTCTGTCAGGTTGGATAACCATTCCTCATCTACCCTCACCCTGAACACTGGTGTACCCCAGGGCTGCGTGCTGGGCCCCCTCCTCTACTCCCTCTTCACCTACGACTGCATACCTGTACATGGCACCAACACCATCATCAAGTATGCAGATGACACGACGGTGATTGGCCTCATCAGTGACAACAATGAGTCGGCCTACAGGGAGGAGGTTCAGCTCCTAACAGCATGGTGTGCCGACAATAACCTGGCCCTCAACTCCAAGAAGACCAAGGAGCTCATGGTGGACTTCAGGAGATCGAGAGGCTGCACGCACAACCCCATCCATATCAACGGGACGGAGGTGAAACGTGTCACCAGTTTCAGGTTCCTGGGGGTCAACATCTCTGATGACCTCTCCTGGACCTACAACACATCCTCGCTGATCAAGAAGGCTCACCAGCGTCTTTCTTCCTGAGGAGACTTAAGAAGGTCCACCTGTCTCCCCAGATTCTGATGAACTTCTACCGCTGCACCATCGAGAGCATCCTTTCCAACTGCATCACAGACCGGAAGGCTCTGCAGAGGGTGGTGAAGATCGCCCAACGCATCACAGGCTCCTCACTCCACTCCATTGAGTCTGTCCATAGTAAACGATGCCTGCACAGGGCGCACAGCATCGCCAGGGTCAGCTCACACCCCAACCATAGACTGTTTACCCTCCTCCCATCCGCGAGACGCTACAGGTCCCTCCACTGCCGTACCAGCACGCTCAAGAACAGCTTCTTCCCAACGTCACACATCTCAACGTTGCACCTCAATGACTGCCTGTCTCCACCCCTAACCCCCCCCCCCCCGGGACAATGTATATGTATAGATGTATACTAACTCATACTACTGCGCAATTACTTGTTCATTCGTAAGTTCGCCCTTCGGAGATACCAACTGCATTTCGTTGTCTCTGTATTGTACACTGCACAATGACAATAAAGATTGAATTGAATTGAATTGAACCGTACTCAGGGCTCTGTGCTGTGGTTTGAGCCAGTAGGTGGCGGGCATGCTCAGCACCCTCAACATTTTAAAATAAGTGAAAGTCAGTCAGTGAGTTTTTGAGGCTGCCATTTTGAGCTGCGGGAGAGGGAGAGAGAGGCGCAGCTCCAGGCCCTCTCTGTGTCTGTGTCTAGCATGTTTTTATTGGGGACAGTGAGTTTTTCTTTATGTTAATTAAATCCCATTGCTCACCTTCTACCCCCACCCCCCCATCCCCCCCATCCCCCCCTCCCCCCATCCCCCTCCCCCCCATCCCCCCACCCCCCATATCCCCCCACATCCCTCCCCCATCCCCCCCCCCCAGCCCCCCCATGATAGCGCTACGATTTTTGGACTACCTTACTCACAATTGTCATGTGGTGATTTGTATCACGTTTCGTTCAGATTGATGTCATATTTTACAAGTTATTGACATTTAAAACGTTTAAAAAATGTAAACAGCGCCCCCACGTGCAATTAGCAGCATATGACGTCGCAATGGCATCTCATTTACATAAACTCCCCATTCGTTTACAAATTGTTTTTAGAGATTTTCATTGTGCGAGTGGGGGGGGGGGGGGGGGCGGTGGGGGGAGGGGATAGGGGTGAATGTGAGCAATGGGAGATGGATGGATGAATGGATGGATGGATGGATGGATGGATGGATGGATAGATGGATAGATAATCATGGATATTTAAAAGATTCAAAGGGATTTAAATACGTTTTTGAAGTTGTTAAACGATTCAAAATAATAAATCTATTCAAAAACAGCTTTCTCAGACAAGAAAACATTAAGTTTGGGTGTGAATGTAGAAACAAGGAACTTCATATATTGGTTTACAAAAAAAAAGACACAAAATGCTGGAGTAAATCAGCGGGTCAGGCAACATCTCGAGAGACCATAAATAGGTGATATTTTGGGTCGGGACCCTTCTACAGAGCCTGAGTCTGAAGAAGGCCCTTGACCCAAAACGTCACCTATCCATGTTCTCCTGAGATGCTGCCTGACCCGTTGTGTTACTCCAGCACTTAGTGCCTTTTTTAAAAAAAGTTTAAGTGTGATAAAGAAGAAACAATATTTCCGACCCCATTATCAATTAATGTTGTCTACTCCACCAAAATGATTGAGGGTCACACAGGGGATGTAACATTGAGAAGCCAGATGTAGATTGCATCCAGCCCTTCAGCCCTGCTGCTAACAATTTTATTGCTAAGTCCAGAGGCAGAGGAGGTGGTCAGATGTCCCAATAAACAAACTTCTACTCCTTCTTGACTTCCTTAATGAGGTTGGAAAGGGGGCATGCAAATGTCTACTTCTCCTTGAGAAGCTGACCTGCACATTAGTTAGGCAGCATTTCCATGGAGAACTATTGGCTAAAAATCGGCGCACATCAGCTCATTATTTCTGGAAAACGGCTTATCTCAAATCCTGTAGAATAGTATTCAGATTTCTTCATTTTAACAACCCCCATTTCTCTACTATTCCCTTTTGCTATTTATATTTTTACATCCCTACCTGCCTCTAGGGTCTGCAAAGACTCGTTGCATGATACTGCATGTTAAACCTCATAGAAACGTTGACTTGACAGCTCAAAGTCTATGTGCTCCCGAAAATAGTTAACAGTAACAGACCTCTCACAATTCTATGACATTCATCTGGAAATGTTTCTGACAGTAATACAATAATACAACTAGAGAAGCCAATGTTCAAACCGCTGGGCTGTAAATTGCCCAAGCGAAATATGAAGTGCTGTTCCTCCAATTTGCGCTGGGCCTCAATCTGACAATGGAGGAGGCCCGGGACAGAAAGGTTGGTGTGGGAATGGGAGTTCCCACACCGACCTGCAACCGGAGATCAGGTAGATTTAGGCAGACTGTTCAGCGAAACGATCGCTGAGCTTGGGCTTGGTCTCGCCGATATATAGGAGTCCACACCTGGAATAGTAGATGTGGTTGGAGGAGGTGGAAGTGAACCTCTGCCTCACCTGAAAAGCCTGTCAGGGTCCTCAGACGGAGTCGAGGGGGGAAGTTTAAGGATAGGTGTTGCATCTCCTGCGGTTGCAGGGGAAAGTACCTGGTGAGGGGGTGGTACTGTCTACACAATCTACACAAGGATAGATGATGGGCAAGTGGAACCAGGTGGAAAGAGGGTAGGAAAGATGAACCAAGGGAGAAGAAAGATGAAACCCGATTGAATAGATATTTTGTTTATAGCTACAGCGTGGAAACTGACCCTTCGGCCCATCGGGTTCGCTCTAACCAACGAACCACGCACACTTACACTATCCTACACACACTAGGGACAATTTACAGTTTTTACCAAATCAATTAACCTACAGACCCGAACATCTTTGCAGTGTGGGAGGAAACCAGACCTCCTGGGGAAAACTCACGCAGGTCACGGGGAGAACGTAGAAACTCCAGACAGATAGCACCGGTAGTCAGGATCGAACCCAGGTCTCCGGTGCTGTTAGACAGTAACTCTACCCCTGCACCCATATGTGAATGATGGCCAGAACGCACCACGTGAGGAATGGTGATGAGTCCTGGTAACGTGGGGTCAGGAATAGAAAAGGTGAACCGAGAGAGAGAGAGACCCAAGTGGGAAAAGAATACTAATACAGAATACAATTTGGAAGCAGATACAGTAGTGGTATTTAAGAGGCCTTTAGAATAGGCACACGTATGTGGGGGGGAGGATATGGATCACATGCAGGCAGAGGATATTAATTTGGCATCATGTTCAGCACAGACCTCGTGAGGTGGGAACCAGAGTACTAGTTCCCAAATTGTAAGGAATGAAGGGAAGGTGGAGGTTAAGATTCAAAGGAAGGACATGCAGGGGGAAGTGACGGATTATGGAGACTCTGATGGGCTGAAGCGTGTTTATTTCTATGCAAGCAGTATTGTGGAGCAAGCAGATGAACTTAGTGCCTGGGTCAGTGTTTGGGACCATGATATTGTGGCCATTGCAGAAACATGGTTGCAAGAGGGATATGACAGTCTGCTCAATGTTTTGAGGTTTGGTTCTTTCAGACAAGATCGAGAGGGAGGCAAAAGAAGTGGATGGATTGTGCTACTAATCAGGTAGATTGGTGTGGCGGTTTATTTAGAAGGAGGTGGTGTTGGGACTCACATAATCAGAGACCTTTCTACTGAGAATCCCATTCCACAACTTCCAACCTTGTAAAGTGTCAGCCTTTCACACTCTGCTCCTACCTTATGCCCAAAATTCTCAAGGATTGTCCAAGCAGACCCACTGTTAGGGCTTGCTCCTGCCCCACTGAACACATTTCTTCCTACCTGATTTATTCCCTTCCCACCTAATCCATGACACTTAATCGGGCAACTCCTTATTTTTGTTTAATTGGGTCTTGCTGTAGGGACACAAGAGGCTGCAGATGCTGGAATCTGAAGCAAACAACAATCTACTGGAGCAATTAAGTAGTTCAAGCAGCATCTATTGAAGCAAAAATATGGTTGGCTATCTTTGGTTGGTATTTTGGATAGAGAACCTGCATCAGGATTGCAACTGTAAAGCGAAGACAGCCCGTGAAAAGTAAGTGAAAATGATAAGGCAGGAACAGAGCTCAATGTTGATGATAGCAGGGCAGTGGTTCATAGTTGAAGATGGGTAAGGAACAAAAAAATGGTGTGGAGTCAGGTGGGGGAGTGAAGAAATAGGGTTGAAGCAGAGGTTGTTCTGCTTCAATGTTCTAAAAGACAGACTGGACGATGGCATGAATGGCCTCCTACTATTTCTTAAGAAAATATGAGAAAATATAATGCTATTGGCTTAATCAAAGTGATGCAATACATTTAGCATAAACTACATCAAAATGGGAATTCAGATGAAGGTCTCATCGTCTCTGTTCCAGAGATTGATGTGAGAATTATGGAGAAGGCTGGAATGTTCTATGAATCTTAAAAAAGTAAGAATGCTTTTTGTACTGAGCATGTGTTTGTTTGTGCATCAGGAATGATAGCATTAGGAGCAATATACTTTTTAACTTATTACCAAGTAATAGCATTGGATTCAATGACTCAAGCAGTTTACACTCAAAGCCGACTACAAAAACATTATTGAACTACAGCATATAAATGATATCCACATAATGTGTATTGTCATCTAGGTTATATAATATTTTCTATTAAATCACCTTGCTATAAATTCTCTGGAAAACGTAATGCAGCTAATTTGTTTTAGTTGCATCATTATAGACAATAGACAATAGCAATTCAATTTAAAATCATATATTAAGTGATATCATTCACAATCCCTTCCAGCTCACTTCCAAAACAATCTGCAAAATTCTCGAGCCCAGCCATTCAATTCCATGGTGCCTGTTTTATGTGTGTTACGTGATTGAATGAAAAACAAAATCAAAAGTGATTGGCAATTTATTGCATGCAAAACACATAATGGGAAATTGAATTGTGAACTTTAAGCATGTGATGTGCTTTTCACACTGAGGCCTCAAATCGGCAGCAGTGACATTAATCATTGAGAAAGGAATCCAAAAACATAATATTACAGATTCTGTAAATCTAAAATAAAAAGAGACAACTTTGGCAATCCACAGCAGGTCTGGTAGTGTCTGCAGAGAAAGAAACTGAATTAAATATATAACATTAAAGATCCACTAATCATTGCACATTGAACATTTGATGTGTTGCTGTATTAATGGATCTCATGTATGGAAATAGAAAACGGGGCAGCTCAAGACTCAAGCTTTCAACATTCCACAATGTCAAGATTGTCACTTTTAAAATTCCATCCTGCACATTAGTTTGAACATTGTATTGCTTCAGCATATCGTTAAAGAACAAGCTCAGCTTTGTTAATTGAAAGGCATTTCTGACTAATAACCAAATCCAAATTAAAGACAGGCAAGGAATCAATTATGGATTTTATGAATGTGGAATTCTATAAAGGATTCATTATTAAAACTGTAAAATAAAAATTGGGATCTTTAGCTTGAGGTGGGTTCAAAAAGTGCAGATGAAAGATAGTTCCTGTGATTCACTCAAAGATCCCCAAGGTTCTGTTTCAGGACTTCAAACTCTCACCTTACTTATTAATGATTAATGACGAAGTAGCGAGCTGCACTTTCAAACAGGTAGATGATGCTTAGGTAGAATAATAAGGAGACCATTTTGAGGATGGTAACATTAAAAGATTGTGATTGGAAGAAAATATGACAAGTGCAGTTCATTGTGGGCAAATCTGAAATCAACTGAGATAAATCAAATTATTTTTAAATTGGTAAGAAATTGGGAACCATGAAGGAACAGAATAATTTGGATGTGTTTGCACACAAATGAATAAAATATAATGGAAAACAATCTTAAAAGCTAATAGACCTGAGATCTTTATCTCAAGATGGCAGCAATTAAAAGTGGCGTAAGTTATGCCTCAGTTCAGGGGTGGAAAACCCGGGGGGGCCAAAGGGGACACGTCCCCTCCATGTTTTGAGAGGTGGGGGACATCCCCCCAAGGTTTTGTCCGGATTTTAAAATCTCCGCTTTCCGTGAGACAGTGGAGGTGGGACTGCTGATCGAGGGCGCCGATTGGACGAGAGAGACATCGGTCAGCAGGCAATGGGGGCGGGACATGATGTGGGCGAGTGTGCGCATGCGCATGTGTAGAAGAGTGCGTGCATGCACGCGTGGCCGCCAAAAAATTGTGTCCCCCGTTCCCTCCATGTTTTGATAGTGAGTTCCACTTTTGCTTCAGTTTACAGAGCCTTGGTTAAAATCTTCCAGAGTGGGACTTCCCAAGTTCTGAAAAGTTGCCAAAGTGTACAAACACAAAAGAGTGCATTAACATTTAGGGTCTGAATAAGACAAGTGTGCAGAATAACATTTCTAAAAGAAAAATCAAATGCATCTTAAGTTGCTCTATCTCAAAGCACAAATCATTTGTAACAACGTGGATGAATTAAAAGCATAAATAAATGTAAACAGATGCGAAATGATTATCTTCACTAAGATTTAATAGGAACCTGAGGAGCAATGTTTCCACTCAGAGCATGGTGGGTTTATGGAACAAGCTACCAGAGGTGGTAGTTGAGGCAGGTACAATGACAGCATTTAAACGTCACTTGAACAGATACATGGATAGGAAAGGTTTAAATGGATTTGGGAAAAATGCAGGCAAATGGAACTAGCTCAGATTGGGCATCTTGGTTGGCATGAACAAGTTGGGCTGAAGGGCCTGTTTCTGTATGGTACGACTCAATTACTCTATGATTATATGTGGCTGCAGGGTGACCAAGGCTGGGAGATGAATATCCAATGACATTTGATATTTAGAAAGGAAATACAGAATGGAAAGGATGCAGGGTGGTAGTGTTAGTGAAGGATGAAGTCTGTGCAATAGTGTAAAGGATATTAGTTCAGAAAAGGAATGTGGAATCAGTCTGGTTGAAAAGTACAAGGACATAATGCATCATTGACTATTATCTTTGTTCCAATCAGCAGGGTATGGCATCAAACAGGCAATCAAAGGTCTGTTAATGTCACCTGTACCAATTAAGGTACAGTGAAAATTGATTACCATAGAGCCATACTAAAAAAAAGCAACAAGACACACAACTACATAAAAGTTAACATAAACATCCACCACAGCGGATTCCCCACATTCCTCATTGTGATGGAAGGCAATAAAGTCCAATCTTCTTCCCTCTTTATTCTCCCGTGGTTTGGGCAGTCAAACAATCTGCAGTTGGGGCAATTGGAGCTCCCACAGCCGGTGATCGAGGGGCGATCGAAGCTCCCGCGATTGAGGCATTCGAAGCTCCTGCGGTCTGGAGCTCCCAAAGTCGGTCCCTAACCAGGGACCATGAGCACTACGATGTTAAAGTCAGTAAGCTCCCGCAGTCGGAGCTCAGAGGTCAAAGGACAAAGGACATTTATCGTCACATACACCAATTGGTGCAGTGAAATTTGAGTTGCCATTGCAGCACACAAATAAGATAAACACAACATTATAGAATTTAACATTAAACAAAAAACATCCCCCCACAGCGGGATCAACTTTCCCCATTGTGAGGGAAGACAGCAAAGTTCAGCTCAATTTCATTTCGGAGTCACGTGAGTGACTTCGTGAAGAGCCCGCCGGCGCGCATGCTCGACATATCGTCGTACCGCGTTGCTGCGACGGCTGGCGGTGGAGCGCGCTCCTCGCCAGCCCTTCACAAGGGGCCACGGAGGTAAGTATCCTACCTTTAGTTGGTGGTCCTTGTTGTTGGTTATGTCTTACAGCAAGGACATGGATGGGAGTTCCAAGGGCCGGAGGACGTCAGGACGAGTTCGCCAGTCAACAGTTCCGGGGCCTTTACCATCGGCAGTACCTGCAACGCAGGCCGGGACTCAGGCGGAGATGTGGGTAAGCCCTGTGATTACAGGTCCAGATCCGCCAGCACACCACAGCTCGGAGGAGTTCGACGAGGAGGAGTGTGGTGTGCCGCCAGAGCAGGGGGACCCTGCCATGGCAGTCAGGTCGTCAGCGGGCTCGCTGGCGACCTCGAGCTGGGTGCGTGCGGCTGCACGGCCCGTTCCACTCAGCCCTCCGAGTAGGGGAAGGGCAGCAGCCCAGAAGCCTAACCCTGCCAGGGCTAAGGCATTGCCTGACACGGAGGAGCGGTCAGGTTCCAGGGCGAGACCCGGGGCGGCTGTGAGGTCCAGCCGGCACACCCCGACTCTCGACACCGGGACGGGTCGGTTGAGTCGGGTCTCGTCACGGTCGCCGAGCCCCCCATGGATGGGTGGGCGAGACCATGCGTCGGCAAAGTCCACGATGTGGGCAGCCGGCAAGCCTGCGCGGGCTTCAGGCAGCCATGCTTCGGCTGGTGCCGACACCACGCCGCAAGTGCCCTTAGTGGCAGCGGCTTCAGCTCCCGCTAAACGGAGGCGGTTGAACACGCCCGCGCGGGAATCGCGCAGTTTCGCCTCGGCGGCTGTTAGCGACAACTACCGTCACCGGCTGGGCCTCGATGAGGTGCTGGCCGATGATAGGAGCCCGGTTTTCTTTTCAGAGCCGGAGGACTCCGACCACCTGAGTGTTCAGGGTGAAGGGCGTATTGACCGTATGGAGCGGCTGCTGGAGCTCCTGCTTCAACGTCAACTACAGCAGGGCAGCAACAGGCACAGGGCGTCGTCACCAGCCTCTACCATCAGCCTGGAGCAGCAGGAGGAGGAGGTTTTGGTGGATTCCATACCACCTCCGTTGGAGGTGCCAGCGGAGGATCTTCTGGATGTGGCGACTAAATTTGTGGCCCCACATTCATCTGGACTTCCTTTAAACGCAAAGCTGGCAGCCACTGTGGACTTTCTTAACAACCAGCAACTACAGGAAGAAGTCCTCATTCAGGCAATGAGCCGTCTCAAGGCTCCATCCAATTGCAACTCCCTCAACGTGCCTGTGGTCAATACGCCGATATGGGGCAACATCAGTGCGGCTATCCGTCAACAAGAGGTAAAATTGCAGCGGATCCTGAAGCTCCTCACGGCCGGTATTACCGCCTTTGCGCGGTCGGTGGACGGGGACGAACTGAATTTGGACCAGGAAGATGCTCTGGCCCTCCTGTGCGCGACCCAGCACGAAATCAACGGGTTTCGCAAAACCAGCATCCGCCCAGCGCTCAATCCGAAGTTTGCAGGATTGTGCAAACCACCGCCGCCGCCCCCGCCCCGTCAGCTCTTTGGGGAGGACCTCTCGAAGAGAGTCAAAGAGCTTGACGAACAAGCCAAAACGGTGGGGATCATGCGCTCTCAGAGTGCCCCCGCACCGTCAGGCTCAAAGTCTCCATACATTCGATCACGAGGGCCTGCTAGTACCTCGACGAGGACCCACCCTCAAGCTCCACAATGACAGCAACATCAGACCCAGCACCAGGGGTCTTTTTTAGGACAGGGTCGGCAGAGACCCTGGTGGAAAACGAAGACGCCGCGTCCTCAAGCCAACCCAGCACCTCCACGTCCACCCACGCGTGTCAAGGACCGCCGGTAACCACGGCGGTGAGGGGGTCTGGTTCTCTCTTTTCTCTTTGTTTAACTTCACATGTTGGTGGTTGCCTTCGGTTGTTTTTGGGTGCATGGGGTAATTTTACTGGTGACGAGTATGTGTTGCAGAATATTCAGGGGCATAAAATTGAGTTTATTAATGGCGACATTCCTCCATCCCAGCACATGCCCGCTCGAACATTTAAATTATCTGCTGCAGAACAGGCAGCAGGCTACAAGGAACTTTTAAGTCTTGAGCAGAAGGGAGTGATTGAGAGAGCGGTGCATGAGCCAGTTGAATTTGTTTCGAATATATTCACCAGACCTAAGAAGGATGGAGGTTGTCATGTCATTATTGATCTAACCCGTTTGAATACTTTTGTAACATATACTCATTTTAAAATGGATACGTTTGAAACAGCCAAATCATTGATTTCTCATGGTTGCTTTATGGCATGCATCGATTTGAAAGACGCATATTATTCAGTATCCATCCAGAAATACGACAGAAGGTTTTTGAAATTCATCTGGATGGGGCAACTCTGGCAGTACAAGCCTTTGCCTAATGGGCTCACCACAGCCCCTAGATTGTTCACTAAATTAGTGAAACCAATTATGGCTTATTTGAGACAACGACACCATATAGTTATGGCCTACTTAGATGATATCTTAATTGTGGGCCACACCCTGGAATTGGCTGAACAGGGTGTTGCAGCTGCTGTCAATATATTTCAACAATTAGGGTTTATTGTCCATCCAGAGAAATCAAAGTTCTGCCCTGCCCAGGTGATTAATTACCTAGGGTTCACGGTGAACTCTATGAGCATGAGGGTTACCATTCCAATTAACAAGATTGAGGAGGTTACCCAGGTGTGTCAAGATTTAATCCGCATCAATATACCATCGATTCGGCATTCAGCTACAATAATTGGGAAGCTTGTAGCTTTGTTTCCGGCAGCGCGATATGGACCTTTGCATTATCAGAATTTGCAAAGAGCTAAAATTGCTGCGTTAAAACAGAACGCTGGTCATTATGATCGGTCCATGCAGCTGCCGCCCGAAGCGATAAATGAGTTGCAATGGTGGGTGTGTCACATTAGCAGCTCATTCAAGCCTATCAGGGAGGCTAATCCGGTGGTATATTTGCAGACTGATGCAAGCTCCAATGGCTGGGGAGCCACGGATAATTGCTCTAGTTGTGGGGGCAGATGGGACACCCTTGAATCAACGATTTTGTTGACTCAAGGGATTAACTATTTGGAGTTGCTGGCAGCATTCCACGGACTTTGTGCGTATTGTTCCAAGCTTGTTGGAGCACATGTCCGTCTCCAAATAGACAACACCACAGCAGTGGCATACTTAAACCATATGGGTGGTACCAGGTCAGTTTCGTGTGACAAATTGGCTAACTCAATTTGGCTCTGGTGTGTTCAAAGAGACATTTGGATTTCAGCTACCTATTTGCCAGGTGAGCTTAATACTGTGGTGGACACCAGGTCATGCAAATTTAATGACAACATTGAATGGATGTTGCATCCTGAGATTTTTTCTAAAGTCACAGCCAAATTTGGTAAACCGGACATTGACCTTTTTGCGTCACGGTTAAACCATCAGGTACCAGCCTACGTTTCATGGGAACCAGATCCTGGGGCAATAGCGCTAGATGCATTCTCGCTGGACTGGGGGAATTGGTTTTTCTATGCCTTCCCTCCGTTTTGCCTCATCAGTCGGGTATTGCGAAAGATTCAGGCAGATGCTGCCAAGGGCATCCTTATTATACCCGACTGGCCCACACAGCCTTGGTATCCGGTGGTCTTTGACATGCTCAACGAACCTTGGGTCCTTTTGAGGGGTTGCCCACAATTGGTTACTCACCCTGTCTCAGGGGAGCCACATCCCTGCCATGGCTATTTAAATTTGTTGGCTTGCAGGTTCTGAACAGGCCGTTAGTCCAATACGGCCTCTCGGCTCGGACCATGGATACCATCGGGGCGTCGTGTCGAGAGTCCACAAGGCGAAGATACCGCTCGCATATTAAGAAGTGGGAAGCCTACTGCAGCCGCTCTCGCATCACGTACGATGACGTGACCATAACCGACGTCCTGGAATTCCTCGCGGGGTTGCACCATGATGAACACTTAAGTTACAGTGCCATTAACAGCGCCAGAAGTGCGCTATCATTCTACCTCAAGATTGGGGTAGGATCCAACAGGCTAGTGTCCAGACTCATGCGGGGTATATTCAATATGAATCCGCCTACACCACGCTATAATATCACCTGGGATGTCAGGGACGTATTAACCCTGCTCAGGACGTGGTCTCCCATGGAAGGGCTCCAACTGGACCAACTCACCATGAAGCTGGTGATGTTACTAGCGCTGACTTCAGCTCAGAGGGTACAGACACTACACAAACTTCGTGTCGACAGAATGACTTCTACCCCTACAGAAGTAGTCTTTTTCATTGACGAGCTACTAAAGCAGCATAGACCTGGGTGCACAGGGCTGCAGCTGAAGTTCCCGGCATACCCCGCAGATGCTAGGCTATGTTTAGCCTCACATATCCGCCATTATGTCAAGGTGACGGCACGCATCAGAGGAATGGAGAGATACCTGCTTGTCACTCATAAGAGACCTCATCATCGAGTGACAGTCCAGACGATATCCAGGTGGCTTCGAGTCGTCTTGGGTAAGTCAGGTATCGACACTAATGTGTTCAAGTCTCATTCCACCAGGGCTGCATCGACGTCAGCAGCGAGGGTCATGGATGTGCCCATGGACCAAATTCTCGCCACAGCAGGATGGGCTAATGAAGCTGTGTTCCAGCGTTTTTATAACCAGCCTGTTGCTGCTCCTCTACAGTTCGCAGAAGCCGTGCTGAATGCAGGTCAAGAACGTGGAGATGTCCCCGCATGAGGGGTTTTTGATTTGTTATTCATAAATATGCTCTTGTTTTGCAGTATGAACTATTGAGCAAGTTTGTTCCTCCCATCCATCCCTGGTAGTGGTGTGTCAGCATGGACGTGGTCCAGGGCGTGTAATCACAGAAGCTTTGAAGTCTTCACGAAGTCACTCACGTGACTCCGAAATGAAATAGTAAGATTGAACGAGAACTTACCAGTTCGAAGGTTGATCTTTATTTTATGAGGAGTCGAAGTGAGGGATTTCGTGCCCTCCTCGCCCAACCCTCAATCACCTTCATCTGGTAATCTTAGTCACTTCAATCTTACTATGCGAAGTCATTTCTATTGTTGGTTTCTGTGATTCCACGCCGCTACTTTGAAGTATGTCGAGCATGCGCGCCGGCGGGCTCTTCACGAAATCCCTCACTTCGACTCCTCATAAAATAAAGATCAACCTTCGAACTGGTAAGTTCTCGTTCAATCTTACTATTCCTCCATATTCACCCATGGTCGCGGCTTATTGAGGCCTTCGCAGTCGCCGCTACGGCGACCCGATGTTTCAGGGCCTCTCGCTGGAATGATGGAACTCCGGCATCGGAAGAATGCTCTCAGCGGCTTGGAGTTCCGAATCGGTCGCTTGCTACCAGAGACCGCGGCTCCTGACCGCGGCTCTCCACAAAACTTTTTAACAAACTAAAACATAAAAAAAGGGTGAAGAAGGGTCCATCCCCATCAGGGACCGCCAGCTCCACAATGTTAAGTCCTGCAGGCTCCCGCAGTTGGAGCTCCCAAAGTCGGTCCCCAGCAAGAGGTCGCCAACTCCATGATGTTAGGCCACAGTGCAAACGGAGATACGATATGGAAAATGTTCCATCTCCGTCAAGGTAAGAATTGAAAAAAGTTTCCCCCAACCCGCCCCCCCCTCATCCCCCACATAAAACAAGCTAAAGAACACTAAAACATACATTTAACACATATTATAAAACAACAAAGAAGGAAAGGAATGAGACAGACTGTTGGCGAGGCAGCCACTGAGGCGCCACCCGGTGGTAATCATGGTAGTATGGTAAACATGAGAGACTTTATTCTACATATTGACTTGCTGATCAGCAATAGTTTAGACTTTACTTCTCTTTAAATATTAGAGATAAACCATGGAAACAGGCTCTTTGGCCCACTGAGTCCACGCCGATCAGCGAACACCCGATACACTAGCACTATCCACACACTAGGGACAATTTTACAATTACCGAAGCCAATTAACCTACAAACCTGTATGGGTTTGGAGTGTGGGAGGAAACCAGAACACCCAGAGAAAAGCCCATGCGGTTACAGGGAGAACGTACGAACTCCATACAGACAGCAACCATAGTCAGGATCGAACCCGGGTCACTGGTGCTGTAAGGCAGCAACTCTACCGCTCTGCTACTATGCCATGCTTTGTTCTGTGGAGAATTCCTGGAATGTGTCCAGGATATTTTTGTTTAATTCAGTATGTTGAGCAGCCACTAGGGACAGGTTATTCTAGACTAGGCATTCTGCAGTAAGAAAGGACCAATTAAGGGTCTGTTCCACTTGGGCATCATTTGCGCGTCATTTACGCAACATCCAATTGGTTGGCGTGTCGTGACGCACGCATGGCGCTTGGTGAGGCATGGGGGGCATATACAGTGATGCACGGTAACGTGCAGCGCCCCAGGATTTTGGAATGCTCAAAATCCTCGCGCGCCACCTGCGAGATGTATCCCTTGCTGGCGCACTGACGGCGTACGTGTAGCACGTGGTGACACATGGTTACGCACGGTGACGCACGAACATTGCCTATGCTAATTTATTATGCGTCACCGTGCGTCAACGTCCGTAACCATGCGCCGCCCGTACACCGTCGGCGCACCATTTGCACGTCATTTGAGCGCCGCACAACCCGACCACCGATAAAGCGCGCATAGTTTTAAAAAAATTTCATTGGGAAAATCCTTGCCACGGAGATCGGACTAAGTACGAACGACATCGCAAATGGCTCCCAAAAGAAGCAGGGCCCTGAAGAGCACTTGGTGCGCGATTGTCGTACTGCTAGACGATTTCCGCGCAACAGTCACTACCAGCCTGTTGCGTAAATGACGTGCAAATGACGCCCAAGTGGGACGGGCCCTTTAATCATTTTCTTGTGCAGGGACCAGTCAGGAAGAATGATTGAATTCTTAAAAGAAATGGAAGATGGGATCCTAAATATATGAAGATGAGAGAAATGAGTTAGCAGTGAATTTAGCTAGCCTCGTTAAAAGGCATAACAGTGGATAAGCAAAACTAACATTTAAGGACTAACTAAAAGAACAGGCCCAAAAGAAAAAATGACTCAAATATGGCTAAACAATGGAAGTTAAAGATGGAATTAGATCAAAAGAGGAGTCAGACAAAGTAGCGAACCTGAGGTATAGGATACATAAAAGTGAATTGTAAGTTATACTTACATCAAAAGAGAAAGAAAATCTGTGAAATCAAGTGTATTCTCCCTGCAGTCAAAAAAGAGGAAATTCATAAGAAAGAACAAGGACATGGCAGAATAATTAAATAAATATTTTGAAAATTTAAAAAATGCAGATTCTGCAAATCTACAAAAAAACTTGAAAGTAAGCTGGTCAGGAGGCATCTGTATCAAGACATATTTGATGTTTCATATTAATGACCCTTCATCAGAAATGAGAAAGAGGGAAACAAGTTAGCCATGTAGCAGAGAAGGGAAGCAGGTAGAACAAAGGGAAATGGTCTGACAGGGTGAAATAACATGGCTGTCAAGGTGCATTTATGTTACTTTGGAATGTGTTGCATGTGCTGTGAAGTCTGTGTATTGTTGCATAGTCTGGCCTATTGGGACGCAGCCACCAACCCCAACCATACAAAGATATAATATGCACAAATGAAAGAATAAAGAATAAAGAAGAGCGAACTGGCCAATCCCGATACAAACGAAAGAAAGAGAAGTTGAAGAATTTAATAGTGTCAGATATGGGGAGAATGTTTCCCTTCTTGAGGTATCCAGAAGAAGGGTTCGCAGTCTTAGGTCAACAGGACAAGAATTTTAAGACTGTGATGATGAGAAATTTCTTAACTTAGCTATGGAAAATCTATGGAATGTGAGTCACAGAGGGCTATAGAGGACATCCTATAAAGGATGAATTTCTAAATGCATGGTCTAAAAAGGTATCAAAGTATATGAGGGGAAACTGAGAATGCGGTATTAAGAGAGATAATCATCCATGATGATATTGAATAGTGGAGTAAGCTTGAAAGTATCAATGGCCATTCCTAGTCCTTTTCTCCACGTTTCTATAACCAGGCTTCCACTTTTGCATTAACCAGATGCAGAAGGTTCTCTCATTGGTCTTGCACACACTCAGGTTGAGCAGAAAGGTCTGGACCATGACTGGGCCACTGATTGATTAGCGTCAAGCCCCTGATCTGAAACTCCTCCTTTAGAAGGGAAAGCTGAGATAAGGTTAAGGGGCTGTCTCTCTGCGGCGACCTAAACGCGTTCAGAAGCGTTTGCCCTCAACTCATACTCGCAGCATGGTTGACACGAGGTCCTAGGAGGTCTTTGTAACTCTCCTTCATGCTCGAGAGTAGTCCCCGCGTACTTGAGGCATCAGCGAGGTCGCGGCGTATTTTTCAACATGCTGAAAAATGCCCGCGAGTTAAAAAAGGTTGCCATGGAATAAATCTATTCAAGACCATCATGGAAAAAAAATCAATATTTATTTTACTCGTAGCTTTAGTCGAAGTAGGTCGTAGTAGGTCGGCATGTTATTCGTAGGTAATCGAGGATAATCGAAGGTAGTCGAAGGTAGTCATAGATAGTCTTCAACATAGTCGAAGGGATGTCAAAGGAGATCGAAGGAGGTCGTCTTCACTCTCCACTATTCGGTGTCCAATTTTCCCGAAGCTAGTCGACACTAGTCTTCAACATAGTCGAAGGAAGTCGAAGGAGGTCTTCTACATAGTCGAAGGAGGTTTTCAACATGACACTTGTTCAAACTCTCCTAAACTCTTCTAAACTCACCAATTAGGTCGCTGCAGTGGGACAGCCCCTTTAAGTCTTTTGTCAAATTTGCCACCATTTTAACATATTAAAATATCTATGACATTCATAGGCATGTAAGATGATAATAAAATTTAAGAAGTTAAAACAAACTCATGAAAAGTACTCATTTAATTTAAACACTAAAATAAGAAGTAACTTACCGACCCATTTACTTGCTGAGTCTTTGCCTCACAAAATTCCTATGCAATCATTAGTCCCTGAAGCATTTACATTTCACAGCTCTAAATAATCCCCTTTCAAATATACAAATACCAAACTTAATATGCCCAGGTATTTGACCTGTTTTGCTGAACTGAAGGGAATATTAAGGTACAGCAAAATTATGTAATGGATTTTACGGAAAAGCTCTACAGCATCTCACTAATCCCAGTAATAATATTGTTTTGCCTTAGGTTATCATGGTGTACAAAGTGAGATATTTAATTTGAGGCTTAAGAATACAAAACCATTTCAGACTTTCAAAGGTCATTCTTAACTTTTCCATGTAAAAGATGACATCACACCCCAAATATGATGAATTGGAAAGGTTTAAAGAACTGAAACTTCACAAAGATCCCAGTGATTCAAGCAGTTTAAACTCTGGAAATTAAATTTGAATATTTAATGTGATTTCATTTATAATAATCTTTAAAACATGAATTCAGATGCTATTTAAAGCTACGATAGAAGTTTCA
Organism: Raja brachyura; assembly: GCA_963514005.1. The sequence continues at coordinate 118,204,349 of OY740781.1, read as the reverse complement.
TTCCATCTGTCCATATTGGATCCACTCCCGGAAACTAACCTTGAGGTTAAATTATGTTTTAATGAACCATTCTACATAATCTCTTATTTCATGGCTGTCTGAAATTTGTTTCTCAGAGTATTTGTTTCTTCAAAGAATATTTTTTTATATTCTAGGGAACAGTTTAGGTTGAGATGCTCTACATAAATATTTGGTTATTAAATATACGTATTTAAATATTTTGTAATGACAGAAGTCATTTTCAGATAATGTAAATCATTATCAGATCATTTCAGTTCAATTTCACTTCTCTTCGTCCTCTGATGAATTGCAGTTAATTTTGAACAAATACTGGTCATTGTATTATTGAGACTGCCCTTCAAAACATTTTCATTAATCTGTGAATATTCTCTACTGATGCACTGATATAGCTATGAATTTAGCTATATCCAAATCAGTACATTTCAATTTTTCTGTGTTATAGTTTGCTCCAAAACACTGCATTTATCTCAAAGGCCATATGACCTCAGATGTAGGTCGCTATTCCTTCAGCTATTAAGGGCCTGTCCCACCAGCATGCAACTCTATGCGATTAGCGCGACCTAACGTGGTCGCTTGAGCTGTCCGGCGCCGCGGGGCCGGTCCCACTTCGATCGCTGGAGCCGTGCGGAATTGTGCGGAGTTCGTCCCGACACTGCGCGGGGCTCCGAAAAACCGACTATGTCCAAAAATTCCGCACGGCAACGGCTTGCAGTCGCTTCGACATTTACACACCGTCCCGACATCATGCCTCCGTGAACCTATCTGTAAGTGCCTCCGTGACCCTCTATGTGTGTGGCTCCGTGGCCCTCTGTGTGTGTGTGCCCCTCTCTGTGTGCCCCTCTCTGTCCTGGCGAACTTACCTTGGACTTCGCTCCAAGTTTGCCTCACTTTGTGCCGCGTTGAGCCACTCACCCGACCTCCGCGCGGCCCCTGCTGCCGGTTTGGTTGCGCTTGCCGCATGCAGGCGCATGCTGGTGGGAACGGCCCTGTACAGGGGATCACCCGACCTCCGCGCGGCCGGTTTGATTGCGTTCATTGCATAGAGTTGCATGCTGGTGGGACAGGCCCTTAAGTGAAAGGTAAGTCATATTTTGCTGTTCACAGACACGTTACAATCTGGGTAGTACAATGATTATGCAGAAAGATGGAAACTCTCAAGTGGATACAAGGCAAAAAATAACAAAGTGCAGGAGGAACACAACAAATCAGGCAGCATTTGGAGAGGGAAATGTGCAGATGCTATTTCAGGTCAGGACCCTTCTTCAGACTGATGGAGGAAAACTGGAAGAGGCGAGACAAAGCTTGGCAAGTGATAGGGAGATTCAGGTGAGAGGGGTGGTGGGGTTGGCATATGACAAAGGCTATGGGTGAAATTATGACAAAAGGCTGGCAGATAAGGAAAGAAGAGGAGGTGGGAAATATGAAGCCAGAGGGATGGATGTGGGTGGAATGGGAAATGGGGGAAGAAAAAGGAAAAAAGAGAATTCAAAGTAGGGAGGATTCGGAGATCAGCAGAAGAAGGAGGGGAACAGAACAGGATGACAGGAGGTTGGGATAAATATGTGAGCAGTGGGGTAGAGAATGAGGGAGATGGGTAAGGAGAAGGGGGAGAATCCAATTTTAAGTAGCATCTCCTTGACTCCCCGTGCTCTTCACCCTTTCCCCCCTCTCCCCTCCCCACCCCTAGTGCTCTTCAGCACAGACATTTCTCCCAACTCCCCATCAACCTGTTCCTTTCCCCTCCACTGTCCTCTTATCTCCCATCCTTCCCTCATCTGAGTGTCATTTATCCCCCCGTTTATCCTTCGCCCGTGGACCCTTCCACCCTTATCCCTCCCTTTGACTTTAAATTTCACCCCTCCTCATCTTGCCTCATGTGACACCCTTTTGTCTACTTTTCACCTCTCCACCATCTCCACCCACCTGCCAAATACCTTCCCCCTCTCACCTGTATCCACCTATCATTTGCCAAGCCTTTCCCCATCCCCACCTCTCATTACCAGCTTTCTACCAGCTGTGTTTTCCTCTTGCGATTGGAGGAGACTGAGCCATTGTGTCAAGCCGGCGTTTCCTCTTTGAGGCCAAGACTGTGCCGTCGGAGCAAGCTGAAGACCACTAGCATGTGAGATCAAGGCTGAGCTGCCAAGGCAAGCCTGACACCACCAGCACCTCCTCTTCAAAGCCAAGACAGAGCCACCAGTGCAAGACTGAGACTGCCAGCATCTCCTCTCAAGCCAAGAGTGGGCGGCGCGGTAACGCAACGGTAGAGTTATTGCCTTACTGCGCTTACAGTGCCTGAGACCCGGGCTCAATCCTGGCTACAGGTGCTTGTCTGTCCGGAGTTTGGACGTTATCCCCTTGTCGAGTGTGTTTTCCCCGAGGACTTTGGTTTCCTCCCACACTCCAAAGACAAGCAGGTTTGGAGGTTACTTGGCTTGGTATTAATGTAAAAATGGTCCCTAGTGTAGGATAGTGTTAACGTGCAGGATTCACTGGTTGGTGCGGACTTGGTGGGCCAAAGGGCCTGTTTCTATGTTGCATCTCCAAAAAAAAAAGTGAACTACCAGGGCGACCCCTAGACCTCCAGCACCTCATCTTCGAGGCCAAGACTGAGCCACCGGGATAAGCCCAAGACAGCTAGCATTTCTATCAATGCAAGAGTGAACTGCGGGAACAAACCTGAGATCGCCAGTATCTTCTCGCTTGCCCACAGACAATGAGGGTCTTTGCTCCCATGTGGATCAGCATCTATTTGTCTATTGTCACAACAGGTCAACAGCAGATACCATCTCATCCGGCCCTCCATTCAACTCTAAACCATCTAGATAACAGGGATGCATACGTCAGACTGTTGTTCATCAACTACAGCTCAGTGTTCAACCATATCATGCACTCCAAACACATCACCAAATTCCAAGACCTGGGCCCCTGGACCCCTGGACTTCACTTTGCAACTGGTTCCTTGACTTCCTCATTGGCAGACCTCAATCAGCGGTTACAACATCTCCTCCTCACTGACCATCAACACCATCTGACCATCTGACCAGCATCTCACAATTCTGTGCTTAGCCCCAGCTCTGTGACTGTACTCTGACACAGTCACGACTGTGTGGCTATGCACAGCTCATATGCCATCAATAAGTTTGCTGACTACACCACAATGGTTGGCCGAGTCACTGGTGATGATGAGTGGGCTTACAAGAGTGAGACGGAACACCTGGTTGTGTGATGCTGCAACGTCAATTCCTCTAGACCGAGGAACTAATCACTGACATAAGAAAGAGGAAATGAGGATATCATCAGTGGTTCATTGACAGAGTAAGTTAGCAGCTTCAAATTCCTGGCCCATCAGCTGTCACAAACAGTACATGATCCACCAACATTTTCACCACCTCCAACGGGATCCCACCATTAGTCCCATCTTCACCTCTTTCCGCCTTTCGCAGAGACCATTCCCTCCGCAACTATCTGGCTAACTCATCCCTTCCCACTTAAACCACCCCCCTCCCCAAGTACCTTCCCCTGCAACCGCAGGAGATGCAGTACCTGTCCCTATATCTCCTCCCTCGACTCTGTCCAGGGACCCCAACAGTCCTTTCAGGTTAGTCAGAGGTTCACCTGCACCTCCTCCCACCTCATCCACTGTATCCATTGTTCAAGATGTGGAGTCTTTTACATCGGCGAGACCCAACCTAGACTGGGCGATCATTTCGTTGAACACCTTCGCTCTGTCCGCCGGGGCCTACCTGATCGCCCGGTTGCCAGACACTTTAATTTCCCTTTCCATTCCCACTGACCTTTCCATCCTGGGCCTCTTCCATTGTCAGCGTGAGGCCAAACACAAATTGGAGGAACAGCACCTCATATTTTGCTTGGGCACCTTACAATCCGACGGTATGAATATTGATTTCTCTAACTTCAAGTAATCCTTGCATCCCCTCTCTCTCCATCCCTCCCCCACCCAAGTCGTAGCAGTGACTTCAAAGTTGTCTTGTTGAGTCTCATTGTCAGTAACTCATTTTCACCAAGCGCACAGCTAACAATGGCCTGTTTCCTTTATAATCGTTACTTGTTTGCCATATCGTTCATTCATTTGTTGTTTATCTCTCTATATCACCGTCTTATCTCTTGTTTCCCTTTCCCCTGAATCTCAGTCCAAAGAAGGGCCTCAACCAGAAATGTCCCATATTGATTTTTTTCAGACCTGCTGAGTTACTCCAGCCTTTTGAGTCTATCGTCAATATTTCAGATGACTTGGCCTGGAGCCAGCAAATGCATGTAATCAAGAAGATGGCACACTAGCCTCTCTGTATTGTTAGAAGTTTAAAGAGATTCAGCCTGCCTCCAAATACTCCGCTTCTCCTTTACCCCTCCCCCCTTCTATCCTCCCTGTGCCCCTTGTATGTCTCGTAGTCACCTTCCCCTCAGCTAACAACGAACCATTCTATATTCCTTGATCATCATTCGCTGTGATCTGTCATCTTCACACCTTACCCTTTCCATATCTCTGGACTTTCTCTCCCTTGACTTTCAGTTTCAAGAAGGGGCTCAACCTGAAATGTCACCCATTCCTTCTCTCCAGAGATGCTGCCTGTCCCGCTGAGTTACTCCAACAATTTGTGTCTATCTTTGGTGTGAACCAGCATCTGCAGTTCCTTCCTACTCGTTACATTTAGACATTGGTTCATGTACCAGATGAGTACTTCATCATTTCAATCAAACCCCATCAAAGTATGTGCTCAATAAGAGCAGAAAGAGTTATATGAGCCTATTTTGATATTTAGACTTTTTTTAACTCAGTACTGTCCCATCATTTCACCTTTGAACTGTTTATTTTGTATTACTTACTACATGAAAGATTAACCTATTGGTTCTGAGGAGTGAGCAGATTTAAGACATTTCTTAGGTTGGATGGCTTTCCTGAAGTGGCCCAATCTTAAGAAAACCTTTTCATTAATCTCTCCTTGGAGAATGGTTATAAGTTAGCCATTAGATAAACAGACACAAAATGCTGGAGTAACTCAGCGAGTCAAGTGTCATCTTTGGAGACAGTCTCGTACATCACCTAATCCTTTTTTGCAGAGATGCTGCCTGACCTGCTGAGTTATTCCAGCATTTGCTGTCTATCTTCAGTGTAAACCAGCATCTGCAGTTCCTTCCGACACCATTAGATGAATACAAAAGCTGGAGTAACTCAGCGGGTCAGACACAATCTTTGTAGAAAAGGAATAGGTGACTTTTCAGGTCGAGATCCTTTTTCAGACTCAGGGGAAAGGGAAACAAGAAATATAGATGGTGATATAGAGAGACATAGAACACGTGAATGAAAGATATGCAAAAAATTGTTGATGATAAATGAAACAGGCCATTGTTAGCTGTGGACTTGGTGAAAATTAGTTACAGACAATAAGACTCAACAAGACAACTTTGAAGATAGTACAATGACTTGGGTGGGGGAGGAATGGAGAGAGAGGGGAGATGCATGGGTTACTTGAAGTTAAATAAATCAATATTCATACTGTTGGGTTGTAAGCTGCCAAGGCGAAATATGAGGTTCTGTTCCTCCAATTTGGATTTGACCTTACTCTGACAATGGAGGAGGCCCAGGACATTGTTACTTTTTTGCATGTTTCCTTTATCATCGTTATTTTTCTTGCATATCTTTCATTCATTTATTCTATAACTCTCTCTATCACCATCTATGTCTCTCATTTCCCTTTCCCCTCAGTCTGAAGAAGGGTCTGAACCTGAATTTTCGCCTATTCCTTTTCGTCAAAGACACCCTCCCCTCACCCCACTCACCATCAACAACACCACAGTCACATCTGTGGAGTCTTTTAAGTTCCTGGGGACCATCATCTCCAAGGACCTTAAGTGGGGGGCTACCATCGACTCCACAGTCAAAAAGGCACAACAGAGGATGTACTTCCTGCAGCAGCTGAGGAAGCACAATCTGCCACAGGCAATGATGGTTCAATTCTACACGGCCATCGTAGAGTCTGTTCTCACCTTCTCTATCATGGTCTGGTTTGGCTCAGTCACCAAGCACGACACCTGGAGGCTGCAGCGAATCGTCCGATCAGCAGAGAAGATTATTGGCTGCAATCTTCCCTCCATTGATGAACTGCACACTGCAAGGCCCAAGAAGCGAGCAGGCAAGATCATCTCTGACCCCTCTCACCCTGGCCACAAACTCTTTGAATCACTTCCCTCTGGAAGGTGACTCAGGACTGTCAAAGCTGCCAGAGCCAGACATAAAAACTGTTTTTATCCACGAGTAGTTGCTCTACTCAACAGCCAAAAAATCTGTAGCCTCCCTTTGATCTGGTATTTTGTTGGTTCACATGCTTGATCAATGGTGTTTTATCATTAATGTCTTATTATTATTAATGTTTAGTGTTTTCTGAGTCATTCGTAACTGTCACTGTGTGTCATGTTGTTACTTGTGGGCAGAGCACCAAGGCAAATTCCTTGTATACTTGGCCAATAAACGTACTCACTTACTTAGCGGGCATAATTTCAGAATAGTGTTTATCCATTTTTTCTCCAAGAGGTTTGTGAATCTTTGGAATCCTCCATCCTAAAAAGCCACGGAGGCTGAATTAATAAATACATTCAAGGGTAAGATAGATAGGCTTTTGGCCAAACAGGAATAGTGGTCAAGATTAGATCTAGGTCAATTACTACTTTTCTGTTTTCAATTTTATTTTGAGCAGCACATCATACCATTCAACTTATTAGTACAATTTCACAATGGAGCACAATGGTTCAGCTGGTAGAGCTGCTACCTCACGGCACCAGAATACTGAGTTAGATCCTGACCTCAGATGCAAAGTTTGCATTTTGTCCCTGTGACCGCATCGGTTTCCTCTGGGTGCTCCAGTTTTCTCTCACATCCCAAGGCGCAGGTTTGTATATTAACTGTAAATTACCCCTCGCGAGTAGGTAGTGGGCGTGAAAGTGGGATAAGTATCAATGGGTGATCAATGGCCGGTGTGGACTTGGTGGGCCAAATAACCAGTTTCCTTGTTGTATCTTTCAATCAATCATTCCCATGTGTAGGAAGGAGCTGCAGATGCTGGTTTAAACCAAAGATAGACACAAAAACCTGGAGTAACTCCACGGGGCCGGCGGCATCTCTGCAGAGAAGGAATGGGTGACGTTTTGGGTTGAGACCCTTCTTTACCATCACCCATTCCTTCTCTCCAGAGATGCTTCCTGTTCCGCAGTTATTCCAGCTTTTTGTGTCCATAATCAATTCCCATGGCCAGATGTTAAATGAATACATGTGCTACAATATTAAATGTCACATTTTAGCAACAAATTCTACCCAAATCATGAAATGATTCTTATTTATAGAAAAAAACATTTCCTCATGTTTGTCTCCAAGTAACACACACCTAATGTGCTTTGTAAAGCCTCAGAGTTTCACCAATGATGTATCAAAATGTCATAGAAAGACATAGGATATTTAGCAATTTGTTAGTATCTTAAAGATCAAAATTCATGCCTAATATTTCAAGATAGAAACATAGAAACATAGAAATTAGGTGCAGGAGTAGGCCATTCAGCCCTTTGAGCCTGCACCGCCATTCAATATAATCATGGCTGATCATCCAACTCAGTATCCTGTACCTGCCTTCTCTCCATACCCTCTGATCCCCTTAGCCACAAGGGCCACATCTTACTCACTCTTAAATATAGCCAATGATCTGGCCTTAACTACCCTCTGAGGCAGAGAGTTCCAGAGACTCACCACTATCTGTGTGAAAAAAAGTCTTTCTCATCTCGGTCTTAAAGGATTTCCCCCTTATCCTTAAGATGTGACCCCTTGTCCTGGACTTCCCCAACATCGGGAACAATCTTCCTGCATCTAGCCTGTCCAACCCCTTAAGTATTTTGTAAGTTTCTATAAGATCCCCTCTCAATCTCCTAAATTCTAGAGAGTATAAACCGAGTCTATCTAGTCTTACTTCATAAGACAGTCCTGACATCCCAGGAATCTGGTGAACCTTCTCTGCACTCCCTCTATGGCAATAATGTCCTTCCTCAGATTTGGAGACCAAAACTCTACGCAATACTCCAGGTGTGGTCTCACCTTGACCCTGTACAACTGAAGTAGAACCTCCCTGCTCCTATACTCAAATCCTTTTACAATGAAAGCTAACATACCATTTGCTTTCTTCACTGCCTGCTGCACCTGCATGCCTACTTTCAATGACTGGTGCACCATGACACCCAGGTCGCACTGCATCTCCCCTTTTCCTAATCGGCCGCCATTTAGATAATCGTCTGCTTTCCTGTTTTTGCCACCAAAGTGGATAACCTCACAATTATCCTCATTATACTGCATCTGCCAAACATTTGCCCACTCACCCTGCCTATCCAAGTCACCTTGCAGTCTCCTAGCATCCTCCTCACAGCTAACACTGCCCCCTAGCTTAGTGTCATCCACAAATTTGGAGATATTGCGTTCAATTCCCTCATCCAGATCATTAATGTATATTGTAAATAGCTGTGGTCCCAGCAGTGAGCCATGCGGTACCCCACTAGTCACTGCCTGCCATTGTGAAAAGGACCCGTTTACTCCTACTCTTTGCTTCCTGTTTGCCAGCCAGTTCTCTATCCACATCAATACTGAACCCCCAATGCCGTATGCTTTAAATTTGTATACTAATCTCTTATGTGGGACCTTGTCGAAAGCCTTCTGGAAGTCCAGATACACCACATCCACTGGTTCTCCCTTATCCATGCTACTAGTTACATCCTCGAAAAATTCCACAAGATTCGTCAGACATGATTTACCTTTTGTAAATCCATGCTGACTTTGTCCAATGATTTCACCACATTCCAAATGTGCTGCTATCCCATCTTTAATAACTGACTCTAGCAGTTTCCCCACTACCAATGTTAGACTAACTGGTCTGTAATTCCCCATTTTCTCTCTCCCTCCCTTCTTAAAAAGAGGGGTTACGTTTGCTACCCGCCAATCCTCAGGAACTACTCCAGAATCTAAAGAGTTTTGAAAGATTATCACTAATGCATCCACTATTTCCGGAGCTACTTCCTTAAGTACTCTGTGATGCAGCCTATCTGGCCCTGGGGATTTATCGGCCTTTAATCCATTCAATTTACCCAACACCACTTCCCGACTAACCTGGATTTCACTCAATTCCTCCTTTAACCCACGGTCCCCTGCTATTTCCAGCAGATTATTTATGTCTTCCTTAGTTATTCAATTGGTCCACCATATCCTTGTTCCCCATGACCAACTCACCTGTTTCTGACTGCAAGGGACCTACATTTGCTTTAACTAATCTCTTTCTCTTCACATATCTATAAAAACTTTTGCAGTCAGTTTTTATGTTCCCTGCCAGTTTTCTTTCATAATCTATTTTTCCTTTCCTAATTAAGCCCTTTGTCCTCCTCTGCTGAATTTCTCCCAGTCCTCTGGTATGCTGCTTTTTCTGGCTACTTTGTACGCATCATCCTTTGCTTTGATACTATCCCTGATTTCCATTGTTATCCATGGATGCACTACTTTCCCTGGTTTATTCTTTTGCCAAACTGGGATGAAGAATTGTTGTAGTTCATCCATGCAGTCTTTAAATGTCTTCCATTGCATATTCACCGTCAACCCTTTTAGAATTAATTGCCAGTCAATCTTGGCCAATTCACATCTCATACCCTCAAGATAATCATATAAATAGTGTAGGAAGGAACTGCATATGCTGGTATACACCAAAGATAGATAGAAATTGCTGGTGTAACTCAGCGGGTTAGGCAGCATCTCTGGAGAAAAGGAATAGGTGACGTTTCAGGTCAAATCTTTAACCCGAAATGTCACCTGTTCCTTTTCTCCAGAGGCGCTCTTGACCCACTGCGTTTTGTGCCTACTTATGAACAGTGGACACAGGTACTTTCATCTTCCTGGGCTGCTTTGGTAGAGTTGCTCACAAGTTGCTCTGAGTTTTCTCTAAGTGGAAAGAGGGAGCTGCCTTGGAAGTGTCTTCAAAGTTATTGGCCAACTATCTCAAACACATTAAGAATAGAGTGAGTAGAACAGGGGCTGAGCACACAGCCTTGAGTTGCTCCTGTGCTGATGGTTATTGAGTAGGAAGTGTTGCTGCCAAGTTAGATTGATTGTGTTTTGTTGATGCAAATTGGGCTCTGTTCCGTTGTAGAGGTTGAAGTAAAACAAATACAATGAAAATGGATGCATAAGAAGTGCCTGATCAAGCCATTAGAGCTCTGCATTAGATTTGCATTGGCTGATTTTTATTTTGTAGAAATAAAATGAGATGAAATTAAGAGAAAAAGGAAGAGGAATCTTTAAACTCCAATTAATAACTGTAAATTAATTCTTCCATTTTCCTACGAAAAGTGATGGAAATCACCTTCCATCCTCCATTAAACCAAAATACATTAATAAAATTTGATGATTGAAAATGAAAAGATTATACAAAAGATTTATGTCTATAGAGAGGTCAAATTCCAACTGTGATGAATTAGTAAATCAGTGAAATCTAAATTTAGTTGCTGAAATTAGTGAATAGTTAATGAATCTCAGAGTTCATTTATTGTTGAAATATAAATGAAATGAAATCCTTTTAGATAACCATATACCATAAATAAAACATTAATATATGCACTCAGAGAGTCTATATCGACAGGTCAAATAGTGATCAAAAACATCCTTAGGTCTGTGCACAGCGTATTATCTAAATCAGGACATTCAAATACCTAGCCTGAGCTACAATCATCAAAAAAAGCTATGGTCAAGTGTGTAAGATTTTTTTAATTTAATTTCACACTATTTAATCTTTATAATAAGACAAATATTTAATTTTACATGAACATAAGTAGCATCCCAACTAAGTTTCTTCAATCTTGAAATATTTGTGACAATACATATGACTTTTATTACCAGAAATCCTGTACAGTCATAAAATGCTGAAATAATGTATTATAAAATGTAATATTTATAGATATTAATTCATGGAGATATTGGCAATATATATTGGATAAAGTATTAATTGACTGATTTCATGGGCTTGCTTGTGTTCTTTAAAGTTCTGCAGGCTGATTCAGGTATTTAAGATGATGAAAGATATTCAAATCAAATAGGTACAGATGAGCTGTCTCCCTGTATTTCCATAAAAAGGAAATATGGAACTCATTCCTCCATTAAGGTTTTGGATGTTGGGTCAACTAGACATGAGCCCAAGGATTGATAGCTGTTTTTGCAGGGTAAAAATATGCTAGAACATGGAGCAAAGTTAGGAAATTGGAGCTGAAGTCAAATTTGCCACAGTCAGATTTAATGACAAATAAACAAGTAGCTGAACAAGTTTTTACGTTGACAAGATTTAACAATACATTTAAAACATATTTTCCTCATCTGAAGATTAGCATTGCATTGGAAAACAAGTGTATGATGTCAACATTTGAATAATCAGATGTGTTTGCATTGTGTGTGTTTCAATGCATCATAACTGAAGATGAATTATTTATTTGGATAAATGTCAGAAAATACACCAGCAGAACAAATTGACCAGCCACTCAGCAGTTTTGGATGGACTCTTGGGTCCAGTTTTACCGCTGTTTCAGAAACAGATCAATTTCTCCAAGCAACTGCCAATCCACCATCGAGCTTCCAGAATATCTGGTCAGAGAAAGATGCATTGAAAAGGGTTTGGGAGCCCTCTGGAATGGTGGGCAGTATGGCATCGATGACTGACAGAGGTATTTCAGTTTTTCCCAAAACCAAAAAAAGGAGAAAGGAAAATAGCCATCTTTCTTTACAGCAGCATCCATTACTCAGGAAATCATTAATTTCAATACTATCATAAAGCGCTGCATAACCAATAGAAATTTGCTCCCAGACTACACACATTTTATAATTATAGTATTTTCTACTTCCTGCCATTCAACAGTGGACCAAAAACAAATTAAAAAACAAGTCCTCTTTGGCCAGATCCCCAAGCAATGTTGGTTAATAATGAATGAAAAGCAAATAGTTTAGGCACTACAGCTGGAAAGTACTGTAAACTATTTGTAGACTCTGGCCATTATCCTAAGGTGAAATCAAACTTTGATCAACCAAATATAAAACTATTTTTTGAATAGGCCTTTGCTTCATTCTCGGTGGCTGCAGTAGGACTGAATTCAGATCAAGAGCTATAGTCATGTTAAGGGGAAACCTCACAACCAAATGAGCCTTATCCATGCACTAGGTATACCATAAAATGGGATAAGCCACAGGCCTTTGTAGCCAATAGCATTAAGAATGGATACCTACTTGCCATCATATTGTTAGCCTAAAGTTTTGCAAATGGCTGCAGCTTTTCAAAAATGAATGTTAAACTCCAGTTAATCCCCTACAAAAATGGTGACATACACAGACTAAAATCAAACATCATTCTGTTGTTTAGGGAAATCTACTATCAGTAGTTCCCTCCAGACGTGTACAATTGTAGCATTTCTGTTGAAATCGGAAGAAATGAATTAATTGATAGGAACATCGACAATTTGTAAACTATTCTGACTGCAAAGAAAAGCCTGAAAAATTTAACACAACTTATTATATGATGCGTCATTGCGTTTCACTGATACAACTTGCCATTATAAGTGCCTAAAAACCTCTCTGGCCCCGGAACATCAATTTTACATATTTTTACTTGAAATATTTTGAATAATGACCCTAAATTTTCAAAACTATTAAAAGTAAAACTGTAGTAGTAAGTAAAGTAATACTGCCGTGAATATGGTTAACCTTGATTTAGCTTCCACGTCTGAAGATGAGTCCCAACATGAAACATCGCCAACTCATCCCCTTCACAGTTTCTGCCTGACTGTTGAATTATTATTTGTGTTTAAGCTTTCCAATCTGCTTGATGTTACCAAGAGATTCCCAAGAATTGACTCATAACGACAGCACAGATGTGGAAAGGAGGATCTCAAACCACAGAGATCACCTGGTCTTTGTTACCAAATCTAAGGCGTAGCTATGGGCACCCGTATGGGCCCCAGCTATGCCTGCCGCTTTGTAGGTTACATTGAACAATCGCTATTCCTGGCGAACACTGGCCCTATCCCCGAACTCTACCTCCTCTACATTGACGACTGCATTGGTGCTGCCTCCTGCACCCATGCAGAACTCACTGACTTCATTAACTTTACTACTAATTTCCATCCTGCACTCAAATTCACTTGGACCATCTCCGACATCTCCCTACCGTTTCTTGATCTCACCACCGTTTCTTCGTCTCACCGTCTCCATCACAGGAGACAAACTATCCACTGACATCTATTATAAACCCATTGACTATCATAGCTATATAGACTACACTTCTTCCCACCCTGTTTAGAGATACAGCACAGAAACATGCCCTTCAGCCCACCGAGTCTGCATCGACCAGCGATCACCCCGTACAATAGCACTGTCCTATACACTAGGCACAAATTACAATTTTACCGAAGCCATATTAACCCACAAACCTGTACGTCTTTGGAGTGTGGGAGGAAACCGGAGCACCTGGTGAAAATCCACATGGTCACAAGAAGAATGTACAAACTCCTTATAGACAGCAGCTGTAATCAGAATCAAACCCAAGTCTCTGGCTCTGTAAGCCAGCAATTCTACCCTCGTGCCTGCTTGCTGCCCCTTTATTCTTAGCAACAAAAGTTAAGGTGATATTTCTTATCTCCAGTAAAATTTCAAACCATCTTTCTTTACACCAGCATCCTTGATGCGGGTAAATATTTTGCATTTTGATACTATGACAAAATGATGCATAACCAAGACAAAATCTTCTCCTAGACTGCACATAGTATATAATCATATTACCCGCTACATGTTGCCTTGCAGCAGAGGATTTCCTGATACCTTACCAATGTCTTTAACTAGGTCATCCAATTAGGTTAGAGGTCCAACCCCAAGACTCAGCTGTAGATGGTGGAGTAGATAGGTTGACAGATCACAGAGAGGTGTAGCAATAATTGTGTTAAGTATTCGGGGTTTTCAACTTTTACTAATACGAACGGGGATCAACATTTAAAAAATGCAGCTTCTGAAATGTTGAAATAAAACAGAAAATTTTGGTAAACGTCAGCTGGCCAAGCAGCATTAGTGGACAGAGAAAAGGTTACTTTTTCTTGATCTTAAAATGTGACTGTTCCTTGTTGCACAGATATTGTCTGACGTGCTGAGTTTAAAAAAAAACTGCCATTGCCTTACCTTATGAATGGTCAAATGGGCATGGCATTTTTAAAGTACATCCAGGAGAACGTTGAGCCAATATGTAGATGGTAGGGTTAGCGAAGAAGCAATACTGGGCAAATCTTGAAAATGTTGTCAAGGATATGGTAAAAGTGCCAACGGAACTTGACTCGGTGCTGGGACCGCAGCTATTTACAATATTCATCAATGATTTAGATTAAGGGATTCAAAGTAACATTAGCAAATTTGCAGATGGCACAAAGCTGGGTGGCAGTGTGAACTGTGAGGAAGATGCTATGAGAATGCAGGGTGACTTGGACAGGTTGGGTGAAAGGGCAGGTGCTTGGCAGATAACATGCGAGGTTATTCACTTTGATAGCAAAAAACGGAAGGCAGATTACTATCTAAATGATGTCAAGTTAGGAAAAGGGGAAGTACAACGGGATCTGTGGGTCCTTGTTCATCAGTCAATGAAAGTAAGCATGCAGGTGCAGCAGGCAGTGAAGAAAGCGAATGGCGTGTTGGCCTTTATAACAAGATGAGTTGAGTATAGAAGCAAAGAGGTCCTTCTGCAGTTGTACGGCGCCTTAGTGAGACCACACCCGGAGTATTGTATGCAGTTTTGGTCCCCTAATTTGAGGAAGGACATTCTCGCTATTGAGGGAGGCAGCGTAGGTTTACAAGGTTAATTCCCAGGATGGCGGGATTGTCATATGCTGAGAGAATAGAGCTACTGGGCTTGTACACTCTGGAGTTTAGAAGGATGAGAGGGGATCTTATTGAAACATATAAGATTATTAAGGGTTTGGACACACTAGAGGCAGGAAACATGTTCCTGATGTTGGGGGAGTCCAGAACCAGGGGCCACAGTTTAAGAATAATGGGTAAGCCATTGAGAACGGAGACGAGGAAACACTTTTTTTCACAGAGAGTTGAGAGTCTGTGGAATTCTCTGCCTCAGAGGGCAGTGGAGGCCCGTTCTCTGGATACTTTCAAGACAGAGCTAGATAGGGCTCTTAAAGATAACGTAGTCAGGGGATATGGGGAGAAGGCAGGAACGGGGTACTGATTGTGGATGATCAGCCATGATCACATTGAACTACAGTGCTGGCTTGAAGGGCCGAATGGCCTACTCCTGCACCTATTGTTTGTTGTCTATGGAACAGTTTAGTAAACATAATTGATTGAACAATGCTGAGAAATTATATTCTGCATTCTGGTATTCTTCTCTTCACTCTACCTGTTGTACTTGGCACGGGTCCGTGAGTGCAGATCAATCATGCCCTTCAGAATAACCAGCCTACCATTGATCTTAGACTCATAACATTTATTCCAGATAAACACTTGAAATGAAAAGGCAAAGAGGACCACAGCCAAGTGCTGATAAATGGGATTAGTACAGATGAGTATTTGATGATGACTATGGGCTTCATAAACCAAAGGGCCTGTTTCTGTGATGTATGACTATGATTCCTAATCACAATGAACAGTGTTACTTGATTAATGTCAGGTCTGACTGTTTATTTGCATTTTGTCTCCTTTTCCCCCCCACCCTCTTTGCTATTTCAATTATTAATTTCCCTCTCCTGTTATTCTCTTTTGACCAACTACAGTTATTCAAGTATTGTTTTAACTGATGAAAGGTGATCAGACTAAAAGTTCAATTCTATTTCTTGCCCCACAGATGCTCCATGACATCCTAAGAATTTCCAGTATGTTATATATTTTTAACTGTGGCCTGGTTTTTTTCACAACTGAGCATTTAGCTTTCCGACACAAGAATGCTCCTAACCGTGACAAGTACTATGATCTTCACTTTCACTATTTTGCCAGATCAATCTGTCCAGCTGCTATAGAACAGCATCTAGAATCAGATGAATGCTACAACATCCAAATTACTAATCGGGGAGTGAAGGTGAAAATCATCACCATCGATTTGTATTCCCACAAAACAAAAACTTCAATCGTTAATTTTCCATGCCCTACATCTCTGTGCCTGCTGATCACAAATGAACAATTCCCAATGCCAGGGCTGCAGGATTTCAAGATGACCTCTTCTCGTCATTTTCAGTTTCTGGCAGAGATCAATATTAAACCATAAATTTTATTTGACTTTGTGTTAAGTGCTGATGTGGCATCTTTTATCTGACTTCATCAAACATAATTAATTGGGACCGTTGTGCAACTCTCAGCATAATTCATTATTCAAGCTAGTGTGTCAGGACTGCCATTCAGAGAGAATGGAAGCAATTCTCTGAGTGCTTGGCCTAAAGGAAAGTAATATTATTAAACAAAATACTTAATCTGTTTGCCTACTGTTGGGCAAAACAATTGTCTCTGTCTTTCCCTCCTGTTTCCTCACCTACGTCTCTCAAGAATATAATTGGTCTTGCATAAGTCAGCAACATCTATTACATTATCCAAATGTGCACTTTCACTATTGGGTTGAGAGATTGATTGTTGATGTGCTATTTATCAATAAGAGGCATCAACACTAAGCGTGACTCCATTTTCTCCAACATCCATTCATGTGCTTTCCGGCAGGAATACAATTCCGCATTGATTTCTGTGATTCAATGAACAGACTAATTACTATACACCCAATGGGACATTGGTCATTTTCATTAGCACATAAAAATGCTAGTTATCCATAGGTGTTGCTCGTGACTATCTACTCTCTGACTTCTTCAATCAAATATATTAGTGAATTGTTGAGTGCCTGTTAACAAATCAAGCAAATAGTTGAAATACACAAAAAACAACATTTTGCCTGTTTTCACATTGTCATAAAAACATGATAGGTGTCATCAAATATGGCAAACAATCAATTTATGTAAACCATGGGTAATTTTAGAAGTTAAAGGCCAATAAACTTTAGACACTGGTACAAACTGCCATTGGGCCTCAGCAGGACAGGCATCACCTGTGAAGGGAAGTGAACAAATGACATTTCAATCAGGATCCTTATTCAGACTTATATCAATGCAGAATATACTCTTCATTTACAGAAATAAAGCTTGAATGTAAAAGCACTGTCTGATGAGCATTATTTTCATGATATAATGACAGAGCATATCTGGCTATATAAAATGTTTAATATGAATTGTGCAAAGAATGATTAATTAAGCCTGATCAATACTTTCGTAAACATGTGTAGGACAGTTACATTGGAGCCAGTTAATGAACTTCAGACCTATTAAATAGCCTGTGGCAGACAAAAAATGCTGGAGTATCTCAGCGGGAGGGGTGGAAGATTGCAACCTTCACGTGGTCCGCCCTGTTTCGACTAATGCAATCAATTCGACGTACACAAACTGAAGATCAAATAGAACAAGTTGTCCTACAACTTTAGGCTGTGCTACCACACAAAAGAAGACTCAGCGGGATGGGCAGCATCTCTGGGGAGAAGGAATGGGTGACGTTTCAGGTTGAGACCCTTCTTAAATAGGCAATCTGGCTATTTTTAAAGTAGCATTTATTTTCTGCAACTGGAAGCGTTTTTTTATGGATTTTCATTGTGATTTATTTTCATTTGTGATGCTAGTGATGTTAGAAAAAAAGTAAAGCTAGTTAATTACGTCTCACAACCCATCCCATGGATATTTAAAAATCAAGTCTGCAATTTATCCCATCAGATAAAGCATAAAAAGAAGTTTAATTTGACACCTAATTCACTTTCATATCTTCAGTATTAAAAACGTTATGACCATTTTCGTACTCGGAAATTAGCATCTTGTTCCCCATTGCTTTTCCATTGACTTAACACAAAAGCTGTGATCAAGGACAGTCAAAAGGCCATAACTTTCTTAAAAATTAAGAGAACTCAATGAAATTTTCAGTTATTATAGATTGAAGCATTCTGAAACAAATATGAACCAATCTTACTTGGATGACCTGAAATTAAAGCATATAATTAGTTAGTTATCTAATTGTAGCTAATTACAAAATTCAATTACTAGATCTAAACATCTATCCATTTCTTAAGAAATTATAAAAAATTTTAAATTGCCTAAGTGTCCAAATAACATTCACGCAATAATCCACAATATAACATGATTTTTAAATCTCATTTTCATGAATTTATAGGCCAAATGGAAGGAATTTAGTGTTTAATGCCTGTAAATTAATGGCCATTTAAGTCAACTTGTGAGTGGGTTTTAGTGGAATGCGGTGGATTGGAACGTTATGGTTTGCGGTGAAGTCGGTATGACAAATACTGGCAGTTCATACATTTTTTTTGTCCCCTTTTCGCAACACGAAAATTTGATTAAATGCTTCCTAAGAACCACGTTTTTATATTAAAATAAAGTGTGTACCTTCTTTTATCGCCTACGTTAGGTCCGTTCTGTTGTCGGCGTTCAGAGCTTTAGAAGGTGATTTTTAAACTACTCTAGTTAATAAATAATCTAGCGTAGTTTAAAAATAGCTTCATGAATGAAATGTCGGAGCGATTTCTCTTTAGCGACAAAATCGCCCGACAGGGATCGATTTGGACTGTCTAGGGAAAAACGGCATTTTAAACATGCCCCCCTCTGAAAGGCACCAAAGTCACGCACACGGGGAGCGGCAGAACTGCAGCACCGCTAAAGGTAGGTATTGTAACATACCTAGAGAAAGGTGTTGAATATGACAATGCCAGCTTTCCCAGATTGTCAGTGGAAATCATTTTATTATTCATATTGATTCATGAGCCAATGTTGTCTTCTGATAAGATTTATTTGTGACATGTCAATTAAATATTAAATACATAAATACATTGTATATAAAGGAGTGAACTTGTGAAAACTGTATAATTTAGTTATTTTGTTCAATTTTACTCATCCAGATTATCATGCCTGTCATTTTATAAAAACTCTTGTTATTATATCTGTTTTGCTGTTCAAATTTTAAAGAGACCATAAACTTTTTTTTGAAAAATCATGACTTCATGAATTCACAAAGTGCGTGCTTCTATGTGGGAATGTTTCCACTCATTTGGTTTACTTTTATCAAAAATCTCATAAAAACTCTGTAAAAACAGCAAAAGTATTTAGGATACCTTCTAGGATTTCTGCAGCTTTGGATTAAAAGTACCAGGAATAATTATCTATAGAAATTCACTCACTAATTTACCAAGTCATAGGCTGCTGAGTTATGAATTAATCTAGCATGTAAATTCCAAATTATAAAACACTGAATTATATCGCATTCACAGCACATTAAAAGGCCACTCAGTTCAATTAGTCTGATGGTGTTTATGCTTCCCACGAGACTTCTCCTATCCATCTTCATCTGCCACTATCTGCCACAAAGTTCTTTCATTTCAAATACTCCCTTACAGCACCTATGCTATCTGCCTCAACCACTTCATGAATTAAAACATTTAATATATTTTACCAACAAGTAAATATATTTCCCCTGAATCCCCAAAATAATTTTCAACAATTTTTTATGTTTCTATTTTCCTTCGGAGTCACGTGAGTGACTACCTGAAGAAGCCCCGCCTGGTGCTGGATCGGCATTACGTCAACGCTATCGGCAGAGAAAGAGCTGCAGAGCGCAGCTCCACACAGCGGTAAGGAACCGGCCCGCAGGTAAGACAGTTTTCGGAATTTTAGGGCAGGTTCCAGAACTCCGTGCCTGGTGGGTAAACCAGGAGGAGTTAGCAAAAAACAAAATGGAGAAAGCCAAAAAACAGCGGGTAAAACATGCGTCCCGGGGTGATGAGTCGGGACAAGAGTTTATTGCGGAGCCGGTTCCGATACCGGTGGCCGTTGAAATACCCGTTAGTGAGGCTTTGATTGCTCCACAAACAGAAACTTTGGAGGAAAACCCAGTGCCTAAAAAATGTAAAAGAAAATCTGAAAGGCCTGTGGGTTCTGATGAATCTGATTCAGAAGGTCCAGATAGTAAAGCCTTATGGCTCAGAATGGACCAAATGGAGAAAATGCTCCAATCTATTATCAACCAAGGGTCTAAGAACCCAGAATATTCCCTGAGGGGGTTCCATATCATGAATATGGTGCCAGTTTGAATTGGGAATTTGAAACTCCAGTGCCTGGGATTGGACTGGAGGAAGTCTCCTTTGAACAAGTTTCAGGAGTACCAGGGCTGTATGAGACAGACCCTGAAAGTGGTGATTGCGGTCCGGAGTACACACCACAATACAATTATATGGATCCAGGTGTGCCTGATGTGGCACAAAGTTTTGCTATACCTGGAGGAGGCGGTGAGGCCGTGGAAGAAAACCTGGCGGCCAATATTAATTATATGGTCTCTCACCCGCTTCAAGAAGCTGTTATGGTTGAGACAGCAGAAATGTATAAAACACCTATCAATTGTGCCTCATTAGAGGTACCTACGGTGAATCTGGCTGTTTGGGCGCCAATGTCATCGATAATGCGGGCGCAGGAGATTCGATTTCAAAGAGTCCTCAAGCTGATTTCAGCTGGCATTACTGCATTTGGTAGACAAGTGGAAGGTTGTGGAATGACCAAAGTGCAGAAACATATGTTGGCTTTATTTTGCAACTCATTTTTTGAGATAAATTGCATGAGGAAGATTGCCATTCGGCCTCTGTTACATCCAAGATTTGCAGGGTTGTGTAAACCAAGCAATGTTCAAACTCCTGGTTATTTGTTCGGAGAGGATTTGTCTAAGCAAATTAAAGAAATGGATGAAGAGGCAAAGACTTTTAGTCGTATGAAACCCTTCAGCTTTGGCCAGAGATGGACTGGCTATATGAAAAAGGGATTTGATTTTGGAGCTGGTACAAGCCGAGGCAGGAGTATGATAAGGAAAAACTTCCAGCCAACACAGCCGAATGTACGCCCATTCATTGGGAAAAGGAGATCATTTCGTCCATTTGGAGAGGTACATAAACATTATCCTATTAAAGAAGAATGTTTGGATGAGCCACAGATTGGTGGTAGACTCCAAATGTTTTATAAGGAATGGGACAATATAACAGCTGATCGTGTTGTATTAGATACTGTGCTAGGATCTACCATTGATTTTGTAGAAGGTATGGATCCATTGGGACAGAATGAGCCTAGTCATTCTTTGATGTTCTCAGATCTTGAGAAAATTCAAATTGACAAAGAGGTTAAGCATTTGAGTAAAAAAGGAGTTATTGAGAAAACAGGAGAGGATCCACAACAATTTGTATCAAATATTTTCCCCAGACCAAAGAAAGATGGGGGTTGTAGAATCATTTTAGATCTCACACTTTTGAATACATTTGTCCAGTATAAACATTTTAAAATGGACACATTCTACACTGCAATGCAGTTGGTATCGACAGGCTGTTATATGGCTACAATAGATTTGAAGGATGCATATTATTCGGTCCCAATTCATCATAGTTTTCGCAGGTATTTGAAGTTTAAATGGATGGGACAGCTGTGGCAATACAAAGCTTTGCCTAATGGATTAAGTTCAGCTCCTAGATTGTTCACTAAATTGTTGAAGCCAGCACTTGCACTGCTAAGGGCACAAAAACACATCGTTATGGCTTATCTAGATGACATTTTAATTGTCAATGTTAATCAGGAATCAGCTGAAAAATCAGTCTCAGCAACTATAAGCTTGTTTGATAAGTTGGGTTTCCTGATCCATCCAACAAAATCTAAGTTACAGCCATCCCAAACCATTGAATATCTGGGGTTTGTGATAAACTCAGTTACCATGTTGGTAACTTTACCAATGGATAAGGTGTTAGATTTGACAAATGTGTGTCAGAACCTGATTAACAAACCTTATCCCTCCATCCGAGAGGTTGCCAAGGTTATTGGTAAATTGGTAGCAGCATTTCCAGCAGTAGAGTTTGGTCGTCTACATTACCAAAATCTTCAAAGGGCAAAAACTAAAGCGCTTATTCAGCGAGCAGGCCATTTTGATAGGCCAATGCAATTGCCTAAGGAAGCTTTATCAGAATTACATTGGTGGATTGAGAATGTTCCACAAGCTGCTAAGAACATTTTAGTTCATCAGCCAGTAGTGTTTTTGCAAACTGACACAAGTTCTCTCGGATGGGGGGCTACGGATAATGAGACCAGCTGTGGAGGCAGATGGGCTGTCCAAGAGGATTTTTTGCTCCAAACATATGGTATTAATTATTTGGAGCTACTGGGAGCATTTTATGGATTAAAAGCTTATTGCTCTTCATTAAAAGATTTGCATGTCCAAGTACAAATAGATAATACCACAGCTGTGGCATATATCAATCACATGGGTGGTGTCAGATCAATATCATGTGATCATCTGGTAAACCAGATGTGGCAATGGTGTATGGCAAAAAATATTTGGCTTTCAGCTATTTATCTCCCAGGGAGAGACAATGTTGTGGCAGACAAAAGATCACGAATATTTAAAGACAATACAGAATGGATGTTAAATCCACAAATTTTCAAAAATATTGTCAGTCGGTATGGAGTACCAGACATTGATCTGTTTGCATCTAGATTGAATCACCAATTTCCCAAATACGTGTCTTGGGAACACGATCCAGGGGCAGTAGCGGTGGATGCTTTCTCGCTACACTGGGGAAATACGTTCTTTTATGCTTTTCCCCCATTCTGTCTCATTGGGCAATGTCTCAAGAAAATAGCGCAAGACGCTGCCAAAGGCATTTTGGTGGTGCCAAATTGGCCCACGCAGTCATGGTTCCCATTGATGCTAAAAATGATTATTGAACCATGTATGACAATTCCCAGTTGCGACAATCTGTTGACACAACCAGTAACAAAAGAAATTCATCCATTGCATGATCATATGAATTTGTTAATCTGCAGGTTCTGACCAGACCATTGCAAGAGTTTGAACTGTCGGACAGGACCATGGATGTTATAGATGCAGCTTGGAGGAATAGCACTAAAAAACAATATATGTCGCATATAAGGAAATGGGAAGCTTTTTGTACACAGTCAAAGATATCTTATCATACTGCAAATATTTCAAATGTATTGGAGTTCATTGCTGGGTTACACTTTGATGAGCATTTGAGTTATAGTGCCATTAATTGTGCTCGTAGTGCATTGTCATCCTATTTAGGACAAAATTCGGATCGGGATTCAGTTGGGTCTCACCCATTAGTATCCCGATTCATGAAAGGAATTTTCAATAAAAATCCTCCCAAGCCCAGGTATACAGAAATTTGGGATGTTAGCATTGTTCTCACTTTGCTTAAACAATGGACTCCAATTAATTCAATGTCTTTGCAGAAATTAACATTCAAGGTGGTTATGTTAATGGCATTGGTATCAGCTCAAAGAGTACAAACTTTGCAATTGTTACGGTTGGATTGCATGCATGTGACTACAGATAACATTGTGTTTTATGTTTATGACTTGATCAAACAAAGCAGACCAGGAAGAACTGGAATGAAGGTAATGTTTAAAGCATATCCTATTGATGAAACATTGTGTGTAGTTAAGCATTTAACTCAATACATTGAGGTAACCAAAAATCTCAGAGGTTCTGAGAAAGTGTTATTGATAACACACAAAAAGCCACATACAAAAGTTTCAGTTCAAACCATTTCTAGATGGTTAAAACAGGTTTTGGGTCTAGCAGGAATAGACACTGATGTGTTTGAATCTCACTCCACTAGGGCGGCAGCTGCGTCTGCGGCGAAGGTACAGGACGTACCACTCGATCAAATTTTAGAGGCCGCAGGGTGGTCTAGAGAAGAAACCTTTTCAAAGTTCTACAATAAACCTGTTGTCACGGTGCAAGGATTTGGACACGCAGTACTGGGTTCTCTTTAAATGCTTGCTTTGTTTATATTATCGATTTATATTATCGATTTATGTTACCATTGACATCATTTATCAATTTATTTTGTCATTTTCCCCTGCGATAGAGGGGTTATTATTAAAAAAGTTGTTCTTTTTATGATTAAAGGACTTATTAAATAAATTGTAACAATGTCTTAAAATACTATTTACTCACTACTGTTTTGACTAAACAGAGAGTCGTATGAAATGAATTTACGACATAAAAAACACAGAGCTTTAAAATCTTCACGTAGTCACTCACGTGACTCCAAAGTAAAATAGTGAGATTAAACGAGAACTTACCTGTTCGAAGTTTGATCTTTATTTTATGAGGAGTTACGATGAGGGATTACGTGCCCTCCACTCCCAACCCTCATAATGTAAATGATCATCTGGTAGTTCTAGTCTATTTTAAGCCTTACTATTTTACTTCGTTTGTTTTGTGTTTTTCATGCCGCTGCTTTGAAGTATGCCGATCCAGTGCCAGGCGGGGCTTCTTCACGTAATCCCTCATCGTAACTCCTCATAAAATAAAGATCAAACTTCGAACAGGTAAGTTCTCGTTTAATCTCACTATTTTATATGTTCCTCTGGAACATCAGAGGTTGAGGAGAGGCTTGATAGAAAGTATATAAAATTATGAGAGGCATAGATAAGGTAGACAGTCAGAACCCTTTTTCCCATGGTGGAAATGTCCAACACTAGAGAGTATAGCCATAAGGTAAGAGGGGGAAAAGTTTAATGGAGCTTTGTGGGGCAGTGTTGTTCGCAGTTATTGGTGGGGTCTACAATACACTGCCAGGAGTGGTGGCAGAGGCAAATACGATAGTGGTGTTTAAGAGGCTTTTAGATAGGCACATGGAAGTGCAGGAATAGAGGGATACAGATCATGTGCAGGCAGATGAGATCAATCACATCATGTTTGGCACAAACATTGTAGGCCGAATGACCCGTTCCTGTGCTGTACTGTTCTCTATTCTATGAATCAATTTCTGCTCTAATCGACAAGATGAAACATTTTTTGGACATTCAGTCTATTAACTATTTGCATTATCACATTACTCCATGTAGGTTAACAATGTTTCACATAGTAAAATGTTCCACTTTGTATTCTCTTGATCTTATTAATTCTTGTCTCTACTTTTAATGATGTATCCAGTGTGTCTTCAGAGCCCTTTACTCGTCTTCCTTTAGACTCTTACCAACCCAAGAAGTCCGAATGTTCCTTACTTTTCTAATAAAATCAGCCAACTCATACTTATCGACACTGAAATTTATTTACTAATTAAATCGTTCACTGATGCCTTTCGTCATTGTGTCACATTGCTCGTTTATAGAACTAAACCTTCCAACCTAATGAGGGACAAATTAGGAAATTGTGGTGCTATTCCAAAGTCTAAATCTAAATTGTAGTGTAAATTGTGAATAACAGCAGTCCCGTCTCAGGTTGTTCCATATTAATTACATTATGGAGTTTCCTAAACCCTGAGAAACCTGCCTGGCAGCTGTTAAATGTAAACAAGATTGCCAAATACTCTGTTGGGGAATGATTATGCTATTATAATAAGGTGCATCATTTCTTTAAGATCGGCCACTTAAATCCCAAGAAACTTGCCACTTTAAATGCTGCAGCATCTGTTTCTATGTTTCTATGTTTGGGAAAAATAATGCATTCTTTGTTGATCAAGCCTAATTTCCTTTCCCTGCCTACTGTGCAGTTACTAATCTTAAGAGTGTTATTACTGCTGTTATTTGCAGATACATACATACTGTAATTTATCAGTATAATTTATCCATGAATAACTTTAATTGCAGTCAATGCAATGTTCTCATTCATGAAGTTTACTCAACTTTCATTTTAAATCTTCATGCATAAACTATAGTGTGTCATAGAAACATAGAAAACAGATGCAAGAGTAGGCCATTCGGCCCTTTGAGCCAGCACTGCCAATGAATATGATCATGGCTGATCATCCAAAATCAGTACTCCGTTTCTGCTTCGTCCCCTTATCAAAGAAACATAGATAGAAACATAGAAAATAGGTGCAAAGTAGGCCATTCAGCCTTTCGAGCCAGCATCGCCATTCAATGTAATGATGGCTGATTATCCCCAATCAGTACCCCATTCCTGCGTTCTTCCCATTCCCTCGATTCCTCTAGCCCTAAGAGCTCTATCTAACTCTCTTTTGAATGCATCAAGTGAATCGGCTTCCACTGCCTTCTGAGTCAGAGAATTCCACAAATTCACAACTCTCTGGGTGAAAAAGTTTTTCCTCATCTCAGTTCTAAAAAATTCTAAGAATTCCTCATTCTTAAAATGTGGCCCCTGGTTCTGGACTCCCCCAACATTGGGAACATGTTTTCTACATCTAGCGTGTCCAATCTCTTAATAATTTTATATGTTTTTATAAGATCCCCTCTCATCCTTCTAAATTCCAGTGAATACAAGCCCAGTCGTTCCATTCAAGTCAAGTCAGGTTTATTCGTCACATACACATATGAGATGTGCAGTGAAATGAAAAGTGGAAATGCTTGCAGATTGTGCAAAAAAACAACAAAACAGAATGGAACAGAATCACATATTCATATATTACATATTTGTGGGAGGGGAAAAAAACAGCTATTTAAAAAAGACACCATACAACAGTTAATTGGTACAGTAAAGTTAGTCCCTGGTGAGTTAGGAGTTACAGTCCTAATGGCCTTTGGGAAGAAACTTCTTCTCATCCTCTCCGTTTTAACAGCATGGCAATAGATGCGTTTGCCTGACCATAGCTGGACCAGTCCATTGCTGGGGTGGAAGGGGTCTCCCATAATCTTGTTGGCTCTGGAGTTGCACCTGATGTATAGTTCCTGCAGGGGGGCGAGTGTAGTTCTCATTGTGCATTCGGCAAAACGCACTACTCCCTGCAGAGCCTTCTTGTCCTGGGCAGAGCAGTTCCCAAACCAAATTGTGATGTTTCCGGACAAGATGCTTTCCACAGCCGCTGAGTAGAAGCACTGGAGGATCCTCAGAGGCACTCTGAATTTCCTCAGTTGCCTTACTCACCAGTGCAGCAGCGTATGATGTCAGATCCTCTGAGATGTGGACTCTCAGGTATTTAAAGCAGCTCACACTATCCACAGTATCTTCAATGGTGTGTACGTCCTCGGATGATGTGCTCTCCTAAAGTCCATGATCAGCTCCTTCGTTTTTTCGACATTCAAGAGGAGGCTGTTGTCCTGACACCAGAGTGCCATTCAGCCACCTCCTCCCGGTAGGCCTTCTCATCGTTATCAGAGATCAGGCCCACCACCACAGTGTCATCAGCAAACTTGATTATAGAGTTGGAGCTGAACCTAGCCACACAGTCATGTGTGTAAAGGGAGTACAGTAGGGGGCTGAGGATGCAACCCTGGGGGGATCCTGTGCTCAGGGTGAGGGACTTTGATGTATTTCCTCCCATCTTGACTACCTGGGGCCTGGCGATTAGAAACTCCAGGACCCAGGCACACAAGGGGGTGTTGAGCCCCAATTCCAGCAGTTTCTCAGCGAGTTTGGTGGTTCTTTCATCATATGATAGTCCCGCCATCCAGGGAATTAATCTTGTGAAACCTACGCTGCACTCCTTCAATAGCTAGAATGTCCTTTCTCAAATTAGGAGACCAAGACTACACACAATACTCCAGGTGTGGTCTCACCAGGGCCTTGTACAACTGCAGAAGAGCCTCCTTGCTCCTGTACTGAAATCCTCTCGTTATGGCCAACATGCCACTCGATTTCTTCACTGCCTGCTGTATCTGCATGCTCGCTTTCAATGACTAATGTACAAGGACACCCAGGTCTTGTTGTACTTCCCCTTTTCCTAATTTGACACCATTCAGATAATAATCTGCCTTCTTGTTCTTGCCACGAAAGTGGTTAACCTCACATTTATCCACATTATACTGCATCTGCTATGCATCTGCCCACTCACCCAACCTATCCATCACCCTGCATCCTCACAGTTCACAATGCCACCCAGCTTTGTATCAACTGCAAATTTGCTAAGGTTGCTTTTAATTCCTTCATCTAAATTATTATATATATTGTAAATAACTGCGGTCCCAGCACCGAGCCTTGCGGCACCCCACTAGTCACTGCCTGTCATTCTGCAAGGGACCCGTTAATTCCCTGATTCCTTTAGCCCTAAGAGCTAAATCTAATACTCTCATGCCATTTCAAGATGTGCAGAGTAGCTATTTCTCTGACCTTATTTTCTTTCAGCAAATAAGTTACATTTGGAACCCCATAACGAGCAAGTAAAACTGCAAATTCATCACTATTCATTAGAAAATGGCAAAAATTAAAAGCATACACATTGCCTTTAAGAATGAAACACCTCCAAGTCTCTCATTGGATCTCAAATCAATTTGCCTCCTTTAACAGTATCTAGTCTTCCTCAGATGCCTTACAGTATCTGATAGACCATTACCACTACACCACTTAATATCTGCCCTCTACACCACAATGTGAGTCTATCCTAGAGTTACAATGCGTCCAGGGCTCCCCACAGCCTCCTGTGCACTGAAGCATGATATTTTCCTTGTTGGAAGTGTGACTAATGGTGAACCAAAGGGATTGATTGCTGGGGCCATTGCTGTCTGTTATATATATTAATGATTTTGATTTGAATGTCGGAGGAATGATTAGTAAATTTGCAGATGACACAAAAACTGATGGTATTGTGAATCACACATAATCTTTTGTCAAAGGTTATAGCAGGATCTAGATCAGTTCGAAAGTCAGACGAAACATTGGCAGATGGAAATTAATGCAAGGTGATGCATTTTGGGAAGTTCCATGGAGGTTGGACAGACAGAGAAAACAGTAGGACACAAGGAATATTGATGAACAAAGGGAATTTGGAATTCTTGTACATATAGTGTCCTGAAAATGGCCACAGAGGTAGACAGTGTGCAAAGTACTATTGACACAGATAACTATTGATACTTTAATATGGATACATACAGAAACCATCGAAATGTGTTCTGCAGGCTCGGAGTCATAAGTTGAACTAACCCCCACATGGTTGCCCGCACTCCACCAGGTGGTAGTGTGGAAACCTGACATGGATTATGGACCAGGTCAGCAAACAAAACCAGGCATGGGTCAAATCAGCAATACTGTTTGATCTACAGACAGGATGATGAAGATAGCAAACAGCAGATTTACCTTCATAAATTTTTGTGTAAAATGAATTGAATTGAATTATCCTTTAGTGTAGTCATACATATAATAATAAATAACAAAAACACACAATAAACACAAATTTAACATCCACCACAGTGAGTCCACCAGGCACCTCCTCACTGTGATGGAAGGCAAAAGTCTTAAAGTCTCTGTCTCTACCCTCCTTGTTCTCCCTCTGCGCCGAGGCGATCCAGGCTTTGGATGTTGTGACCCCCACCGGGTGATGGTAAGTCAGTCCCGCGGCTTAACCGTGCTCTGTGAACGGGCCGGTTCAAACTCCGCGGCCCGGGGTGGTCGAAGCTGCCGAAGCTGCCGCCCTCCAGTCCAGTGGACACATCTGTTGTTGCGGGAGCTCCGGAAAAACAGGTCACCAACCTGTGACCTGCGAGCTCCCGACGATGTCGTCCACTGGCCCGCGGCCGAGTCTCTGAAGTCGGGTCGCCGCCGTCTAAACGCCGGAACGCCGCCCCAGCTCCGAAGTCGAGCAACCGCCATCTAAACATCGGAATGCCGCCCCAGCTCTGAAGACGAGTCGCCACTACCGCTGCCGCCGGAACGCTGCCACAGCCCCAAGGCCGCCAGCTCCGCCATTAGGACCCGGCGCAGACGGAGACGGACGGGAGATACGACAAGAAAGTCGCATCCCCCCCCAAAGGAAGAGACCAAAAACATGTTTCTCCCCCTCCCCCACACAGATACACAACCTAATAAACCAAAATTAACTAAAACAGGACAAAAGAACACCAAAAAAAAGAAAAAAACGGACTGCGCCGCAGCTGCTAAGGCAGCGCCGCCATCAGGATTATAAGTATTAGGACATTATGAACAATGATAAGGTATGAAAGTTGAATTCTCTAATTTTAAGTAACTTCCACCTACACTCCCCTCCACTCCCCCATGTCTCCTTTCTTCTCCCTAGTTGTTTAACCAGTTCCATAGTTATCCATGTTGTATCCCTCTTTAGCCAACAATGGGCCCACCAGGGCACCACCCTGCCTGAGGTCATTTAGTTTTGTTTAGTTTAGTTTAGAGTTACAGGCCCTTCGGCACACCGAGTCCGCACCGACCAGCGATCCCCACACATTAACATTATCCTACACATACTATGGACATTTTTTTACATTTATACCAAGCCAATTAATTTGCAAACCTGTACGTTTTTCGAGTGTGGGAGGAAACCGAAGATCATGGAGAAAACACATGCGGTCACGGGGAGAATGTACGAAAAATCCATATAGATAGCATCCGTAATTGGGATCGAACTCAGGTCTCTGCAGAAGCGCTGTAAGGCAAGAACTCTACTGCTGTGTCAACGTGCCACCCCTGTGGCTGGCCTGATTGGCCATGGGTTTTTCACACCTCCAGCTCTTTACCCCCGCCACTCCGCACACCCCTTACTTTCAGTCTGAAGAAGGGTCCCATAGGGTCATAAGTGATAGGAGCAGAATTTGGCCACTTGGCCTATAAGTCTACTTCACCATTCAATCAATGCTGATCTATCTCTCCATCCTAACCCCTTTTTCCTGCCATCTCCCCATAATCTCTGACACCTGCACTAATCAAGAAATGATCTATCTCTGCCTTAAAAATATTCATTGCGGCCTCCACAGCCTTCTGTGGCAAATAATTCCACAGATTCACCAACCTCTGATTAAAGATATTCCTCCTCATATCCTTTCTATAGGAATGTCCTTTAATTCTGAGGCTATGACCCAGACTCTCTCACTAGTGGAAACATCCTCTCCACATCCACTCTATCCAAGCCTTTCACTATTCGGTACCTTTCAATGAGGTGCCCCCCTAATTCTTCTAAACTCCAGTGAGTACAGGCCCAGTGCCATCAAATGCTCATCATAGGTTAACCCACTCATTCCTGCGATCATTCTTGTAAACCTTTCTGAACCCTCTCCAGAGCCAGCATATCCTTCCTCAAATATGGTGCCCAAAATTACTCACAATATTCCAAATGTGGCCTGACTCGCACCTTATAGAGCCTCAGCATTACATCCCTGTTTTTGTATACAAGCCCTCTTGAAATAAATGCTAGCATTGTGTTTGCCTTCATTACTACCAATTCGACTTGCAGATTAACTTTTGGGGAATCCTGCACCTGCACTCCCAAGCCCATTTGCATGTCTGATTTCTGGATTCTTTCGCCATTTAGAAAACAGTCTAATCCTTTATTCCTACTACAACAATGCATGACTCCACACTTTGCTACACTATATTCCATATGCCACTTCTCAGCCCACTCTCCAAACCTGTCCAAGTCCTTCTGCAGTCCCTGCTTTCTCTGCACTATCTGCCTCTCCATCTATTTTGGCCTATTTTATCATGAACTTCTAAGTACTCCGTAACCTCATCCTTTATAATGGACTCTTACCAACCACTGAAGTCAGACTAACCGGCGTATAGTTCCCACTACTCTGATTTGCTCCTTTCCTGTACAGCGGGGTAATATTGGCAATGATCCCGACCCGAAACATTACCCATCATTTTTCTCCAGAGATGCTGCTTCACCAACTGAGTTACTCTAGCACTTTGCGTCTCTCATAGGGATGACTCCTCATTTGATTTTCCCTCTTCTATGCACAGCAGTATTCTAAGATCAGTAAACAGTCATCCTGGATGACATGTTGTTACTCAAACTTGCAATTTTCTTTTCTGGAACAGCATAAAAAGCTGAAGTAGGGGACTCAAAGTAGGGATGGAGTGGAGAATTAAAGTGACAGGCAACTAAAGGTTCAGATCTGCTGTTCCTTGGTTCTCCATTTTAATTGTTCATGTTTGTGGGCTGAATGGAAGGAGGTATCCTGCAAAGTTGTCATTCGATCCACATTGAATTTCCCCAATGTGAGAAAGCAGAAGCACATCAGGAGCATTAATGCAGTACTTAAATGTTCCTACCGGTCTTTTGACCTCTGTTGAAGATAGAAGCAAGAGATCCTCAGGCCATCTGGTGCAGAGTACAGGTGCAGAGGGAATGTGTATCTGTGGCGAACGTTGTCAGGTTGAGGCATGGAAGCTGGAGATTGTTAAAGTGGCAGAGGGTATCGAAAATATCCAAGGTATGGTCATAATGAATTCAGGACCAAAATAGGAAGAAATAGATATGCAAGATAAGATCAGGCTGTATCAACTGGTCTGGAGGAATAGCCCAGCCTTTAAATCTTAGGAGACAGGCTGTGCATAACCTGATTTTTTTTTAAACAAAAAATACACCAAAAAATGTGTGGGACATATTCCAGACTAGAAGTTTTCTTGCAGCTGCTTCCACTCTGGCATCTCAAAGGCTTAAGTCGCCATTGCAGTGAAGGCATGGCAGCAGTGTGATGAGTGAGAGTAACTGCAACAAAGAAGCATTTCAATGCATTGACACAGAAGGCTCGAGGTATGTTCCATTCAGCAGACTGCTCTGAGGTTGTTTAGGTTATTTGAATTTCTTATGAGTCTGTGTGTCCTTGAGATGATGATTTCCACAAAACTGTAGGATCTCCCTTACAAGTGAGACCGAACTTTGGCAGCACACAAAACCAGGCACCCATTGAATAAAGCTGTTTGTGCATAAAACAAAATTGACAATGATTAATGTACTCCTGCTGCCCAAGAATTTGCTTGGCACTCAGGAGCAACCCATGAGGCATTGAAGTGTTCCAATCACTTGTCAAAATTTGGGAGCCTGTGTTATGTTCCAAGGCTCTACTAATTGCATAATTTTCCTGTTTTAATCGGAGAAATGACTGTTCGACTCGACCAGTAAAAATATATCATCCCACTGAATGAATTGTTCTATGATTTTTTTGGAGCTGAAGTACAAAGCAAAAACTCAAATAGAATGCAATATTACAGTACCTGAAATATTTCTGGAAGAACAAAGCAAAGGATTAAATCCCCATGTTACAAAATTGATTTCAGAATAAACCTGTCAATTTAATTCCTAAGACGTAAATTGATGTTGAGGAAATGCATTTTGAATGCATGTTGATATCAGAGGGAATTCAAATTTCATGGTACACAGGTACAACTCAGAATATTTAAAATGCAGATTAGATTGCACCTCAAGGAATTCAGTAAAGGTTTTGAGATGCAGTTGGATTCCTTGAGATAACCTCTACACATATGTTAACAGTATTCCATTTTGGACACGACAGTACATTTATGCAAGGAAATGTACTAACCCTGCTGCAATAAAATATCATGGTTATTGAAGTACTGAAGGCTATGGATTTCCAAACATATTACAAACTATTTAGTGTGCTTCTATATCAAAGTTCTATAAGATGTTAGTTAAATAATCAACCCACTTAAAAAAGGGTCGATAGCTTAGAAATAGTACATGGCAGAAATTGATTGAATCTGTTAACTAGAAGACACTTAAGAATGTACAGCAGAATTCCATCCTCAAGAAAATTACCTTAATTGAAATACATTAACATAAAGATCGACAAGGCTACTGCCATATTCAATAATTTTTGGAAGTATGATTTAGCAAAAAAGAAACACTGCTGATTAAAATGTCTTCTGTTGGATGCACATACTCTGTTTAATTGTTGCTATATATAGTAAAGACAAGACATTGTGAAACATATTCTGACCTTTCAATTTCTTCAAGAAATACAGTAAATGCTTATTTGTGAAATAATTCAGTTAGGAGTGTTATTGTTGAAAAAAACTCAGTTTAAGAATTATTACAATTTAATAATATGCTTCATTTCATGCATGGTGTCAAAGGCACCATCTGCTACTATAAAATATTAACATCTGTCAGCATACAAAATGCCTCAATAGATACATATTCATCTGTCAATTGACACAAATGTATTTCAGTCTTCATAAATGCCATGACTGCAAGCACCTTCACCTCACTGTATATGACATACACAATATTAGAAAATTAAATAGTAATTACTCTTTTTAGTGTGGATGTAGACTTTCTGTACAGCAGATTGGTGGTGTGTTTCGACTGGTTTGCTGATGGCAATCATGTTGAAATATAAGACCACTTTCAATTAGAAGACTTTCAATTAGACTGCTGTCTACCTAAATGGAGTACAGGCACTCCCCGGCTTTTGTAATAGGCAATTTACATAAGCTGGCACTTATACAAGCACTTCTTTAAACCCACTGCTGCATTTCCAAGTTTTATAGAAACATATCAAATTCTTAAAGGATTGGACAGGCTAGATGCAAGAAACATGTTCCCGATATTGTTGGAGTCCAGAACCGGGGGGTCACAGTTTAAGAATAAGGGGTAGGAAATTTAAATGTAATCGATTTTATTAGCCAAGTATAAAAACAAAACAAGTATATAAATCATACGAGGAATTTGATTTGCCATACAGTCATACAGCGGCTCCTCCACATTCCTCACTGTGAAGGAAGGCAATAAAATCTTATCTTCTTTCCTCCTTTTTGTCCCGCGGTCGGGGGAGTCAAACCATCTGCAGTAGGGGCAATTGAAGCTCCCGCAGCCGGCGGTCGAAGCTCCCATGTCGGGGTGATAGAAGCTCCTGTGATCGGGATGGTCTAAGCTCCTGCGGCTTGCAGCTCCCGAAGCCGGTTCCAGCTGCGAGATGTTAAACCCACAGGCTCTCGTGGTTGGAGCTCCCAAGGTCAATCCCCAGCAAGAGGCCGTCAGCTCCACGATGTAGTGCAGACAGAGATACGATAAGGAAAAAGTCGCATCTATATCGAGGAAACTAAAGATATACTAAAACATTTAACTACAGACTAGGTTCAAGGTTCAAGGTTCAAGGTTAGTTTATTGGTCACATACACCAATTGGTGTAGTGAAATGTTTCTTGCCAATGCAGCACATAAAAAAAGAATACAGACATAACACTAATAAAGAGATTTGAACATAAAAAACATCCCCCACAATGGTTCCCACTGTGAGGGAAGGCACAATTTCCAGTCCCCATCCCATGTCCTCCCATAGTCAGGCCTATTGAGGCCTCCGCAGTCGCCTTCACGGAGGCCCGATATTCCAGGACGTTCTCGCTGGGTGATGGTCCTCCGGCGTCGGGAGAATCCTCTCAGCGGCTTGGGACACCTGGAATGGCTGCTTCCTTACCGGAGTCCGCGGCTTCCGAAGCCAACAAGGCCGCGCTGAATGAAGCTCCCCCACTGGCTCCCGATGTTGACGTTCAGCGCCACCGCCCGCAGCTGGCCGCTCCACAGACCCGCAGCTCCGCGATGTTTTCCTCGGCGGTCTCAGCTCACCGGAGTTCCAGCGCGGCGACCCAGGCAAGGCATCGCCCCCTTCGCGATGGCGCTCCAGCGCTCCGCCGTCGCAAAGCCGAGGTTCTGGGCGGTCTCCTCAGGAAACGCTGCTCCAGGCCTGCTGGTAGGCCGCGAGGATGTGTCAAAAGCAGCCCGGAGAAAGGCTGCCTCTCCGACCAGGTAAGGACCCTGAAAAATAGTTTCCCCCTTCCCCCCGCCCCCCCCCCACATAAAAAAGAATAGAATGCCAAAAACAAAACACTTTAACTCACTAAAAATAAAGAAAAGAGTGAAAAACATACAGCTGTAGGCTGGGTAGCCATACCACACAGGACGGTGCCCCCTTCTATATAAGAGTAATAAGACTAATAAACAACAAAGAGAGAAAGGGACGACAGACTGTTGGAGAGGCAGCCGTTGTAGGAGTGAGACGAGGAAAAACATATTCAACCAGAGAGTTGTGAATCTGTGGAATTCTCTGCCACAGAAGGCAGTGGAGGCCAATTCACTGGATGTTTTCAAGAGGGAGTTAGATTTAGCTCTTTGGGCTAATGGAATCAGGAATATTGGGAGAAAGCAGGAATGGGGTACTGATGATCAGCCATGATCATATTGAATGGCAGTGCTGGCTCGAAGGGCCAAGTGGCCTACTCCTGCACCTATTTTTTCTATGTTTTCTATGTTTCTATGGGTCTCGGTAGTTTCAATAGTGGTGCTTTAAAGCCGTCACATCCAGCCATTTCCGCAAGCCAGTCAGCTGATCTCGTGGATGCTCCTACATGGTAGTCCATGCCGGAACTTCCAAATAGTCTCCAAGTCAGAACTCCAACGTGGTCTCCATCTTGGAGCTCCCACATGGTCTCCATGTCTGAGCTCCCACATGGTCTCCGCGTCAGAGCTCCCATGTGGTCTCTGCGTCGATTAGTAAATTTACATGTGCGCAATCGAACTTTGGTTTACGATTTACTTTGGTTGGGCAGTGTCTGTATAGTATTTAGGAGTAAATGGTGTATAAATGGTATCCAAAGCAAATGGGATTCAGATGAATGTTTTACTTTTTATTCTCATCTTGTTAGACTCAAGCAGCATCCCTCTGGGAGTGGGTGATATTACACTAGCAAACATTCAATCCAGCTTAAAGGAGGTTGTAGCATGGGTTCAACAGGCATACAAACAGAAAGGGAAGAGGGGGAACTCCACACACTCAGCGTTTGAGTTTAGGATCAAACCCGGGTCTCTGGCACGGTGAGGCAGAGGCTCTACCAGTTGTGCCACTGTATCTTTTACAATTTTAGGAGAATTATAAGTGAAAAAATGAAGTAAAGGCTGAGTCTTGAGAAATCACTCTTGATATGAATTAGATATGTTTGATATGTTAGGGTGAAGGGCAAAGAAGGTGGGTGCAAAGGAAGCTTGGATGTCGTGTGAAATTGAGGCTCTGGTCAAGAATAAGAAAGAGGCATGAGGCAGGTAGATGCAGGTAGATCATGTGTATTCCTGGAGGTGTTTTGGGAACTGAGGATCAAGTTAAAAAAAGGAAATTGGAGGGCAAAAATAGGACAGGAGATAGCTGGCAGACAGCATTAAGGATAATCCCAAGAGATATTACAAATACATAAAGGGAAATAGCATAACCAGAGAGTGAGTGGGATCCCTCAGTCAACTCTGTGTGGAGCCACAGGAGATGGGCAAGATCCTTAATGAGTATTTCTCCTCTGTTTTTATCGTGGAGGACTGGGAAACGGGGAGGCCAATGGAAGTGTCTTGAGGACAGTCAATATTACAGTCGAGGAGGTGCCAACAGTCCTAATGCTTATGAAGGTAGACAAATCTCCCGGGCCTGACCAGATATCTCTGCGGATACTGTGGGAAGCTAGAGAAGAAATTATAGGTTTCTGCAGATATTGTGCCTCCATTTAAGAAGAGCTGCAGGGAAAAGCCTGGAAACTACAGGCCAGTGAGTCTAGCATCCACGATCAAAAAGTTATTAAAGAGTATTCTAAGGAATAAGATATACATACATTTAGATGGACTAGGGCTGATTAGGGACAGTCAGAATGGTTTGTATGTGGGAGGACGTGTCTCATGAACCTGATTGAATTTTGTTAAGATGGATGAGGGCAAAGCTGTGGACATTGTATTTATGGATTTCTGTAAGGCATTTGACAAGGTTCCACATGTAGGCTGCTCTGGAAGGTAAATTGCATGGTATCCAAAGTGATAAAATTAGCTTCATGGAAGGAGGTAGAGGGTGATGGTGGAAGGCTGTTTTTCATACTGGAGGCCTGTGACTAGGGTTCAGTGCTGGGCCCATTGCTGTTTGTCATCTATATCAATGATTTGGAAGAGAACGTACAATCAGAATCAGAATCAGAATCAGATTTTATTCGCCAAGTATGTTTTGCAACATACGAGGAATTTCACTGGCCAGGTCAGTCATACAATTAAAAGCAACAGACTCAAAAACACATATTAACATGAACATCCACCACAGTTACTCCTACACATTCCTCACTGTGATGGAAGACGAAATAAAGTTCAAGGCCTTCCTTTTGTTCTTCCTCGATCGGGGGCCTCGAGCCCTCCGTTGATGGGACGGTCTTAGCTTCCATAGCCGGTGGTGTTCGGGCCCTCCGTGTCAAGGTGATCCACTCCCGCATCGGGGGGGGGGGGGGGGGGTGCCAGCTCCCCCGTGCCGGGCGATCGAACCTCGCGTCGGGGCTGGACGAACCATCTGCGGCATTGGAGCTCCCAACTAGCCTCTCCCGAGAGTGCGAGCGCTTAATGGTAAATCCGCAGGCCACGGTGGGAGCGATCCCAGGTAAGGGATCCGCTCCAATGTTAAGTTTGCGCCCCGCGGTGGGGCTCACGACAGTCCGAGGCGGCTCTCAGCTCCAGCGATGGTAGGCCACAGAGCTCGTAGAATGTGATCTGAAAATTGATCACATCTCCGGGAAGGTAGGAGCTTGAAAAATAGTTTCTGCCGATCCCCCCCCACACATAAAACAAACCAAAGTACATTAAAACAAACTCTTAACAAACGCTAAAAATAACAAAAGATGAAAAAACGAACGGACTGCCGGCAGGGCTGGCCATCTCCCTGGCGCCCCTGGTGGTCTGACTGAGGATTGTAAGTCATGATAAGTAAGTATGTAGCTGACACTAAAGTGGGTGGTATTGAAGATAGCAAGGATGGTTGTCAAAAATTGCAGCAGGCTCTAGATCAGTTAGGCAGGTGGGCTGAGGAATGGTTAATGAAGTTTAATGCAGTGAAGTGTGAGGTGTAGTATTTTGGGAAGTCAAACCGGGGCAGGACGTACACAGCAGGGCTCTGCGGAGTGTTGTCAACCAGAGCGATCAAGGTGTGGACGTACATAGATCCTTGAAAGCGGCGTCACAAGTAGATATGGTGGTCAAGAAGGCTTTCGGCACATTGGCCTTCAACAGTCAGAGTATTGAGTATAGAAGTTGCGAGGTCATATTACAGTTGCACAAGTTGTATTGTGTTCACCCTGTTATAGGAATGATGCTGCTGAGTTATAAAAGGTGTAGAAAAGATGTACAAGGATGTTGCCAGGAGTCAAGAAGTTGAGCAGGCTAGGACTTTATTCCTAGGAGCACAGAAGGATGAGGGGTGATCTCATGGAGCTGTACAAGGTGATGAGAGGAATAGATAGGGTAAATGCACCCAGAGTAGGGGAATCGAGAACCTGAGAACATGTTTAAGATGAGGGGGAAAGATTAAATAGGAATCTGAGTGGTAACCTTTTTATACAAAAGGTGGTGGGTGTATGGAATGAGTTGCTAGAGGAGAGAGTTGAGGCAGGTAGTATCACAACATGTAAGAAACATTTAGACAGGTACATGTATAGGATAGGCTGAGAGGGATAAGGGGCAAATGCAGGTAGTTGGGTCTAGTGTAGATGGGGCTTGTTGGGCGGCATGGGCAAGTTGGGTCCAAGGGCCTGTTTCATAGAAACATAGAAAATAGGTGCAGGAGTATGCAATTCGGCCCTTCGAGCCAGCACCACCATTCAATATGATCATGGCAGATCATCCAAAATCAGTACCCCGTTCCTGCTTTCTTCCCATATCCTTTGATTCCATTAGCCGTAAGTGTTATATCTAACTCTCTCTTGAAAACATCCAGTGAATTGGCCTCCACTGCCTTCTGTGGCAGAGAATTCCACAGATTCACAACTCTCTGGGTGAAAAGGTTTTTCCTCAGCTCAGTCCTTCATGGCTTACCCTTTATTCTTAAACTGTGACCCCTGGTTCCGGACTCCCCCAACATCGGGGAAATTGGTCCTGTATCTAGCCTGTCCAATCCCTTAAGAATTTTATATGTTTCTATAAGATCCTCTCTCATCTTCTAAATTCCAGTGACTATAAGCCCGGTCGATCCATTCTTTCATCATATGTCAGTCCCGCCATCCCGGGAATTAACCTGGTGAACCTACGCTGCACTCCCGCAATAACAAGAATGTCCTTCCTTAAATTAGGAAACCAAAACTGCACACAATACTCCAGGTGTGGTCTCACCAGGGTCCTGTACAACTGCAGTAGGACCTCCTTGGCCCTGTACTCAAATCCTCTCATTATGAAGGCCAACATGCCAGTTGCTTTCTTCACTGTCTGCTGTACCTGCATGCTTACTTTCAGTGACTGATGTACAAGGACACCCAGGTCTCGTTGCACCTTCCCTTTTCCTAATCTGACACCATTCAGATAATAATCTGCCTTCTTGTTCTTGCCACCAAAGTGGATCACCTCACATTTGCCCAAATTATACTGCATTTGCCATGCATCTCCACACTCACCCAACCTATCCAAGTCATCCTGCAGCCTCATAGCATTCCCATCGCAACTCACACTGCCACCCTGCTTTGTGTCAAATGCAAACTTGGAGATGTCACATCTAATTCCCTCGTCTAAATCGTTAATATATATTATAAATAGCTGGGGTCCCAGCACTGAGTCATGTGGCACCCCACTAGTCACTGCCTGTCATTCTGAAAAAGACCTGTTAATTCCTACTCTTTGCTTCCTGTCTGCCAACCAGTTCTCCATCCATCCATCTCCATCATTATCCTACCGCCAATACCATGTGCTCTAATTTTGCGCACTAATTATATGCCTCTTCCTTGGATTTAACACTATCCCTAATTTTTCTCATTAGCATGGTTGACCGCCTTCCCCGCTTTATTTTTATGCCAGACAAAGATGAACAATTGTTGTAATTCATCCATGCAATCTTTAAATCTTTGCCATTGCATATCCACCATCAACTCTTTAAGTATAATTTGCCAGTCTATCTTAGCCAATTCCCGTCTCATACCATCAAAGTTACCTTTCTTTAAGTTCAGGACCCTTGTCTCTGAATTAACTGTGTCAGTCTCCATCTTAATGCAGAATTCTACCATGTTATGGTCACTGTTGCCCAAGGGGCTTTGCACAACAATATTGCTAACTGATCCTTCCTCATTACACAATACCCAGTCCAGGATTGCCT
Organism: Raja brachyura; assembly: GCA_963514005.1. The sequence goes on along the minus strand of OY740781.1, from coordinate 118,163,406 downwards.
GCCCTCTAGTTGGTTCCACTACATATTGCCTTTCCACACTGTATGACTTTATGACCATTCATTTTCATACTTTCTCTGCTGAAGGCATTGATTCCTCATGCAAGTTACCCACCATTTATGTCGTAGCTGGTTATTATTAAACTACGAGTCGGGACAATAACACTATTCAACTAAAATCCTATTATAACTCAGCCCCAATCTCTCTGCAGCATGTGGCCTTTCTGTACAAGCAAAGTTTCATCAGTGGTAAGACTTCCTCAGAATTCACTCCTAACTCAGAGAATAGATCAATTTTACTGTTGTTATTTCCACAGCTCAACCCTAATAATCTCAACCCTAAAGGGCCTGTCCCACCAGCATGCAACTCCATGCGATGAGCGTGACCTAACGTGGTCACTTGAGCTGTCCGGCGTTGCGGGGCCGGTCCCACTTCGATCGCCAGAGCCATGCGGAATTGTGCGGAGTTCGTCCTGAAATCGCGCGGGGCTCCGAAAAACTGACCATGTTCAGAAATTCCGCGCAGCAACGGCTTGTCGGCTCGCTGTCGCCTCGACGCATTACGCACCACCTCGACATTGTGCCTCCGTGAACCTATCTGTAGGTGCCTCCGTGACCCTCTCTGTGTGTGGCTCCGTTCCCCTCTCTGTGTGTGCCTCTGTGCCCCTCTCTGTGTGTCCCTCTCTGTCCTGGCGTCTTACCTTTAAGACTTTGCTCCAAGTTCGCCTCACTTTGCGCCGCATTGCGCCACTCACCCGACCACTGCGCGGCCCCCGCTGCTGGTTTGGTCGCACTTGCCGCATGCAGGCGCATGCTGGTGGGACCGGCCCTGTACAGGGATCACCCGACCTCTGCGCGGCCCCCGCTGCCGGGTTGGTCACGCTCACCGCTTGGAATCGCATGCTGGTGGGACAGGCCCTTAACTGTTTACCTCTAACTACAATTCCTGTCCCTTTATTTTCCCCCCGCTTTTCCACCAAGGGGTCTAGCACTTTACTTCATCCTCACACAAAATTTGCTTAGTATTTCCATCATAATCCTAAACACGACTTTCTCTTATCCATATGTATCCTACTATTGGAGCTGAACATTTAGCCTCACATGTGTATATTCACTGAAATATTTGTATTGGCTAATTTACTTTTTGAATAAAGAACTTATCTTTTCTTTTTAGCAAATACACATTTTATAATTAAATTAAATACACAACTCTTCTCTTTGTGAGATAAGAGCACTGAAAATGATTTACAGTTCAGACTTTGACTGTTGTATCTGGCATCACATGGAGGGGTGCACAGCATTCTGAAAGAATTCATCAGCTAATGAAAGCTTAATCTGTTGATATACTTGAGTGATACAATGCTTAGTAAAAAAGGCTAATGACTGATTCGCTTAGTCAGAGTATATTTGTTGCTGTTGCAAAATAGGACTGGTTTATTGGACAGCTCTTGCATTTGTTTTCAAATATGCTGTAAGATCACTGAAATTGAGCTCTAAAGGTTTCTATGCACCATCTAGTGGTGCAATCTCTCAGTGAAATCACTATAAAGATGGATCACATTTGGAATGCGGTTTACATTGTTGATGACCTTGAAGCATCAACAATATAATTCCCTAACATAAATGATTTTGGTCAATAATGTTATTAGTTTTTGATCTTATTAAATTCTCAACAAATATATATTTAATCCTATTCATATCCCTCAAAACCTTTGAGGGATATGAATATGTTATTGTTTCCCAGCAGTTGCAAATTTATGCTGCACTTGCTGATTTGTGGATTAGAAATGTATCCAGGACGCCTGCATCAAAAAGGATTTTTGCACATTGGCCTTCATCAGCCAGAATATTGAGAATAAAAGTTGGGAGGTCTTGTTGATGTTGTATAAGATGTTGGTGAGGCAACATCTAGAGTATTATGTTCAGTTCTGGGCACCGTGTTATAGAAAAGATGTTGTCAAGCTGGAAAGGGTACAGAGAAGATTTACGAAGATGTAGGCAGGACTAGCGGATCTGAGCCATTGGCAGAGGTTGAGTAGGCTTGGTGTCCATTCCTTGGAGCGCAGGAGGCTGAGGGATGATCTTATAGAGGTGTATAAGATCATGAGAGGACTAGATCAAGTAGATGCAGAGAGTCTCTTGCCCAGAGTAGGCGAATAAAGGACCAGAGGACATAGGTTTATGTTGAAGGGGGAAACATTTAACAGGAATGTGAGGGGTAATATTTTCACACAGAGGGTGGTGGATGTATGGAACAAGCTGCCAAAGGAGGTAATTGAGGCAGGGACTATCCCAACATTTAAGAAGCAGTTAGACAGGTACATGGATAGGACAGGTTTGGAGGGATATTGTGGACAAATTGGGCCGAAGGGCCTGTTTCCACACTTTATCGCTCAATGACTAAGGTCAATATTGACAATTAGGTCAAATATTCTTCAATAAGTGTTGCATCCTATTGTTCCTTACATCTTGTAGAACCCTTCAATGCTACAGCAGGATATAGATTAGAGGGAATATTTAGCAAAGGTGGCAGATGTGATGCACTTTGGGGAGACAAATAAGACATGTATAATAAAGGGATCTTGGGATTCTACTGCATAGCTGCAGAAAGGGAGCTGATAAAAGCATATGGCATGCTTGCCCTCGTATTTTGGGCCAGAGATGATAAAAATTGGAATATTATGTTACAACTTTACAAAACACTATTTAGACCGTACTTGGATTACGGGATCATACTCTGATCGCTACACTATAGGAAGTATGTGATTACACTGGAGAAAATGCAGAAAAAATTCATCAGAATATCGCCTGGATTTGATTGGGTTGTGGTTCATGTTGACAACCAGATACCTTTCCAACTAATCCCATTTATTTAACAATTCAAATACTTCTTAAATGTTGTGAGTGCCCACCACCCATTAAGACAACATATTCCAAATTCCAACTCTCTCCAGATGAAAATGTTCCTCTTCAGGTCCCTTCTAAATCATTTTTCCTAAAGCTATACCCCCCAAGATATAGATACTTCTGCGATAAGGAAGGGTTCCTTCTATTTAACTGATTTATACCCCTCATAATTTTGTATACTTCAATCAGTTCCTTCTCAGACTCTTCTGCTCAAAGGAACATAAACCAAGCCTATTCAATCGCTCCTGACTCCCAAACATTCTATCCCAGGCAACATCCTGGATCCTCGTCCACACACACTTCGGTGCAATCCTGATCTTCTGCCGTGTGGTGATTTGAACTGTACACAGTAATAAGCTATATACTAACCAATGATTTATAAAGCTGTAACACCACACCCTGTTCTCTTTTATTCTACTCTTTGTCTAATGCAGGCAAATATCCCACATTCCTTCTTTACTACCATATCTACTTTGGCTGCCACCTTCAAGAAACTTGGATAAGTCACTCTGTTTCTCTGTAATCATACAACATGGAAACAGGCCCTTCAGTACAATTTGTCCACGCCATCCAAGATGCCCCATGTAAGCCAGTTCCAATTAGCTGTGTTTGGTCCATATCCCTCTAAAACTTTCCAAACCATGTAACTGTCTAAATGTCTTTCAAATGTCACAACTGCTCAACTACTTCCACTGGCTAGCTCGTTCCATTTACCTACCACCTTCTTTGTGAAAAAGATGCTCCTTTGTGAAAAGGATGTTCCTTTGTGAAAAAGGTTCTTATGTAGGGAATCCAAACATTGTGATGAAACGGTTACTTTATTAGCAAGATAGGTTTAACATACATGTGCGTTTGGGACGATCTAGCATAAGAGTCATTGCTGCTGCTGCTGAGCGAGGGCGTTGACTCGAGCTCAGCTACCTGTTGACTGATGATCTCTAGATAAGATCTGCTGATGTAGCAGGACACTCCCCTTAACCCATGACATCACGTGACAGTCTTCGTAACTTCTGACAAGGGTTCGACAGTAAGTGGTCTGACCACCAGGTGAAGCCACAGGAACCCCCCCCCCCCCCCCCCCAGAACCGGAGGAAGGAACACGAGCAGGCTGACAAAACACGCCAGCCAAAACTTGTAAACCCACAGGCAAAAAGGGATAGAGCGTGCTCACCTTCTACCGGAAGGTGTGCAAGCATGGTCGAGAGCGGCTCCTGCAATGGGTCGTGGGCCCCCCGACCATGAATCGGGAGCACGGAACCCACTAGCGCGGTTGGCCTGGTCGGGCATGGATGGTACGGGCCAGGTGAACATTGCAAAAAAAAATGCAAGACGGACGAGACACTGTCGCATCTCATCGACCAGCAGGGGATCAATGTCCTGAGAAATACGCGGCCCAGTAATGGCTGGAAGACGTCGGCAACAATGCAAACCAAAGAAAACACAACAAACAAATAACAATAAACTACTCGCTAAAGCCGGCGAAGTCATTACAGTGTACAAACATAATGCAAAGTCCAAAGTGGTAGGAAATAAAAGTCAATGGTTCGAATTGTCCAATGTTTATTAGACAATGGTGAAGGATGGCTCAGGAATGTCCGATGAGAAGCTGTGCTGGAAGATGGAAAACTGGAGGTTGCAGTGACACCATCCGACCTGAAGTGGCGCTGCTGATGGCGGTCAGGCTGCAGAGACCCCATGCGACCTGAGGTGGCGCTGTGGACGGCGGTCAAAGCAGGTTGAGCGGTGGCCCCCTCCGCTGGGGCAAAATGTTGATCTTCACACCCGGATGTTGAGACATCATTTCCGGCCATCCGCGGCGGCCATTTTGGCAGTCTGCCGCGGTGGCCATTTTGGCAGCCGACCGAGGCGGCTTTTACTGGCGACCAACCGAGGCTATTCCCGGATGCCTGCGCGGCGGCCGGCATCGATGGGCCTCGCCCCACTGCTGCAGGTACTCCACATACCGTCACTGGTGGCTCTCATGACCGGCTGCACCGCCGCGCCCTCGGCAGAGACTGTAAGCGGCCGAGGGATTTGTCGCAGGACCGCCAACTCACAACTGACTGAGGCTCCACCCCACTGCAGGGCCAGCCACAGCTCAACCAGACGGACAACCAGCGGCCGGGAGTTGTCGAAATCTGTGCCAGCGAGGAGCAGAAGGACGTCTTCGGGCAGCCGCCCCAAGTAGGCCCGCTCGATCAGGAGGCTAGCCCTTGAGCAGCGGTTGGCAGGCCATGTGGGAGAGAATGCTCCCACATTCCGGCTCCGGTCAGGCCATGTGGGAGAATGCGAGGGCCGAGGCGGCTGTGCCGCTATCTGCTGCGGTGGGCTGAGGATGTTGGCCGGCGACCAGGTGGCCTGCGATCAGCGCAACCAGGCATAGACAGGAGGCGAGCAGCCTGATCATGGTGGCAGAACACAAAGGTACGTTACTGGAATGCGTGGAGACTGTCATGAAAAGTCCGAAATCCCAATTTGGATCGTCACAGGTCACCAATGTAGCAAGTCCAAACTTTGTGATCAAACGGTTACTTTATTAGCAAGATAAGTTTAACATAAATGTAGGTATGTTACAAAACTTACCTTGACCAGCGCTGCAGTTCTGCCGCTCCCCGTGTGCGCGACTTTGGCGCCTTTCAGAGGGGGGCGGGCTTAAAGTGCCGTTTTTCCACAGGCAGGAAAAATCGATGAATGTCGGGCGATTTCATTGCGGAAGAAAAATCGCTCTGACATTTCATGAATGAAGGATTTTTAAATTACTCTAAATTATTTGTTAACTAGAGTAATTTAAAAATCACCTTCAAAAGCCGTGAGAACCGACAACCGGAAGGATTTTGCGTAGGGGAGAAAAAAAGGTAAATAGTTTATTTTTTATATTAAAAGTTGGTTTTTCGGGAGGCTTTAATAATATTTTCATGTTGCGAAATGGGGTCCATAAAAATGTATGAACAAACAGTAAGAAAATGAGATTTAAAAATTATGGTATATTGTGGATTATTGTGTGAATGTTATTTGGACACTTAGGCAATTAAAAAAAAGTTTATCTTTTCTTAAGAAATGGATAGATGTTTAGATCTACTCATTGAATTTTGTAATTAGCTACAATTAGATAACTAACTAATTATATGCTTTAATTTCAGGTCATCCAAGTAAGATTGTTTCATATTTATTTCAGAATGCTTCAATCTATAATAAGTGAAATTTCATTGAGTTCTATTAATTTTTAAGAAAGTTATGGGCTTTTCACTGATCCAGATCACAGCTTTTGAGTTAAGTCAATTGAAAGGCAATGGGGAACAAGATGCTAATTTCCGAGTATGAAAATGGCCATAACTTTCTTAATACTGAAGATATGAAAGTGAATTAGGTGTCAAATTAAACTTCTTTTTATGCTTTATCTGATGGGATAAATTGCAGACTTGATTTTTAAAATCTCAAAATTTTGTAACATTGTTAATAAATGTGTGTTTGGGACTCTCCAACATAAAAGTCATTGCCGTTGCCGCTGAGCGAGGGTGTTGACTCGAGCTCAGCTACTCTTGGACTCAACTAGACTTGTTGGTGCCTTCCCTCACAGTGGATTCTGCTGTGGGGGGATGTTTCATGTTGAATCCTATAGTGTATTGTGTCTCTTTTTCTTTTTTCTTTTATATGGATGTGTGGAAATCTTTCTTCTCTGTAAAGCACTTTGGCTTCAACGTGATTTGATTTTAAAAGTGCTATATAAATAAAAATTGCTTACTTACTTACCTGTTGACTAATGATCTCTAGGTAGGATCTGCTGTTGTAGCAGGACACTCCCCTTAACCCATTATGTCATGTGACAGTCCTCGTAACAACTGACGAGTGTTCGACAGTAAGTAGTCTGACCACCAGGTGACACCACACCTATCAAATATTACCCATCTTACCTTAAACCAATGCCCTCTAGTTCATAATTTCCCTGCCATGGAAAAAATACTTTGCACATTCACCCTATCTATTCGCCTCATGATTTCATACACCTCTATAAGATCATCCCTAAGACTTCTGTGCATTGAAATAAAGTCTTAACCTTCCCAAACTCTCCCTATAACTCAGAGCCTGGCAACAACCTCATAAATCTTCTTTGCCCATTTTACAACTTAATAGCATCTTTCCTAGATTACCAAAACTGAATACAATACACCAAATCCCAATGTCTTGTGCAACTGTAACATAACGACCCACCTCTATCCTCAACTCCCTTACTGATGAAAGCCAATATGCCAAAAGCTATTGGCCATTACCTATCTATAGGTGGTGCCACTTTCAAGGAACTATGTACTTGTACTCTTCAATCCCTCTGCTCCACAGCACTCCCCAGGGCCCTGCCAGTTACTATGAATGTCTTGCCGTGGTTTGACTTCCTAAAATCCATTACCTCACACTTATCTGAATTCAACTCCATTTTTCATTCCTCGGGTCACTTGTCCAGCTGATCAAGACCCTGCTATGTCTCTTTATAACCACTTTCAGTGGCTACAATACCACCTAATTTAATGCCATCTACAAATTTACTAATCATGCCTTCTACAATCTCACCCAAAGTGTTGATAAGGATGACAAAGAACAATGAGCCCAGCATCAATTCCTGAAGCAAGGCAGTAGTCACAGGGAAATTACTCTTCAATTGTGTACAGTATGTCCTACCTTCATCAGTGCTTTATCAGTTTAGTAATCTGACTTCGGACTTCCTCTACAAAAACTATAGCAAAATTATACTTAATTGGCATTTCTGCCATTCTCTTATTAACAAGTATACAAAATACTTTATTTCTCAAAGTGCCTAATCCCTTCCCTAAATAAGTTTTGCAATAAATCTCATTTCCATTTATTATTGACTGCCAATTTCTTCATCCAGCATTGATGCAATATCTGGAGCAAGGTGTTTTAGGAAACTATATTTATAAACAGAATACAATATCAGGCATAGCTAGTTGAGAAGTTGCTGGCAAGGGTCAGCCAGCAAATCTGTGTTTTTCTCGTTCACATGGGAATCTTGAACATGACAGAGAATTATTAATAATTTAGAACTGCCACTGTTTACTAGCAAGATCTTGACTAACATGTATAGAGAGAATGGGTGCTTTTAATTCCTGAAAACATTTTCAAATGTCTGGCTCATGTTAAAATACTTGTTAACACTAACCAACGTTGTTGAATTTCCTTAGAATCTACAGCAGAAAATCAGCTTGCTGTACTTCTGCCAGATTAACCTAAATAAGAACAGTAATTTAATGCATCCTAATGGAAAGAAACAACTTGCAGGGGACAAATTAATTAATTTGTACATTGAACTTTTAATTAAATATTTTTAATTTCTTGTTTTCAGGACTAACTTTTTTTTTTACAAGAATTCCTTTTGCAGATCAGTGCCAGAGTGCAGTCCCGGCCAACTGGAAATGTTTGAAACACATTTTCTACAATTGATCTACATCAATGAGATGAAACGTCGGCTTGTTGATCACTTCGCCAAACACCTCCGCTCGGTTCGCAATAAACACCCTGATCTCCCGATGGCTCAGCACTTCAGCTCCCCCTCCCATTCCGAATCCGACCTTTTGTCCTGGGCCTACATCCATGGCCAGAGTGAGGAATGATAGTATTAAATGCCGAGCTGTATTTGATGAATGTTGTTGTCCAAGTGGTCCAGAGCGGAGTGGAGAGCCAGCGAGATTGCATCCACCGTTGATCTGTTGTTACGGTAAGAGAACTGCAGTGGGTCCAGGTTTTGTCGAGGTAGGAGTTGATTTGCGCCATGATCATCCTCTCGAAGCATTTCATCACCACAGGCGTTAGTGCCACAGGTCGATAGTCATTGAGGCACGTCACCTTGCTCTTCTTGGGCACTGGTATAATTGATGCCCTTTTGAAGCAGGTGGGAACCTCAGACCTCAGAATTGAGAGGTTGAAAATGTCCTTAAAAACTCCAGCCAGTTGGTCCGCACAGATTTTTAGAAGACGACCAGGTATGCCATCAGGTCCAAGCGCTTTTCGAGGGTTCATCGCTCTGAAGGATTTCCTGACGTCAGGCTCTGTGACTGAGACTGAAATATCATCACAGCGAATGCGGGCTCGGGAAGGCACATCGGTGTTCACCCTATCAAAGCGTGCGTAAAACAAGTTGAGCTCATCAGGGAGTGATGTTTCGCCGACATTCGAGCTGCCTCCTGATTTCGCCTTGTAGGAGGTGATTGCATTCAGGCCCCGCCACAGCTGCCAAGCATCTGTCTCATCCTCCAGTTTGGAGCAGAAGTCCATTTTGGACTTTTTGATGGCCTTACCAAGGTCGTATCTGGACTTCTTGTAGACCACTGTATCATCAGACATGAATGCCCAGTGTCTGGTCTTCAGAAGTGTGCGGATCACAAAGTTGATCCAAGGTTTCTGTTTGGGAAACACTCTGAAGGTTTTTGTAGGGATGCAGTCCTCCACACATTTCTTAATGAAGTCTGTAACGACTGTGGCGTATTCGTTCAAGTCCGTTGCCGAGTCCTTGAACATTGCCCAGTCTACAGACTCCAAACAGTCCTGTAGTTGTTCCTCTGCCCCCCCCCCCCCCGACCAGCTCTGTAGTGTCCTCACCTACCAAAGTGGATAACCTCACATTTATCTGCATTAAACTTAATCTGCCATGCATCTGCCCACTCCCCCAACCTGTCCAAGTCACCCTGGATTCTCATAGCATCCTCCTCGCAGTTCACACTGCCACCCAGCTTTGTGTCATTTGCAAATTTGCTAATGTTACTTTGAATCCCTTCATCCAAATCATTGATGTATATTGTAAATAGCTGCGGTCCCAGCACCGAGCCTTGCGGTACCCCACTAGTCACTGCCTGTCATTCTGAAAGGGACCCGTTAATCCATGCTCTTTGTTTCCTGTCTGCCAACCACTTCTCTATCCATGTCAGCACTCTACCTCTATACCATGTGCCCTAATTTTGCCCATTAACGCCTATGTGGGACCTTATCAAATGCTTTCTGAAAGTCCAGGTACACTACATCCACTGGTTCCCCCTTGTCCATTTTCCTAGTTACATCTTCAAAAAATTCCAGAAGATTAGTCAAGCATAATTTCCCCTTCGTAAATCCATGCTGACTCAGACCGATCCTGTTACTGCCATCCAAATGTTCGGCTATCTCATCTTTTATAATTGACTCCAGCATCTTCCCCACCACCGATGTCCGGCTAACTGGTCTATAATTCCCTGTTTTCTCTCTCCAGCCTTTCTTAAAAAGTGGGGTAACATTAGCTACCCTGCAATCCACAGGAACTGATCCTGAGTCTATAGAACATTGGAAAATTATCACCAATGCATCCACGATTTCTAGAGCCACTTCCTTAAGTACCCTGGGATGCAGACCATCAGGCCCTGGGGATTTATCAGCCTTCAGTCCCATCAGTCTATACAACACCATTACCTGCTTAATGTGGATTTCCTTCAGTTCCTCCATCACCCCAGATCCTCTGGCCACTACTATATCAGGAAGATTGTTTGTGTCCTCCTTAGTGAAGACAGATCCTAAGTACCTGTTCAACTCATCTGCCATTTCTTTGTTCCTCATAATATATTCATTTTTCAGTCTTCAAGGGTCCAACTTTGGTCTTAACTAACTTTTTTCCTCTTCACATACCTAAATAAGCTTTTACTATCCTGCTTTGTATTCTAGGCTAGCTTACCTTCGTACCTCATCTTTTCTTCCCGTATTGCCTGTTTGGTTATCTTCTGTTGTTCTTTAAATATTACCCAATCTTCTTGCTTCCCGCTCATCATTGCTACGTTGTACTTCTTCGCTTTAATTTTTATACTGTCCCTGACGTCCCTTGTTTCCTCCTAGGAATGAACTGATCCTGCACCTTCTGTATTATTCCTAGAAACAACCTACCATTTTTGTTCCACTTTCATCCCTGCTAGTGTATCTTTCCAGTCAACTTTGGCCAGCTCCTCCCTAATGGCTCCATAGTCCCCTTTATTCAACTGCAACACTGACACCTCCGATCTACTCTTCTCCCTCTCCAATTGTCAGTTAAACCTGACCACGTTATGGTCTCTGCCTCCTAATGGCTCATTAACCTCAAGGTCCTTTATCAAATCCGGTTCATTACATAACACTAAATCCAGAATTGCCTTCTCCATGGTAGGCTCCAATACAAGGTGTTCTAAGAATCTTTAATATTTATTTATCTCTATGGATGCTGCCTGACCTACCGAGACAATATCTCCTGAATTGATTCCTGGGATGAAAGGGTTTTCTAATAAGGGGAACAACTGAGCAGAGAGGCAGATGCTCATTCAGGATTAGAAGCATGTGAAGTGTTCATTGAACCATGTAAAGTACTGAAGGGATTTGAAAGGGTCAGGTGTCAGGATGGGACATAGCCAAAATATTGTTCATCAACAGATCCAAGTATGATGCATCCACAAATGTTGTGAAACTGAAGATTGTAAGTATAAAAGTCTTTCTTCCTCACAAACAAGACCTGAAGATTCTATTTTTCTCTCCTCACACTCAACAATATTGTGATGTTTTATACTTTTTCAACCCAAATAAACAACAATAAATGATAGCCAGTATTAATGGCTATAATTACTTACTTAATTTTAACATTTTGACGGTTGACAGGTAACCTCTGCAGAATTACATTTTTATCTTGCAAGCGCATCCCAACTGGAGGACCCCTTGGAATATTCATATACCCCTGGCTGGTCTGAGAGGGTTTTGAGTGCAAAATACCAGAAACCCAAACTATCTCTCTTTTTTTAGTGTCGAGGAATGGTTCACTGAATATAAAACAGCAGATTATTAAGAGACTAAACAGTCATGTCCTGAACTGCAGGGAAATGCCTTTAACGATATGTAAATGCAGGAGATAGTCGCTTAATTCCTTCCTGATCTCATCATGAAGGTTTTTAGAAGGACCAATTAACATGAACATTCATTCATCATCTTCCCCTGAGTATTTGCAACGGTACAGAATTATGGGCCTGTCCCACTTTGGCAACTCCGTTTTCATGTTCTGCAATAACATTCTACAATACATAGATTAGCATGGGGCCCCTATGCTCGTGGGGTCCCGGGCAACTGCCCATCGTGCCCATGCATTAAGACAGCCCTGGTCCTCTGCCCACTAGTACATCAGGAAGATTGTTTGTGTCTTACTTAGTGAAGACAGATCCAAAGTACCTGTTCAACACGTCTGCCATTTCCTTGTTCCCCATAATAAATTCACCTATTTCTGTCTTCAAGAGACCCACATTTGCCTTAACTAATTTTTTCATCTTCACATAGCTGAAGAAGCTTTTACAATCCTCCTTTATATTCTTGGCTAGATTACCTTCGTACTTCATCTTTTCTCCCTGAATTGGCTTTTTACATAGAACATAGAAAAATAGGTGCAGGAGTAGGCCATTCGGCCCTTCGAGCCTGCACCGCCATTCAATGTGATCATGGCTGATCATCCAACTCAGTATCCCGTACCTGCCTTATCTCCATACCCCCTGATCCCTTTAGCCACAAGTGCCACATCTAACGCCCTCTTAAATATAGCCAATGAACTGGCCTCAACTACCTTCTGTGGCTGAGAATTCCAGAGACTCACCACTCTCTGTATAAAGAATGTTTTCCTCATCTCAGTCCTAAAGGAATTCCCCCTTATCCTTAGACTGTGACCCCTTGTTCTGGACTCCCCCAACATCGGGAACAATCTTCCAGCACCTAGCTTGTCCAACCCCTTAAGAATTTTGTAAGTTTCTATAAGATCCCCCCTCAATCTTCTAAATTCCAGCGAGTACAAGCCGAGTCTATCCAATCTTTCCTCATATGAAAGTCCTGACATCCCAGGAATCAGACCTAAAAATTCCTTTTTAGGTACCTTCTGTTGATCTTTAAAAGTTTCACAATCCTCTGGCTTCCAGTTCATCTTTGCTGTGTTATATGTCTTCTCATTTATTTTTATACTGTACTTGATTTCCCTTGCTAGTCACGGTCGCCCCTTACTCTCCTTAGAATCTTTCTTCCTCTTTGGAATGAAATGATCCTGCATCTTCTGGATTATTCCCAGAAATACCTACCATTGCTGTTCCACCGTTATCCCTGCTTGAAACATCTGCTTTCCATGTTCTCCAGAGTTGCTCTCTGACCCACTGAGTTACTTAAGCACCTTATATGTTTTTTTGGTAAACCAGCATTTTCAATTCCATGTGTCAATATTTTACTGTGTGAACATTTTTAAATGTGAGCTGACAACAAGTTGTGTGCAAAAATAGTTTTAAATCATTTCTTACGATACTTCACTTTTTTTTAATCAGCACATAGTTTGAAAATCACCCTACAAATAAACATACTACCATTCTGAGCATAAAATTCCAAAGCTAGATTCACTATGAACAAATCATAAAAATGTTTCAATAGGAAACCGATCTCCTGTAGCAACAATTTTGTTGCCTGTCACTGCTCTCATTATTGTGAATGGCAGGTAATACCTTTGAAATATTTTTGCTTGCACATTTTGGTTTCATATGAGAAGTACTTTGGAGTTATGTCATGGTATCATACCTATATCTCAGTAATAAACATGTTAATGTTCGCCGAGCTTCACAGCCGTGTATCTCTGGCTTCTTAAAAGTTGTCTCCACTCCTTCTCCCTCCTTCTCCCCTCTCCCTCCCTCTTCCCCCCTCTTCTCCCCCCCCCCCCCCGGACTTACCGTACATTATGCTTTTTAGCTTCTTAATTACAGCAACAGCCTTCCTGATCATCGCAGTGTGTATCTGTATCACATTGGCTTTGCACCGTGTGAATTGCACTCAGACAGAGCTGCACCCACTTGCCCTGTCCCCGCCTGCATAACGGGTTGGTGAAGGAAGCGACATGTTTGTTTGTGTTCCACTCTCACAGTCACCCGTTTATCAGGCGACAGCCGGCAACTTGACAGTCACTGGCAGATGCCTGAAAAATTGTCTAAGTGGGACAGGCTTATTAGATGCCCCACATCTGACTTTGCTTTCAATAGCCTTGGTATTGGTATTGGATTATTGACTTATGACATATACCAAGATGCAATGAAACATTGTGTGTGCATTCTATCAAAGTTGAGTACAAGCAAGCCATACACAAGTATAACAGGTAGTGCAAACAGAAAAATACCCCACAGTACGGTGTTATAGTTACAGAGAAAGTACAGATTAAAAAAGTTCAAGGGCCACAATGAGATTGGTTGGAAGATCAGTTCTTTACCCTAAGTTTATGAGAGGATCATTGAGCAGTCTGATCTTTTTGCGTATGGCGTGCATAGCCTAAGGTTGCAGGACAACTTGTTCAATTTGATCTTATTTGATTGTGCACGCCGGGTTGATTGCATTTGTCGAAACAGGGCAGACCACATGAAGGTTGCAATCTTCCACCCCAAGCAGTCTGATAACAGCAGGGAAGAAGGTGTTCCTGAAGCTGGCCTTAAAGTATCAGTACAGGTTAAAATATTGCATGGATCTTTAAAAAGATTGTTGTTTTAATAAATATCTCCTAACCTAACACATAATTCTATAACTGCTGAATATTCGCCCACACCGCTGACAGAGAATTTGGAACTAGGGGCATAGTCAATACATTGTTCTTCAGATAGATCCAAGTTTCTCTGAAAAATATGTGTAAATAACATCTTCACTGATGGGCATTTCCATGGCTCCCTGACTAAGCTCCCTGGTATACACTGAAAGGCCAATCATGGCCATTAAAAGGTCCACAATATCAGAGTACTGCTAGCAGATTGATTCTCAAATGAATATCTCAGATTCTAAATGGTGGTGAAAACACTCACTGTAAGTTTAAGCACTCACCTAGTATTTAGGCAGACTGAAATCACATAGGTCTCCTCACAACAGCAACCTGTCCCACTGAAAAGATAGAAAAGTTGTAAACTAGTGTGATGCTCTCCCAGATTTACTGGAACTGTTCCATGATAATCATAGTCTAGTTTAAAGCTCCAATTTAGGTCAATATGGCCAGAAATATACATTATGTGCATTTTTATAGCTGCAGGCCAAACATGGGGAAACACCAGGCACACTAATGTAGAATATGTTTGTTCAAGAGTCTTTGATCTAATCTCGCAGTGGGTACAATTGCACCTGTAAATAATTGCTAATATGAACAATTATATCTAAAAAGGCCACGTGATCCAATTTCATTGCATATAATTCTCAGATCTTAATGGTGCACCTCAAAGTTCAATTTACCCAGAAATAGTAGAAGCTTAGGACTATTTGGTCATTAAATAGTTTCCATCAAGATTACACAGTGCAGCACTTTTGGAGTGTTACATTATTGAAGATACCATTGATTTGGTAAGACATCAAACAGCAGCTACATTTGCTAGGGGAACTCAGCAGGTCAGGCCGAATCTGTGGAGGGAAATGGATAGTCATCGTTTCGGTTGGGATCCTTCATCGGCTAACATTTGTCAGTTCAGGTCAACTTAAACCATCAAATTTTCAGGATAAGTGGGGGGAGCTATTTCACTACCAACATTTGGTACTGAACATTTATTCAACATTTATCTAAATCAACAAAGGAAAAAAAATGTATCTTGTTGCTGTGCATTATTTTGCTGCCATATTTGCTTACAGAGCAATGGTAATTACACTTCCAAATTATTTATTTGTGAAGCACTCTAAAATAGTTTACATGTGAAAGATGTTATATCATAAGCAATTTTTTTAAAATTCAGTGACATTAATTAAATTTAATTGGGGTCCTCACACGTGAAAGCAAAACCATATCAATGTTTCTTGCATTTTACTGATAAATCTAAAGTATATTAGCAAAAATGCAAGGCAGGTAAATATTGTTCCAATTGGCTCTTGGATCGAATCTATCCTTTCTGTGAAACATATGCCTTTCAAAAGCAATGCTATTCATCTAGCACAGCAGAACTGGTCCAAAACAAGTTATTAAAGGCATTTTAAAATGAGAGTGAGGAGCTGAAAGGCATCAGGATGTTCTAGGGGTGTGGCCTCAGGAATTGCCACCAAAGAAATAATTGACACTAGATCCCTGCACCCACTTTGTGGGACAAGCTTGGCTTCCAGGCCAATCCAGTTCATTGGTCTGCATATGGCCTATGTAGTCAGAGGATGTAGCATTATTTCACATTCAACAGCATACTTTTAAGCAGTTATAACTACAAGGTTAACGGAGGAGTTATTGCAAAGGTCAGTGAATCAGGCCTATCAAGCTCTTTGAATGTCATCTTCTGTGTGAGTGGTTAATGGAATGTTGGTGTTAGATACACATCAATGAACATTTCAGAAGCTCCTTGCAGACACATGTTATAAATTATTGAATGTCTTAACCTCTGTGTGTAGCTTGTAGATAGGAAATATGCTAAAACAAAAGGAAAATGCAGACTTATTATAAGTTGCAACGAATCACTAATATTCAATTATATGTTATTCTTCATTGAAATTAAATCATTTGTACATATAAACATTGTCTCCCAAACCAATTTTCAGACAAGTTTGTTTTTATTGTGTGCAATTCCAAGCTAAGGCCATGAGGTGGCACTCTGAATCTTCTGAATTCTAATTCTTTGTCATGATAAGCAAATTGATTTCTGCAATTTACTCACAATTTAACTACATATATAACATTTGCACCTAACAGGGAACAATGCAAAATGTATAATTTTATTCTTTGTGGGGCCAGCTCCTCACCTTTGTTCCCACCACTTCAGACTGCCGGTTAATTTTATTTCTCCCCACCACCATTCTGGACGCCTTCCAGAGACGCGAGTCGGAGGTAGAGCCTTGCGGGTCGACGAAGCCCGTGACCGTCGGTGCCTGAGTCTGTGGAGCCCGCCACTGGGGCCTCGGTCAGCACCACAGAGGTGTCTGGAGAGGACCCCGCAGCATTAGCGGAGTAGTCGGTGCGGGGGTCGATGATGACACCCACCAATGGATGATGACAGACATGTGGAAGTGACGACACTGCTGTCGACAGCAGGAATAAGTGAGGGACCTTAGGTATGAAGCAAAGAATTTCAAAGTGGCAATAAACTATTCAATTCTATTCAATACTTAGTGAGTCCAGTTATTGTTTTTGGCTTCCAATTTTGATTTAAAAATACTACACAAATGGGCGTGTCTCACTTAGGCAACTTTTTAGGCGACTACAGGAGACTATGCGGTCGCCACATGTTCGCGGGTGGTTGCCGGTGTGTCGCCTTCATGGTCATGAGTAGTTCCCGTATTCTCAGAACTAGTCGTGGCTTGAAAAATTAGTGGCGACCAGAATGAAGCTGCCATGGAGAATAGCGAGAATTCTCGTGCCGTAGGTGCAGTGGTAGTGGGTTGCCAGGAGGTCAAAGGTTGTCATAGGTTGTCATAGGTTGTTGCCGGTGCTGACCAGTGAATTTCATTGGGAAACGTAAACAGTTGTTTTCAGAACAAAGGATAACCAACCGGTAATGTTAATGTCTGCCGAGCTTCCCAGACGTGTATCTTTGGCTTCTTAAAAGTTGTCTCCACTCCTTCTCCCCCATCCCCCCCCCCCCCCTTTTAAAGGACTTACGTGACCCTTCCCGTACACTGTGCTTTCACCATCTTAATTACAGCGCCAACCATCCTGTTTATCGTGGTGTCTGTCTGTATCACATTGGCTTTGCACTGTGTGAATGTCACTCAGACAGTGCTCCCCCTGCTTGCCCTGTCCCCTGCCTGCATAACTGGCTGGTGAAAGAAGCAATGTGTGTATATGTGTGTGCGTTCCACTCTGACAGTCGCCGTTCCAGTCGCCGGTTTTTCAACGACTTGCTACAACTTAACAGTCGCCGGCAGTCACCAGAAAAATTGCCTAAGTGGGACAGGCCCTTAAGTCTTGTACCATATTATAGGCAATTGATTAGTATCTTATTAAAACTGACAAGACTTGCCAGCATGTTTTAAGGGCCTGTCCACTTAGGCGACTTGTCAGTGGACTGCCTGCGACCTTCAAGCTCGCGGCACTCGCCTAACAAATCGCGAACAGGAACGACAACCGTCAGAGCGGAACACACACACACACACACACACACACACACACACACACACACACACACACACACACACACACACACACACACACACACACACACACACACACACACACACACACACACACACACACACACACACACACACACACACCGCAAAGGCGGGGGCCAGGGAACGTGCCAGCACTGTCTGAAATTCACACGGTGCAAAGCCAAGGTGATACAGGCACACACCGCAATGCACAGGAAGGCTAAAGACAGCTAGCAGTGTACGGTAAGTCCTTTAAAAGAGCGGGGTGGGGGGAGGGGAGAAGGGGAGAAATGGGGGAGAGAAGGAGTGGAGACACTTTTAAAAAGCCAGACAACTTTTAATTAGCCAGAGAAACACAGCTGTGAAGTTTAGCGGGCATTTAACATTACCGGTCGGTTTTCCTTGGTTCTGAAAACTCTGCTTATGTTTTTTTTCCCCAATGAGCCAATGAAAATGCCCGGTCAGCAAAGGAGATTAACTAAAACTACCTACGGCTACCTTGACTACCTACAACGACATGGCGACCCCACTACCACTGCACGTACGACTACAAAAGTATTGATTTTCTCCATGGCGACCAATTATTGGTCGCAGCAAGTTTTTCAACATGCTCAGGCCGCGACTGATTCCCAGAATGTGGGAACTCCTCTCGACCATGAAGGAGACTAACCAGAGACCACCAGCGAACATGTGGCGACCGTGCGCCGATCATGAGGCGAGCGCAGTCTCCAGCACTCGCCTAAAAAATCGCCTAAGTGGGACAGGCCCTTTAAACATATGCCTGGCTTCATTCATTTTCATAATGACCCAGGTCACCATTATCCTTTCCTGTAATGAGTGCTCAGCTTGCTATCATATTATTCATTCAGTCTTGTCATTTACTCAGCTTCCAAAAGTCCTGAATTACATAATTGCAAATGCTGCCTTGGCAGCAGTCAGTCTCTGCTGGTTGTATCTGAGATGCTATGGCAGATCTCAGGTTGACTAACGGGTGACAGAGCCTATTCATCAATTACTTCAGTGTCTCTGGTCCATGATCGACGTACATAATGGCAATACGCATAAAATGAAAGTCAAGCTGCAACATAAAATATAACGAAATGATGGAATGACACTATGATTCCCTGCCTGCACAAGAGACTGAAGGTGCATCAGTTCACCATCATGAGCTATTGTCACTGGCTATACAGTGATCAGCAAGAGCATGAGCAGATGCGGAGGAGGGGAAGCAGGAACCTCGATAAACAGATTATCCTTTCAACTCAACCAAAAATAATTCCAGTAACCCCAACTTTAAATCACTATTGACCTATGATCCCATACATTACATACTCTTGTACACTAACCACAGAGTGTCTATTCAGTCACAATGCCAATGTGGAAAGCAAAACACAAATGTAAACCAAATATAATTATAAGACTCTCATCTTGTATGGAGATTTGTTTGTAGATGACCACATCTTCTCGGAAAAAAAATAACGCGGTAACGGTAATTTATTTTACATATTGCAGTAAACATTTTTCCCGTGGAGTCCCAAATCGCCTTATCTGAAAATGTCATGCTTTATTTCTCAAGTTATTACTGAAACTGTTCAGAAATATGATAAAACTTTGAATCTAAACGAGATGGTCTTGCTGATGATGTCACAATGGGTCTGCTCCGCGCGGCCTGTACTGTGTTCCATGCGCTGCGAGTGATGTCACCCCCCTGACCCCTCTCCTCCCACCCCTGTTATTCAAAAGACGCCGCTGAACTCGCAATCCTTTGGTCGCGGCCGGCCTCACCCGCCCCATTCGCCCCACCCCGTCCCGCCCGCCCGCCTGGTATGCTCGGCCAGCCGCCCCGCTCGGCCGGCCAACTGAAGTTGCCAAACACGCAGTCATCGTCCGCCCCGCTCACTGAGTTCAAGACCCCGCTCCCCCTCTCTCTGCCTCCTCCCCCTCTCTCTGCCTCCTCCCCCTCTCTCTGCCCCCTCCCCTCTATCTGCCCCCTCCCCCTCTCTCTGCTCCCTCTCCCTGCTCCCTCTCTCTGCTCCTTCTCTGCCCTCTCCCCCTCCCTCTGCCCCCTCCCCCTTCCTCTGCCCCCTCCCCTCTCTCTGCCCCTCCCCCTCCCTCTGCCCCTCCATCTGCCCCCCCTCCCTCTGCCCCCTCTCTCTGCCCCCTCTCTCTGCCCCCTCTCTCTGCCCCCTCTGAAATGCCCCCTCTCTCTCTGCCCCCTCTCTCTCTGCCCCCTCTCTCTCCTCTCTCTCTCTGCCCCCCACTCTCTCACCCTCGCTCTGTCTCTCTCTGCGACCCTCACTTTCTCTCTTTCTCTCTGCCCCTCTCTCTCTACCCCCCCCCCCCCCTTTAAACGCACCTGCAAGTTGGGGGCTATTATTGAGTGCATAGGGCGGTTGATAGGGTAAAAAGAGTGGTGGCTGTGTGGAATGATTTTCCTGCAGAAGTGGTGTAGGCAGGATCGATTTTAACATTTAAAAGTAAAGTGGATAGGTATATGGACGGGAAGGGAATGGAGGGGTATGGTCTGAGTGCAGGTAGATGGGACTAGAGGAAAATAAATGGTCGGCATGGACTGGAAGGGCCGAGAAGGCCTGTTTCCATGCTGTAATTGTTATATGGTTATATGGTTATATGGTAAAAAGAGCAAATGAATAATATTAATATAATATCAAGGGGGGTGGTTGGTGTGTGTGTGGGGGAGGGAGTGGTTAATGTTTGTGTGTGGGGGAAGGGGGTTAGTGTGTGTGTGATGCTGCAGGCCGCCACCCCCCCCCCCCCCCCCCCCTCCGCAACCGCATATTGAGGGGAAGGGGACCCAACGGGTCCCCCTTGGACTAGTAACATTTAAAAATCAAGTACAGATCCTGTCATCTAAATCTCTTTGCCTGTCCACATCTATGCAATGCCACACCAATCACACCGAGCAGCAGAAATTATGGCAGAGATCGTCACACAAATAATTTCTCCCTAATTAATAAGGCAGTTTTGCATTTAACAGACCTGTCGTAATGCCTCTAGGACAGGGGTCGGCAACCTCCGGCCCGCAGGTGTTTTTTTTTATCTATAGAGCGAAGGAATAGGTGACGTTTTGGGTTCTTGGCCCAAAACGTCACCTATTCCTTTGCTCTATAGATGCTGCCTCGCCCGCTGAGTTTCTCCAGCATTTTTGTCCACCTTTGACAAATTCCATGATTCCTTGCGTTTTTCGGAATACCGAACTCGCTTATAACTCGCACGTTCCTCCCCATTATTTGAAATCAGCCCATCTGTTACCTCAGGGATATTTGCACTGGTCTCCATGGTGAAGACTGCTGCAAAAGCATGATTTTACATATCTGCAATTTCTTTGTTCCTATTATTAATTCATCAGCCTCATTTACTTGAGGTCCCAGCTGCCTTCCTATTTTTAAATTCATCAAAATGTTTTCTTTTTTGATATTACATGCAGGTTTTCTCTCAAAATCATTTTTAACCATTCTTATGAATATTTTACCTGTCACTGGGTAAAAGGTAGAAATTTATTATAAAGTTGTCAATAAAATAAATTCCAGAAAAAGGGTCTTGACCCGAAACATCACCTATTCCTTTGCTCCAGAGATGCTGTCTGACTCGTTGAGTTACTCCAGCTTTTTGTGTCTTTCGTCGGTTTAAACCAGCATCTGCAGTTCCTTCCTACACCAGATCTCGCCATTTTGTATGCTCTACTTTTGGATTTAACATTATATTTGACCTCTTTTGTTATCCATCTCTCTCATTGGTCCCTATCAGAAGGAGAACCAGTGTATTTGACAACCTTAGCATTCTCGTTAATCTCAGTGTTTACCATTTGTACTCGCACCACCAATGTTGCCTACTTCTGACTCAGATCCCTTCGCTATTCATGTTGTTGAAAATTGCATACATTTTACTTCCCTTATTTCAAACGTATTAGCAGAAGCATGTCAGACACTGTCAACTTTGTCCTATTTTTCAAAGTCTTGTTCACTTCCACCACTGTGTTCACTGACACGTTTGCCTGCTTTAAAATACTCATCCCTGGCTTCATTGCTGTGTCCTTCTCTGTTTGTAAAATCTCTCCTACAAGTCTTGATTATATTTTCATTCAATTTTGGTCATTCAATTAACATTATCTTTGGACTTTTGCATTCCTGTAATTCTGATCTGTATCTGTTCTGACTTTATTCATTCCACCATTTTTATTGGACTGGCATGCACAAATAAAACTTTAAACTGTAAGATTCCTTTCTCAAATCAAGCCATCCCCTTTCCTCTTTCCTCTCATAAAGATACTTATACTATCTTCAGCCGACTGTATTTGAAATCAGCTGCACTCCACTCTGCTCCATTAGTTCCCTTAAAATTTGTTTGCGGTTTGAAACAAGAACATAAACTAAACTGTAGAGGAAATTTCATTTCTCCATTTATTCCCACTGCAAATTCTATTGGTTTACTAAGAACTTCTATTTTGCATTATTTTTCAAAAATCGTTTTGATCAGGGGCAGTTTTTCAGACAGAAAGATTTTCTAAAGAATGCAAGATGTTATTTTCCTGTTGTTCTGAGTTAGTGTAAGCTATTTAGTTCAGATTTAAAAAAATTTTTGACAAGACTGATTATCATTTGGGAAAGCTTAGCATTTTTTGATTAACTTTATTAAACAAATGTTTCTGTAAGGGGTATTTAAATTTGCTTGCATAAATTCACTCAATGTACTTTCTTTTGCTTATCAAGTTTTCAGTGGATTCATATAAAGCTGTCAGGAAAATAAATTCCAGAATTCCGTTAGTACACTTTTCATATGTTCACTTATGCCTTATATCCGATTAAATGTTTTGCCATGATTCAAATGTAAAAACTTGAATTGAAAGTTCATTAAGTTGAGATGTTCCTTAAAAGCATTAAATCTCAGGCTGGAGAACAGAAGATATATCTTGGGGGAACATTCTTCAGAGACATATTGAATTTGACTGTGATATTTTCAAGAAGTTCTTTAAGGTACAATTCAATGATGCATACCTTTTTAATTATGTAAATCCAATATGAGTGAGATTGAACTTTTAAATTATGCCAGTAATAGTATCATTAAGGCATTTTAAATTTGTCTTTTTAAATTTGACCTTTTTGTCTGAATGTGACATATAAAACTTTGTAATTTTGGATGTTGCCAGTGTTTAAAGTGTTTTCTTAAGATTTTATTTATTTTAACCATAAGAAAGGAAACACTAATGTTTAGAATGCCAGTGGATCTGACTGTCTGCTCTGTCGTTGGTCTTACAACTGAGCAAGCAATGGATCAATGAGTGAGAAAAGTGAGTCAGATGCATGCTCTGTCTTGCCCTCCGCTTCACATCAGGGACAAATGGCACGTGAATGGCGATCTATGAATAGGGTTTAAAAGCCTGATTAAGTAACTTGATATTTAGATGTCACATCAGCTATCTAAAATGGGATCGTTTTTCAAAGCCTCTTGACTGTAAGAAACATTGTGTATGATACCCAACAAGTTCAGTAAGATCTATTCACCATTCTTAAATTATTTTACCAAGCTGGGTGTCAGTCTGGCACAAATGGTCAGCTTATCTGGCCCTCTACAACTGAAAGTGAGGGCTTCACTAAAGACTAGAGGATGCAAATCTGGACAATGGGATAAGTCCAAGATAACTTGGCTCAATATTTATTTGTTTCTTTTTTTTTGGTTCTCACTTCATAGTGAGAAGATTTGTGTTAAATCTTTATTAAAACAGATTTGAATTAGCTCAAATTGATGTATTTTATACTTCTAATGAAGAAGAAAAAATGGAATGACTGAAAGGGAGATTTTTTTTTAAAGTTTATCGAAACCTAAATATAATTTAAATTTGAAATACTTTTGAGCAACACAAGCCAGATAATGTAAGTTGTTGTATGATAACATAGACATACAAAGGGTACAAAGGATACAAAGGACATTTATTATCACCTACACCAATTGAAATTTGACTTGCCATTGCGGCACACGAATAAAGAAACGACACAACATTAAAGAATTTAACAATAAACATAAAAAAACATCCCCCCACAATGGTTCCCACTGTGGGGGAAGGCAGCAAAATTACTGAACTGGTATCAGATACATGTGTTCAAATTCGACCTTCAGATATTCAAATTAATTAAGTGCAGAACTCAGGAATAAGCATGCCAAAGATTGCCAAACAAGATATGTTTTTAATAACACGGTTAATTTCATATTATTACCGCAGGTTCATTAATGTCCTTCAGGCTGTGAAATTTGCCATTTATACTCCATTTGATTTATTTGTGGCCCTATTAATGAATTAAGAAAGATATATGTAGGCATTATTTTTTGAGCAAATCCCAGCTTTTTATGAACAAACTTATTCTATGTTGCATTGGGTTGGTCCAGGTGAAACCATATGGTTTTTAAACACTTCTAGCTACATTACACACTTAATTGAATGCAGAGAGGATGTTGGTAACATTTGATTTAATTTCCAAATTTTTTTTATTTGATTGTCGAGTCATGGTCATACAGCCAAGAACCAGGCTATTTAGTCCATTAGGTTTTAGTCCATCAAACACCAATTCATGTTGTTACTGTTAAAACCATTTTATTCTCCCCATATTCCCATCAATTCCCCACAGATATGACCACTCACTTATACACTGGGTGCAATTTACAGTGGCAAAGCAAGCAACCAAACAGCATGGGATCTAAAGCAAAACCAAAGCACCCATACTGTCAGAAGAACATGCAAACTCAATACTGATAGTAGCAAAGGTCAGGATTGAACCTAGGTTTGTGCAGCTGTGAGGCAGGTGTGTGATTGTATGTGTGTGTGTCTATGTGTGAGTGTTAGTGTGGGGAAGAGTGCAGGTGAAAGAGATGGTGTGGTGAAAATTGTATTTAGTAATTTACTTTACAATTCCCGATAGTAATAGTTTTGGAAGAATCTAGTATTTACCAGGGGTACTATTTCACATAATGGTATGATCACTTTCATCAGAGGCAGTAAATGGACGAAAATCAGTCAGGAAAGATCCAGTATCATGAAGATAGTTTACTCAAGCCGCTGTCCGAGTGAAGATAAAAGTGAGGGATCGTTAAATATATCCATTTAGGTGGTCATATACAGTATACACAGGAATAATGAAATGTGTTTCTTCACATAACATGAACATTTTCTAAATAGCTGTTAACTTTACAATGGGAAAATACTTTACTTACTGTCAGAAAGAGAGGGTAGGAATGGATTATTGGAGAGAATTGTAGAGGGATAATCAGTTCTGATAGTCAATCGGGAGAGTTTGCTGGACAGATGATCATGGTGGGATATGTGGTAAGAATAGTTTGTTGTAGTAATGGTCAGGTAGATGATGATGAGTGTAATTGGGAGTGAAGTTTCTGGTTGAGTGAAACGGAATAAATGTGGTATCTGGCTGATTCTGACACTTTAGGATGATGGCGGAGTAAGCAGGGATGCTCTACATAGTAGCAGCTACAACTTGAGAAAACTTAAATTTATGTACCATATAGCGTTGAATGTGAGAAAAGCACTTTTAAACCAGTAATCTGAATAGTTATTCAACTATGAGGCTATAAAATCTCATTTTCAAACTGATCCAGGATGAAGTGTTGTCAGGCTGGGCACCAATTCCTTACCCGAGGCCTCTACATCTCTACCAGTAATGCACCCCATGGTAATACTGACTCTTCAAAAATAGAGGTGTAATGCATGATGCTCTGTCTCATTGCCTAATACCATTAATAAAGACAAAACATATGGTTTTATTGGTCAATATAAGGAGTTTAATCTGCGTCAAGCATCACCACTGAGTTGGCATCGTTTTCATTTAGAGTATTATTAGTGCTTTAATACCCTGCAGACATTTTAAACCTGTAAACCTTGTAGTGACACACGCATAAATGGATCTTTGACATATTCTAGTCATACAACATGACTGTTAATTTTACATCGGAGTCACGTGAGTGACTACATGAAGAAGGCAGTCCCCATGCATGTGCGTCATTACGTCTGACGCATTGCGCAACGACTGACTGGCGGGCACGTCGCTACTTCCAGCGGTAAGTTTTAAACGCTCAGGTAAGTGTTCATAACTTAGCTGAGGTCGTTGATCCCGGTTCGGGGTTTTTTGCTTATCTTCCAGCATCGGACTTCGGGAGAACATGTCCTAGGTAACGAGGCAGGCCGCGACGAAACCGGCTACGGAAGACCGCAGGACTGCGGTCAGCGGGCGGCCGCCAAATCCGCCTTCAGGGTCGCTGGCAGAGCAGCCAGCAGCTACAGACTTGGTGCTCCCAGAAAGTGCCTTGGCTACTCCACGGGGGAGGAAAGCCACCAGAAAGTCTGTAAGGGCCCTGGACTCAGATGAGTCTGGCCAGGAGATGGAAAATTCCCCTCCTTCTATGGTCAGCATTATTGGCAGGCTGACCCACATGGAGAACCTAGTGGACAGGTTACTCCAGAACGATATGCTCCGAAGCTGACGGAGCTATTGGAGCCCGGGGATTACAGAGAACCCGAGGCAGCAGCACCTGTGTTAGGGCTGCAGAATATCTCCCTCTCTGATGAGGGGAGCATACGAGGTCAGTGTTATACTGACCCAGAGTACGGAGGCACAGTTGGGCAGCATGCTGCATGGCATGAGGGGCAAACATCGGATGTACCACCTATGGTATCTAGATTTGCTATCCCTGCCCTAACTGGGGAACCATTGGAAGAAGAGCTCGCAATGAGCATAAATTATCTGGCTTCCAATCAACTCCAAGACCAAACGATGGAGGATACAACTGCCAAATATGATACTCCACTGAACTGTGCCTCACTTAGTGTCCCGGTTGTAAACCAATCTATCTGGGGACACATTGGAGGGAGCGTCAGAGCCCAAGAGGTAAAAATTCAAAAACCCCTCAGGCTGCATGCCTCAGGCATCACGGCCTTTGCCAGGTCAATGGATGAGGCACCCCTCTCTGATACTCAGCAGTACGCGGTGGCATTAATGTTCAATGCACATTTGGAAATCAATTGCCTCACAAAGAATGCCATCAGTCCTGCTCTAAACCTTAAATTTGCTGGGCTGTGCAAGCCGGGGAATGTGCAACCCCCAAACCTCCTGTTTGGAAAGGACCTGTCTAAACAGGTAAAAGAGCTGGATGAGAGGCAAAAACAGTTGGCCTCGTGAAGGCACCTCCTAAGGTATCGTCTTTCCGGAGACTGTACCCCTACCCTCCTCTCCATACCAGATGGTTTGCCTTATATGGTGGACGTGGTTCCGAGCAACAGGCACAGAGACCTTTTTTAGGGCAGGGCCCAAGCCGGGGCATATTCAAGATGCGGGGATGGCGTCCTCCAACAGCCCTACTCCCCAGACCCCGGGGGCAGAAGCAGAGACCAGACTGCCGGTAACCACCAAGGTAAGTGAGCCTGCGATGGATCAATTACAATTTGGGGGGAGATTGCAATTGTTCTTACATGAATGGCATTGGACAACATCTAACCCATTTATATTGCATAGTATACAAGGTTTCCAAATTGAGTTCATTTCTGACTCGCCTCCACCCACTCAGCATACACCTAGCCGCACATTTGTGTTTTCACAGGAGGAGTGTATGAGTGCACAAGGAGAACTTGAGCCTTTGTTCAAGAAAGGGGTAATTGAGAGGTTGAGTCGTGAGCCTCACCAGTATGTGTCCAACATATTTACTAGGCAAAAGAAGGATGGGGGATGTCGAATTATCCTTGATTTGACAGGAAACATTTGTCACTGCCAAACAACAGCTTTCCAAAGGATGTTACATGGCAAGCATTGACCTCAAAGATGTTTACTATTCAGTGGCCATTCATGAAGATCACAGGAGATTTTTTAAGGTTAACTGGATGGAGCAGTTGTGGTGGTTTAAAGCATTGCCTAATGGATTAACCTCAGCCCCCAGACTGTTCACTAAATTGCTAAAACCAGTCCTGGGGCTACTCGGGGAACAGAATCATATCGTCATGGCATATTTGGATGACATCTTAGTCATTGGGAGGACTTTGGAATGATCTGAATTATCTGTGTCAGCTACAAAACTCGTTTTTGAGAAACTGGGGTTCTTAATACATCCAGTTAAGTCTAAATTGGTGCCATCTACGATAATTAACTATTTGGGATTCACCATTAACTCAGTACACATGTCAGTGACTCTGTCTCAGGGCAAACAATTACAGTTAATTGATGCCAGCGGAAAACTCATTGTTGATGATCAACCGTCTATTAGACATGTGGCTAGTATAATTGGAAAATTAGTGGTGGCTTTCCCAGCTGCTCAGTTCAGGCCTTTGCACTACCAAAACTTACAGCGTGCAAAGGAATAGGCACTCAAGCTTCATAGAGGTTGTTTCGATAGACCCATGCAATTGCCAGCTGAAGCCCTGGCTGAGATACAATGGTGGGTTACCAATATTCAGTGTTGTTCTAGTACTATTTAAGTCGATACACCATCAGTTATCCTGCAGACTGATGCCAGTGCACTAGGATGGGGCGCTACCGATACCGTCTCGAGCTGCGGCGGCAGATGGGATCTGCAGGAATCTTCGATGCTTCAGTCACACGGTATTAATGACTTAGAGTTGTTAGGAGCACTCTATGGGTTAAAAGCTTTTTGTACCAACATGCATCATGTGCATGTCCAACTTCAGATTGACAACACTACAGCAGTAGCGTACATTAATCACATGGGTGGAAGTAAGTCTGTATCCTGTGATAAATTGTCTAATCTCATTTGGAACTGGTGTATTGCGAGAAACATCTGGGTTTCAGCTATATATTTACCAGGTAGATATAACACGGTGGCAGACACCAGGTCATGAGAGTTCAATGACAACAAAGAATGGATGTTAGATCACAAAGTGTTTAATGATATTGTCCTTCGTTATGGTGTGCCAGACATTGATCTGTTTGCTTTCAGGCTTAATCATCAGTTACCAATTTACGTGTCATGGGAACCAGACCCAGGGGCTGTAGCAGTAGATGCATTCTCCCTCTACTGGGGTGGAAAATTTGTATATGTTTTTCCCCCATTCTGCCTCATTAGTGGATGTTTGGCCAAAATTCAGCAAGACTCCGCCTTTGGCATATTGGTAGTACCAGACTGGCCTACTCAGCTATGGTTCCCTCTGGTTCTAGCTTTAATTACACAGCCTTTTATGGCCGTGTCCAAGAGCAGAAATCTGCTGGTACACACGGTGACAGGGGAAAGCCACCCTCTTCATGACCGTATAAATTTATAGGTTTGCAGATTCTGAGGAGACTGTTTCTGGGGCTCGGTCTTTCAGAGAGTTGATGTCATCACTGCGGCCTGGAGGAAGAGCACACAGAAACAGTACATCACTCACATAAGGAAATGGGAGATTCCTGTTCCACTGTTGCCACTCTGGTATTTAATATGACACAGCTTCTATTACGGACGTTTTGGAATTTTTTTGTCGCTTTTTCATGATAACAAGCTCAGTTACAGTGCCATTAACAGTGCCCAGTGTGCTTTGTCAAATTATTTATGGCTGGGGTCAACGAACCACATGGTAGGGTCTCACCCTTTAATAACCAAAGGCATTATGAAAGGCATTTTTAACTCCACTCCCCCTAGGCCCAGGTACACACATAGGATGTGAGTGTGGTTCTCACGCTGCTTTGTCAATGGGCACCAGCTTCATCTCTGTCTCTGCACCATCTTATACTCAAAATAGTCATGCCCTTGGCGCTGGCCTCAGCACAACGGGCCCAGACGTTACAAAAACTCAGACTGGACAGAATGGGTACATCTTGTAATAACATCACCTTTTTCGTTCATGATCTCGTTAAGCAGAACAGGCCAGGGATACAGGGGCTCAAATTGAGTTTTATGGGATACCCCTCAGATCCACGAGTGCGTGTAGTGTCACACATAATTCAATACATAAAGCTCACAAAGAGCGTGAGAGGCTCGGAACTCTCATTCTTTGTTAGTTATACCAAACCTCATAAAAAGATTATGGTGCAGACCATCTCTAGATGGATTAAACAGGTTCTGGCATGTGCAGGAGTGGACACTGACATTTTTAAACCTCATTCCACCAGGGCTGCATCAACATCAGCAGCAAGGGATATGGACGTCCCTCTTGACCATATTCTAGCGGCTGCAGGATGGTCGAATGAGCGGACGTACCAAAGGTTTTATAATAAGCCTATCGCCAGACCAGGGATTTTTGCTGATTTTGTTTTAAATTCTGTTTTACAGTTTCCCCCTGGGTGAGAGGGGTCACTGTTAATTTTATTTTTGTTATTAAAGCATCAGTATTGTTTAACCATGTCATGTTTGAATGCATTAATTTTCTTACTCGTCCTGGTCAATTGATGCAGTTGTGACGCGTGGACTCATTCTTCAGCATGAAATCACAGAGCTTCAAAATCTTCACATAGTCACTTATGTGATTCCGAAGTAAAATAGTAAGATTAAACGAGAACTTACCAGTTTGAAGTTTGATCGTTATTTTATGAGGTGTTACGATGATCCCTGGGGTGGCGGGGACTGTCATATGAGGAAAGATTGAAAAGACTAGGCTTGTATTCACTGGAGTTTAGAAGGATGAGGGAGATTCTTATAGAAACATATAAAATTATAAATGGACTGGACAAGCTAGATGCAGGAAATATGCTCCCATTGTTGGGTGAATCCAGAACCAGGGGGCCACAATCTTAGAATAAAGGGGAGGTCATTAAAGACTGAGGTGAGAAAAAACGTTTTCACCCAGAGAGTTGTGAATTTATGGAATTCCCTCCCTGAGGGCAGTGAAGGCCAAGTCACTGGATGGTTTTAAGAGAGAGTTAGATAGAGCTCTAGGGGCTAGTGGAGTCAAAGGATATAGGGAGAAGGCAGGCATGGGTTATTGATAGGGGATGATCAGCCATGGTCACAATGAATGGCGGTGCTGGCTCGAAGGGCCGAATGGCCTCCTCCTGCACGTATTTTCTATGTTTCTATGTTACTATGTTTCTATGATGAGCGATTACGTGCCCTCGTAACATAACGATCTTTCTATAAGTTCTAGTGAACTCTAATCTTGCTATTTTAGTTCACCAACTCTTTTCTGTGTTTTACACCGCTGCATTGAAGATTGACGCGCATGTGTGGGAACAGCTTTCTTCATGTAATCACTCATCGTAACTCCTCATAAAATAACGATCAAACTTCAAACTGGTAAGTTCTCGTTTAATATTACTATTCCCATGAAAGGTTGAAAGGGTTAAGGTCAACAAAGCAGCTACAATTTAAAACTTTACTGGAAAATTGTATTCAAAATTCATTTTTAAATGATTTTATTACAATTGAGGGTGTAGGATATGATCAAATTAAGTTACAGGATTCAATCAGGAATTTCTAATGGTCATAAGTAAAAAAATCAGACCTGGGAAATGATTGGGAGAATGGGATTGATGGGATTTCTCTACACTTTTCTCGATGGGCATAAATTACCTTTCTTCAATATTGTATGGAAATGTATGAGGTATAGTAGAGTAGCCTTTGGTGCATTATAATTCATGATGAAAGTCATTAAATATTTTGGTGTGTTCGTATAATTGGTACAATTTACAGTGACAAACTTGTTATCCACAAGTTCCTTAACAATAAAATTAATTCAGGCACAAGCAAGATCTCTCACATTAAAAAAAACAATGTTGTGAGAGTGTGTTTTTAATGCTGCTGTCAGAAACATGTGTGACAGTGAGCTCTCAAATGCACGAGGGAAAACAGTGTGGCATGGATTTTACACTCGGGAGACGGCAGCTGGGAGTTATACATATGGATTATATTTGTTCCTGTCATGTATGATGCTAACAAGTGATGAGTTTGGATTGTTCAGTTATCTCAATAACAAACAATATTTGAAAAAGGCTTTAATTCATCCTTAAACAAAGAGATGATGCAACTACTCTAGCCCTATTTAAGAAATATCTAGACACACTTGAAGCTAAATCCTGGTAAATGGGAGGCTCTGGTGGGTGGAAAGGCCTATTTCTCTGCTGTATGATTCTATGAATTCCCACGAAAAAAGTAATAAAAAGCATTTCACTTGAAATTCACAATGTAAAGGCCCATCACAAGTCTCTACAATAGATATTGGTGTCAAGATTTCAACACTAACAATGCAGATTTCCCACCAATGATAAATAAAGAAAATTGCTACATTTAAATGGAAAATGCAAAATAATTTAATCCCTACAGAAAAGCACATTAAAAATCTGTTTAAAAAATCAATTGTTATTAATTCTATAACATGAATTTGGAAATAAGACATCATTCATTTGATGTAAAAAGTCCCCACAATTAAATCTCAATCTTCCCCTCTAGACATTTCCCAGCCCACAGGGAGTTGGAAAAACAAGTCTTTTTCAGGTTGGAGGGATGTAACTACCAGTAGTGGAGTCATCCAGAGATTGCCTCTTGGCCCTCATTTGTTTACTATTCACATTAATGACCCATGGGAGGGTATGAAATGCAAGGTTTCCAAGTCTGCCAGTTTATTGTTGTCACGTGTACCGAGGTGCAGAAAAGCTTTGTTTTGCATGCTGTAACAAAGGGATAATAGATGGGATAATACTAGACAGTAAGTCCTCATTTTAATGGACCTCTTTATATAGCAATGTTACAAAATGTTGAGATTTAAAAAATCAAGTCTGCAATTTATCCCATCAGATAAAGCATAAAAAGAAGTTTAATTTGACACCTAATTTACTTCCATATCTTCAGTATTAAGAAAGTTATGGCCATTTTCATACTCGGAAATTAGCATCTTGCTCCCCATTGCCTTTCAATTGACTTAACTCAAAAGCTGTGATCTGGAAAAGTTAAAAGCCCATAACTTTCTTAAAAATTAAGAGAACTCAATGAAATTTTCAGTTATTATAGATTGAAGCATTTTGAAACAAATATGAAACAATCTTACTTGGATGACCTGAAATTAAACCATATAATTAGTTAGTTATCTAATTGTAGCTAATTACAAAATTCACTGAGTAGATCTAAACATCTATCCATTTCTTAAGAAAAGATAAACTTTTTTTAAATTGCCTAAGTGTCCAAATAACATTCACACAATAATCCACAATATAACATTATTTTTAAATCTAATATTCATGAATTTCTGGGCCAAATGGAAGGAATTTAGTGTTTGATTCCTGTAAATTAATGGCCATTTAAATCAACTAGCGAGTGGATTTTAGTGGAATGCGGTGGATTGGAACGCTGCGGTTAGCGGTGAAGTCGGGAGGAAAAATATTGTTTGTTCATACATTTTTTGGGACCCCATTTCGCAACATAAAAATATTAATAAAGCCTCCCGAAAAACCAACTTTTAATATAAAAATAAACTATTTACCTTTTCTTCTCCCATACGCAAAATCCTTCCGGTTGTCGGTGCTCACAGCTTTTGAAGGTGATTTTTAAATTACTCTAGTTAATAAATAATGTAGAGTAATTTAAAAATACCATCATTCATGAAATGTCGGAGCGATTTTTCTTCCGCAACCAAATCGCCCGACATTCATCGATTTGTCCTGCCTGTTGAAAAACGGCACTTTAAGCCCGCCCCCCTCTGAAAGGCGCCAAAGTCGCGCACACGGGGAGCGGCAGAACTGCTGCGCTGCTCAAGGTAAGTTTTGCAACATACCTACTTTATAATGGCTTTATAATGGAAAGTACCCCATGGATTCCGACTTGGTCAATGTCAGGATCAAACCCAGGTCCATGTCACTTGCTGGGCAACCCAATATTTATCATATTCCGCAGAACTATTACAATTCTGTCAAAAATAATAAAATAAATACTCCCTACTTTTTATCTTTTACTCATTATAAGTGACAGCCTCTACACCTTTGGTGACCTTCAACTAGATGTTTTTCACCCTTCTCCAATATCCAAACTTTAATGTCCCAGTCCCTGATTTATGACACCATTTGTATCAAGTTCTGCATTTGTAATTAATCACTAAACCTGGTTATCAAGTCCACACACAAGATTGGAAGTTAGAGAAAAATGCTGGAGAAACTCAACGGGTGAGGCAGCATCTTGCCTTCTTCAGGCAAGATTAAACAAGATTAGAAGTTGTTCAGCCAGTGCTGAACACACTTTTCGGCATCAGCATATAATGGTGTCTGTCTTGTCGCTTCTTGTGCGTGGTGGTGGAAAGATTGGTGGAAGCAGGGCTGCGACATGACGCTCTTGCCTTGACCCCACTAAACCTGGTAAAAAGACTGGAGGTCGTTTTTTTTTCCCCCACAGTGAAAAGTAATGGTCTTGTATGCAATTTAGATTTTGAAAGCCATGAAACTTGGCTTGTTCAGAGAACCCTTCCTAATGATGGGAATGTGTCATGCCCAGCAAGAGATTACAGATACAGTACCCTCCATAATGTTTGGGACAAAAACCCATTATTCATTTATTTGTCTCTGTACTCCATCTTTGAGATTTGTAATAGAAAAAAATCACATGTGGTTAAAGTACACGTTGTCAGATTTTAATGAAGGCCATTTTCTACATTTTGGTTTCACCATGTAGAAATTACAGCAGTGTTTATACATAGTCTCCCCATTTCAGGGCACCATAATGTTTGGGACACATGGTTTCATAGGTGTTTGCAATTGCTCAGGTGTGTTTAAATGCCTCCTTAATGCAGGTATAAGAGAGCTCTCAGCACCTAGTCTTTCCTCCAGTCTTTCCATCAACTTTGGAAACTTTTATTGCTGTTTATCAACATGAGGACCAAAGTTGTGCCAATGGAAGTCACAGAAGCCATTATGAGACTAAGAAACAAGAATAAAACTGTTGGAGAAATTAACCAAACCTTAGGCTTATCAAAATCAACTGTTTGGAACATAGTAAAGAAGAAAGAGAGCACAGGTATACTTACTAATCGCAAAGGGACTGGCAGGCCAAGGAAGACCTCCATAGCTGATGACAGAAGAATTCTGTCTGTAATAAAGAAAAATCCCCAAACACCTGTCCGACAGATCAGAAACACTCTTCAGGAGTCAGGTGTGGATTTGTCAATGACCACTGTATGCAGAAGAATTCATGAACAGAAATACAGAGGCTACACTTCAAGATGCAAACCACTGGTTAGCCACAAAAATAGGGTGGCCAGGTTACAGTTTGCCAAGAAGTACTTAAAAGAGCAACCACAGTTCTGCAAAAAGGTCTTGTGGACAGATGAGATGAAGATTAACTTATATCGGAGTGATGGCAAGAGCAATGTATGGAGGAGAGAAGGAACTGCCCAAGATCCGAAGCATACCACCTCATCTGTGAAACACGGTGGTGGTGATGTTATGGCCTGCGCATGTATGGCTGCTGAAGGTACTGGCTCACTTATCGTCATTGATGATACAATGCTGATGGTAGTAGCATAATGAATTCTAAAGTGTATAGACACATCCTATCTGCTCAAGATCAAACAAATGCCTCAAATACTCATTGGCCGGCGGTTCATTCTACAGCAAGATAATGATTCCAAACATACTGCTAAAGCAACAAAGGAGTTTTTCAGAGCTAAAAATGGTCAATTCTTCAGTGGCCAAGTCAATCACCCAATCTGAACACAATTGAGCATGTCTTTTTTAAGCTGAAGAGAAAACTGAATGGGACTAGCACCCAAAACAAGCAAAAGCTAAAGATGTCTGCAATACAGGCCTGACAGTGCATCACCAGAGAAGACACCCAGCAACTGGTGATGTTCATGATTACCAGACTTCAAGCAGTCATTGCATGCAAAGGATATGCAACAAAATACTAAACATGACTACTTTCATTTACATTACATTGCTGTATCCCAAACATTATGGTGTCCAGAAATGGGGGGACTATGTAGAAGCACTGCTGTAATTTCTACATGGTGAAACCAAATTGTATAAAAATGGTCTTTATTAAAATCTGACAATATGCACTTTAACCACATGTGATTTTTTAAATTACAAATCTCAAATTGTGGAGTACAGAGGCAAATAAATAAATGATGGGTCTTTGTCCCAAACATTATAGAGGGCACTGTAGATTAAATTCTGTGTGTAGTACTTAGAAACAACATGGTTCAAGCAATTTGTCAAGACCAACAAACTTAGTGAACGGAATAAACCATGATCGCTAAACCTTGGTATATAGCAGGACAGTGATTCAAGCAACAAACCTTCCTCAATCAACAATGATTTGTTGATTGAGGAATAAAAATGATTTGTTGGTTTTCACCTAATTGCTGCCATACAATTCAATTTTGCTTTTTGAAAACAGGTAGCATATCCCTGAGATAACAACATCATTGTAAGACTTAACTGGGAGAAATCAATGATTAAATAGGAAGTTGGCTTCCTCGTGTTCACTTGCTATCTATTAAGGACCTCGATACACATGTAAATATGATTATATTGCTCATAGATTTCCACTTCGAATAAGATATATTTCTCTTAGTGTGTTGAGATATCAGTTTAGATTGTGAGGTCAAATTCTGAGGTTAGATCATATCTGCAATTTTATCACTTTTACTGTGGGTTTTTTCTCTATGTAACTCGAAATACATTTTCTTGTGTTAATGTTCAATAATCATAGAATCATAGAAAATAGGTGCAGGAGTAGGCCATTCGGCCCTTCGAGCCTGCACCGCCATTCAATATGATCATTGGCTGATCATCCAACTCAGTATCCTGTACCTGCCTTCTCCCCATACCCCCTGATCCCTTTAGCCACAAGGGCCACATCTAGCTCCCTCTTAAATATAGCCAATGAACTGGCCTCAACTACCTTCTGTGGCAGAACATTCCACAGACTCACCACTCTCTGTGTGAAAAAAGATATTCTCATCTCGGTCCTAAAAGACTTCCCCGTTATCCTTAAACTGTGACCCCTTGTTCTGGAGTTCCCCAACATCGGGAACAATCTTCCTGCATCTAGCCTGTCCAACCCCTTAAGAATTTTGGAAGCCTCTATAAGATCCCCACTCAATCTCCTATGTTCCAGCGAGTACAAGCCGAGTCTATCCAGTCTTTCTTCATATGGAAGTCCTGCCATCCCAGGAATCAGTCTGGTGAACCTTCTCTGTACTCCCTCTATGGCAAGAATGTCTTTCCTCAGATTAGGAGACCAAAACTGTACGCGATACTCCAGGTGTGTCCTCACCAAGTCCCTGTACAACTGCAGTAGAACCTCCCTGCTCTTGTACTCAGATCCTTTTGCTATGTATGCCAACATACCATTCGCTTTCTTCACAGCCTGCTGCACCTGCATGCCTACTTTCAATGACTGGTGTACCATAACACCCAGGTCTCGTTGCATCTCCCCTTTTCCTAATCGGCCATCATTCAGATAATAATCTACCCTCCTGTTTTTGGGGCCAAAGTGGATAACATCACATTTATCCACATTATACTGCATCTGCCATGCATTTGCCCACTCACCCAACCTATCCAAGTCACCTTGCAGCCTCCTAGCATCCTCCTCACAGCTAACACTGCCCCCCAGCTTCATGTCATCTGCAAACTTGGAGATATTGCATTCAATTCCCTCATCCAGATCATTAATACATATTGTAAATAGCTGGGGTCCTAGCACTGAGCCTTGCGGTACCCCACTAGTCACTGCCTGCCATTCTGAAAATGACCCGTTTACTCCTACTCTTTGCTTCCTGTCTGCCAGCCAGTTCTGTATCCACATCAATACTCAACCCCCAATATCGTGTGCTTTAAGTTTGTATGCTAATCTCTAATAATAATTAATTATCCTTTCTTCATCTATTTGTTTCCAAATTACCTGTTTTTACACTGGTCTCAACATGACAGTGCATGGGGACACAAGAAATCACAATTGCTGGAATATTTAAGAAGACACAAAGTGCTGGAGGAAGTTGGACCTGTAGCATCAGTGGTGCAAGCGTAGACTCAGCAACCATTTCGCTGAACACTCACACTTGGTCTGCCAAGGCCTACTGGATCTCCCAATTGCTAACCATTTCAACTCCCTTTCCATTTCCATACTGACCTTTCTGTCCTGGGCCTCCACCATTGCTAGAGTGAGGCCTCACGCAAACTGAAGGAACAGTACCTCTTATTCCGCTAGGGTAGTTTATAATCTAATGTTATGAACATCAAATTCTCCAATTTTAGGAAACTAACCTCAACCCTCCCTCCCATTTTCTTTCTCTCTCTGCCCTCAACCCCACCCCCACCCCCACCCCTCTTCCCCTTCCCAGTGTCTCAGCTATTCAGATGCAATGAACTGCAGGTGCTGGAACCTTGAGAAAAACACAAAATGCTGGAGTAACTCAGCATGTCAGGTAGCATCTATGGGGGGAATAGATGGGCAATGTTTTGGGCCGTTCTTTAGATTGGGTACGCCTACAATGTTTAATAAGTAAATAAATGAGCACTTAAATTACAGAGGCATTGAAAGCACTGCCAAGTGCTGAAGGGTGATATTGATACAGATAGGCGCTATTAGTGGGCCAAATGGCCTATTTCAATTCCGTGTGGCCCCAACTTTGCAATTTTGATCTTCAACGACCCTTTTGTTTGATTTACCAAATCCTGTGCTGACACAGCCCTTTTCAAGATATGGCTCAGTGGAAAGAGCACCATATTTTCCATGTGTGTAGGAAGGAACTGCAGATGCTGATTTAAACCAAAGATAGATACAAAAAGCTGGAGTAACATAGCGGGACAGTCAGCATCTAATGGGTGACATTTGGGGCGAGACCCTTCTTCAGACTGGTTAGGGATAAGGGAAATGAGATATAGACGATGATGTGGAGAGATAAAGAACAATGAATGAAAATATGCAAAAATGTAATGATAATAAAGGAACAAAGGGGAAGTTAGTGTGACTTGGGTTAGAGAGGGAATGCCGTGGCTACCTGAATTAGCTGTTCCTCCAATTTGCATTTAGTCACACTCTGACAATGGAGGAGACCTAGGACAGAAATGTCTGTGTGGGAATGGGAAGGAGAATTAAAATGTTTAGCAACAAAGAGATCAGGTTGGTTCACACGGGCCGAGCAAAGGTGTTCAGAGAAAAAAAATCGGCCCATCTACGTTTGGTCTCGCCAATGTATAGGAGTCCACATCTTGAACAACGGATACAGTAGATGAGGTTGTAGGAGGTGCAGTTGAACCTCTGCCTACACTGAAAGGACTGTCGGGGTCCCTGGACAGTCGGGACCCTGGACAGAGGTATAGGGACAGCGAACATTTTCCATGGTCTCGCAATCAACCATTACTGTTATAGGGTAGCATTGTGCAGCCAGGGTAAGACGATGGACGACAATGTTCTTCCCGATAATGAAAGCCCATTCCCTTGAATCCTTTGATGAACAGTGAATATTGTTTTAGAGTTTGGCCTCTCTGTATGCTGAAGACCCAGCTGCAGCATCTGCCTCAGGACCTCACCCTGAAGTGACAAGTCTGATGAGGAGGATGCTCTGCTCGAGACCGACTCAGATGACAATTAAAGTGACTTTTAGATGTATTTGAACAGCTCTGTCTTTACTTTGCTTTTCATGAGATGGTTTAAATATCAAGCAGAAAAGTTACACAAGTTCTCACAAATATAATGTTTTTGTTCATTTAAAGTTGACCCTCCCCCCTTCTGGGCAACCTCACTTGCCAAGTTCCATGATTGATCCAATATAGTCACCTACTTCCATGACTCATCTTTTTAGTGGGCACAGAGTAAAAGAGGTACTATGTACATTCAAAATTATGGTATACGTCTGGTCAGGTAATAATAATAATACAGGAACAAGTATGTTACAAGAAAAAGAAAATCAAAGTACACTTCCATTCTCTTTATTTCTTTTAAATTACAAAATCCTAGAGCAGAAGAGATATATTGTGTATCTATTTTTCCCCTCTTGATGTTGTTACTGTGTCCACCTTCAAAGGTGTCAAACAGATCGATTCAATTCTTTATCAACTTACCTTGCTGTGAGTGGGCACAACAGAGATTGATGATTGAAGATTCAAGAAGAAAAGACCCATGCTATGCATCAATCTGTAGTGTGCATGGTTAAGCATATATGCTACCATGGTCCAGGATTTATTGACACAGGTTGATCATACGCTGAATAATCCAATATTTTTTGTTTGGAAGTGGAAAGAAATAATGGAAATTGCATTCACTGCAACTTGTAAAAATCATTGAGATACCCCATACTCCCTTCCCAGGCAATTTCCCTTGCAAACGCAGGAAATGCTATACTTGTTGCTTTACCTCTCCCCTTGACTCCATTCCAGAACCCAAGCAATGTTTCCAGGTACAACAGAGGTTCACCTGCACTTCCTCCAATTTCATCTATTGCACCCGCTGCTCTAGGTGTTAGCTGCTCTACATTGGTGAGACGAAGCATAGGCTTGGCGATCGCTTCACCCCACACCTCCGTTTGGTTCACAATACCCAACCTGGCTCAGCACTTCAACTCCCCCTCCCATTCCAAATCCGACCTTTCTGTCCTGGGCTCCTCCATGGCCAGAGTGAGGGCCACTGTAAATTGGAGGAGCAGCACCTCATATTTTGCTTGGGTAGTTTACACCCCAACGGTATGAACATGAGGACTGGCAAATGTTTATGCCTTCCACCACAGTGACGAATGCTGTGGTGGATGCTTATGTTACATTTTTATTGTATATTTGTGTGTTCTTTATTATTGTATGCTGCTGACAAATTCATTTCACTTGCACTTTATGTGCAATGTGACAAATAAATTGTATTGGATTGTGTATTGTATTGACTTCTCCAATTTCAGATAGTCCCTGCTTTCTCCTCCCCTTCCCAGCTCTCCATCAGCCCATTGTCTCCACCTCTTCCTTTCTTCTTCCCGCCCCGCCCTACCCTCACATCAGTCTGAAGAAGGGTCTCAACCCAAAACGTCGCCTATTTCCTTCGCTCCATAGATGCTGCTTCACCCGCTGAGTTTCTCCCCCATTTTTGTCTACCTGAGATACTGTATTATAATTTTGCTGCCTGCCATTGTGATATATATCATGTCTTGATTGGTGAATATGTTTAGTTCGTGACTTTATTTGAAGCAGAAATAATATGTGAATGCTTCATTGAGCATTATTCCGACTGGTAACTACGCACTTCATCCGAGCACATTATCGCACGCGTCATGCAAGCCATCTTAAATGACCACCTAAACTGTCATTCCGCAACCTAAAAAGCTGCCTAGGTTGCCCAGCTGGCAACAGCGAAAACAAGTTAAGTGAGAGCCCTGATAATTTTGGAGCAGGGACTCGAAAAAATCCGAACCAAGGTCTCCAGAGTCCGGGGAAGGGTCTCGACCCGAAAGGTCACTTATTCCTTTCTCTCCAAAGATGCTGCCTGTCCTGCTGAGTTAAGGGCCTGTCCTACCAGCATCCGAGTCCATGCGATGAGCGCGATCAAACTAGAAGTGGGGGCCGCACGGAGGTCACGTGATCCCCTATACAGGGCCGTTCCCACCAGCATGCGCCTGCATGCGGCAAGCGCGACCAAACCGGCAGCGAGGGCCGTGCAGAGGTCGGGTGAGTGGCGCAACGCGGCGCAAAGTGAGGCAAACTTGGAGCGAAGTCTTAAGGTAAGTTCGCCAGGACAGAGAAGCGCACACAGAGAGGGGCACAGAGGCACACAGAGGGCCACGGAGCCACACACATAGAGGGTCACGGAGGCACCAACAGATAGGTTCATGGAGGCACGATGTCAAGGTGGTGTGTAATGCGTCCAGGCGACTTCGAGCCGACAAGCTGTTGCCTCGCGGAATTTTTGAACATAGTCTAGGTATGTTACAAAACTTACCTTGAGTAGCGCTGCAGTTCTGCCGCTCACCGTGTGCGTGACTTTGGCGCCTTTCAGAGGGGGGCGGGCTTAAAGTGCTGTTTTTCTACAGACTGGGCAAATCGATCCATGTCGGGCGATTTCGTTGCGGAAGAAAAATCGCTCCGACATTTCATTAATGAAGGTATTTTTAAATTACGCTAGATTATTTATTATCTAGAGTAATTTAAAAATCACCTTCAAAAGCCATGAGCGCCGACATCGGGAAGGATTTTGCGTAGGGGAGAAAAAAGGGTACACAGTTTATTTTTATATTCAAAGTTGGTTTTTATGGAGGCTTTAATAATATTGTCATGTTGCGAAATGGGGTCCAAAAGAAATGTATGAACCAACAGTATTTTTCCCCCCGACTTCACCGCTAACCGCAACGTTCTAATCCACCGCATTCCACTAAAATCCACTCGCTAGTTGATTTAAATGGCCGTTAATTTACAGGCATAAAACACTAAATTCCTTCCATTTGGCCCAGAAATTCATGAAAATTAGATTTAAAAATAATGTTATATTGTGGATTATTGTGTGAATGTTATTTGGACACTTAGGCAATTTTAAAAAAGTTTATCTTTTCTTAAGAAATGGATAGATGTTTAGATCTACTCATTGAATTTTGTAATTAGCTACAATTAGATAACTAACTAATTATATGCTTTAATTTCAGGTAATCCAAGTAAGATTGTTTCATATTTGTTTCAGAATGCTTCAATCTATAATAACTGAAAATTTCATTGAGTTCTCTTAATTTTTAAGAAAGTTATGGGCTTTTAACTGTTCCAGATCACAGCTTTTGAGTTAAGTCAATTGAAAGGCAATGGGAAGCAAGATGCTCATTTCCGAGTATGAAAATGGCCATAACTTTCTTAATACTGAAGATATGAAAGTAAATTAGGTGTCAAATTAAACTTCTTTTTATGCTTTATCCGATGGGATAAATTGCAGACTTGATTTTTATAATCTCAAAATTTTGTAACATTGCTACCTTAACGGCTGCTCCGCCTCGCGCGCGCACTTATCCGTGCGCTTTCTCGCCACGCGCGTGCACGGTCCCGATGCGCGTTCACGTCGCGCGCGTGCACTGGCCAGAGGCGAGTGTCCGCTGGAGACCGGTGGAGGTGGAGGCGGCGCCTGCGCCGGCAGCAGCAGCAGCAGCAGCAACGGGTCAGCGGACCGACGGTTGGCGACTCTCCCCTCCCTCCAGCAGCTGGCGCGATGTCCGTGCTGCGGCGCGGCAACGGGGCGTCCGTGGAGGAGGAGGAGGTGATGGAGGTCGAGGCCAGTCCCTTGGTCCGGTCCGCGACGGCGGACGAGCCGCTGCAGTCGGGTGGCAGCCGCCGTCGGGAGCGGGG
The DNA here is from genome assembly GCA_963514005.1 of Raja brachyura. The sequence goes on along the minus strand of OY740781.1, from coordinate 118,120,198 downwards.
GCGTTCCGCTCACGGCGGGCTGCAGTCGTCGCACCGGCTGCTGGCGTACAGCGATGCGCTGATCTCTATCGTAGCCACTGTCATGGTAAGAGGGGCAGTGCCAGGCATCAGCAGGGGCGGCTGTTGAGCTGCGTTTCAGTTCTGATTTAAATCGATGCGCAGGCAGAAAGAGCAGCGACGCAGCCTTTCACCTTGCAGATGAACTTCCGCATAACCAAGAACCATTAGCTAGGACAATCTCGAAAACATGGCTAGGAATTGACATGCACTACGTGACATTAGCAAGTACAATCTTTGTAGTGAAGTCTGGAGAAAGTATTCTGTTGAACTCAGCACATCTTGATTATTGTCCTATTGCCCCAACAGAACAATCATCTTTTAAACACCCCCCCCCCCCCCCCAAGTACAACACGATACTACTTAATTTGAAGACATGTATATTAAAATACTACCAATGGACATATGATTTGAATAAATATTCGCACGGACTGGTATATTTCTCAGTAGGTAGATCTTGCCAACTCAGGAATTACCCAACCAACTAATTGCAAATCACTGCAGTTAACTTAAATCTAAGGGGGGAAAGATGCAGACAGCATCCAATGGTATATACAAAGAATGAAACCCAGTTAATTGGTGATATTATGCACATCTTGTTCTACAGTATAGTTCAGTACTCTACAGTCTGAAGAAGGGTCTCGACCTGAAATGTCACCCATTCCTTCTCTCCAGAGATGTTGCCTGTCCTGCTGAGTTACTCCGGCATTTTGAGTCTACCTTTACTCAACAGTAGTCAGGAAAAGTAGAGTGGGACCATGGAAAACATTTGGGCTTCAGATGATGAATCCTGATGCCTTTTTTGACTGGATCAAAAATATGAAGACAGTTTGAAAATAATGAATAATTAAAGGAAAAAATAATTAAATAGAAGTTTTAAATTAACTTGAAATGCTAGAAATTAGTTAATAACTAAGATTTAGTAAAATAAAGAAAGACTATATGCACTTTTTAGATCAACAAATAAAATGGGTCACATGCATCATATGGTGCAAAAGTTCTGGGTTGGTACAAAATACATCTGACCCTCAGATCAAGATATCTGTGCTCTGCCTGTGGCGACAGTTCGGAGTCCAGTGGTGGAGTAGGAGGTCAGATGCATAAACCTCCTAACTTCTATATTTCAATGCACAGGTACAGAAGTCAGAGACAAGCGAACCCATTCATTGCAGCTAGCTGTCAGTTCACAATGGAACTGAGGGATGAAGCCAGCCCATGCTGTAGAATGTGTGGTGAATGGTGGCATAGTGATTCATTTATAAGCATACAATTATGATATTTTACTATAATGTCATTGAGGGTGCATGTTTTCAATTTGCGAAGCAATTTTTCCAGGCGCAGTTGTACTGAAATGCCCATAATATGTTCTTTTAACATTTATAAGCATTTACTTAACACAATGTTTACTGAAAATCCCTTTCCTACATCTAGGGCTGGCTGACCTGGATCAGATGTCCAGATACATGTACATGCAATCCAGAGACCCAAGTTCAAATCACATCAGCTATAGAATTGAAATTTAGATTAGTCAGATTAGATTAGTTTAATTTATTGTCATATGTACCGAGGTGCAGTGAAGGTAGACAAAAATGCTGGACAAACTCAGCGGGTGAGGCAGCATCTATGGAGCAACGAGATATGCGACGTTTCAGGTCGAAACCCTTCTTCAGTGAAAGGCTTTTTTGTTGCGTGCTATACAGTCAATGGAAAGATATACATAATTACAATTAAGCCACCCAAAGTGTACAGATGCAGATTAAAGGGAATAACGTTGAGTGCAAGGTAAAGTTGAATTAAAGATAGTCCAAGGGTCTCCAAGGAGGTAGATGGTAGGTCAGGACCTCTCTCCAGTTGGTGATAGGATGGTTCAGTTGCCTGATAAAGGCTTGGAAGAAACTTCCTGAATCTTAAGTTAGACATTTTCACCTTCTGTACCTCTTGCCTGATGGGAGAGGGGAGAAGAGGGAGTGTCCGGGGTGAGACTCGTCCTTGATTATGCTGGTGGTCTTGCCGAGGCAGCATGATGTGTAGATGGAGTCAATGGAAAGGAGGTTGGTTTGCGTGATGGTCTTGGCTGTATCCACAATTCTCTGCAATTTCTTGCGGTCATGGATGGAGCTGTTCCCAAACCATGCTGCGATGCATTCCGACAAAATGCTTACTACTGCTCATCTGCAGAGGTTGGTGAGAGTTGTTGGGGACGTGCCAAATTTCCTAATACTTCTAAGGAAGTGGAGGTGTTGGTGTGCTTTCTTGGCCATTGTTTGAATATGGCTGGCCCAGGACAAATTGCTGATGATAATTACTCCATCTCTACTTTGGCACAGCCAATGTATACCGCTTTGCTTCCTGAAGTCAATCACAATCTCCTTTGTCCTGCTGCCATTGAGGGAAAGGTTGTTGTCTTGGTACCAAGTTATGAGGTTCTCAATCTCCTTCCTGTACTCTGTCTCATTATTTGATATCCAGCACACAAAGGTGGTGTTGTCTGCAAATTGAGATGGATTTGTATTTGGCTACACAGACATTAGTGTATAAGGAGTATAGCAGGGAGCTGAGTACGCATCCTTGTGGGTCACCAGTGTTGAGGATCATAAAGAGGATGATTTGGCACCTATCCTTACTGATTGTGGTTTGTTGGTCAGGAAGTGGATTCAGTTGCGGAGGTGAGTGCTAACAGCAAGTTCCACAAGTTTGGAGATAAGCACACATTTGTAGGTTGTATAAAAATTAATAATTTTTGGACGGACATTTTTAAGATAATGTCGGAAGTTGCCAACATCCAATTGTACCCTGATTCAAAACTAATAATATTAGGAATATTAGAACAAAATCAAATATTTGCACGAAGCCAAAGAAACTTTATCGACTATGGCTTAATAATTGGGAAAAAATTAATATTAAAATTTTGGAAAGGCCCTATAACCCCAACAATTAAAATGTGGATTATGGAAATGTCGGTGACCCTACATTTGGAAAGATTAAGATTAAAATGGACAAACAAGAACTATTTACTAGAATATGGTCTCCATTCATTGACTATTTGAAGGGGCAAACCAGTTCGGCACGAGAACCTGACTGAAACCCGAATCAAGGATTAGATGAAGAATTACATTTTATAATTCACGGACATATCTCCAATGATGTATAATTAGCTGATTATTCCATTCTCTTTTAATTTTTTGGTTTATTTTCTCTTTTATTTTCTATCTATATAAAAATAAAAAAAGATATAGAAGTACAATTATTATACAATTGATAATATAAACAATATTAATAATGTATGACTACTACAAACAAAATGTTTTTTATTATGTATTTACTACTAATAAAAAATAAAAAATTAAAAAAGTTTGGAGATAAGCTTGAATAGCAGAGTTGCAGACGATGAATAGGAATGTGACTTGGGTATCTCTCTTATCCAGCTGTTCCAGGATGTAGGGCAGGGAGATGCTATCGGCCCTGTACCAGTTGTGGCAGTAGGTGAACTACAGTGGATCAAGGTGGCTTGGTAGGCTGGAGGAATGCCAACACATTTCCATGTTGGAAGGGAACATACAAATGGTGTTGTTTCTATACACTGAAATCCTCGACCCTCTTAATAATAGAGGACAGGATTTTTAGGTATCCTAGCAGCTAACCTTTGCCTATTTCATAGGTACGCTGGCAGCTAACCTGTTTTACGAGACACAATATTTATGTGACTGGACCACTTGAGTTTCTGTTAAAGTTGATGGTCCTTGTGGTGATGCTTTTGAATGTCAAGGGCAGACAAGGAGCTTAGGCCTTCTTATATTGGAGTAATTACCCAGCACTCGAAGGAGTGGCAATCCATCACAATTTGCAAATTCGCAGATTGATGAGGTGACATTAGGCTAGCGAGAACCAGGATAGTGGGGAACATCAAAACTGGGGTGCAGAAGAACGAGGTATTAGATCAGGGGTCGGCAACCTTGTTCTGCGTAGGGGCTAGGACACATGTCTGAGCGGATGGCAGGCCACATCTATATAAGAATAAGGGGTAAGCCATTTAGAATGGAGATGAGGAAACACTTTTTCACACAGAGCGTTGCGAGCCTGTGGAATTCTCTGCCTCAGAGGGCGGTGGAGGCCGGTTCTCTGGATACTTTCAAGCGAGAGCTCGATAGGGCTCTTAAAAATAGCGGTCAGGGGAAATGTGGAGAAGGCAGGAACGGGGTACTGATTGGGGATGATCACCCATGATCAGATTGAATGGCGGTGCTGGCTCGAAGGGCCGAATGGCTTACTCCTGCACCTATTGTCTATTGTGTACACCCGCCCCGGATGGCAGGCATCAAATCACATATTTACATAGATCCTGCCCCTTCGAGGACGCCACCCGGAGCACTGGCCCCTAGCTACGGGTGCTCACGAACATGGCGTACCTACGAACCATTGCGGTGGCTCAAATACTCATACTCACTCGTCCCCGGCCTATTGACAACCCCAATCTCGACAGTGAAGCCCAGACGCAGAAGGTGCGCGGCCGTGCCATGCGCAGGGTACAGTACAGCCAGAGCTCGCCGCTCAGCGCTTGGCTCTGCTCGGCGGCTCCGCCATTGCGGCTGCCAGCACAGGCCTCCTTGCGTCACCATGCCTGGGTGCCGTGGCCTCGGACGGGAGGTACCGGATATGACGGAAGTCTGCAGGCCGGATAATTACAGGGGAGAAAATACGCCTGCAGACCGGATGATTTTGGGTTACGGGCCGCATTCGGCCCGGGGCCGTAGGTTGCCGACCCCTGTATTAGATTAATGGCAGAGGGGAAGGGGCCATAGAGATCAAGGCCTCCTGTGTGTGCCTGGGCCTTGCAGGTGTTGTCAGAAGCAAGTTTGGGCGGGGTAGCGGCTGGGATCTTGGAACAAAGGACTCAGGAACAAATTAGGACATGGAGATGCCCTCCGCTCCTGGGAGGGAGATGGGATATGACAGAGCGAAGATCTGGTACGCTCAGTTTGTGGCACTCTGTAGTGAAGACCTATTTGTGCAAAAGGAGGATTACACCGACTTTTTCTATGTAAATAAACACATGGATTCAATCATGTAAACTTTTATTATTACCTTTTTTGTTGGTTGTTAGTAAGTACATTGTTTACTTTTCCATATGCCTCTTTAAGTAAAAAAATTGAAGCACGAGTAACAAATGTTGCACATGCACAATCCAATCACAAAACATTAAAACTTAAAATCTGAGGAAGTCACAAACCAGGCATATCCATTGCAACAGTAACTACCACCCCTTCATCATCCTATGCTTCTCAGCCCCATGGCCTGTTCATCCCCTTCCTGCTAACAGATTCTAGGTCTCTACCACTCAGATAGAACCCGTATTAAAACATTATATGTATTAAATTTCTGGTTTGTTTTCCACTGTTCCACCAAAATTCATGTTTCACAGAAATGCAAGGTCAATGTAGTGGTGTCATTCGCAAGATTCCTAAATGTCATCTTCCAAATTCCAAAACTCTGTCCAATTTACCCTGAGCAAATCAACTCCATTCCCTCTTATCCTTTCTACTAAATATCTCCAATTCCTACTTCCATCTGGCACATTCTCCATATCATCTTACTGTATAATCTTAATGTTATTATTTTAATCTCATACGCTTAACTATGTTTCAAGGCAATGGTCTATATAATGGGATTGCAAGAACATCTGATCAGGCACCACACATATGCAATATATAATGTGGGATTAAAGAGATAGTGCTGTTTTGGTCCATAATAGACAAGGTTGTTGGATGTGGAGAATAGAGGTAGCAGTTGTATTTCTGACGAGAGGGAAGTATGTGGCAGTGTGATCTCCTAGGGGAACAAAAAATAAATGGTCTTCATTAGGAACATGAAGTAAAATTCTGAAGTCAGTAGCTGATGCAAAACTTAAATACTGAGAATGATCGCAACAGGATGTGATTAAGTGTATCACGATTAGGTGAATCCACATGCCTGGTTTGACAGGTGTAAATACAGTACAATCTAATTTGAGGTGTGCAAAACAGAAGGTCCTGTTGATTGTTATTTACAAATCATTGAAAATAGCTGGGCAGTTAATGGTGGCAAATGACTTTATAAAGAAAGTCAAGAAATTTGGTCTAAACCTTTGCAAATCATTGATTAGTTTTCAGCTAAAATATATTCCTTTTTATTCTTGATTTGGAAAAGTTATAAACTGTATATTGTTGGATTTGTTAACAATGCATACTCCATGTTTTGTTACACATCTTGGTCCAATTGACCATTTTGTCCCTTTATTACTCTTTTAGTCTTTTATTTACATATGTTAAGGACAAAGCGTCCCTAAGGTACCAAGTGTCCTTTTGCATTGATCACAGCTTATCAGGTCTTTCATTTCGCAGTTACCATGTAAAACATTTTAAGTCGAGGGATTGTAAATAAATTTCTAATTATTAACAGGCGTTGTAAAATGTAATGTTGCAGCAGGAATTGCCCCGTCGTTTTTAGGCACACCACCTATTTTCTTTCACTTGGTGTAACGATGAACTGATCAGACCATAGAGGGAAAAAAATGTACTGCAGTTTATCTGTTCATTAACCAGCACAGCTGGTGGAATACCAGAAATGTGACTTAATTTCTTGCAAATTTTTCAGCCGCTTGAGCAACAATGCAATCTAATTTTTGACATCTTTTGGCAAAGCAATATCCACATTTAAATTTTAAATTTCTAAATTGTGTTTTCTTCCAGATTTTGCCTGTATGTCATACAAAAATTAGAACAGATCAGGTATTGTATATCTTAAAATCTGAATATATTTGTTCAAAATAATAATGTTCTTTCCATTCATGTTATTTATCTAGCTGGCGCTAATAGACATTTTTTTTTATTTTGTTGTCTTTATGTTAGGATAGCAAACAAAATATGGAACAAATGGCAATAATGGAATTGTGGATTTTTTTCCCCCTTTCTAATAAGGAAGGATAGTGGAGAAAATACACTAAATCTGCAACAGCTTTGGCTTCATACTATTACCTTTGCTGCTAAGTTAGAAATTTATGGGTTTAAGAATTAAAAAAAACAGAATTAATAGTAAGGTTCTTGGTTACTTGGTCCTCCAAAATATTCCAACTGGAATTTAAATTGGAGGTGGAGAAGGGAGGGGTTAAGCCAGAGAGGGTTATTGGGAAGAAAGTGCCACTTTAAATTTAGTTGCATCTGGCTAGGCAACTGTGGCTTGAAACCACCATACAGCCATACAGTAAAAAATAAAGAACACAACATGGAGTAGAAATTCAACATAAAACATAAAAAATCCCCTCACACCAGGATCAAAGTTTCCCGCTGTGAGGGAAGGCACCAAAGTCAGTCTCTTCCCCTGATGTTCCCCACTGTACACCCGTGGTCGGGGCCTCCCCGAGCCCTCTGCAGTCGCCGCTACGGGCGGCCCGATGTTCAGGCCCGCTCGGCGGATGATGCAAGTCCGACGTCGGGGCTGGGGGACGTCCTCAGCGGCCTGGACCTCGAGTCGGCCACCTCCTACCGAAGTCCGCGGCTCGCAAAGTCCGCAGGCCACGCCGGGTGGAGACACAACGCTGGAGGCCCTCGGCAAAGGGCCCCAGGACTCCATGGAGTTCAGTGCCGCTCGCGTTGGAAGCTCTCCCAACCAGAGTTCTACGATGTTGGACCAGCGGCCCAAAGCTCCGGAGCTCCAACGGCAACCCAGGTAGTTATCGCCCGCTTCGTGGTGACTCCAGCGCCACCGCTGTTGCAGCTCTGATCCGGCTCCCGGTCCCCGGTAGGGAAGGACGCTCAGATCCAGGAGGTAGGCCACAAGGTGGGGAGCGAGGACGCAACTCGGAGAAATAGTCGCGTCCCCGCCAGGAAGCGACTGGGAGTTAGTTTCCCCCTTACCCTGCCCCCCTCCCCCACATATAAAAGTTAAAGTTTCACCCCAAGACAGACTTTTTTTTTTTTTTAATATTTTTTTATTAGAAGTAATCAATTTACAATGTTTAAAACAGATTTACTAACATCAACTTAATTCAATATTTATACAAATAACACATTGATAATTATTATCTTCTATTTTTTTTGGAAATAAAGATAGAAAAAGAATAGAGCAGTTATAAATCAATAAAGATGTGATTAAATAATAATTTGATTATATATAAGAAAAAAGAGAAAAGAAAAAAAAACAAAAAACAAAGACCACTAACAAAAAGGTGAAAAAATATTATATATATATATAAATGAAAAACAACAAAATATATTGTAAATAAAACTATTACAAATGATAATATCAATAGAGACATGCATATTAATCCTAGTATGAAAATGAATTATTCTCATCAAATCCCGTAGGGTACCCGTCGAGCTGTGATGCCAAGAACAGCTACTTCTCTAAATACTGTATATATGGAGACCATATCTGTTCGAAGGAATTATATTTGTCCAATAGGACAAATCTAATTCTTTCTAAATGTAACGTCTCCAACATCTCTGCTGCCCACATTTTAATTGTGGGGGATAATGTTCCCTTCCAAAATTTCAATATGATTTTTTTCCCTATTATCAAACAGTAATCAAAGAAATTTCTTTGATTTACTGTAAGTACCAAATTTGAGTCCGGAATTCCAAATATTATTAACTTTGGGTCAGGGTCCAATCTAACTTTAAGAACTTCAGAAATAACTTAAAAAATTTCTGTCCAGTAATAATTCAATTTGGGACATGTAACAAAACTATGTATTAAATTTGCTTCTAACTTCTTACATTTATCACAAATAGAGGAGAGATTGGGAAAGATACTATTTAATTTAGTTTTCGAATAATGTAATCTATATAATACTTTAAATTGTATCAATATATGTCTGGCATTTAACGAACACCGATGTATTCGTTGTAAACTTTCTTCCCAATTTTCTTTTGTTATAGATAATCCAATTTCATTTTCCCATGCTTGACGATATGTTTCAGTTATTGGATTCTCCTTATCCAAAATAATGTTATATATATAAGCTATTACTTTTTCTGTATTTGGGTGCAAGTTAAACAGTTCATCTAATAATCCTGGTTCTTTATTTTTATAATCTTGTGTATTAGATTTAATATAATCTCTAATTTGTAAGTACCTAAACAAGTGTTGTGGAGACAATCCGTAGATATCTTGTAACTCCTGGAATAAAAGAAATGTTCCTTTTCTATAAAGGTGCTCTATCCTTTTAATTCCTAAATCGTCCCAATGTCTAAACCCCCCCATCTAATATAGAGGGTTTAAATAATGGGTTATTCATAATTGGTAGTCTAAGTGAGAGATTATCTAAATGTAAAGTCTTAACTATTTGTTTCCAAATGCGTCTATTATTATAAATTATAGGGTTGTCCCTATAAATTTTTTTTTGTACTTCCTTTGGGGCAAAGAGAATCGAGCCTACGTTGAAAGGTAAACAGTCTTCCTTTTCCATCTTTAACCACATTGGTTCATGATCCATATTTACCCACCAGAAATTCATATTCTTAATCTGGACAGCCCAGAAATAATATAAAAAATTTGGAAGTGCTAATCCTCCATTTATCTTAGATTTACATAAATGTTTTTTACTTATTCTATGATTTTTATAGTCCCAAATAAAACTATTAACAATATTATCTATTTTTTTAAAAAAGGTTTTCGGGAGAAAAAAAGGAATAGCCTGAAACAAATATAACAATTGTGATAGAAAAACCATCTTTATAGCATTTATTCTACCAATCATAGATATAGGAAGTGTTTTCCAATATAAAATATTTTTTCTAAGTTTATCTAGTAGTTGAGGATAATTAGATTTAATTAATGAGTTATAGGATTTAGTTACATTAATTCCTAAATATTTAAATTTGTCTGTAACTATTTTTAGTGGGTATTGTTGTAATATATTTAAATTTATTCCAGTTATAGGCATAATATCACTTTTGTTCCAATTAATCCTATATCCAGAAAATGTGCCAAATTTAGTTATAACATTAAACAGCTTGGGAATACTAATTTCCGGTTTTGTAATATAAATCAAAACATCATCTGCATATAAAGATATTTTATTAGTTGTTGTGTCAGTATTATAGCCATATATTTCAGGTTCAGATCTAATTCTTTCCGCCAGAGGCTCTATCACCAAAGCAAATAATAAAGGCGATAACGGACATCCCTGTCTGCATCCCCTAGAGAGCTTAAATTTAGCTGATAGTATATGATTAGTTAAAATTCTTGCAGTAGGATTCGAATATAGAATTCTTACCCATTTACAAAATCTATCCCCCAATTGAAACTTTTCCATTATATTAAATAAATATAACCATTCCACCTGATCGAATGCCTTTTCTGCATCTAACGATACAACCGCTAATTCCATGTCTCGTACTCTTTTTGAATATATAATATTAAACAAGCGTCTAAGATTATGGGATGAATAGCGTTTTGGAATAAAACCTGTTTGATCGTAATGTATTAATTTAGAGATCACCAGACTTAATCTCCGAGATAAAACTTTAGTTAATATTTTTTGGTCTGTATTTAGAAGGGCAATCGCTCTATATGATCCAGGATCTTCCAAATCCTTGTCTACCTTAGGAATGAGTGTAATTGTGGATTCATTTAAAGATTCTGGTAATTTTCCTTGTTCATATGCATATCTATACACTGTATGTAATCTTGGGAAATCAGATCTTGAAATCTTTAATAAAATTCTGCACTCAGGCCATCAGGGCCCACAGCTTTTCCATTCTTTAACGAACCAATTGATTCTTCAATATCTTTTACTGATATTTCAGCATTTAACAAGTGTCTACCTTCCTGATCTAAACTATTAATTTGACATTCTTGTAGGAATGTTTCCATACCATCTGTTTGTCCTGTTAATTTCGATGAATAAAGATTTTGATAATATTGTAGAAATCTGTCATTAATTTCTTTTGGTATAGTCAATATATTTCCATGCGCAGATCTAATTCTATGTATCATTTTTTCATCTTCTAATTTTCTAAGTTGTCGTGCTAGCTATTTTTGTGGTTTGTCTCCAAATTCAAAATGCACTTGTTTGGTTTGTTGAAAAAGTTTAATGACTTGGTTAGAATATATTTTATTTAGTCTATATTTTACTATTGCAATTTTATTACTTAACTCTTTAGAAGGATGTTTTATATTTTTGCTATCTAGTTGTTTTATCTCATTTTCTAACTTTTGTTCCATCTTTCGATTTTCTTTATTAAAATATGCTTGTGCTGATATTATTGCACCACGCATAAATGCTTTAAATGTATCCCAAAGTAGCGATGGTGAAATTTCAGGTTTGTTATTAGTTTCAAAAAATAATTTAATCTGTTCCACCACATGTTTACAACAGTCCTTATCCTTTAATATCTGGGGATTAAATCTCCAAGTAGTAGTTTTATTAAATATATCTTTTAATTTTATCTTGAATGTTAGTGGCGCATGATCTGAAATAATAATATTGTGATATTTTGCATCATACGTAAAAGGAAGTAGTTTTGAATCTATTAGAAAATAATCTATCCTCGAGTAAGTTCCAAATACGGGCGAGAAAAAGGAATATTCTCGTCCGGATGGATTATCTAATCTCCAAATATCCTTAACATTAGATGTATTAATAAAATAATTTATAAGTTTACTTGATTTAGAGGCAGCTTTCCTTTTGGTAGATGATCTGTCTAGATAGTTATCTAAAGTGCAATTTAAATCACCCCCAATTATTAAATTATATTGAGTGGATATAGGAATATTATTAAATATTTTCTTAAAAGACAGACTTTTAACGGACTAAAAATAAAAAAAGATGTAAAAACAAACGGGCTGCAGGCAGAGGCTGCTATCAGTGCAGCGCCTCCTAGATCCTGACGGTGAGCGTTTACGTGAAGAAGGCCCACCAGTGCACATACGCATCAATCTTCAAAGCAGCGGCGTGAAATCACAGTAACCACAGTCTAAGTAATATAGTAAGACTCAGAAGACTAGAACGGCCAGATGATCTTTGCGATTATGAGGGCCGGGAGCGGAGAGCAAGTAATCGCTCACCAAAACGCCTCATAAAATAAAGATCAAACTTCAAACTGGTAAGTTCTCGTTTAATCTTACTATTTTACTTCAGAGTCACGTGAGAAATTCCGTGAAGATTTCAAAGCTCTGTGATTTCATGCTGTAGATCCAGTTCCATACGACACACTGCTTCGGTTGACACAGGATAAACAAATAATGTATTGAACATTGTTTGAATTATACAAATTAATGTCTTAATAACAAAAGAAGCAATAACAACCCCTCTCTCCCAGGGGGAATTTACAAACAGAACCCAAAATAGCATGCCCAAATCCTTCCATAGTGAGGATAGGTTTGTTATAAAACCGTTGAAAGTCCCTTCACCGGACCATCCTGCGGCCCTGAGGATTTGGTCTAAAGGGGCGTCTAGTGCCCTCGCTGCGGATGTTGATACCGCCCTGGTGGAGTGAGATTTAAACACATCAGTGTCTACTCCAGCACAATCCAAAACCTGTTTCAGCCACCTAGAAATGGTCTGCACCGACACCTTTCTATGAGGTTTTTTGTGACTGATGAGCATCGTTGTTTTGGAGCCACTAAGACTCTTGGTGACCTAAATATATTGACGTAGGTGCGTAACTACACATAGTCGGCAGTCAATGGGGTATGCTCTAGAGCTCATTTTGGTCCCGGACGTCCCTGGCCTGCTTTGTGTGATTAGATCATATACATAAAACGTAATATTTTTTACAGAAAATTCATTCTGTCCAGTCATAACTTTTGCAATGTCTGGACCCGTTGCGCTGAAATGAGCACCATGAGCATGACCACTTTAAGTGTTAGTTTTTGGAAGACAGCGATGTAATCGGAGCCTATTGACGAAGCAGTGTGAGAACTATGCTCACATCCCAGATTTGCGTATATCTAGGTCTAGGAGGATTCTTGTTAAAATATCTTTCATGAATCAGGACACCAATGGATGAGATCCGACAGAATGTTGTCCCGACTCCTGCCATAAATAGGAGGACAATACACTCCTAGCACTATAAATGGCATTATAACTCAATTGCTCGTCAAAGTGTAATGTAACAAGGAACTCCAATACATCAGGTATGCCTGCAGTGTGATAAGACATATTTGACTAAGCAGAGCATCTCCCATTTTTTATACGAGATACGTATTGTTTTTTAGTACTATCCCTCCAGGCCATAGTTATCACATCCACGGTCCGCCTCGATAGTCCACCCCCAGCAATGGTCTCGTCGGAATCTGCAAATTAACAGATGAATACGATCATGGAAAGGGTGACTCTTTCCTGTCACAGGGTGAACCAACAAGTTGCTGCATTTGGGGATAACCAAGAATGGCTGTGTCATCAGTCTCAGAATCAATGGTAACGATGGTTGTGTGGCCCAGTCGGGGACTACCAAATGCCTGAAGCGGAGCCCTGCTCAATTTTGGTGAGATATTGACTGATAAGACAGAAAGGGGGAAAGCGTAAAAGAGCATACCTCCCGAATGTAGCTGGAATGCATCCACTGCTACTGCCCCTGGATCCGGTTCCTATGAGACGTATTTAGGTAAACGATGATTTAGCCTGGATGCAACAGATCTATGACAATCGTTTTAAAAAACATTTGGATTCAACATCCATTCTGTGTTGTCTTTAAATTTACGTGGCCTGGTGTCTGCCACCACGTTATCTCTACCTAGTAGGTAGATTGCTGAGACTCGGATGTTCCTAGCAATACACCAGTGCCAGATGAGGTTTAGCCAGATTATCATATGATAATGACATAATTCCACCCATGTGATTAATATATGCAATTGCTGTGGTATTGTCAATCTGGAGCTGAACATGTAAATCATGCATTTGTTGAACAGTACTCTTTTTTTTGGGCCATAGAATGCCCCCAACGATTCCAAATAGTTTATCTCATGCATCTGTAGGATGAATGCCTCTTGCATACTCCATCTGCCGCTGTGGCTGGAATTGTTATCAGTGGCTCCCCATCCCGAAACACTCAGTTTGTAAAGCAGCTGAAGGTTGTTCACTCAGAATATTACGAGAACAACATGAGACATTTGTTATCCACCTTTGCAACTCGGTGATAGTTTGGACTGTCAACTGCTTCGGTCTATCGAAATGACCTGCATGTTTTTTGAGTGCCTGTTCCTTATCTCGTTGCACATTCTGATGGTGTAGAGGCCCAAATTGCACTCCAGAGAAGGCTGCTATTAATTTGCCAATAACATTAGCCACTCGTTGGATGGAGGGTTGCCGTTTTTCTACCAGATTGCTGCAGGCCTAATTTCCAAACTTTTGGCCGTAGGCAGAGTCACTGACATGTCGGTTGAATCAATGGTGAACCCCAATAGTCAATGACTCTTAGATTACATCAATTTGGATTTAGTTTGGATGAATGAGGAATCCCAACCTCTCGAACATATGTTTGATAATTGAAACAGAAAATTCAGTTGCCTCCTGAGTGTTGCCTACGATCAGAACATCATCCAAGTATGCCATCATAAGTAATTCTGAGCACGGAGTTGTCCCAATACTGGTTTCAACAATTTTCGTAACAAGCTAGAGCTGAGGTTTACCCATTTGGCAAAGTTGTAACTGCCACAGCTGTCTCATCCAACTAATTTTCAATATATTCAGTAATTGTAATGAATTGGTACTGAATAATATGCATTTTTCAGATCTATACTTGCCATGTAACATCCTTTGGAAACCAGTTGCTTAGCAGTACTGAAAGTTTCCATTTTAAAGTGTTTACACTGGACATAGGAGTTCAGTCGGGCTAGGTCTAGAATGACTCGACATCCAACACCCTTCTTTTGTTGGGGAATATATTAGTGCTGAGGCTGATGAGCCGTTCTTTCAATTATCCCTTTTTTGAATGATGTTTCAATTTCATTTACCTGTAACGTTTCTGGTTTTGAAAACACCAATTCTCGACTTGGTGTATGTTGTGAGTGGATGTAATTCAAAGCTAAACTAAATTCGAAACCCCTGAATACTGTCCAGTATAAACGCCTCTGATGTTATGCAGTACCATTTATTGTAGAACAATTGCAATCTACCCCCTACTGGTGACTGGTCTCTAGAGAATATGGCCTGGACAAGTCCAGCTGCTCGTACCGCCTTGGTTGCTGGATTATTTTGCCTCCTAATTTTGCTGGGGATGTGCACTGGTGCATGCCAATGGTGTAGTAATGGGAGCTTGCCCCGCACCAGCGTCTGTGACCCATCTGAAGGGGTATGGTTAATGAGGTGGCATCCTGCTTGTCGAATGTGATTTGATAAGGCCGACAGTCTTCACCTCGCCATCTAAGTCCTTGACTTGCTTTGCCAGATCTTCACCAAACAACAAGTTTGGTGGCTGTATGTTGGATGATCTGCACAGTGCTGCAAATTTCGGATTCAAAGTTGACTTGATGTCGTTTTTCATCAGGCAGTTGATCTCAAAGTGGGCGTTACACAGCAGGGCTAACATCTCCACTGTGTGTCTGATAGTGGTGCCACTTCGACTGACCGCCCAAATGCCATTATGCCTGATCCGATTAGTTTTAAGGCTTTCTGCAGCCTTCGTTCGTGCAGTCCCATGGTTGCACCCATTTGCCCCAGGATAGACTGGTTCACAGTGGGCACTCTGAGTGATGCACAACTTACAGGTGTCTCATATCGTTTGGATGTTTCATCCATTGTTAATTCTTGGAGCTGGTGAAAGGTCATGTAATTAATGTTTCTGGCCAGATTTTTGCTTCACCAGTTCTTGCCGGTATGGCGAATTTGCATGCCACGTCCGGCACACCTGGAGCTAAGCTCTTGTGCTTTGGGGTATGCTCCTCTGCTATACCACCAACTTCAGGGTCAGTATCATACTGCCCTGGCTCTCCCTGCTCATGCATAAGGGAGGTATCATGCAGCCCCTGACATGGCGTTGCTGGTATGGGCCCCCATGCAGACCCACGGACGTATGCTTACTCTTGTTGGTACAGGTCTTCCCTGTATAGACCTGTGCCGGAGGCTGTTGCTGTGGGCTGCTGGGGTAACCCAGGAGTATAGAACTCTGGTTGGAACACCTCATGATGGAGTATCTTTCCCATGAGGTGCTCCATTTTGTTTAGACATCCTCCATGGTGGGAGGTGAGTTCCCTTGGTCTGACTCATCAGAGTCCACAGGCCTTAGTGATTTTCCTTTTGGCCTTTCTGCTGACTGGAGTGGCCATGGTGCTCTATGGCACCGGAGCCGCTCCCGCTAATTGAACTGTTGGCAGTTCAGGAGCTGGCGTAAGCGCCCACCCGCTGACTGCAGTCCCGTGGTCAATTTTATTGACTTACCCGGCGGCACGACTCGACCTCCCTTTACCAGATTTGTCCATGTCCCTGCTGGCTCCTGAAAGCAGCCTTACAGGACCTTGGGAATGTTTGCAGCGTAGTTAAAATTTACCTGCGCGTTTTCACTTACCGCTGGTGGAGCTGCGCTCTCCAGCCCTCACGTGACTCCGAAGTAAAATCTTAATTCAAGTTGGTGTTTCAGTGCAGCATTTCAAGGAACAGTGCATTGAAGGAAGTGGTGCTTACAGATGAAACCTGAAAACAAAGACCCTGTACCCCTACTGGTGGACGTGAAAGCTGGCATTTCTCACCCACCGTGCTCAATCGCATGACCAAATTACCGCTTACTCTTACACCTCGCTGTACACAAAATGATTTGTATTGCCAACAGTTATTATATTAAGATGGTTATTTCCTCTATTATCAATCAACTTTCTCCTGGGGGTTTACATTTTTTTACAGGTTGTTACCCGGTTATGAATGTAGGACTTATCAAAAGCACTTGACTGTTAAGAAAGAACAATTACTAAAGGTGGAGAGAGGAAGCTAGTTCTGACATTTGTAGGAATGAACTTATGTACATACATCATACTTTTAAACTAAATAATATAATGGGAGCTTGTTCATGTGTGGCAGTGTTCATATACGAATATGGTGGAGAGGGTACAGAGAATATTTACAACGATGTTGCCAGGGCTAGATGGGTCTGAGCTACAGGGAGAGGTTCAGTGGGCTGGGAATCTATTCCCTGGAGCACAGGAGGATGAGGCGTGATCTTATTGAGGTGTAATAAATCATGAGAGGAATAGATTGGGTAGATGCACTGAATCTCTTGCCCAGAGTAGGTGAACCGAGGATCAGAGGACTTCGGTTTAAGGTGAAGAGGAAAAGATTTAATAGGAATCTGAGGGGTAAATTTTTCACAGAATGGGTGGTGGGTGTGTGGAACAAGCTGCCAGAGGAGGTAGTTGAGGTAGGCACTATCCCAACATTTAAGAAACAGTTAGACAGGTACATGGATAGGACAGACTTGGAGGGATATGGACCAAACGCGGGGAAGTGGGACTAGTGTACGAAGGACATGTTGGTGGGTGTGGCCGTTGGGCCGAAGGGCCTGTTTCCACACTATATCTCTATATCTATCTATGAATAAATATTACTGAGTTCAAAAGTATGACATATGCATACATTCATTTCTACAAATGGCAGAATTAGTTTCCTCACCCTGCACCTTTAGTAATTGTTCTTTCTTATCAGTCATATGTGCTTTTATTGTATTCACTACAACACTGGTGAGGTATGGTTACCGTATCGAGTGAGTATTTTACTACTTATGGACAAATTCAACTTAAGAACATCTGTAAGAATGGAATCCATTCATTACTCAAGAACAGCCTATATTCCCAAGAGATAGTTGATTGACAATATATATATATATATATATATATATATATAAATGAAACAAGTATACAAGCCAGAGGTACACATCCAGAACAGATAATCTCCTCTGCCTGCACATGATTCATATCCCTACATTCCTTGCATATTCATGTGCCAATCTTAAAGCCTCTTCTATGCCCCTATCATATGTGCCTCCATCACCACCCCTAGCTGTACATTCCAGGCATTCACTTGCCTTGCAGATCTCCTTTAACATTATCCCTCTCACCTAAAGGTGACGTGCCTCAACGCCTGTCGACCAGTGGCACGAACATCTGTGGTGATGAAGTGCTTTGAGAGGCCGGTTATGATTAATATCAACTCCTACCTCAACAAGAACCTCAACCCACTACAATTTGTCTACCGTCACAACAGGTCAACGGAGGATGCGATCTCACTGGCTCTCCACTCCGCACTGGATCACTTGGACAAGAAAAACACTTATGTCAGGCTGTTGGTTATAGTCTACAGCTCAGCGTTCAATACCATCATCCCCTCTAAGCTGGTTACGCGAGGAGGTGATTTGGAGCTCTGGTCCAAACACACAAACTCGTGAGTTTTATCATCGTTTGGATTTTGGTGGAGGTACAGCGGTACATTTAAACATCCTTGTGTATCGCTGCGACGCTGCAGAGATTGGTTTTAAAAGTTTCTCCATATTTTGGGGCTGCGAGCAATATTATCAACAAACTGCGCAGCTCCATCTACTGTGGCTGGTAACTTACCAGGAAACTGGTGCACCGAAAGGGGGAGAACAACTTTCTGGACCTTTACACCCGCATCCGGAACAACCCCCCATTACTGCCTCGTTGTTGCTGACCAGGCTTTTGTGCGGTGTGGGAGGTTTTCTGCACCGTTTCAACCTTCTTCTGCAGCCTTGGAACCTGGAGCTGATGGAGCCTGCTTTCTCTTGGCAAGACCGGCGGAGATAGGAGGCTTCCAACAACAATGACATACAAAATAAACGGATCCTTGACGGCCCCCATTCCCTTTGCAGAGTAGTACAACAGGGCTGCCCCTTGTCAGGCCACTGTATGCCATCTGCGTGGAGCCATACCTTAGTCAGCTGCAGAGGAGGTTGACGTGCATGGTTCTATGCGAGCCGGACATGGAGGTGGTTCTCTCGGTCTACGCCGATGACGTGCTCCTAATGGTCACTGACCCCGTCGACCTGCAGAGGATGCGCGAGTGCCAACGAGTCTTCTCAGCTGCCTACTCTGCCAGGATCAACTGGGGGAAATGTTCTGGACTCTTGATGGGTCCCTGGCAGGTGGACTTCCTCCTGGAGGCGATCAGGTTTTTCACGTGGAGCACCACGCACATCCTCTACTTGGGAGTTCTGCTGAGTCCTGTTGCGGAGACCTGGCCAGCAAACTGGCTGGAGGTGAAAGTCGTCACCCGGCTGGGGCGCTGGTCGGATCTCCTCAGTGCTTTCCTACCGGGGCAGGGTGTGCTCTAGTACAGATTGACCACATTGGTCCCATCAGCCACCTTTGTTGGGATCATCCAAAGAAGTTGGTGGACCTCTTCTGGGGCAACGGAAAGCACTGGGCCTCTGCAGCGGTCCTGAGTCTCCCGATCGAGGAGAGTGGTCAGTCGCTGGTGTGCATTAGAGAAAATATAAAGATCTAATTCAATGGTCCTGCAATCTCCTCTCTTGCCTCACTCCATAAATTGGGATAGATCCCATTAGGCCCTGGGGATTTGCCACCTTAATGCTCTTCAAGAACCCCAACGCCACTTAATTATTAGTATGGGTCACACTGATCTCACTATCTCTCATGGCCTCCTTGGTGAATACAGATGCAAAGTACACGTTTACTCCATGTTCTGACTCCAAGCATAAATTCTCTCCTTTATTCTTGAGCTGTTCTACCTTGTTGCCCTCTTGTTTTTAATATATGTATCAAAAGCCTTAAGGGCCTGTACCACTTATGCAATTTTTTTGGGCGACTTGCATCATAGTCGCAGCAGGTCACCGAAAATGTTAAAAAAGTTTTTAAAATCCAGTGGTGACCAGAAAAAGGTGACGACTCTTTGGGTGACTTCTCACGAGCATACAGGCGTCACCCCACGACATGTCACTTAGGATTTTCTTTATTCCTACTCACAAATTACCATCACCATTCTGGTGTTCCATTCCAGGTCTGCTTATCGTGATGAAAAGTCATCAATCTGAAAGATTAGCTCTGTCCCTTTTTCCAATGTAGTTGCTTAACCTGCTAAATTTTCACAGCATTTTCTACATACTCTATATAGTATTTGTATTCACTTGATTTAAAACCACATAACTCGGTTGTTATATTTTCTAACCCAAGGAACTGGAAGAGAGTCTGCAGCAACTTCTTGCAACCAAAATAGCTGTTTACATAATGACGTTTTTAATAGTGACTGTGGCTTGGGCATCGCATATCAGGTAAATATTGTTTTTTGCACTGCACTGCATTTTAAATGTTATCACTGCATTTTACATGTTATCTTAAGGGAAAGCAAGTGATTGTGCTAAGCAGACGGTTGTTGTGAGTGCAGGTACTCTTATTTCTGTAAGTTATACCAAACCGCCTTGTACTCATTGTTCAGGACTCACCAAGGAATGAATATGATGACATAATATTTTTTGACTTGGAATCATTTCCTGATTATATTTTATTAAAAAAATCATATTGCATTTGAATATCAACTAATTTTTAAATATTCATTTTTGTATAGATTGTTCCAAGTGATTGAACAAATAGATGACGTTCTTGCCCTTCTCAACTTGGTGAGTATAAAATGTTCATGACAATTTGCCTTGGAATATCTCATGAACTGAAATAAACCAAGCATTCCTCACTGTGGTGATGAAATGCCAACAACTTGGTTTAATTGGTTAGATATGATTCTTCTATATTACACATTAACACATTTCCCAGTATGGTCATTGCACTTTTGTATATTTGATATTACATTTGATGTAAGACATAGTAAATGACTATAGATTTCATATTGATCTCTCACAATGGTGTGTCATTATACCACAGAAATGAGGAAGGCTCCAGGTTGAATACTCTAAAACCCCTGCCTCACGGTGCGAGCGGCCCACGAGTGACCCTGAGTTTAAAACAAATTAAACTCGTGCTAATCACGTACAATTAATGTAGCGGGAACATGGACGCAACTTAGCTACTCGTGGCGCTAACGGCTAGTACCCGGGACACTTGTTAACTCTTGAAAAATTTTAAACATGTTTAAAGATTTCCACGAGTCAAATTTACTCTTGAAGTTAGAATTTGAAACATTTAAACTTGTTGTAAGAATGTAGTGGCCCGTGAGTTTACCGTAGTGACTCTTGAGTCTACCGTGGGTTTGGCCTGAGTGCCAGAAGTGAAATGTTGACGATTAGTCAGATCTTAATGGAAAATGAATGAATGAATGGATGGATGGATAGGGGTCTGAAATTAATGGATACTTTCGATGGGAGAGAGCCACCGATGAAGCTGAAGGTACAGAGCGAAGATGGGGGCTTAAGCATTGATGGGAAGGGTTAACACCGGGCAGGACGCGTGAAAAGTAACCATACCGAGGGAATTCCCACGTATATGAAGCAGAGAGAAACGTGAGTTCCACATAGATTATGTTTGAGCCAGCGAGGAGACATTTCTTCAGATAATGATTTTACAATGTGAGGTGACATTATAAGCCATGGGATATAGACACAAAATGCTGGAGTAATTCAGCGGAGCAGACAGCATCTCTGGAGAAAAGGAATTGGTGATGTTTCGGGTCGAGACCCTTCTTCAGACTGTTTTTTTGCTGTGCTGTTGCCGTACCTCTGGAGAGAAGTAATGGGTCTCAACCCGAAACGTCACCCATTCCCTCTCTCCAAAGATGCTGCCTGTCCCACAGAGTTCATCCAGCATTCTGTGTCCATCTTCGCTGACGAGGAACCGTGTGTGCCCTTTGCAAGTTTTTGCTCTCACACACAGATAGCAGCGGATTATTAGGGGAAGAAACTCGCATTCATGCTGCACAAGGTGATTGACCACCTGCCCCCCGCTACTCAAGGAGCTTGTGCTGAGCGGAGCTTCAACTGGGGCAGACTTTACCTGCTAGGGTGGTTGGAGCTGCTGGACCTCGGTAGCAACCTGTTGACCAGGGTGCCTCGCATGCTGTCCAACTGCACCCAGACCCTACGCGTCTTCAACCTCACTCGCAACCAGATCTCCAAGCTGACCAAGGACTTCCTGCGGGACGTGACCTGCCTGCAGTACCTGGATCTCAGCTACAACAACCTGAAGACCATCCAGGCCTCCAGTTTCCTGGACAGCGCCATCAAACGCCTTCGGGAGCTGCGGCTAAGCGGCAATCACTTTCTCTGTACCTGCGATGCCAGGTGGTTCGTGTGGTGGATCAATCAGACCACGGTCTACATCTCTCGCCTGGTCACCGATGTCCCCTGCACCTCCCTCAAAGCCCACCGCGTTGTCTTGGTGGACCTGCACTCCTGCGGGTTGGACTACCTGGGTATTGGCCTCTACACTTTCTCCGCCTTGATCGCCCTCTTGCTCCTCTATTTGATACTTAAAACAGGCCTTCATTCACGGTGGTGCAGCGGTAGAGTTGCTGCCTGACAGCAAATGCAGCGTCGGAGACCTGGGTTCGATCCCGACTACGGGTGCTTTCTGTACTGAGTAAGTTATCTCCATGACCTGCGTGGGTTTTCTCCGAGATCCCCCCACACTCCAAAGACGTACAGGTTTGTAAGTTAATTGGCTTGGTGAATGTAAAAATGTCCATAGTGGGTTTTTGGATGGTGTTAGTGTGCGGGGATCGCTGGTCGGCACGGACTCGGTAGTCCGAATATCTGATGGCTCTGTATCTCTAAACTAAACTAAACTAAACTAACAGGGGAGAACACTGGACCTTCTTGGTCAGTTTATTATTTTACACTTCTATACAGATCACGGAGTGTGAAATAAAGCTGCCAAGCCGAGGTCATGCAAGAAACGGAGGAAAACGGGAGACGATTTTATTCAGCAACTCCGTTCTGGCAGAACATCTATCCTGTGTTAAGAAACCTAACTTTCAGGGGATTTAAATCTTGAGTTCAACCTCTACCTGAATTTAATCGATTTACAAAAGCTTTGAAGTTCTCCCTGCAGTCTATTTCTTAAACACCTTTATGTTTTGCGCTTTTTTTGACAGCCAAGTACTTTAAATGCCATTTATTGCATTGTAGCAATGATAGGCAACGATTTGATAAAAGGTTAAACCTATTTTTTTTGTTTGCAAACACATTACATGACAAGAGAAGCATGCAGCTACATAAGAGACACGGAGAAGCTGATCATCGGGGCAGTTCTGTCCACGGTCATGGGAGGCTTTTTATAGTAAAAATAAAACTGCATATTTATCCATGTGATGATTTTTCCACACGTCGGTAGTCGTTGTTGGCTCAAGAGTAATTAGAAGTAAACGGTAAACGTAGACATACACTTGGGAACTCGTTTAAACTCGTGAACATAAACTTGGAATCTCATAGATAACCACGAGTTTGTTTTTTTCTTTCACTCAGGATCACTCGTGGGTAGACTTGCACCGTGAGACAGGGCTTTAACTATGCTGAGTTAGTTGATTGGAGCTTTGATAGTAATAATAAAGGGCACTACAGTTAGTCACTGCATCCAGGTTTGGGAACATTGTCTGTTACTCTGCTACTAATCTCACCCACAGTATGAAAACATAAGTGATTCCGGTTATATTACGTCTGCCTGCATAATCATGCAAAGCAATCCCTCCTGACAAAACGATTGGATAAGAATATGTCATGACCAATCAATACCCTGCTTTCATGGAGAAGCAAGTACATACTTCCCAAGCACCAACCTTCTTGATCCAAGTGTAATAAAAAGGAATTGCAGATACTTGTTTCCGCCAATGATAGACACAAAATGCTCGAGTAACTCAGTGGGTCTGGCAACATCTTTGGAGAAAATGAATAGGTGACGTTTCGGGTCGGGACCCTTCTTCAGGCTGATTGTAGTGGAGAAGGGTGAAGGGACTGGAAAAGAGAGGAAAAAACAGCAAAAGTTTTGGAGAAAAATGAAATGCATAGAACAAGTACTAAAACATGTCAGAGAGGCACTTCATGACCTCGTCTCACTCATCGGGAAAGAGGAAGCCAATCCAAGTATTGTTATGTGATTGTTTTCAAAGAAGGAGACTGGTTTCCATATTTACAGACAGGTCTCCCTTTTGTCTCACAGAAAAGGTCAACACAACTATCTCCTCCCAGTCACCAGGGATTTCCTTCTATAATGTCAGTGCAGATCCATTCATCAAGACATACAATTAATATGATCTTCACCACACAGCTAATCCAACAAAACATAGAGTAAAGGATCAGCCACTGTACATGGCATTTCCAATAGCTCAACTGCCTTTGATTCCATCAACTACGGAAGAACCACTCTCAAATTAGCCTACGCTCAGAACCTAGTGGCTATTCCATGTCTGCTACCCAAGATGTGCAAGGCAAATTACGACCAATTCCAGGTCATTTACACACCCCGTATTTGAGTCAAGCAAAGGTATGTCAACACAACAACCTTCTTCTGAATTTCCCTTGCTATTATGCTGCTCAAGTCCTCAACTGACCAATCACCAACAATGTATTTTATATGTAATGCACCCCCAGTTGGAGTGCATCTATAGGATGAACAGAAATTGTTCAATCTTTCAATATGTCTGTGCACATGTGGAGGCTGAGCTCCAAATGATCATTGACATCTTCACCTAAATATATGTGGATGGGCTTTATACTAAACATTCAGGAAACTGTACTAACCTGTTCCTACTATACCTCCTCCAACCTCATCTACTGCATCCGCTGTTCCAGGTGTCAACTGCTCTACATCAGTGAGATTAAGCGCAGCTTCGCTCAACCTCCGCTCAGTTCGCAATAACCAACCTGATCTCCCGGTGGCTCAGCACTTCCACTCCCCCTCCCATTCCAAATCCGACCTTTCTGTCCTAGGACTGCTCCATGGCCAGAGTGAGGCCCACCGCAAATTGGAGGAGCAGCACCTCATATTTTGCTTGGGTAGTTTATACCCCAGTGGTATTAACATTGACTTCTCCAATTTCAGGTAGTCCTAGCTTTCTCCCTTCTTCCCCTCCCCCTTCCAGCTCTCCTACATCCTATGCCCCTTCCTTTATTTTTCCCGCCCCCACCCCTGAAGAAGGGTCTCGACCCGAAACGTGGCCTATTCCTTCGCTCCATAGTTGCTGCCTCACCCGCTGAGTTTCTTCAGTATTAGGATTTAACAAAGTTTTTAACTAAACTACTAGTGTTCTTTTAAGGATGTGGCTATTAATTTAGATAAAATCGATCAGCGGATTTTGTCTATTCAGATTATTGGAAGGTTTTCAATAGGCTCCCGCAGAAGCGGTTGAGCAACATGTTTAGAGCACACGGAATAGGAAATAATCTGCTGACATGGTTAGAGAATTGGTTGTTAGACCGAAAGCAAAAAGAACATAGAATAGCATAACACTGGAATGGCCCTTTGGCCCACAATGTTTGTGCCGAAAATGATGCCAAGTAAGCTGATCTCATTTGCCTGTACATGATCCATATTCCTCTATCGCAAGGGTTCCCAACATGGGGTAAATTACGCCTACCCAGGGGGTAAATTTGTTGATTCTGGATTTGTACATATTTTTTCTCATTGACTGATTGTGTTTTGTTCTGGTATACCGGTTCTGGTATATCTGTTCATCATTAGTTGTTCATAAATAAGTGAAATAACATTGTTATGTGCTATTAACATTGCCTGGGGTAAACGGGATGAAAAAGGTGGGGAACCCCTGCTCTATAGCCTGCACTTCCATGTGCCTATCCAAAAGCCTCTTAAACGCCACTATTGTAACATATCTATATTAATAAAACTCTTTGTTTGTGCCGGCAATGTGTCACTCTGCGCTGCTTTTTCCTGTCTTCTTCCAAACACTACACCACAGCCTTCCCACTTTCACATATTCTACTCACATTTTTCCCGTCAAAGCGATAAACATTTCCCATCGCATTCCGACCTATGTTTCCGAAGTTATTCATAATTTGAAGATTCAAAACATACCAAAACCGCTTTCTCAGAGAGCATCCAGTGATGATGTCACAGTGCCTCTCATAGTGCACCAATCACAATGGGCTCTCAAGCTGCGTGACGACTGCCACAATGAGACGTTGCCAGCGGTAATAATGGGCTCTCAAGCTGGCTGCCAACTGCCACAATGACTGTTGCCAACGGTAACAATGGCCTCTCAAGCTGCCTGCCTCTTACAGTGCACTAATCACAATGGGTTCTCAAGCTGTTCAGGCCCTGGCGCTGCTCTACGACCTGGGTAGGTCCTGGGGCAGGGAATGGGAGTGAGGGGAGGAGGAGGGAGAGAAATGAGGAGGAGGGAGATGGGGTAGGTTCTCTACCCCCTCCCTCTCTGCCCCTCTCCCTCTCAAACCCCTCCCTCTCTACCCCCTCCCTCTCTACCCCCTCCCTCTCTACCCCCTCCCTCTCTACCCCCTCTCCCTCTACCCCCTCCCTCTCTGCCATCTGCTCCTTGACCTACGATGGGGTTACGCTCCGATAAACCCATCACCAAAATATCGCAAGTCGAAAACGCATTTAATACATTGCAATCACGTGACTGGAAGGAACATGCAGCACACTGCTGTTGCCGTGCGTTTGCCGATCGTAAAG
The DNA here is from genome assembly GCA_963514005.1 of Raja brachyura. Next base: position 118,093,612 of record OY740781.1, on the reverse strand, counting down.
TTGAAATATCGCAAGTCGAAGCTTCGTAAATTGGGGAGCATCTATACTCTAAATACAGCCTAACCAAAGTCCTGTGGAGCTATATCGTGACTTCCTGTCTTTTATACTCAATGCCCCTCGCAAGCATACCACCTTCTTTAGCACCCTTTCTACTTGTGCTGCCACCTTCAGTGTGCAGTGAATTTAGACTCCAAGAACCCTCTGCACATAAATGCTGTTAATGTTCTTGTCATTAACTATATTCTCTCCTTATATTCAACCTTCCAAAGTGAAACATCTCACACTTACAATAGACCAACTGGCTCTTCAAACCTGCTTCGTCTTTCTTCGAGGTCATGGCTGATCTTCTACCTGAACTCCATATACTTGCATTATTGTCATATGGATTCCCTTAACATCCAGTTTGCATGAACATAATGACTAAGTTTGCACTGCTCTCTGCATTTGAGGGGAGACTTGGTAGAAGTACAAAGAATTATGAGAGGCATAGATAGTATAGACAATCAGAATCATTTTCCCAGGCAGAAATTTACAACTACAGAAGGCATACCTATAAGGTGAGAGGGGGAAAGTTTAAAGTAAACGAGCGGGGCAAGTTATTTAAACAGAGTGGTGAGGGCCTGGATGGTACTGCCAGGGGTAATGGTAGAGGCATATACGACAGTGGCCTTTAAGAGGCTTTTGGATCGGCACATGGAAGTGCAGGGAATATGGATCATGTACAGGCAGATGAGAGCAGTTTAACTTGGCATCATGTTTCTGTGCTGTACTGTTCTATGTTCTATGTATGCACTGCTACTCCTGTTTTTTTATGTATGGGAGGTGCTATTAAAGAATCTCTGCAGTGATGTATTTTGTAAGTAGCACACAGTATTTCAGTACACTGTATGTGCCCCAGAACTGAAGAGAAATTCCCCACTTCCAGTGGCAGGTGAGGTATTGATCAAGCACACTCCTTTACCCTGGATTGGACAGATTTCAGATGAAGATCAATTGTGAACAGCATGTTTTATGTGTCAAATTATCTGTTCTTAATGTTGTGTGAGTAATTAGGGTAATTATATCAGATGAAATGAAATACACATCTCAATCACTGAATCGTTGGCTCACAAAAGGACCATTCAGTTCATTTATAAATGTTATTATACTGCTGATTATCTTTATGGACTGAAAACACACCCATTTGAAAATCTGTTTTTTGCATGCAACTTGGATACTATCTTTCTGACTTCTTGGTAATTACAATTTGTGTTAAAATATATGCCTTCACATTTAGCACTCAAGCTACTCCAACTGAACACATCTACTGAGTGGAATGAGAGAGCTTTGTTTTGGAGTAGTCCAAAGGCTGAATGCAAAGGTGTACAGGTTTCTCAGATCCAGTTCAGGAGATCCTGATGATGGAGGTGCAAGGAGGAGCAATAAACGATGCCAAAAACACAAGTAAATCTCCTCTGCTTCCTATCCCTCTTTTGCGGCTCTGCTAATCTCTCATCCTCCCCCAATTTTTTTGCTTGCCAAGGGAGAACCCTAGAAAGATGCCCATTATCCAGCACCGTTTTCTCCTGTGGCTTCTTAAAAGTATCCAACAAGGTAGAAAATTACAACACCAACTAATGTTATGTGAAATCCTTGGGGAAATTTTCTGAAATAGTGTCAATGATGGGCCTCGCCCACTAAGGCGACTACAGGCGACAGTGGTGACAATTTTTGCTGTCGTAGGTGCTGTCATAGGTTGTCGCCAGGTGTCGTAGGTGAATTCCAGTAAAACTAGTCCCTGGCAGATGCCTAAAGAGTCGCCTATGTGGGACATGCCCTTGAGTATTTGTGAATTTTTAGTAGTAAGTCTCCAGATGGCTTTCAAAAAGTCACTTTCAAGTCTCCATCAACGAGTGAACAGTAAGATGCAATTTTAAATAGTGTTTAACGTTCTTTGTGACAACTTACTTACTTCCATATTGGCCGGTTGCTTTTAGGAGAAGGCAGTGGATCAAATGCTAACAACCAAAATGTTGTGCAATGTAATGAGGAGTCAGCAGGTGATACTGGCTAATTCAATTGAATTAGGAGATGTGAGACCATGCTTTCCTTTGAAGTTAGACTAACAACTGCATATCTTCTGTTTCAAAGATTTTATGCTATTTCAAACAATCCCCAAGTTACTGTTGAGGTGGGACTTTGCTCTGAGTTGAAATTGTACTGTATTTGATGTGAAGTCTGTAGGTAGGGTCAGTAACAATTTATTTAAGGTAGACAAAAATGCTGGAGAAACCCAGTGGGAGAGGCAGCATCTATAGAGAGAATGAATTAGTGACGTTTTGGGTCGAGACCCTTCTTCAGACTGATGTCGGGGGGTGGGAAAAAGAAAGGAAGAGGCGGAGACGATAAGTTTGTGGGAGAGCTGGGAAGGGGAGGGGAAGGAGGGAGAAAGCAAAGACTACCTGAAATTGGAAAAGTCAATTTTAATACCCCTGGGGTGTAAACTACCCAAACGAAATATGAGGTGCTGCTCCAATTTATTTAATGCTTTTATGTATTTGAAGACATCTAGAGGTCAAATTGAGTCCTGGCAGACCAGTACACTGCTATTTACTCCTCTGCGTACATTAAACTACTCTGCCTTGAAGATAGGAATGTAATATGTAATTGCAGCCTCAGTATTTTGGCTAAATAATTGTAATATTTATGTTTTTTAGGCATGCATGATGCTTATAACCTTCCTGCCTTATACTGTAAGTAAATATTATATTGCCTATAACTCTAAGTGGGCCAAGCTTCTAAATATCAGATTGGGAGATTTTAACATGATGCTTTTATAAAAATACTTATTAGGTTGCCATCCTTAACTTTTAAATGGATAATCTAATGCTTTAAAAAAAGTTTGTAAAATATTCTGTTATGCAATATGATGGCCCTTAGATTTGAATTTGACAAAGCAGTTATGAGACTTTAACAAATTTTTAAAAGTGCAATTTAGTATGTCTACAAATCATTATTGGGGTTCAACAGCTATTTAAAAATGTTATGTGCAGTATTTATAAATACTCTAATTGTTCTGTTCTTAGTTTTCCCTGATGGCCTCATTTCCAGATGACAAACTTGGAATTCTATCATTTTGTGTTTGTGCCATTATCATTGGATTAATTCAGGTATGAAATAAATGCATTTTAATGTAATCCAATAACCTGGCAGAAAGAGATTAATATTGTGAGTCTAATGTATCCTGGCTATTTATCAGCAACCACTGGAATATCCATAAACCAAATACTGACATTGACCCTGTTACAATTTCCAGGTTAACCCTTTTGGTCTGGGTCACCACTTTGCAGACATACGGTATGGAATTTTGTGCTCCATATTATAGGAAGATCGTGATTGGATTTGGGGTGTGCAAATAAGGTTCACCAAGACAGTGCCTAAGATAATGTTGCAGCTACGGGGAGAGATTTGCTTGGCTGGGCTTATTTTCCTTGGAGCAGAGCAGGAAGTGGGGGCAGCCTGATGGAGGTATACACAAATTTAAAGGCATGGATAAAGTAGATAGTGAAAATCTTTTCCCTGAGCAGTGGTCTCTCTAACCAGAGGGCATGGATAATATTAGCAATAGGAGAATTAAAGAATTGAGAGGAATATTTTAATCCAATGAGTGGTTGGAATCTGGAACACTATACAGATGGATGGTGGAGGCAGGTACTGTCATAATTTTTTTTAAAGTATTTGGATTAGCTTTTTAGAAGTTGTAGCATAAAAGGCTTTGAGATTCAGTAATGTAAATGGGATCTTTAAAGAGAAAATACTGTACTTGATGGCTGGTTCAGATCCTATAGGCTGAAATGCTAGTTTCCATGTTGTCAGACTCAATGAATCAATTTCCTAATATTTTTGTTATGCAGTCTCATTTTCCAAAACATAAGTTGAATTAGCCTCCTCATGGACTTTTTCCATGTTGCCTCCCTCGCGGCCTAACAACATGAATTGGTGCAGCCTTTCCTGAAGTCTGACCCGGAGTTTCAGCAGCGGGCGCAGCGTGGACATTTCATCGTGGAGCGGGCGAGCCCTTGCCGGGGTCACCAGAAGGGAGTGCTCCGATCGCTGGCCCGCTGACTGTTACAGCCTGAAGTCTGCCGAGCTTCTAGCCGCGGGCGCGGCGTCCGGAGCCTGAGACCCCTTGCTAGGGATCGCTGGAGAAGAGCTCCGACCGTCGGCCCGCAGCCAATAACATCCTGAAGCTGCGGTCCGCGGAGCTTCTAGCCACGGGCGCGGCGTGGACTTAACATCCGGAGCGGGATCTCTCTCCGGAGATCCCCGGAGAAGAGCTTCAACTGCCGGCCTGCGACCTACAACATCCTTCTTTCTTTCTTTTAAAATCTTTTTATTAGTCTTTTTCCAAAACAAAAAACAAAACAAAAAGAATAATGATAAACATAACAATGATATGGATACATAGGAATCAGGATTACAATAATAACAAGTATAACCTAAATATGAGTCCAGTATCAAAATACACATTGATACTGTCTCTATGTAAATATAGTTAAATGTTGAAAAGAAAACTTATATATGTAGAAAAAAACCAAAAAGGTAAAAAGAAAAAAAAGAGAAAAAAGGAAGAAACATAACCCCCCTAAACTAGAAAAATAAAAGCAAAACCGAATATGAACTGAAAATTTCAACAATTTAAGTCCCTGTTTGTCGTCATGTCCGTTCCACCATATAAAGGTAAAATAATTTTTCTAACGGTTGGAGTGGGAGCAATTTATGTGGTGTGAAAATGTTGAATAAATCTTCCCCAAGTCTTATCTAATTTAACCAAGGGTTCAACAATGTCACTCCTGATTTTTTTCTAAATTTAAACATGGTATCGTTTCAGAGTACCAATGGAGTGTGGTCGGAGGGTTAGAGTCTCTCCATTTAAATAAAATAGATCTTCTGGCGATTAATGTGGTAAAAGCAATCAGCCGATGGGCGGAACAGGACAAATAGAATCTAACATTGGTAACCCAACATTTTCAGTAATAGGATGAGGTTGTAAATCAATACCTAAAACGACAGAAGTTGTATCAAAAATGTATTTCCAATATTTTTCAAAAAGTGGGCAGGACCAAAACATATGGGTCAGTGAGGCCACTTCAGAATTACATCTGTCACAGGTAAGATTTATATGACCATAAAAACAAGCTAACTTATCTTTTGACATATGAACTCTGTGAACCACCTTGAATTGTATCAAAGCGTGTCTTGCACACATTGAGGAAGTATGACTAATTGAAGAATGCTCTCCCATTTCTCTACAGAAAAAAATGGAGTTTTCTTTCCCAGTGATTCTTAATTTTATCAAATATATCTATTTGTAATTTCAAAATCAACTCATAAATATCGTTATTAATCCTTTCTGATAAGGGTTCAAATGTAATTTTTTTTCCAAGATTTCAGTTTGATGTGGTAGTGGAAAAAAGGGTAGAGTAGCCTTCAAAAAATGTCTAATTTGTGAATATTTAAAAAAGTGTGAATTAGGTAAATTATATTTGAGAGTTGTTTGAAAGACATAAAACAACCATCCAAAAACAAAACACGAAAAGCAACTAATCCCTTCCTGTTCCATAACAGAAAGGCTTGATCAGTACAAGAAGGTTGGAAGAGAAAGTTAGATATGATAGTTCAAGTGAGTTTATTGTCATGTGGCCCTGATAGGACAATTAAATTCTTGCTTTGCTTCAGCACAACAGAACATAGTAGGCATTGACTACAAAACAGATCAGTGTGTCCATATACCATTATATAAATATGTGCACATGAATAGTAAGATTAAACGAGAACTTACCAGTTTGAAGTTTGATCTTTATTTTATGAGGAGTTGCGATGAGGGATTACGTGAAGACCCCGCCAGCACGCATGCGCGACATTTCTTCAAAGCAGTGGTGTGAAATCACAGAAAAAAGTCACAATGACTAATATAGTAAGATAAAAAAGAGAACTTTCATACCAGGTGATCTTTATAATAGAGGGTCGGGAGCGGAGGGCACGTAAACCCTCATCGCAACTCCTCATAAAATAAAGATCAAACTTCAAACTGGTAAGTTCTCATTTAATCTTACTATTTTACTTCGGAGTCACGTGAGTGACTACGTGAAGATTTCAAAGCTCTGTGATTTCATGCCCTGGAAGCTCCATGCTCACACACCGCTAAAGCTGGGATAAGAGGATGAACGTAATTCAGACAAGACACTGGCTGAAAAACAAAAACAGGTATTTATTCATACCAAAACAATATAGTGTCCCAAAAGGGTACTATCTGGCAGCACTTAAAATCCTCCCTGCATAAGTGTCAGGGGAGGTCACGGGTTTATGGTAAAAGCGGTGAAAGGTCTTTTCATTACTCCAACCCGCTGTGGCTAGGATGTGATCCAAAGGTACTTCCATCCTTCTAGCCGCCGAGGTGGATGCTGCCCTGGTGGAGTGAGATTTGAATATGTTAGTATCTACCCCCGCCGCATCCAGTACCACCCTTAACCATCTGGAAATGGTTTGCACCGTGACTCTGTGATGGGGCTTCTTGTGACTAATAAGCAATGCTGTCTCTGTGCCCCTTAGATTTTTAGTGACTGTGATGTATCGTGAAATTAATGTGACGATACAAAGGCGAGAATCTGCTGGGTAAGCCAGAAACTCCAAAGTATGACCAGACACTCCGGGTCGATCCTGTTTCAACAGTCCCTGCACATAAAAGGTGATTTTGTCATTTGTGATAGTCATAGCATCCAGATTGAGTTTGTGCAGGGACTGGACCCGTTGTGCCGTGATAAGTGCCATAATCATAATCATTTTGTAAGTGAGTTTAGCCAGAGGGAGTCCCGTGTTAGGTGTCCATCCTCGCAGCATAGTCAAGACTGTGCTGATATCCCAAATATGGCTGTATCTGGGCCTGGGGGGATTGGAATTGAATATTCCCCTCATAAGTTTGGATACAAGAGGATGTGATCCAATTCCCAATTGGTCACTCCCCTGGCCCAAATAGGATGATAGGGCACTCCTGGCACTGTTAATGGCACTATAACTCAAACCCTCATCAAAGTGAAGGGTAGCCAAGAATTCCAGCACGTCCGTAATGGTGGCGGTTCCATATGTGGTGTTGACTGTGACGCAGAATCCTTCCCATTTCCTGATGTAGGTCAGGTACTGCTTTCTTGTGGACTCTCTGCAAGCTGCTGTGATGGTGTCTATGGTCCTGGTGGTGAGTCCGAATCCGAGAAGAGGCCGTTTTAAAATCTGCAAATTAACAGGTCCATGCGGTCATGACATGGGTGATGTTCTCCTGTAACAGGGTGAATGAGCAGGCTTGGTCTTTTGTTGACCCTGATACAAGGTTCTGTGGCCATCTTCTGTACCATAGGGAACCATGGTTGGGTAGGCCAGTCGGGCACCACCAAAATACCCGATGCGGAGTCTTGCTTTATTTTCTGCAAGACCCGACTGATGAAGCAGAAAGGGGGAAATGCATAGAAACAAATCCCCCCAATGTAGCGTGAAGGCATCCATCGCTACTGCCCCCGGGTCTGGTTCCCAAGCAACATATGTTAGTAGTTGGTGATTTAATCTGGACGCGAAAAGGTCGATATCTGGTGTCCCATAACGATCTACAATATCTGAAAACACATTCCGATCCAACATCCATTCTATGTTGTCGTTGAATTTGCGTGATCTGGTGTCTGCCACTGTGTTTAGCTTACCTGGAAGGTAAGTAGCTGAGATCCAAATTTCTCTTTGCAGACACCAGTGCCAGATATTGTTAGCCAATTCATCACACGATATCGACTTTATACTGCCCATGTGGTTAATATAGGCTACCACCGTGGTGTTGTCAATTTGTATTCTAATATGAACTTTGTGCATGTTAGTGCAGTATGCCTTAAGGCCGTGAAATGCTGCCAACATTTCCGAATAGTTAATCCCCAAATTTTTAAATTGGGTTAACTCTGGTGCACTCCATCTACCTCCACAGCTAGAGGTAGTGTTAGTAGCTCCCCACCCTTTGGCACTGGCATCCGTTTGTAAGATGATCGAGGGATTGATGATAGTAATTGGTTTAGAGCAATTTTGGGCATTACCCATCCACCAATATAATTCGGCTTTCGCCCTTTCCGGTATTTTCATAGGCCTATCGAAATGGCCTGCATGATTTTTGAGCGCTGTAATTTTGGCTCTTTGTAAATTTTGGTAATGTAAAGGCCCAAATTGCGCTGCAGGAAAAGCAGCTACTATCTTCCCAATCACCCTGGCCACCTGCCGAATGGATGGGTCCTTAATGCCAATGAGGCTCCTGCAAGCCTCTATCAAGTCCTCCACCTTGCTTGGTGGTAATGTGATAGACATTTGCATTGAGTCAACAATGAACCCCAGGTATTTCATGGTGGTAGAGGGTTCTAATATTGATTTATCTGGATGTATAATGAAACCCAGCTTCTGAAAAAGATGTTTCGTGGCTGTAACTGCCAATGTAGCCATTTCCAAATTTTCCCCCACTATGAGGATGTCATCAAGATAGGCCATAACAGTATGATTCTGTTTCCTTAAGTAGGCCAAAGCTGGTTTTAATATCTTGGTAAACAATCTGGGTGCTGACGATAACCCATTGGGTAAGGCTTTGTATTGCCATAATTGCCCCATCCAGATAAATTTTAAGTATTTCCTATGATCCTTGTGTATGGGTACTGAATAATATGCATCTTTAAGGTCAATGCACGCCACGTAGTACCCATTGGCTATTAACTGTGTAGCAGTGTCGAAGGTGTCCATTTTGAAATGAATATACTGAACAAAAGTATTCAGTTCGGCCAAATCTATGATAATGCGGCAACCGCCGTCTCTTTTATTTTTGGTGAATATATTAGATACGAACTCCTGAGGTTCTTTGATGGTTTTCTCAATTACCCCTTTTTCTATTAACCTGTGCAGCTCAGCATGCCCTGCTGCCTTCTCTTTTTTAGAGAGGATAAATTTTCGGCTAGGTGAATGCTGAACCGGGGTAGGGAGTTCGTGAATAAATTCAATTCTGTAGCCCTGAATACTCCTGAGTATATAAGGATCAGAGGTAAAAGTGAGCCAATTCACGTAGAACTTGTGCAACTGACCCCCTACATAAAGTGAATTTAGGCAAGATATGTTTCTGGGGAACCCAGACCCACCTACCTCCATGGTTACTGCCGGTGTTGTGGTTTCTGTCCTTGCTTCCTTGGCTGGTTGGTTGTGTTGTAGGAGTGGCGCATCTTCCAAGAAGGCCGGCCTGGGCCATGGCCTAAAAAAGACCGCTGTGCAGGATTGCCGGCCTTCGAGCTTTCACCACCGGCAGACCTGTTATGGTAACTCTGCCCGGTGGATGTGTAGGGGTGCTGTCTGTGTGGGTAGTGAGGCTTGGTGTAGCCAGGAACCTTGATTAGGCCCAAAGCCTTTGCCTCCTCATCAAGGTCTTTAACCTGCTTGGGGAGATCTTCCCCGAACAGCAGGCTTGGAGGCTGAGTCTTCCCAGGCTTACACAACCCCGCAAACTTGGGGTTAAGCGCCGGCTTTATGATGCTTTTTCGGAAGTTATTGATCTCATACTGGGTGTTACACAGTAGAGCTAAAGCATCTTGTAATTCTTCCGGCATCTCCACACCCACTGCAGTTCTTGCCACTGCCGTAATCCCGGCGGTTAGGAGCTTCAGAATTTTTTGAAGTTTAATCTCCTGGCCTCTGCTCGAGGGGGTCATGTTCCCCCATATAGGGTTGTTTACTGCAGGTACATTTAACGAGTTGCAGTTTTCAGGTGCCATGTATTTGTCTGCAGTTGCATTAATGGCCTGTTCCTGCAGCTGGTTAGTTGCCATGTAGTTTATACTTGCAGCCAGCTTGGGGTGGATAGGTAGGCCCTTCTGGTTAGGTATTGCATGCTTGCTTACCATATCCATGTAGTCTTCACACACCCCTGACACAGATGGTAATTCAGCCAGCTCCCCTTCTTCTGGGTCAGCCCAGTTCTGACCCTGAATGCTCCCCTGTGTGGAGGGGGAGACATTAGGCAGTCCTCGGTAGGAACCTGCCGTGGGCCTGCTAAGAGGCCCACTGTGACCCTGCCCCTGCAATAGCAGGTCACGTTGGAGCATTTGCTCCAACATCCGCTCCATGCGGGTTAGACGACCTCCGTCGCTATCTGCGAACGGGGTGTCCTCGGGACCGGACTCCGCTGAGTCGGCCCCGTCCGACTTCCGGGTGGTTTTCCCGCCCGGCCGTGGCGTCCCAACGGCCCCAATGGGCGAAAAGTCGGGAGCTGCAGGTAAAACCTGTAGCTCTGGAGAGGCGGCTCTCTGCTGGCTGCTCTCCTTGGCAGCTGCTTTTGCCGCAGCTCTTTTAGATTTGCGCGATTCCATTCCGTCGACTCACTCCTCCGGTGAGACTTACCTGGCGTAAGCTATTTAACTTACGCTGGAGGAGCCCCGCTCCTCCCGACCGTCGCTTCCGCATGCGTACGACGATATGTCGCGCATGCGTGCTGGCGGGGTCTTCACGTAGTCACTCACGTGACTCTGAAGTAAAATAAATAAACTGATGGTGCAAATAACAGATAATAGGTTATTAATGTTCAGAGTTTTGTCCGAACCAGGTTTAATACCCTGATGAAGAAGGGTCTCGACCCAAATAGTCACCTATCTCCTTCGCTCCTTAGATGCTGCTGCACCCACTGAGTTTCTCCAGCCTTTTGTGTACCCTTAATACCCTGATGGTTGTGGGGAAGTAGCTATTCCTGAACCTGGTTGTTGCAGTCTTCAGGCTCCTGTACCTTCTACCTGAAGGTAGCAGGGAGATGAGTGTGTGGCCAGGGTGGTGTGGGTCTTTGATGATACTGCCAGCCTTTTTGAGGCAGCGACTGCGATAAATCCCCTCGATGGAAAGAAGGTCAGACCCGATGATGGACTGGGTAATTTTTACTACTTTTTGTAATCTTTTCCTCTCCAGGGCGCTCAAGTTGCCGAACCAAACCACGATGCAACCGGTCAGCATGCTCTCTACTGTGCACCTGTAGAAGTTAGAGATAGTCCTCCTTGACAAACCGACTCTCCGTATTCTTCTCAGGAAGTAGAGGCGCTGATGTGCTTTCTTGATAATTACATCAGTGTACTCAGACCAGGAAAGATCTTCAGAGATGTGCATGCCCAGGAATTTGAAGCTCTTGACCCTTTCAACCTCAACCCGATGATATAAACGGGACTGTGGGTCTCCATCCTACTCCTTCCAAAGTCCACAATCAGTTCCTTAGTTTTGCTGGTGTTGAGGGCCATGTTATTGTGCTGGCACCATATGGACAGTCGCTCGATCTTTCTTCTGTACTCTTTCTTCTGGACTCATCGCCATCAGTGATACGTCCCACAACAGTGGTGTCGTCAGTGAACTTGATGATGGAGTTCGCACCATGACCGGCTATGCAGTCATGAGTATAGAGTGAGTTCAGCAGGGGGCTGAGCACGCAGCCTTGAGGTGCTCCTGTGCTAATTGTTATCGAGTCTGACAGATTTCCACCAATACGAACAGACTGTGGTCTGTGAATTAGGAAGTCAAGGATCCAATTGCAGAGGGATGCGCAGAGACCCAGTTCTGCGAGTTTGGTATCCAGCTTGGAGGGGATGATAGTATTAAATGCCGAGCTGTAATCAAGGAATAACAGCCTGACATATGAGTTTTTGTTGTCCAAGTGGTCCAGAGCGGAGTGGGGGGCCAGCGAGGTCGCATCCACTGTTGATCTGTTGTGGCGGTAAGCGAACTACAGTGGGTCCATGTTTTTGTCGAGGTAAGAGTTGATTTGCGCCATGATCAACCTCTCAAAGCTCTACATCAACACAGACTTTAGTGCCACAGGTCGATAGTCATTGAGGAACGTCACCTTACTCTTCTTGGGTAAGGGATAAGATAAAATCATTCAGTCGAAAAAACTTACGAAATTGAAACCATATTCGAAATGTATGTCTTATTATTGGGTTAGTCTTATTTATTCAATCTCATAATTGTAAAAGGTAACAAGATCCCTAGAATAGAAGCCCTTGTGGCATCTGCAGGTGAGGTTGCGAAATTCTGGTTCAGCTATTTTCAAAAAGGATTGTAGACAAGTCCCATTACACACACAGCCTTTGTAGCTATCACGGAGGTGAAAATTCTGATGCGAACCAATGTGTTGAAGCAGTGTACCATCCAATTACTCCCTTTTGGCCATGTGTGTGGTTTTCTGCTAAAAGATACATCACATTTTATTGATATTGAAAAGGACAAATGCATTTATTTTTTGAAATTTCTAGGGATTCCTTGATTGCCTAATAGATAATTGCACCTTTATGTACTTATATACCATTTTTGCCAATTTTCCTGATTTGCAGCACTAATGTTTATGCTGGAATTTTCCTCAGTATCCTCGAATTTAAAAAATCACAGCCATGGTTTCTACCTCTGATGAGTGTTCTTAAATGTTAATATGGAAGTGTAAACTTGGTGAAGAAAATGCCAGATTTAACAATTTCCCCAAGGGTTGGTGGCCTGCTAGCTAGGCTTGCTCATTAATGCTGCTACTCTTTATGAACATGTATAAATGTAACAAGGATACATTGGGAAAATAACAATTTAAGTGATTTTAAGTGTCATGTAACTAGTATATTCAAGTTGTAATTGTTAGGGAATCACTAATAGAGCTTACTTCTTCCTTTAATTCCATAACAGGCCATAATTGTAATTTACGGATTCCACCAACCTTACTTATTGAATGCCCATATTTGTGCATCAAATGATCGAACTTCTTATAAGTACCAAATCTTAAAGGTGACCTTACAAGCTCCTGGTATGTTCCTCATAGCAGCAATCATGTCTTTCATCTATTGTCCAGTGGTAAGTTCTGTTTTGTGTATCATTATATAACTGGTTCATCTAGCACCATGTTTGGAAAAATGTACATGTAATCAAATTTCAGACTAAAGATCCATGAACATGCAGTAATTTATTTAGTTATATTATGACCTGTCATAAATGAACCCAATATCCTAAAAGCTGCTAGATCAGTTTATGCTGATGCACTGATTTATATCAAGGAGCTAATTGCCTTTTTATCTATTTTAATTCTGTCTGCTGACTGTTATTGTTCATGTGAGTAGAAAGCTGTTACAATAATCTTACCAATGGGGAAAAAAAAGATGCAAACTAAGATGTTTAATGTTATAGGTAAGATATGTACATACTGTAAGTAGCAATGTTACAACATTGTGAGATTTAAAAAATCAAGTCTGCAATTTATCCCATCAGATAAAGCATAAAAATAAGTTTCATTTGACACCTAATTCACTTTCATATCTTCAGTATTAAAAAAAAGTTAGGGCCATTTTCATACTCGGAAATTAGCAACTTGTTTCCTATTGCTTTTCTATTGACTTAACACAAAAGTTGTGATCGAGGACAGTCAAAAGCCCATAACTTCCTTAAAATTTAAGAGAACTGAAAGAAATTTTCAATTATTATGGATTGTAGTATTCTGAAACAAATATGAAACAATCTTACTTGGATGACCTGAAATTAAAGCATATAATTAGTTAGTTACCCAATTGTAGCCAATTACAAAATTCAATTACTAGATCTAAACATTTATCAATTTCTTAAGAAAAAAATTAAAAAAAATTTAAAGCCTAAGTGTCCAATTAACAGTCACACAATAATTCACAATATAACATGATTTTTAAATCTAATTGTCATTAACTTATAGGTCAAATTGAAGGAATTCAGTGTTTAATGCCTGTAAATTAATGGGTATTTTAAACAGCTTGAGAGTGGGATTTTCTGGAACGCGATGGATTAGAACGTTGCGGATGCGGTGAATTTAAACCCCATATCGTCAGGAAAAATTCTGCCAGTTCATATGGGGGCTAAATCACCGTTTCGCAACATGAAATATTGATTAAAGTCCCCTAAAAAAGCAAGTTTATATGTAAAAATAAACAGCTTTCACTTACCTGTCCCTTACGTAAAATCCATCCCCGTTGTCAGCGTTCACAGCATTAGGAGCTAATTTTACTGCAGCGATGAAATAGTCGGGCTATTTATTAAAAAAAAACTGACTTACCGGCATTCGGAACGCATCTCCAGAAATAGATCACACTCCGAGAAAATAAAGCTCCGGATTGCATGGTGAAAACACATTTTTACCCCGTCCCCTCCCTTAAAGGCGCCAAAGTTACGCACACGGCCAGCGGCAGAACTGCAGCACTACTAAAGGTAAGTTTTGTAACATACCTACTGTAAGCATGACGTATGGCCTACTTGCCTTCAATGGCCAGGGCATTGGAAATAAGAGTCAGGAAATCATGTTGCAGCTTTATAGGACTTTAGTTAGGCTGCATTTGTGTGCAGATATGCAGGAAGGACGTGCAGGCTTTGGAGAGGAGAAGAAGAGTTTACCAGAATACTGCCTGGATTAGTGTATAGGTATGAGAGGTTGGGCAAATTTGGTTTGTTTTCTCTGGAACATCAGAGATAAAGGGGAGACCTGATAAAATTAAGAAAAGTATATCGATATTAGACAGTCAGATCTTTTTCCCAGATTGGAAATGTCAAAGACAAGAGAGCATAGCTTTAAAGCGTGAGGGGGGAAATGTAAAGCAGTCTGAAAAAGGGTCCTGATACAAAACGTCACCTATCCTTTTTCTCCAGAGTTGCTGCCTGACCCGCTGAGTTACTCCAGCACTTTATATCTATCTTTGGTAAAACCAGCTTCTGCAGTTCTTTGCTTCAAAAATTTAAAAGAGACATTTGGGGCAAGTTTTTTTACACAGAGAATGGTGGTTGCATGGAACACACTGTCAGGGTCTCTGATAGCAGCAATACGATAGTATCATTTAAAAGGCATTTAGATGGGCACATGAATATTCATGGAATGGAGGGATGTGGATCATGAGCTGGCAGAGGAGATTAGTTTAAATTTAGATTTTATTAAAGGGTATTTTAAGCATTTTGGTTTCCAGCCAGCGTCACAGAGTTTCTACCCAGGAAGTAATTTTAACCCACTTACCTGCGGGCCTGTTACTCACCGCTGGTGGAGCTGCGATCTGCAGCCCGTTCCTTACTGACATGCGTCGACATAATGCCGAGCATGCGCCTGGCGGGCCTAACTGTGTTACCACCCGCGCGTCCCGGGTGGAAACACAGTAAGATCGGGACCACAGATTAGTACAGAGCCAGTTCCGATACCAGTAGCCGTTGACCCTGCTGTAGTTCAGCCTTTAGACGTTCCACAGCCACAGTCCACGGTGGGTACTCCAGTGGAGAGGAAAAATAAAAGGAAGTCTGCTAGGCCTGTATTATCAGATGAACCTGATGAAGAAGAGGCAAGGGCAGGCAGACAAACCCTGTGGCTCAGGATGGACCAAATGGAGAAAATGCTTCAAACAATTATTAACCAAGGGTCAAAAGACCGAGAGTATTCCCAGGCAGCCCCTGAGGGGGTTCCATATCATGAATATGGTGCCTTTACAACATGGGAATGTGAACCTCCAGAGCCTTGTTTAGGTCTGGAAGAAGTCTCCTTTGAGCAAGCCTCAGGAGTACCAGGGCAGCAGGAGACTGCCCCTGAAGGTGGTGTTTTTGTATCTTGAATACCCACCACAGCACAAAAGCCAAGCTACAGGTGTACCAGATATAGCACAATCCTTTGCTATACCAGAGGGGAGCGGTGAGGTCATGGAAGAAAACATGGCGGCCAACATTAATTATTTGGTTTCTCACCAGCTTCAGGAGACTATCATGATTGAGACAGCAGACCTCTATAAAACACCTGTTAATTGTGCATCACTGAGGGTGCCGACGGTGAATCCAGTTATTTGGACACCCATGACTTCAACAATGCGAGGACAGGAGATACGATTCCGGAGGGTCCTCAAGCTCATTGCAGCTGGCATTACTGCTTTTGGGAGGCAGTTGGAAGGGCATGCTATGTCCAAAATCCAAAAAGACATGTTGGCATTGTTTTGTAACTCTTATTTTGAGATTAATTGTATGAGAAAAATCGCCATTCGACCCATCCTGGACCCAAGATTTGCTGGTTTGTGTAAATCAAGCAATGTTCAAGCTGCAGATTATTTATTCGGAGAAAAAACCTGCCTAGACAAATTAAAGATATCGATGAGGAGGCAAAGACTATCAGCCTCATGAAACCTTTTATGTTTGGTCAAAGGAGACAATCTGGCTGGATGAGAAGAGGGTTTGATTCAGGAGCAGGAACAAGCAGAGGCAGGGGTATGGTGAGAAGGTATTATTACCCATCACAGCTTAATGTCAATCCATATATTGGGAGAAGGAGACCGTTGCGGTCATTTGCTGAGGTACAAAAACTTTATTCTATCACAGAGGAAACTGCTGTGGAACCTCCGGTTGGTGATAGATTGCAATTGTTTTATGATGAATGGTACTGTATACCATCTGATTGGTTTATATTAGATACTGTGTCAGGTGCTATTATAGAATTTATGGCAGGAGTTGATCCACCTGTACAGGATAAACCTAATCAGGTTTTGGTGTTTTCTGCACCTGAAAATTCTCAGGTAAAAGAAGAAGTTAAAAAATGTATTTAAAAAAGGGGTAATTGAAAGTACGGGGAATCATCCACGCAAATTTGTGTCAAATATTTTTCCCAGGGCAAACAAGGATGGGGGTTGTAGAGTCATTCTGGATCTCACAAAATTGAATTCATATTTCCAGTATAGACATTTCAAAATGGACACCTTCAACACTGCAAAGGAGTTGTTGTCCGTAGGGTGTTACATGGCTACAATGACTTAAAATATGCATATTATTCAGTGCCAATTCATCACCATTACCGTAGATACTTGAAGTTTAATTGGATGGGTCAGCTGTGGCAATATAAAGCATTACCTAATGTGTTAAGTTCAGTTCCCAGGCTGTTCGCAAAATTTTTGAAACCAGCACTTGCATTGTTAAGGGCTCAAAATCACATTGTCATGGCTTATCTTGATGATATTTTTAATTGTTTATGCCACTCAGGAATCAGCTGAAGATTCAGTTTCAGCAACTATAAGCCTGTTGAAAAGGCTAGGGTTTCTGATCCATCCAACGAAATCTAAGCTACAGCCGTTGCAAACGAGTATTTGGAGTTTGTCATTAATTCAGTTGCTATGTCAGTAACTTTACCAACACATAAAGTTGTGGATATTACAAATGTGTGTTGTTGCCTTGCTGACAAACCTTATCCCAGCATCCGAGAAGTAGCTAGGGTTATTGGTAAGATAGTAGCAGCATTTCCCGCTGTTGAGTTTGGTCCTTTACATTATCAAAATCTTCAAAGGGCAAAAGCACAAGCACTAAAAGAACGTGCAGGTCATTTTGACAGACCCATGAAGTTGCCAACAGAAGCTTTGGCTGAATTACAGTGGTGGATTGGAAATGTTGCACAAGCTACTAAAAACATTGTTATTCAGCAACCTACATTGGTATTGCAAACTGATGTTAGTGCTTTCGGATGGGGGGGGGGGGGGGGGGTTACGGACAATGACACCAGCTGTGGTGGTCCAAGAGGATTTAATTCTCCAAACATATGGTATTAATTATTTGGATTTATTGGGGGCATTTTTTGGATTAAAAGCTTATTGTTCTACAATGGAAGACTTGCATGTTCAATTACAAGTAGACAATACCACAGCTGTAGCATATATCAATCACATGGGTGGAGTAAGATCAGTATCATGTGATCATCTGGTCAACCTGATGTGGAATTGGTGTGTATTTAGGAATATCTGGCTTTCAGCTATCTATCTCCCAGGGAAAGACAATGTTGTGGCAGACAACAGATCACGGGAGTTGAAAGACAATACAGAATGGATGTTAAATCCACAAATTTTCCAAAAAATTGTCAATCGTTATGGTTCAGATTAAATCACCAATTGCCTAAATACGTGCCATGGGAGCCTGACCCAGGAGCTGTAGCATTGGATGCATTCTCGCTACATTGGGGAAATATGTTTCTATGCTTTTCCACCATTTTGCCTGATTAGGCAATGTCTCAGTAAAATAGAGCTAGACACTGCCACGGGTGTTTTGGTGGTTCCAAACTGGCCTACACAGCCATGGCTCGATTGATGCTTAGAATGATACATTGAACCATTTATGACGATTCCCAGCTCCAGGGATTTGTTGGTACAACCAGTGACAGAACAAGTTCATCCATTGCAACATAGAAACATAGAAATTAGGTGTAGGAGTAGGCCATTCGGCCCTTCGAGCCTGCACCGCCATTCAATATGATCATGGCTGATCATCCAACTCAGTAACCTGTACCTGCCTTCTCTCCATACCCTCTGATCCCCTTAGCCACAAGGGCCACATCTAACTCCTTCTTAAATATAGCCAATGAACTGGCCTCAACTACCCTCTGCGGCAGAGAGTTCCAGAGACCCACCACTCTCTGTGTGAAAAAAGTCCTTCTCATCTCGGTCCTAAAGGATTTTGCCCTTATCCTTAAGCTGTGACCCCTTGTCCTGGACCTCCCCAACATCGGGAACAATCTTCCTGCATCTAGCCTGTCCAACCCCTTAAGGAATTTTGTAAGTTTCTATAAGATCCCCTCTCAATCTCCTAAATTCTAGAGAGTATAAACCGAGTCTATCCAGTCTTTCTTCATAAGACAGTCCTGACATCCCAGGAATCAGTCTGGTGAACCTTCTCTGCACTCCCTCTATGGCAATAATGTCCTTCCTCAGATTTGGAGACCAAAACTGTACGCAATACTCCAGGTGTGGTCTCACCAAGACCCTATACAACTGAAGTAGAACCTCCCTCTCCTATACTCAAATCCTTTTACGATGAAAGCTAACATACCATTCGCTTTCTTCACTGCCTGCTGCACCTGCATGCCTACTTTCAATGACTGGTGTACCATGACACCCAGGTCGCGCTGCATCTCCCCTTTTCCTAATCGGCCACCATTTAGATAATAGTCTGCTCTCCTATTTTTGCCACCAAAGTGGATAACCTCACATTTATCCACATTATACTGCATCTGCCAAACATTTGCCCACTCATCCAGCCTATCCAAGTCACCTTGCAGTCTCCTAGCATCCTCCTCACAGCTAACACTGCCCCCCAGCTTAGTGTCATCCGCAAACTTGGAGATATTGCCTTCAATTCCCTCATCCAGATCATTAATGTATATTGTAAATAGCTGGAGTCCCAGCACTGATCCTTGCAGTACCCCACTCGTAACTGCCTGCCATTGTGAAAAGGACCCGTTTACTCCTACTCTTTGCTTCCTGTTTGCCAGCCAGTTCTCTATCCACATCAATACTGAGCCCCCAATGCCGTATGCTTTAAGTTTGTATACTAATCTCTTATGTGGGACCTTGTCGAAAGCCTTCTGCAAGTCCAGATACACCACATCCACTGGTTATCCCCTATCCACGCTACTAGTTACATCCTCGAAAAATTCCACAAGATTCGTCAGACATGATTTACCTTTCATAAATCCATGCTGACTCTGTCCAATGATTTCACCACTTTCCAAATGTGCTGCTATCTCATCTTTAATAACTGACTCTAGCAGTTTCCCCACTACCGATGTTAGACTAACTGGTCTGTAATTCCCCGTTTTCTCTCTCCCCCCACCTTCTTAAAAAGAGGGGTTATGTTTGCTTCCCGCCAATCCTCAGGAACTACTCCAGAATCTAAAGAGTTTTGAAAGATTATCACTAATGCATTCACTATTTCCGGATCTACTTCCTTAAGTACTCCGGGATGCAGCCTATCTGGCCCTGGGGATTTATCGGCCTTTAATCCATTCAATTTACCCAACACCACTTCCCGACTAACCTGGATTTCACTCAAGTCCTCCTTTGACCCGCGGTCCCCTGCTATTTCAGCAGATTATTTATGTCTTCCTTATTGAAGACGGAACCAAAGTAGTTATTCAATTGGTCCGCCATATCCTTGTTCCCCATGATCAACTCACCTGTTTCTGACTGCAAGGGACCTACATTTGTTTTAACTAATCTCTTTCTCTTCACATATCTATAAAAACTTTTGCAGTCAGTTTTTATGTTCCCTGCCAGTTTTCTTTCATAATCTATTTTTCCTTTCCTAATCAAGCCCTTTGTCCTCCTCTGCTGGTCTCTGAATTTCTCCCAGTCCTCTGGCATGCTGCTTTTTCTGGCTACTTTGTACACATCATCCTTTGCTTTGATACTATCCCTGATTTCCCTTGTTATCCACGGATGCACTACCTTCCCTGATCTATTCTTTTGCCAAACTGGGATGAACATTTTTTGTAGTTCATCCATGCAGTCTTTAAATGTCTTCCATTGCGTATCCACCGTCAACCCTTTTAGAATTGATTGCCAGTCAATCTTGGCCAATTCACGTCTCATACCCTCAAAGTTACCTTTCCTTAAGTTCAGAACCATTGTTTCTGAATTAACAATGTCACTCTCCATCCTAATGAAGAACTCGACCATATTATGGTCACTCTTGCCCAAGGGGGCATGCACAATAAGACTGCTAACTAACCCTTCCTCATTACTCAATACCCAGTCTAAAATAGCCTGCTCTCTCGTTGGTTCCTCTACATGTTGATTTAGATAACTATCCCGCATACTTTCCAAAAAATCCTCTTCCTCAGCGCCCCTGCCAATTTGATTCACCCAATCTATATGTAGATTGCAGTCACCCATTATAACTGTTTTGCCTTTGTCGCATGCATTTCTAATTTCCTATTTGATACCATCCCCAACTTCACTACTACTGTTAGGTGGCCTGTACACAACTCCAACTAGCGTTTTCTGCCCCTTAGTGTTTCGCAGCTCTACCCATACCGATTCCACATGCTCCAAGCTAATGTCCTTCCTTTCCATTGCGTTAATCTCCTCTCTAACCAGCAACGCTACCCCACCTCCTTTTCCTTTCCCTCTATCCCTCCTGAATATTGAATATCCCTGGATGTTCAGCTCCCAGCCTTGGTCACCCTGGAGCCATGTCTCCGTGATCCCAACTATATCATACTCATTAATAGTTATCTGCACGTTCAACTCATCCACCTTATTACGAATATGATCATATGAATTTGTTAATCTGCAGGTTCTGACCAGACCATTACAAGGGTTGGACTGTCGGATAGGACCATGGATATCATAACATCAGCTTGGAGAGATAGCACTAAGAAACAATATATGTTTCACTTAAGAAATGGGAAGCTTTTGTATTCAGTCAGATATATCTTATCATACTGCAAACATATCAGATGTATTGGAGTTCCTTGCTAATGAGCACCTTAGTTATAGTGCCATTAATAGTGCTCGTAGTGCTTTGTCTTCCTATTTACAACAATTTTCAGAACATCTATCTATCGGGTCTCATCCATTAATATCCCGATTTATGAGAGGGATTTTTAGTAAAAATCCTCCCAAACCCAGATATACAGAAATTTGGGGTGTTAGTATAGTTCTCACATTGCTTCGGCAGTGGGCTACAATTACGTCGTTAACATTTAAAGTAGTAATGCTTATGGCATTAGTGTCAGCACAAAGAATACAAACATTGCAAATGTTATGTTTAGATTGTATGCATTTGTCTGCAGATAACATTATTTTTTATGTTTATGATTTAATCAAACAAAGCAGACTGGGGAAGTCTGAAACCAAGGTAATCTTTAGAGCATATCCTGTCGACCAAACATTGTGTGTGGTTACGCATCTGACTCAATATATTGAAGTTACCAAGATTCTCCAAGGTTGTGAGACAAAAATGCTTATTGCCCATAAAAAACCATACAAAAAAGTGTCAGTACAAACTATTTCTAGATGGTTAAAACAGGTTTTGGCCTTAGCTGGAGTAGACACTGATGTGTTTAAATCCCACTCCACCAGGGCAGCGTCCACGTCCGCGGCGAAGGCACAGGACGTGCCGCTCGACCAAATTTTAGAGGTTGCAGGATGGTGTAAAGAAGAAACTTTTTCCAAGTTTTACAATAAACCTGTTATCACGGTGCCAGAGTTTGGACATGCAGTGTTGGGTTCTGTTTGATTATTTGCTTTCTTTTATGTAATAATTCATATATTTTGTTGTAATTTCCCCTATGATAGAGGGGTATTACTTTTCCTTCTTTTATTATTAAAATACTTATTGCATTTTTCAAGCAATGTTCAATAATATTATTTACTCACTACTGTGTCAACTGAAGCAGTGTGTCTTATGGAATGAATCTACGGCATGAAAATCACAGAGCTTCAAAATCTTCACGTAGTCACTCATGTGACTCCGAAGTAAAATAGTAAGATTAAACGAGAACTTACCTGTTCGAAGTTTGATCTTTATTTTATGAGGAGTTACGATGAGGGATTACGTGCCCTCCGCTCCCGATCCTCATAATCTAAACGATCATCTGATAGTTCTAGACTTGTGTGAGCCTTACTATCTTACTTTGGCTATTGGTTCTGTGTTTTTCACACCGCTGCTATGAAGTATGCCGAGCATGCGCCTGGCGGGGCTTCTTCACGTAATCCCTTATCGTAACTCCTCATAAAATAAAGATCAAACTTCGAACGGGTAAGTTCTCATTTAATCTTACTATTCTATTCTAGTCTAGTTTGTTATATGATGGCATGTAACAAAAGTCATGATGTCCTAAAGGTTTACACTCTCCCAGAGAGTTTACTTTCTTGACTAATTACTTCCTGTACTGAAAAGTTTTAATATTTTGTTAATATTAATGGATGAACCATTATTACCTAATTGGTCTTTTACAGGAGAACTGCCAATTGCTGAGGCAAATTATCTGAAGTTTTAATGTCACCAATATATTTGGGAAGTTTAATTTAGTTAATTAAATAATCTGGAATAAAAAGACAAATTCAGTGAAGGCAACCATAAAACCAATCTCAATATCTTTAAATGTTACCTAGTTTACTAACGTCTTTCATGGAAGGGCATTTGCCATTCATATCAAATCTGGGCTGCATTTGACACCTACAAAAATGTGGTTGATTTTGAACTAATCCTTGATATGGCCTGGCAACCCACAACATTCTGAACGTTGCTGTATCAAAATATAATGGAAATAAAACTGACAGACCATCCAACATTAATATCACATCAGATTTAGACATAACAAAGGCACACAAACCCCACGAGATCCTGCAAAACTCCTTGCAAGCATCTGATGCATTGTGCCTAAATTGAATGAGCTGTGCTTAAATTGCAGAAGATTGAAGGAACTATCAAGCATACCTATTAAATACAGACTCATTCATTTCAGGTTTTCCGTAATGTCTCCACCAGAAGTGGTAGTTCATTAGTGTACAACTGGAAGAGGGTGGCTCCGTGATATCTCTTGTGGCACCAGTCAAACCAATGAAGAAACCTTTCTACTGATTACCAGCTCCCTAGGCTGATGAATTAGTACTCCCCCATTTTGAAAGAAACAGCATTGAGGGTTGTAAGGAAATGGTGCAATCTTGGAGTTGAAGGACAACCAAGAGTGAGCTGACATAATCGGAACAAATAGCTGCAGACTTGGCTTGCAGCAGTTGGTAGGGGAACCAATAAAAGTGAAGAAAATTCCTTGACAGTGATTTTTTTTTTAAATTAATGCAATGAAACTGATAGTTTTGTTGGGGCAAGAATTGGTTTAGAAACATAGAAAAATAGGTGCAGGAGTAGGCCATTCGACCCTTCGAGCCAGTACCGCCATTCAATATGATCATGGCTGATCATCTAATATTAGTACCCCGCTTTTTCCCCATATCCCTTGATTCCTTTACCCTACGAACCAAATCTAACATTCTCTTGAAAACATCCAGTGAATTGGCCTCCACTGCCTTTTGTGGCAGAGAATTCCACAGATTCCCAATTCTCTGGGTGAAGGTCTGGGGGTTGGATTATCTGTTTCTCAGTGTGGTGAGCCCATAATAGCAGGTATTCTTAGTTGTAGTATCGTAGTACTGATAAATGCTGAGTACGCTTCTGTAAAAGCCGAAAATTCTGCAAGTACTCAGCAGACTTTCAGCAGCTGTACTGAGAGAAACTGACTTTGCTTACAGTAAGTGGGCTCATTGTGGAATACAGATCAATTGCTGCCATTGATCAGTCCTGTGGAGATAAGTTTCATAAAACCATTGCATTGCAATGTAATGCAGAAATTACTATAATTACTGCATGTGGCATCCAACCTTTACTGCATAGATCTTTATATCTTACGATCAGATAATCTTCATAATTTATATTTTACAAACACCAATACTTGAAAGTACAGATTTTGCACTAACGTGATGATTTAAATTCAATATTGCATTCAAATTGTAGTACATGGTCATGCCTGTTCTTTGGTTCCTAGGTACAGAGGTAAAGTGACAGAGTACAATGGCCCAAATCTTCCATTTAAAAAGCGAGCATTTTGCATGGAATCGCTGCAACCTACCCTTGTAATTTGAGACTCCACACCAATCAGTCCTGAAGTCGTACTGAAGTCCGACTACAGCGAGTGGCTGCTGACTGATCTGTAGCTAATGCCTGACTCATCATTGACTCCAGTGATGAATCTCAAATCTGCTTTTACAACATGATGGGAAATATATCTGCTGAATCTAAACTTTCAGAAGCGTCTGCAAAGACTCAATGGCTGCCGATGGGTTGATATGACATAGGAATTTGATCATGACATCGAGTGGTGTCTGCAAGTTCCTCTGTTGGGAACTGGCATGGATCATTTGGTAAAATCAGATTCCATTTTAATGTGTTTAATTTTAATAGTGTTTAAATGTTTCTTGTTGGCTGCAGGTGAAATACATATTCACAATCTTTTTGGCAGGAATGGTATTTGGCAAACTCAGGGCACAAAGCATTACCATGAGAGGTGCTTTGGTATTGACTGCAGAAAGGCTTGCACTCTGCATGTTCTTTGCCAATTAGGTCAGAACTGGCTTCCCACGTGATGTTTATGTCATGGGATCCCTCCAGGCAAAGCTATATTTTAGTGGACAGCTGATTGTCAAATGCCATTCAGTGTGTTGAGATATATATATATATATATATATATATATATTGTGTATGTGTGTGTGTGTTCCAGACATAATGCGCCGTGCTTTCTCTATGCTATATAACTATATATATTTGACTTGTTTTATCATGTTAATCAAATTTCTACTAACAGTTTTTGCTGCATTAAAGAAAGACACAAAGTGCTGGAGTAGTTCAGCGGGTCAGGCAACAAATCTGGCGAAAAAGGGTGCATGATGTTTCACGTCGAAAGATTGAAAGTGGGTGGTGGGTGAAAAGTTGGAGGCATGAAAAGCCCCGGAGAGCAGTACGAATCACGGGGGAGTGTTGAGAGAGAGGATGTTGCAGAACTCCTGTCTGAGAAAGGAAGAGAACTTCTTCAAAGTATGCACACCTTGAGGAGATTTTACAGTGGAGCAGACAAAATGTAGAAACACCAAACTGCAGATGTTGATTTATATCTGTGATCTGATTTTGATTTGATTATTTTTCACAGGCATACGCAGTGCTTGCACTTGTCATCTTTCTCCCATATATTACTCAGGGTACACAGTGGTGTGGAAACAAGATTAAGGGTGAGTATTGGAAATATTACAGAACGTGCCAAGTCATATTTTGACATTTATTATTTGTTGACAATTGTGGTAAACATGCCTAAATTGGAAAATAAATTGCATTAGAAAATAAAAAAAGATTCAAATGTTTATTTACATATCTTCTTTTCCTTCCAAGGTCAAAAAGAAATACAAAGGGTGTCTTTTTACACATTTCATCCAAATGAGCCACTGAGTAAAGAGCGTATAGAAGCTTTTAGTGATGGAGTGTTCGCTATTGTTGCCACTCTTCTTATTTTAGACATATGGTAAGAGACATATCTACATCATTAGACTTTTCAACCACTTCCATGTTTTGCTCCCTTAACTAGTTTCTGGTTAATGTAGTGATATATCAGTGGAAGTAATTAATGGATTCATTATCCATATTTATCATTGAACAATGGATTTCTCACATTATTAAACCTGATTTAATTATAATTAAAAGAGTAGTGCTTTATATTTGGAGGCTGGATTGTGTTGAATTTGGCTTGCTTCCCCCGCCCTCCACCTGACCAACGATCCCGCTTGCTTTCCACGGAGCTGCACTTACCATTTGTGGCTATACGATATCATTTGACCTTGAAATCTAGATGTTGGGACATTCCTGTGAAGCAGAGTGGGCCGTGATGGCAACTACGCCACAAATGGCGGCTACTGAAACCCTGCCTTGGAATGTCATGATGGCCTTTCAGGACTTCACAGCTGTCAAAGGCATTTTAAGCTGCTTTTAAATGTCTGCTGTCAGTCACTTAAAAACAGTTTAAAATATTTTGTTTAAAAAGCATAGAAACAAAAATTGTTTAAAAAGCTCAAAACACTAGAAATTAATTAAAACATAAAAACACTAGTGGATAAAAATAAGCAAATATCTTACCTGCATTTATCTTTTTAATCATGGTCAATCATCCTTGGTGTAAAATTAAGTTTATTGTCATGGCAGGATGTCAGATTCACTGATCATGTCCATAAATAAGATCATTAGTGATAGGAACAGAATTAGGCTATTCAGCCCATCAAGTCTACACCGTCATTCAATCATGACTGATCTATCTCTCCCTCCTAACCCCATTCTCCTGCCTTTTCCCTGCCTTATGGATTCTCTCCCCATTTACAAAATAATCTATGCCCTTATTCCTACTACCAAAATGCATGACTCCACATTTTGCTAAACTATATTCCATCTGCCACATCTCTGCCCATCCTGTCCAAGTCCTTCTTCAGAGTCCCTGCTTTCTCTACACTACTTGCCCCTCCACCTACTTCTGTATCATCTGCAAATTTGGCCACAAAGCCTTCAATCCCTGCACTGGCAGCCAACAAGAAAAAGCCCCCTTAATTGCCACTCTGCCTTCTGTCATCGAGCCAACCTGATATCCATGCTTGTATATACCCTTTGACACCATGGGCTCTCATCTTCCTGAGCAGTCTCCTGTGTTGCACCTTATCAAAGGCTTTCAGAAAATCTAGGAAAATATAATCCAACATGCCACATTCTGATCTATTCTGTCATTTTCAGATCTAGGCTTAACTTTATAATTTATGTGATTTTTAACTGCCTTTATAATAAAACACAGGATCGCAGAATCAAAACATAGTTAAATTAATGTAGTTGGCCATGTAATGGAAGATTTATTTTCCAGAGTTGTGGCTTTATTTATTTTTAAATTGTTGTTTTAATTAAATCAGTGTGGCCAAGACTGAGTTTCACTGAGCTCTGCTATTTATCATATTATCATTGATGGGAATCTATTATTAATGGTTAAAAAAGTTTATAGTATTGAATAATTTGTAGAAGTGAATAAATGTTTAGTAATTATTGTTCAGTTATCTTTTGTTGTTGAAATCAACTTCCCAAACTGTTGCAGCATGTGAGAAGAAAGTAAATCAATTATGCTGATTGGTTGGTCAGTACAGGAGCTTTACACGGTGAAGGAGGAAAGGTGTATCTAAGTTGTGATAATCTTTAATGATTTTTTAAAGACACAAGTGGTTCCCCTGCTGCCCTTGCCTATCTGGTTGTCGGAGTTTCCAGGTTTAAAAAGTACTTCCAAAGAAGGCATGGCAGTTTGCTGGAGGCCATTGTGCGGTATGGACTGCAGCCACAGGAGTACTTATTTAAAGTATTAAATGGAAGTGCAGGTCAACGATAACACATCATCAAGCTCCTTGAGTGCTGCAACAACAATATGTAATCAGTGGGGAGAGTTCATGGTGTGGAAGCAGACTGGTTCAGTCTCTACAGCATTTGTATGGGTGGTCAGTTAGATCTTTTTATTTATTGTTAAGATAGAGGCCATCCCCAGGCTATAGCAAGGTTCCATTCTGGAAAACTGTTCGAACCCAAACTGTTAGCAAGTCTGAAATGTGGCAACAAACCAAATTCCCACACTGCAACCTTGCAACAACTGGGAAATTCATACCACCAGTCTCCCAAACGTTCACTCAGGGAGGATCTATGTTGGGGTGGAGGTTTCAGCACTGGTAATGCCATTGAATGTGAAGAGAAGCCTAGTATTACATTAGTTATGATATACATCATGCAGTCTCTTGAGCCTTCTCTACCATTCAGTAAAATTATACCTATTTGTTAAGAAGACACTATTTTGTTTAAATTATATAGAAATATAACTGTTATAAATTATGTTGTCTTTATACGGTGATTGATTCTCCATCCTTGTGCATGGCTGCTTTGTATAACACATGTCATGCTTCACATCTCACTCATTTTGGTTGTTTTGATGTTTCAGTGAGGACAATGTTCCTGAACCTAAAGAAGTCGCAGTTAAGTTCCATGGCAAACTCTTTGAAGCACTAATTGAGTATGGTCCGGAATTTCTGGCTTATTTTGGTTCTTTCGTGACAGTTGGCCTCCTCTGGTTTGTTCACCATTCACTGTTCCTCTACATCACTAAATCAACAAGACTAATGGGCCTCCTGAATACTGTCTCCCTTGCTTTCATTGGTGGACTTCCATTGGCCTTTCAGCTCACTCACGAATTTGCGGCCAAGTCACATAATGAAATTGAGGCAATTCAAATTAGTTGTGTTATAATTTTTCTTGCGAGTCTCTTTCAGTTTGCAATATGGGTTGCTGCTCTCCACAATGAAAAGGAAAATTTACATCACCATATCCATTATGGTGGCAAAGAACATGCATTTATGTTTGCCAAACTTTCACTTTATCCTTCTGTGGCATTTATTACATTCTGCTTAACATATATTTTAAGTAGGTTTAGCACAGAAATTTTCCATTTGATGCAAATTATTGTTCCATTCGCGTTTGTTCTTTTACGAATCATTGTCCGAATTGCTCTTGTTATTCTGACGTGGTTATTTAGTCGACTAAAACCAAGGACATCAGTGTTGAACGAGGAAGAAGAATCTGTCATCTCTGGCAATGAGACTTGAGAGTAGCAGTGTTATAGATTATATAGCATAGAAATATTCATTTTGTTTAAAAAGTTCATTTGCACATATTTGAAGAATTGTAACATTCCTTTGGTCCATTTCTGTTCTTTTATTCCTGAAGTACCTTAAAAGCTCAATGCATCAAAAGAACCCTCTAGATGATGTAAAATAGTGACATGCTCTGTGTAATCCGGTTATGTATTATTACAGAATATAAAATATGTTGGAAAATGACATTCCTAGGCTATCAAAATTATTCCTAGTTTTTGTTCAAATATTTTACGAGTCATTTAATTTTAAGTTTAAATAATTGTGTAATGCTCCAATTTCGTGATACTGTTACAGTAATATTTCAGTACAATTTTCAGTTTGCTGTGTTATGTCAGGTTTCAATTTTGCTTCTTTGTTTACTTAAGATACGTTTTTTTAAATTACGTTTTTCTAAAATCACAATATTATCTGTTGAGTGTCAAATCGTGTACAAGTCAGTTACTGAAAGAGTTGAGTTATTTTACCAATTGTTATGATTTCGGCATTAAAGGTAGATTTAGGCCATTTGGCCCATCAAGTCTATTCCACCATTCAATCATGGCTATCTCTCGCTCCTAATCCTATTCTCCTGCCTTCTCCCCATAACCTCTGACACCTGTACTAATCAAAAATCTATCTATCTCTGTCTTAAAAATATCCACTGACTTGGCCTCTACAGCCTTCTGTGGCAAAGAACTCCACAGAATTAGTCACCACCATCTGACTAAAAAAATGTCTCCACATCTCCTTCCTAAAAGAACGTCTTTTAATTCTGAGGCTATGACCTCTCGTCCTAGATGCTTCCACTAGTGGAAAGATCCTCTCCATATCCACTCTATCCAAGTTATTCTGTATGTTCAGTTCTATTCTATTCTGTATATTCTATTCTGTATGTTTCAAAGAGGTCCCCCCCTCATTCTTCTAAACTCCAGCGAGTACAGGCCCAGTGCCGACAAACGCTTTTCATAGGTTAACCTACTCATTCCTGAGATCATTTTTGTAAACCTCCTCTGGTCAGCACATCCTTCCTCAGGAAAACTCTTGATCCGCCCACTCACCCAGAAACAATAAGCTGAAATAGCATATTTGTACACCACAGATAAATCCTTCATTCCACTTGCCTGTCCTCAGTACATATGACATTTTAAATGATTGTTCCAAACAAAATAACGGATTTTGTTGTTGCAGTAGTAATTGTAAAATAACTGACAAGATGAAGAGTGGATTTAATAATATTCATTGTATAAACTGGGAAATAAATTCTTGTACAATAGAATGTTATTATGTAAAATCCTGCTGTACCTATTAACCTTTGTCTTAATATTCTTAAAATAATTATTAAAATGTTGTCGTATTCAATGGCATGGATCAGCTATTAAAATGCCATCCTATTCATAGTCCATTGCTGTTAGATGTTGATTATTCTGAAACCTGAAAATTTAAATTTACAATGTCATTGCTAATGACCACTTATAAATAAATTATGCTTATACATATTGTTTACTTTTCATTCAAATGTAATTTTACATGAATCTTTATTGAGATTGTCACATGTGAAAAGCAAATTAAGTAACTATTAGAAGCTTGTAATTGTTTTTACAATTTTACAGATCTACAGAGATTTTAAAATGTTGCTAGTTAAAAATATATTTAGTTAAATATTCTTCAATTTAATCTGAAATCTTCAGTTCTTTCTGCTAGCTTTGAAAGGATCATAGATTTGGGAAATCGTATTTCAATTCCTTAATTTCCTACCTACTTAGATTGTTGTATTTCCTAATGTGGTTATTCCCGCAGAGCCAAGTTGAAGCATCTTTGGTTCTGGACCATATATTTGATGTTTTAGCAGAAATATTGTCTGGACAGAAACTTTGTTAAAATGCATTTTTGCTCCATTAATTATGCCACAGTAACTCAAATTGTCATCATTGTTGAAAATAATAAATAGAAACTACTTGTAAACACAAATCTGATGGGTAAGAGTGACCTATTTATAACTGTACTGATTGTAAATGACCCAGTCATTCTCACAGACATGGTACAACAGAATTTATTAAAAGACACTTACAGTACACCACAGCATGTTGCTTCAGCTGTGTAGCGGCAAATATACTAAAAGCACAAGCTGGGTTACGATAATATGAACCGTGTAGAAGGCGGAGCTTCTAATAATAAAGCATTACAATTGGTTAGTGTGGAGTAACCAATTTACATATTTCCTTGTAGAAATAAAAGTGAAGCACATCTAAATGCAGGTGGCCTATAAGAATAAACACATGTGATGGCTGGGCAGTACAGTACCTGAAACGCTAATGATGCATATAGGGACGTATAGATGGTTTAAACAAATTCCCCATACTTAAGGGGTGGCCTACAAACCCACCCCAGCGCACATGCGGTATAGATCCGCATCTCCGCCCTTCACCAGGGAAGTAACTGGGGACCCATGTGGGGATAGCGCCGGAGACCCATGGGGTGAACATGGCGAAGCTGGCGAGCGGGGCACCGAATGTTGTGAGGGCGTAGGGGGCATGGCCAGTGGCTGATCTACAGCAGCAGAGTGCGAGGGAAGAGACAGACCGACAGTATATTGGAATTGATTGGAACAGGTATAGAATTTGTGGTAGAAAAATCATTTTTATAGCATTTATTCGGCCTATTAAAGACATCGGAAGCGTTTTCCAGAATTTAATTAAATTATATAATTTCTTAAGTATAGGGTTATAATTTGCATTAAACATGTCTTGATATCTTCTAGTAATTTAAATACCCAAATATTTAAATTTTTCCATAGCTATTTTAAAAGGAAACTGTAAGAGATGTGTAGAATCTTTCGGTATTATTGATATGATTTCACTTTTATTCCAATTTATTCTGTATCCTGAAAATGATCCGAAATCCTCGATTAAATTTAATATATTTGGTATAGTGATATGAGGTTTTGTGATGTACAATAGTACATCATCAGCGTATAATGATATTTTATTATTTGAATATTTTGTATTATAGCCATGGATATTCGGATGAGTTCTAATTCTTTCCACTAGGGGTTCAATTATAAGAGCAAATAACAGCGGTGATAGTGAACATCCTTTCAGTTGTAGTTGTTTCAGGATAAGAGGAGGTGAACGGACCTGTGGCTGCAGCAGCTGCTGGGGCACGGGCAGGGCAGCACTGGTCTGCCGAGAGTCAGCGTTGGGCTGGAGACCCCACTATTGGGTCACAGGCGATGTTCCTTAAGTTAAACATCCAAGAATACATCAGATTTAGCAAGGTGTGAGCATTCCATTAATATTTTGGCGCTACGGACCGCCCATTATGCGAGTCCGTTGGACTGGAAATTCAGGACTGCTGGTGACATGGCAAAAATCACACCGTTGAGCAAAGTTTTTGAAACACTGGTGAACTGACTGCCGTTGTCAGATAGGAGACATGCAGGGGCGGCATGCATGGAGAAGTGGCTTGACAGATTTTGGATGACTGTGTTGGATGTGATGTTTTGGAGTAGGTCAATTTCAAACCAGCCCGATTACGAGTCAACGAGAACCAGATAGTGTTTTCCATGCCACTCGAATATGTCGGTAGCAGCCGTGGACCACGGCAGAGGAGGAACAGGGTGTGAGAGCAAGGGTTGTTTCTGCTGGTGTGGTCAAAGACAGCACAGGCTTTGACTTTTTTGCGTATATATTCGGTCATACTGGGCCAGTAAAACATGCTCTTTCCTCATTGTAAGGTTGCTGCCACACTGTGTTGACCCCTGTGGATGGCATCAAAGTACTTGGCCTGAAGAACAGCTGGGATGACTGCTTTGATTATGACATCGTCCTGTAGCACCAGTTAGTCGCAAACCAGGGAATATGGGCGAATCGCAAGCGGGATACTGTGGTGTTTATCCAGCCAGCCACGCCGGATGACTGACAATAGTTGTAGAGTTTTATCTGCAGCCGTGTGCTCTACCAGGCTGCTTAGGCATTCAGTAGGTACGTACGACACCATCATTACTGTGAACTGGTCTTGTTCTGAGGGCTGTTGTTCGCAGGTTTTGCATGGGGCTCTTCATAGCATGTCAGCTAAGTGCATGTCCTTGCCCTTTTTGTAGACTATGGTAAAAAAAAGAAACACTGTAGCTGCATCATCAACCGTTGCAGGCGCGTCAGAGCGGCATGAATGGATTTGTTCAGAATGGTGACCAGC
The DNA here is from genome assembly GCA_963514005.1 of Raja brachyura. The sequence continues at coordinate 118,060,337 of OY740781.1, read as the reverse complement.
AGCTGGTTGTCTGTTTCCACAATCACGGACTTGCCAAAAATAAAGTCTTTGAATTTCATGCAGGCAAAAACCACAGCAAGCAATTCCTTTTCGAACTGAGCATAATGTTGTTCAGTCTCAGACAATGTGCTGGAGGCGTAAGCAACAGGTCTGCAGTCACCTTCGGTGGAAGTCTGTAGGCAAGCAGCGCCAAGTCCGTATTGGGATGCATCACATGTGAGCGTCACTGGCACTTCAAAGCAAAGTAGGCAAGGGTTGGAGCACTGGCCAGTTGCAACTCAAGGATTTCAAAAGTTCTCTGGTGTTGTGGGTACCAGGACCTGGCAGTATCCTTGTAAGTCAGCTCCCACAGGGGGGCAGCTATATTGCTGAGGTTGTGAATGAATTTCCCCAAGTTGTTGACCATTCCCAGGAATGTCTGTAAACTCGTAACGTCAGTGGGAGCTGGCATCCAAGGACATGGCAGTGGTCATGGAGGGTAATTAGCAGCTTCCCGATCAGGGGCGTATAAGCAATATTCATTTACCTCATTAAGCAAGCGCAGTAGTTATTCACCTAACCTATTTAGAAACATAGAAACATAGAAAAATAGGTGCAGGAGTAGGCCATTCGGCCCTTCGAGCCTGCACCGCCATTCAATGTGATCATGGCTGATCATCCAACTCAGTATCCCGTACCTGCCTTCTCTCCATACCCCCGATCCCTTTAGCCACAAGTGCCACATCTAACGCCCTTTAGCCTAGTAGCCAGTTTCTTGCAGTTACAGCTGCATCAGCAATCTTCTGTTTTCAAACAATGTTCCCTTCCCAAGGACGGTGGTGGTTTTAATCATCCTGTCCCTCACAATCCACCCTTTTTTATTTTGCTATGCATTACTTGATTAAACCTCAATTTCAAACCCCTTCTGCTCCAATTGAAGTAACATCCTCCTAATTTCCTCTGAGGCCATCACTGGTAAAGACATGACCGGCATAGCTGACTTCTGTGACACGAAATTTGCATTTTAGAGGGTTGAGCTTGAGATGCATGTCTTTAGCACGGTCTAGTACTTTTTTCAAATTGGTGTCATGTTACGTCCGGCAACGAGAATATCATCGATAATAATGGTGCACGGGTACCCCGCAAATAATTGTTCCATTGTGCGTTAGAAAACCTCATTAGCAGAGTTGATACCAAAGGGCATCCACAGAAATTTATAGCGGTCAAAGCGGGTGCCGAACATGGTGAATTGGGTGAGTCACGGTCCAGCGGGATCTGCCAAAACAATCTTTTTGCATCCTGAATAGAGAACATGGATGCACTGCCTATCTGAGCAGCAACTTCCTCTATGCATCAGGTAGTATGGGCATCTCATCGCCGTGTTTAGGTCTCTGGGGTTGATGTAGATTCTGATTTCTTCCTTGTTCTTTGTTGGAGTGTTGCAGAGTGGAGCCCCTGCAGGTCACAACTTGCAGCTGTCTGTGTTGTCTGTCTTTTCACCTTTTTTGTTATTTTTAGTCTAAAAAGTTTGTTTTGGAGGTATTTCAGTCTTTTTTTTATGTGGGGGGGAAGGGGGGGAAACTGTTTTTTCCAGTCGCTACCTGGTCAAGGATGCGTTTTTTCTCCGAGCCGCATCTTCGTCCCTTCCTCACGGCCTACCATCTGGATTGGCACAGCCTTTCCTGCCAGAGACCGGCCAGAGCTTCAGCGGCGGCGCAGCACTGAGTTACCATCAAGGAGCGAGTGATTCCTATCGGGGGTCGCCGTGTTGGAGCTCTGGAGTGTTGGGCCAGCTGATTACATCATGGAGCTGCAGTTGCGGAGCTTCCAGCTGCAGGCGACGCTGACTCTAACATCGCGGAGCTTGGGATCTTTGCCGAGGGTCGCCAGCGTTGAATCTCCGCCCAGCTCAGCCTGTGGACTTCGGGAGCTGCGGTCTCCAGTAGGAAGCGGCCGATTCGGAAACTCCAAGCCACTGAGAGTGTTCACCATTCCAACGCCAGAGCTCCATCATACCGACGGAAGGGCCTGAAACATCAGGCCTCCGTTGCGGCAAATGCGGTGGCCTTAAAGGCCCCGACCACGGGTGAACAAGTGGAAGAGGACTGAACTTTGTTTCCTTCCCTCAGTGGGAAACGTTGATTCCACTGTGGGGGATGTTTATGTTAAATTCTATCGTTTGTTGTGTTCTTTTTATTCATGTGGCTGTAACAGGTCGATGGCCGCGCCGCTGTGTATGTCTGCTTGTCGTCGTCTCTTGCCGCTCCTGTTTGCCCTGGCTCTGTTTGTGTCTACCTGATCTTGACTGTACAACACTTTGGTCAACGTGGGTTGTTTTTAAATGTGCTTAATAAATGAATATTATTATTATTATTCTTATTGTTGCTACCACCATGGTGGAAACCCAGTCAGACGGGTTCAGTGACGGTAGCATTGACACCCAGGGACACCATCCGCTGGAGCTCATTGTATACTCTGTTGTGCATAGCATGCGGAATACGGTGTGGTGCTCGGAACAGGTAGGACATTTAGATCAGTGGTGATGTTGTACTGGATGGGCAGCTTTCCAAGCTTGTCGGCAAATAGTTCTTTGTATTGTGAAAGTTTCTGCTGAGAGGAGTCCCCAGTGGGAGAAATGTGATGGACTGCAGGCCCAAAGGTAACCAGTCCTAGATCCTGGCATGCGTTACTGCCAAGCAGAATTGAAGAATTTCCACGGACAATGAAAATCTTCAGTTTGTGAGCTTGCGACTCCAGACGGCAATTCAGTTCAGTTTCTCCAAGTGGGAGCAGTTCCCCTCCCCCGTAGGCTTGCAAAGTGGCTGAAGTGTTCGGCATTACGGAATCATTTAAATTCAGATAAAGACATGACATTGCATTTGGCACCAGTGTCTATCTTTGCAATGGTAATGTTGCTGTTAATGAGGAGAGAAACTTCAGGGTCAAGTTGCTTGTTAGTGGAAGCAATCAGCGAGTTGATGTTAGGACTGTTATTTTCATGCTCTGGGAGCCGAACAGGAGATGGCGCTTCCAGCTTCTGGTATTCGTTATCAGTAGGGTCATGTCTTAACAGGTGCACAGATTGCCTTGGGAACGAACGAGCTATGCCTGAACAACAGCATTGCATGAAGTGATTTATCTTCTTACAGTAGTGGCAAATTTTTCTGAAAACAATGCAGAATTTGCGACCTGGAGCGTGGGAGCCATCACAGTCAGAGCACCGTTTGATAGATCTCTGACGCTGTCGCGGTGGTGTGTGGGGTTGAGAATACCGGTTACAATAGGAGGTGTCGGTAGCATTGACACTGTACAAGGAATGTGGCCCAGAGCCCAAAGACTTTGTGTGAGAAACAGTTAATTCAGCAATTCTGCAAGCATGCTCAGCTCGAGCCAAGATCAGTTCAGTATCACGGAGCAATTCATCTCATACTTTATCACGAAGCAGACCTCCTACTAGTTTCTCGCGGATGAGATACTCACACAGATCCCCAAAACGGCAGCATGCAGCCATGTGTTTCAGATCACTAATGCAATTTTCAACAGGTTCTCCTTGCCGTTGGTAGCGAGCATCTGTGTCACCTTTGTGCCAAGTATGAAGTTGGCACGAAGGTCACACAGATGTCTGAACGTAGCAAGTAGGACTGCAGGGTCATCAATATTTTCAGCAGGTACGACAATCTGGTTGTTGTGATTCAAAACTGCAGGCACGTAGTCGAAACACTCAGCGCATTTCATTGCTTCAGGACCAGCGACCCTGAAGTATAGAAGCACGCACGTCTGGTGCAGCATTGCGATGAGCAGCATGAATGTAATGGTTGTAGTCGTGCTCAAAAATGCGTCGAAGTTCAGCAATGTCCGAGTGAAAGATCAGAGGGTCTGGACAGCGAAGCGAGCTGGCCATGGCAGCGATAGTGAATAGACAAGAACAAAACTCAGCGGACAAAATAAAAAATGATTTACTTAAACAGGGAGTGGGTTACAAACCACTTCTCGACACCATGTAAATTACCCAGTCATTCTCACAAACATGGTACAACAGAATTTATTAAAAGACACTTACAGTACACTACAACATGTTGCTTCAGCTGTGTAGCAGAAAATAGACTAACAGCACAATACGATACGATAACATGAACTGTGTAGTAGGTGGAGCTTCTAATAATAAAGCACTACAATTGGTTAGTGTGGAGTAACCAATCTACACTGATGACACTTGCTCAGATGATACTTTACTTCCATACCTTAAACTAGTTATAATACTGTGATCCTGATTTGAAAATTATGTAATTTTAGTTAAATACTTCCAGCAAGTTGCCATCAGAAAGTCTTCTGGAAGTCGGTGTACTCAGCATCCCCTGAACTTCCCCCATCTTCTACATTTTCCTCTCCCAGAAATGTATCAGCAAAAAAACTTTAGCTGGTGAATATTTTGTTCTAAATAATTATTAAATATGTTTAAATTCACTGTCAATCCAGGGTAGAATTTGTCAGCTTATTGTCAAGTATATTAAATGTTATTGACATAATCTCCAGAATGTTGTATTCATAAGCATTTGCATTTCTACCATCATCAACTAGAGTGCAGTGCACTTCTAAAAAATAAAATTATGAAATATCTTTGCAATTATCTTCAGCAGAAGGAACTTTTAGGAATGGTTCATCACTTGGAAATTAATATCACTGCCCAGGAATGTGCCTTTTACCAGGTGTAACATCAGTTCAGTTTCAGTTTAGTTTATTGTCATGTGTACTGAGGCACAGTGAAAAGCTTTTGTTGCATGCTAAACATATTGATTAACATGCACTATGGAAAATAATATGCACAGGAGGCTAAGCATATTTGTTCTTCACGTCTCGCATTTCTTTCTTCATAGACATTGCACAATCTAGTCTGAACACTGGATGACACTAGGATGACACAAAAGGTGCACCAGATTTATTGAGCACAGTTTTGAATAAGAAGCTGAAAAATGACTTTTTTCCGCTTCTTACTCAGAGCAAATCATTAAGAACAGATATGAGAGTGCTAAAAATGAAGTTGATGCATTATCTATTATCAGGTTGAGGCATTCATTTTCACTGAATTATTTTGCAATTCCATCTTTCGCAGGACCTACTTGAAAAGATAGATATTTTCATATCTGAATTATGCAAAAGTTACTTGTTACCTGTAGGAAACATACACGCTGTATCATACGTCCAAGAATTCAATTACACAATGATATATTGGTTGTCAATTTACTATTCAGTGCTGTGGACAAACAGTGGCACATGTAGAAATGGTAGCAAGCTAATGATGTTGAATGGTCAGACAGCTTTGCTCTGGATATTTCAAGCTTTAAGTCTCCCTGGCATCTGGATAACTTTCACTAATAGCATCTTAAGTGTAAAAAATCATGGAATGATTCTATGCGTTGGAAATAACCAGGTTGATCCCATTCACTAAAACTACGTGGGAAGATATTTGGATGAGTACCCAAAAGCTGCAAAGGGTCTGCAGCAAGAATGCATTTAACTCAAAGAAAGCCAGCACTGACGGGGCAGTGCTGTAAAGGCAGTTTTATGACTTTCACATACAATAACTGACGAAGAATTATATCTTAGCATACTGTGAAGAGGCAATGGAATATGAAATTTAAGCACACTTGTTAAGTTGTTAAAATGTTTAAGTTACTCATACAGAGATACAGTATTTAGTGTAATCCTAGGAAGTAGAGTAATCAGTCCCCACACTTACATATTTGCTTACATTTAACCTCTGCTATTTTAATGAATTTTTGTCTTGGTTGTCAACCTAATTTACAAACACACTGGCACCAACCACAGTGTCATGACATCCATTTTTTTGTTACAATTAGTTGAATAAAAAACATTCACCAAACTTTGAAAATATCAATAAATTCAGAACCATTCTTCAACAAAACACTTATGACATAATCATGTGATCAGAATTAGGCCATTTGGCCCATCAAGTCTACTCCGCCATTCAATCATGGCAGATCTATCGCTCCATCCTAACCCCATTCTCCTGCCTTCTCCCCATAACCTCTTGACACCTGTAATCATATTAATAATCAAACATAAAAATCTTTCTAGAAATACAATATCGTCACATTTGTTTTTGAACATTAGGTAGCCAACAATCTATCACTTCCAGTTTTTTTCTTGTGTCACATCAGAAAGTTGACCTGGAATTATTCATCCTTGCAAGGGTGTTCAATTTTACAATCAGATGTACACATTATTACCTCATTCCTCATGGCATGTCGTTGTTCAACTTTGACAAGTGAAATTGAGTCTCATGTTATTTGAAGCTTGCCTATCTGTCAGTCATAAACTAAACAAATGTTCACAAAGCTGTAAGTGCTGTGGCTGATTTAAAGACACGTAACTTGTCTCATTTGCAACTTCTCCACTCAATTAAATACAACTGGTTGTCTGTTAATTCTTAAATATTATTACTCATAGTCACTATTGGCATATCTTTACTGCCCTTTACATAACCTTTACTGCCATTTCAGAATTTAAGCTAATAGTAAGGTGGCTCAAAGTCTTGGGACTGGACCACTGGCATTGGACATGTGCCCAGAGGGAGAAAATATAGAAGGGCTCATTACTGCAGATCTTTGCTACTCCCCACTCACCCGCAATGTCACATGGGACTTGCACTCTAAACCAACCTCTTTAAGCAACTCTGTCAGCAATACGGTGATTTGTGAGAGATCTGCAATACCTGGAGTGCTATGACAGTCATTGTTGAAATCACATTAACTCCTATTTTCCAAGCTTCTGGGCTATTCCATATGGCTGCAGCAAATCCATCCAGTATCTTATAGTGTGCTACACTCTGTAGCACTGCTGAGGTTATTGATATTCTGTACTAAAAATGAAATTACTGCCTTGCCTCCATTCACACAGAACATGATGAGCCATAGCAGGCAAGTGGGTTTGTAGTATCACTGCATTCCTGGCTATTCAGGCAGTCATTCAGGCACCTCAAATTGCCTTACAGAACCAAGAGTGCTTCATGAAATACAAGAGCTTCCATTCACTCAATGTTCCTAGCAGTGAATGAAAAGCATCCTGGAAGCTCACATGGCTACATCTTTTCTCAGGGGATACAGTACTCTGATGAATGGATATAGAGGAGGATGAAAGAGTACTGGGCTAACCCCTCTGGAGAGAAGGAATGGGTGATGTTTCTGGTCGAGACCCTTGTCAGTCTGAAGAAGGGTCTCCACCTGAGACATCTCCATTCCTTCTCTCCAGAGATGCTGCCTGTCCCGCTGAGTTACTCCTACATTTTGTGTCTATCTTTCGTTTTCCAGCATCTGCAGTTCCTTCGTACACATGATGAAAATAATAGTTGGCCTCAAAATCAGATATTGCTTTCTCTACTTATCAGAGGCAGTAGTGATCAATCTACAGGGTGTACTATTCAATAATAATGTTGTTTATATTAGTTAAGGAAACATACAAGCAGAATTATTGCTCAAGGGCCTCCCATAAGAAGAGCAATAGGAAGCAAATCCAAATTGCAGATAACATACAAGAATTATCTTTAAGAGTGTACAGAATGCATTGTCAAGAATTGTCTAAACATTTATAGACCATTTAATCGACGATACCTTCTCTGGGCATACATCACAGCTTTCATGCCTTTCATTGATACCACTACTGTACAACAGACATTTTTAATCACTGACGTGAAGGTTCAAACACACTTCAAAGAATCCAAGGCATACTCCCATTCTCCATCAAGCACATGCTCATGAATGATTTCTTTAAATTGCAGGTCTCCATTACCTTATAGCAAGATACGTGTTGTTAACCAAAGTGATATTTATTGAGTTAAACAAAGAACAGCTCACACGCTACTGGGGGAGGTTCTCCCAAAGTTCTATATATATAACAGGACAGCCCCTAAGCCACGTGATGACTTCTGATCCTGCAAGTCCTAGGGCCGAGGGTTCTCCCAATAAGTGGCATAACCACCGGTTCGTGCCACAGGGCCCCCCCTCCCCAGACCCAGCAACATGAAAACAAAACAACAAACGAACGAGGTACTTCCCTCTCACATCCACCAACAGGGAATGAGCCCGGAGGAAATCGGCGCCCAGGAATGGCTGGGAGACGTTGGCAACCATGAAAGGCCAGGTAAAATGGCAGGAGCCAAAGATAAGCTGGACCGTGCGAACCCCATACGTCCGTATGGAGCTGCCATTTGCTGCCCCCACTTTCCGGGGAAAGTGTCGACCCCCGATGGGGGCAAAACGTGAACCTCCGCCCCCCCCCCTTTCAATGAGGAACCATCATCCCAAATGTAGGTCACAAGCGTAGAGGCGGTGTATCTGGCCGACCGCCGCAGCGATTACTGGCGGCTAGCCCCGGCATTTCACGGAAACGAGTAGGGCGGGCGGCATTGACAGGCCGTGGAACCCCAGCATTGATGGTAGTAACACCACTTTGCTTTACTGGCTTCTCCCGGGACCAGCGGCACAGCCAAACCCCCAGTGGATTCATGGCCTGGTCCAAGGCACCATTGATACCCAATTGATCGAACCACCGAGCTGCTTGGACTGCCACAGTTTGTCCACACAATCCGCTAGCTGCAGAGAGTCTTCAAAATTCTCATCCGCGAGGAGCAGGCGGATGTCATCCGGCATCTGCTCCAGAAATGTGTGTTCAAACAGGAGACGGGGCTGATGACCATCCATCAGTGAGCATTTCGCTTATGAGCACTGACTGCTTGCGATCGCCGAGCCCGCCCATGTGCGTGAGCCGTGCTGCTTGATTCCAGCGCCTGAGCCCGAAGATATGCAGGAGAAACACTTTGAGGCCACTGTACTTGTCCGCAGCTGGTGGTGCACATAGGTAATGGACCAGGCGACCGGCCATCTCCTGATCCAGCGTGCTGACCACATAATAGTAACGGGTGTCATCAGCCTTGATGCGGCGAATGTGGAACTGGGCCTCGGCCTGCTGAAACCACACTTGGGGCTGCGATGTCCAGAACATGGCAGTTTAAGAGCGACAGTGTTTTGCTGGGCTGGATCGATGGGTTGCTGGGGTTGAGCATTGGCTGCTTCCATTTTTCAAATCCAAAATAACCGTTTTGGATCGTCGGGATCGTCACCAATATAGCGAGACACGTGTTGTTAACCAAAGTGATCTTTATTGAGTTAAACAAAGAACAGGGGAGGATTGGGGAGGGTTCTCCCAGAGTTCTATATATATATATATAACAGGGCACACCCCTAAACCACATGACGACTTCTTCCCGCCAAACCTAGTCAAGTGACCCTACCAGTTCAAGGGCCGAGGGTTGGCCCAATAAGTGGCCTAACCACCGGGTGGCGCCACAACCTGAACATAAGAGTCAGTTGAGTCTGAAGAAGGGTCCTAACCTGAAATGTCGCCTACCCATGTCCTCCAGAGATGCTGCGTGTCTTGCTGAGTTATTCCAGCCCTTTGTGTCTATCTTTGCTATAAACCAGTATCTGCGGTTCCTTGTGTCACCTAAACACAAGATTTATCTTTCTCAGTGTGTGGCCTCTATAAATTAACCCTGTTTCAGGTAGACCCAAACATAACAAGAGAATACTTGTCTCAATGTTATCTTAATCTACTAATTCTCTCTTTGATGGCACCCTGGAATATCACACTAAATTCATATCAGTCTATTAGCATTGCACTGCTCGTGTAATCTCACAGTCCCTGCATTGCAAATAGCCCTTGAGTTTAAACATCCATTCACATTTCTGTCGTGGGATACTTGAAAGCCTGGCATGCGATCAACTGGTTTAACAGATGTATTGCAAAGGTCAATTCACAAGTGAAGTACCAGTCAGTAAGTTTCATCTAATAATGCTCGTAATTCTCTTGGGTTCAGATTTGCATTTAATCGAATGAACAGATGCAATGGTAGAATCTAGAGCTTCATTAGATTATTTAAATTTGGATCCCATGCTCCTATACTTCATTGTGATTGTGGATTTCATGTACAGATTTCCTATTTGCCACCTGACCCGCTGAGTTACTCCAAGACTTTGTGTCTCTTTTTTTTGTAAACAATCACCTGCACTTGCATTGTGTTTCCTATTTGCATGTAGCTCCCGAAAGATAGCTGCAAACTGAACGTGCTTCAAGGCAGGCAAGGGCAACAGAGCTGCGTTTTCCATTTGGTGTGGAGCAAGAGAATCACTCATATTGTGTGTTCACAGAACAAATAGAAACACATTTATTCAATCAACCTTTCACATGGAAAAGGAGAGGCCTGCTTACCTTACAGGTGTGGTCCACAAACTTCCCAAGTGTACAAAGCAAAGCATTTTTATGCTTATTTAGAGATAAGCTAACATCTTAACCAATAGACAAGCTTTCAGCTGTCACTTGACCGAACCGAATTGGAGAAGATATGATCAGTTGCTCGCGCCATCACCATCTCTGCATGATCATCTCATGCTTACAGACCACAGAATTAGATATCCTCATGCCTAAAGCATTCCTTTGTTCATTTGAGGCATTGGTCACTATGGTGATGTACGAAGATCAGACCTATCGTCTCCAGTTACCACATTCCTACACAGACCTTCTTGCCTCTCTTGAGCTCTAGTAGTAAATTATCCCTGTCATCTGTGTCATTTTTTTTTAATCCATCTGTCTTCAAATATTTGGAATTCATCTATGTAGCTGTGTCTTACTCTGGCCCCTGCTTACGATAGTTCATTATCTCTTAATATGTTAACTGCTATGGCCTTTTATGCTCCCAGGTCACCCTTAAGAGGATTTATCAGCACGCCACTTGTTTCTGAGCTTATTAGTCCACTTACATAAACTAGATCCAAATTGTTTAACATGCAGGGATTCTCCGTCTTACAACAGATTTTATATAAACAATACAATAAAAACAAGTTCACACTTCAGGTCGTATAACTGATTACTTCATGTTCCTTAAGGTTGTGCTTAAAGGTCATCTCAATGTTTCTGAAACTGCAGCATGGATATTTGAACCATTTGACCTTGGATAATAGAACTGCATTGAGAATGAAACTACAGTGGTGCCTCAAGGTTTGATTCCCCTTAACCATATTACTTCTATGATGGTGGTACTGTAAATGAGGTATGAGATGCCATGGGATGGGCTCTCCCTCTCCTTGTGATATGCTAAGATCAAGTAATAAGCCACAAGGGTACACAAAAGGCTGGAGAAACTCAGCGGGTGCAGCAGCATCTAAGGAGCGAAGGAGATAGGCGACGTTTCGGGTCAAGACCCTTCTTCAGACTGGAATAAGCCACAAGACTGGTTTTACATATGTACATTGGGTTGTTACTTTACAGCCTTCTTAATTGGAAGCCTCCATTTTTATCAGAAATACAATGCAAAGGTCTGAGCTGGAATCATAGTTTGCTTTTCCTGTGAGTATACTTAATCTTTTGCACCCCCTCCACCATTGTGCTTCTCCATCATTAATTGTCATTCTGCTGTTTGCGGGGATACGACTAGGACATTATCTTGCAGTTTTATTCCTTTCATTTAGTGTGAGGATTAAAAAGCGATTTATTCAACATACAAAATGGAAAAAATATATCTGAACATAAAAGGCCTTTGAGAGATAGATTAATAAAATATAAATATTACAGAATATAACTTATTTTATGAACACTAATGCTAACTCATCATATTCAGCTGTTATTTTGGCTGCCCATGCCGCTCCTTGTGACAACCACCTGGGTTATGGAACATTTCCTTCTTTCCATGGAAGTAAATGTCCATGCCGTATTCCCACAATGTACTCTAGTTCTCGATGAGCCAGCTTCTGGCTGCAGTGTCCCAACAGGAGTAACTTCAGTCAAGCAAATCTGTCTGTGGGAAAAATCACCAACAGTACTTGAGAAACTGTGACTGGAGAAAAAAATCCTGACATTCTAAAGGAGGGCAGAACACTAAAAGATTGCAGTGCCATGGAGACTCCCATGGGACTGTTGAACCTGGCATTGCCGTGATCCATATTCCACCATCACATTTAGGGTTCAGGTGCCTGACAAGCTTGGTGAATACCTGGGAAACTAATTGTCTCTCCCTGATGACTGAGCTGTTGAGCAGTGTGGTTTCATTCTGTTCCTGCAAAATAACAAAATACAGTATGACATGCTGCAGGCTTGCAATTAGCATCTATGTCAGCAAAGAGACTTTCTCCTCCATGTAAACATAAATCTATTCTGCCGTTCTTCCACGGGAACAAGTCCTCGCCCCCCCACCGATGATCCCTTTTCCTGTCTCCTACGAACCCCCTCCTCGTGGACCCCCCCTCGTGGCCCTCCGGCTTTAGAACTCTTTATCCAGAACTGCCGTCGGGACATCAACCGCCTCGACTTTTCCACTCCCCTGTCTCACTCCGATCTCTCCCCCGCCGAACGTACTGCCATCGACTCACTCTGTAACAACCCAGACTGGGTTATCAAAGCCGCCGACAAGGCAGGTGCCGTGGTAGTCTGGCGCGTCGATTTCTACAAAGCGGAGGCCACGCGCCAACTCTCGGACACCTCCTGCTACTTACCCCTGGACCATGATCCCACTGACGAGCACCAGGCCACCATCTCGAGCACCATAACCGACTTCATCAACTCCGGCTCCCTACCCCCCCCCGAGCCTCCTACCTCATCGTTTCCCAGCCCCAATTCCCAGCCCCATCGTTTCCCAGCCCCGCACGGCCCGATTTTACCTTCTCCCCACAATCCACAAACCCGACTGCCCCGGCAGACCCATTGTCTCTGCCTGTTCGTGTCCCACCGAACACATTTCCACATACCTTGACTCCATCCTATCCCCCTTTGTTAAATCCCTCCCCACCTATGTTCAAGACACCTCAGACACTCCCCGTCGGCTCCGCGCATTCCATTCTCCAGGCCCCCATCCTCTCATCTTCACCGTGGACGTCCAGTCACTCTACACCTCCATCCCCCACCAGGATGGTCTCAAAGCCCTCCGGTTCTTCCTCGACCAGAAGCAACCTATACCCGTCCACTGATACTCTCCTCCGCCTAGCGGAGTTGGTCCTTACGCTCAATAACTTCTCTTTTGACTCCTCCCATTTCCTCCAAATACAAGGCTTAGCTATGGGCACACGCATGGGCCCCAGCTACGCTTGCCCCTTTGTCGGGTACGTTGAACAATCCTTGTCCTCGGCGTACCAGAGCCCCATCCCCGACCTCTACCTCCGTTACATCGACGACTGCTTTGGTGTCACCTCCTGCACCCACACACAACTGACTGACTTCATCCATTTCACCACCAACTTCCATCCGGCACTCAAATACACTTGGACCATTTCCGACATTTCCCCACCATTCCTTGACCTCACCATCTCTATTGCAGGTGATACACTCCTGACCGACATCCACTACAAACCAACTGACTCCCACAGCTACCTGGACTACTCTTCCTCCCACCCTGCTTCCTGTAAGGACTCCATCTCCTATTCCCAATTCCTCCATCTACGCCGCATCTGCACCCAGGATGAGGTGTTCCACACCAGGTCATCACAAATGTCCTCATTCTTCAGAGAACGGGGATTCCCGTCCCCCACTATAGATGAGGCTCGCACCAGGGTCTCCTCCATACCCCGCAACACTGCCCTCTCTCCCCATTCCCCCACTCGCAACAAGGGCAGAGTCCCCCTGGTCCTCACCTTTCACCCCACCAGCCGGCACATACAACACATAGTCGTCTGCTAGTTTCGCCACCTCCAACGTCACCTCTCCACTCGCCACATTTTCCCATCTCCCCCCCTGTCTGCCTTCCGCAAAGACCGCTCCCTCCGCAACTCCCTTGTCAATTCTTCCCTTCCCCGGGCACTTTCCCTTGCAACCGCAAGAGATGCTACACTTGTCCCTTCACCTCCCCCCTCCACTCCTTTCAGGGACCCAAGCAGTCCTTCCAGGTCCGACAGAGGTTCACCTGCACCTCCTCCAACCTCATCTACTGCATCCGCTGCTCCAGATGCCAGCTGATCTATATCGGTGAGACCAAGCGGAGGCTTGGCGATCGTTTCGCCGAACACCTCCGCTCGGTCCGCAATAACCAACCCGACCTCCCGGTGGCTCAGCACTTCAACTCCAGAGTGAGCAACACTGCAAGTTCGAGGAACAGCACCTCATATTCCGCTTGGGGAGTCTGCATCCTCTGGGCTTGAACATTGAATTTTCTCAATTCTGTTAACCCCTGCTGTCTCCTCCCCTTCCCACCTCTCCCTCAGCCCTCGGGCCCTGGCATTCCCTCTCTCTCTATCTCTTCCCCCACCCAAGTCGCACTAGCTTCTCATTTTCACACTACAAACAGCTTACAAGCACGGTCTGTTTACAAAGTTTAAGAGGCATTTAGACAGGCACAGGAACAGGCAGAAATGGAGGAATATATACTATATGCAGGCAGTTGGGATTAGTTTAAATTGGCATCATGATTGGCACAGACATCATGGGCCCACAAACCTGCTCCTGTGCTTTATTGTTCTACATTCTAAAGTGATTGATACCTGTTTTAATTTCAATAATATAGATATTGAAAACCTGTTATGCAGACCATAGGACTTGAGGCACAGCTACTTCAATGTCCATGTGGAGCGTAACCTTTTCTCCAGACTGAGCCCGAAAAAATTGCACCTTGGTCTGCAGTGATGGATAGTTGTCATCCAAATGTCAAAAAGACAATTTAGTGCGATGATTTCACGGCACTGTTTGCGTTATTTATTGAACGTGTGTGACATGCCAGGCTGTGTGAGCATGAGGAATGGGTTGTCACTGTCTGTCTGACAGTGATTGTGCTGTAGAGAGGAGGTGGTTTGTCACAAGATCTGCAGTAAAGAACCCTTCTATATTTTTTTCCTCTGGGCACATGTCCAATGCCAGTGGTCCAGTCCCAAGACTTTGACAATGAGGGTGAGAAATGGAAGGAAGAGCATTTATCATTGCTTGGATGACTATGAAGATGTGGGAAAATGGGGGAGCAAATGAATTTATAGAACATGGTATATTCTGGTGGGGTTAAGTTAATTTACTTGCCTGTGCTAGATTTATTACTGTACGTGGGATGAAGAGAACTCTGTTGGGACTTCAGATAGAATACAATCTCTCTGGACCTCCTATTCCTTTCTTCCAAAGTAGTATTTGTTACTATTGTATGGGCTTTACCAATAGTTCTGCAATGTTTCATTCTATGCAAAACTTTAGGTCTCCTTTATTTCTCTGTTTTTAAATGCTTTCTATTTTTTGGCATCTGAACTGTCGTAACCATGTAAAATGAAATTGGTGTAATTCTGTGAAAATTTCATTCATGCTCAATAAGCATTATAAACACAGTAAAGACCTTTATATTAATGTGCCCAACAGCTGTAAACAAGCTCAAGTTGAAATGGTAGACACAAAATGCTGGAGTAAAACGGGACTGGCAGCATCTCTGGAGAGAATGAATGGGTGACATTTCCTGATGAGACCCTTCTTCAGACTGATCTTGAAACGTCACCCATTCCTTCTCTCCAGAGATGCTGCCTATCCTGCTGAGTTACTCCAGCATTTTGTGTCTACCTTCGATTTAAACCAGCATCTGCAGTTCTTTCCTACTCAAGTTGAGATGGCTTGGACGAAGTGTGTCAGGAAGGAGGATTAGGAAATGTACACTTCATATGCTACTGAAAATCCATTAAATTACTACGTATTGTCATATTTAGCAGCTATAATAAAAATAAGTTTACCTCATTTTAAATTGTAGCTTTCCAGATTAAACTTGAAGAGGATTGAGAAATAATCGGTGCATACATTTGAATGTAAGCATAACCAAATGCCAACGAGCCCCATAAAATTAAAAGGTATCTGGCCTGGTGTAAGTATCTGCAAATATTGTATGTGACCTCTGGTATTGACGGCTCCCAAAATATACAGGATTAAGTTAAAGTAATCCTATTTATAATGGTGCCTATGTCTGCATCATAGTAGGGACGTCGCAGGTGGCTTGCAAAGCTGGAAAACCATAACATCCAACAGTGATTATGTGCTGCAAAACCTTTTCTGGGAAGAGACTTAAAGAGGCTTTTCTAAAGGTTAATGATTGATATTTTCAAATCTATGATCATTCAGATTACAATCCAGACCTCTACACAAAATAACTTGGTCTCTACTTTATAGCAGAGCTACATCTGCTCTCGACAGACCCATAGTCAAATTTACTAGCTTTGGAAATGGAGTCAAGATCTAGGTTACCTTTTGGTCACTATTGCTCTTCCATTTCCTCGTGAATCATTTTTGAGTTATTCCGAAATGTCTATTATGTTCCAGGTGGATCTATGATAGTGGTAATATAGTTAATTAATTATACTGAACAATCTCTACCATTTGGTCTACAACAATCTAAACATTTATACATTATATCTGCAATGAAGAAATATTTTAAAACTTGGGCAGGTGCTGATATTGTGTGATTGTGCAGACTAGATTTCATTTAGCCAGTTTCCTGATCTCTATCACTTGTACATTTTTACGTGTAGAAATAATTATTGAAAGCTGAGAAATTATCTGTTTTTTCACTATCAGCCAGATTACAATGTCACATAAAGTCAAGTTCCATTCCCATTAGTCCATGGCAACTAAAAAAAATCTAAGCACATCACATCTACAATATTTAATATTTCAAATCATTTATAACCCGAAAAAAACTATTTACAGTGTATTTGCACATATCAGTGCTAGCCATTAATTGCATTGCCCGAATTTCTGAAAAATATACCCATTTAAGAGTATCATTGACACCAAGATCAACGCTGTCCTTTCTTCATCCTTCATTTCTAGGTTGTTTCTAGCCTTCCATGCTTTCACTTGAGGCAGGACAACATCTCCATTCCTGGCATCGTACTCAAATGAACACCACCCATCACCATTATTAAGACAGAGTAGCTTTATAGGTATGAGTTATTTGAGATTTGCTCCTGGATATATACCAATCATTAACATCTTACCCTTATAGAGCATTTTATGGCTGTGGTGTTCAATTCAAATCAGCATAATTAGGCCTTCTTATGTTAGATAAGGTAACTGAACTAAACTAACTAAGGTTGTCCCTTTAATTTTTGAGTGCTCAAGGAGCACGTCACACCTGCAATATTTAGTTCCATTTGCCTGACCCTGTCCCATTTTCCATTCAAACCTTTTCTACCCATGTACCTGTCTTTGAAATGTTGTAATTGTTATCTGTCTCCACCACTTCCTCTGGCAGCTTATTCCATATAAACATCACACTCTGTGTGGAAAAGGTTGCCCTTCAGATCCCTTTTAAATCTTTCTCCTCTTATCTTAAACCTCTGCCAACTCGTTTTAGATCCCCCAAACTCGTGGAGAAAAGACTGGCTAACCATTTTATCTATCCCTTTCATAATTTTATATACATCTGCAAGGTAACCCCTCAGATTCTTACTTTAAATAGAGTATTATTTTAAAATTTGGCTGCAATTTGTTCAGTGTGTAAAAGTCGATTTTGTACTTGCTGCTAGAATTTATTGTATCCCTTAGGCTTATTCACTGTAGAAGGATGATTTGGCTGTGGTGCATAAATGCTTAAATTAAGGTCATAAGTTCATAAGGTTCAGAATTAAAGGAGGTTATTTTAGGAAGGAGATGAGGCGAAATGTATTTCGTCAGAGGGTGGTGAATCTGTGGAATTTTTTGCCACAGACTGTGGAGGCCAAGTCAGTGGGTATTTTTAAGGCAGATAGATCCTTGATTATTACAGGTGTCAGAGGTTATGGGGAGAAGGCTGGAGAATGGGGATAGGAGGGAGAGATAGATCCACCATGAATGAATGGCGGAGTAGATGATGACTGAATGGCCTAATTCTACTCCTGTCTCTTATGACATCCTTAAATTTCAGGTAAGTCCACTGCTCTAATAGCTCAGTGTTGCATTATAGATGTAGGAGAAAAAAGCATGATAATGCATATGTTCATTATTATTATGGTTCTCTGATATATATTTCAGGCATAATTTGTATCGGCGAATGTGCGAATTAGACAAAATTACTGTTTCTCAATATTAGTTGAGCATCTTGGAGCTAGACAGCAATTTAAATTATTCAGAAGAAATGGGAATATGGCTTAGTTTGGTTACATCCAGCTTTAATGCGTACTTAAAAAAATAGCAATATGGCATAGATCATTCACTTATTTTAGTCATTATCTTTGACATGCAATCCTGCACATATGGGAGACAGGCAGAATTTCCTTTTCTCCTGTGATTTTAGAACCAAACCCAAATCTCTTCATTTTAATGAAGCAGGAACTTGTCATCATTTTGAATAGTTCAATTGAGTTCATCTTCACTTCCACATTAGATTCTGAACATAATCCTGGCCACACACTCATCTCCCCGCTACCTTCACGTAGAAGGTACAGGAGCCTGAAGACTGCAACATCCAGGTTCAGGAATAGCCACTTCCCCACAACCATCAGGTTATTAAACTCAACTCAAACAAAACTATCAACATTAATAGCCCATTATTAGTTTATTTGCACTTTATCTGTTTATTTATTCATGTGTGTATATATTTATATAATGGTATATGGACACACTGAACAGTTCTGTATTTATGCCTATTATATTCTGTTGTGCTGAAGCAAAGCAAGAATTTCATTGTCCTATCTGGGACAAATGACAATAGACTCTCTTGAACTTGAACTTGAACTAATTTTCTCCAAAGACATTTAACAAAATTCTGACATAAAACTGGAGTCACACAAATACTAACCAAGTGGGAAACAACATTAATAAATTATTTGGATCTTTTAGATATCTTGCATTTCCAACATTCTCTTTTTTTCCCCAATTCTAGCACAAACTATTGGACTACGTTTTGTTTATCATCATAGTTTAATTTAGATACTTAAGATCTGATTACCTAGTATACTACACGGATTCTGTATCAAATTATTTGCAGTTTTTTAATTCTATATTAAATGCATGATGAATTTATATGATTTGCATGAGTACTTTTGCATTATTTATATACAAAAGAAACCTTAATTTCTGGACATTTGTTCGTTCCCCAAGTAACAATATCCCTTAAATGTGTTTAGACCCAGAGTGGCAGCTATTATTTATTTCTCTTGTGCTTTCTTTCTGATCTCCTCCCTTTTGTCACCTAACCAGACATAACTTTTACTTGTGACTTCTATGAGCCTGGCTTTGGAGGTAAATGGTCTATTCCTGTTTCTAGGTTTCAGCAACCTGTTTCGAGCTGAACCGCTAATGATGTGTGGAAAGAGTTTGCACTCTCTCTGTAACTATGTGTTTGGTTGATAGGTTAATTGGCAACTATAAATTATACCCTTTGGTGGATGGAAAAAAATGGAGAGAAGGTTGATGCCATGTATCAGGAAATAGATTGCAAGGAAATAGGGGGGAGTGGGGAAGGGAATGGGATTGATAGGATTGCTCTGAGAGCTAGCCGTCTTATTGGGCTGAGCGGTCTCCTATGTTGCAAGAAAATAGGTCCTGGCATTACTTGTAATCAAAGCATGCATTACATCAAATCATGTCATTTGATTTTAACATTGGTCCAAACAGCTTGCAGCGGGAGCCTCATGTAAGAGTCGAGGAAGATGAAATGGCACTAGGTGGAAACGGAAGGAACTGGGGCTGCCAAATAAAAATCCAAATATTAATTCCTCCCGTGACAATTCTCACTGGATACTGTAGATTTAAAATTGAGCATTTAACAGCATTAATATTGTTCACAATTAATAAGAATAACCAAAATTCCACATTGAAAATTGAATTTTCTCCAACAGATTCTCCAACAAGGATTTATATTCAGTGTGAAAATTGACACAAATGATTTACTTGTTTACAACTCGTCCACTTCTCATTTTATTAAGCCTCTCCTTAAAAATGATGAGTCCACTGAGTCCACATCTACCATCCATAACCCGTTCATACTGATCTATGTTATCCCACTTTCTTGACCACTCCCAACACATGAGGGTCAAGTTACAGCAGCAAATTAACCTACAAACCCACATGTCTTTAGGATGTGGGAGGATACAGGAGCACCTAAAGGAAACTCACATGGTCGCAGGGAGAATGTGCAAACTGTTTTGTTCAGGAGCACCAGTAGGGTGCCCACAAAGAAGTAGATTTTTCAAGAATTTAAAGGGTTACAGGCCTATCCAGGGTTTTGAGCATGTGACCTATGGGCATCTGTACATAGTCACAACAACTGGGGGTTGGATTGAACCAATCAATCAATCAATTAATCAATCAGATTTATACATCACATACACAATAAAGTGCAGTGAAATGAACTTGCCAGCAGCGGTACAATAAAAAAGAACACACAATACACGATAAAAAACACAAACATCCACCACAGCATTCTTCACTGTGGTGAAAGGCACAAAGTATAGTCAGTCCTCCTCCATTTTCCCCCGTGGTCGGGGCCAAAAACCTCCGCAGTCGCCACTGCGGGTGGCCAGATGACAGGCCCTCTCGTCTGGAAGGTAAGTCCCGAATCGGTGCTTCCCTACCGGAGACTGCGGCTTCAGGATGACGTAGGCCGCAAGCCAGTGGTCGCAGCTCTTCTCTAGGGATTCCCGGCGAGGGATCCCGCTCCGGATGGTAAGGAAGTCCCCGCCGCGCCCACGGCTAGAAGCTCCGCAGACCGCGGCTTCAGACTGAACAGTTTGCGGGCCAGCGATCGGAAAAAGATCAGGCTACACCCTCTGCTGAAGCTCCGGGCCCGACTTTGGGAAAGGCCGCACCAATCTTTGGTGTTAGGCTGCGAGGGAGGCGACATGGAAAATGTCGCCTCTCCGTGGAGGAGGCGACCAAAAGCGGTTTCCCCCTTACCCCCCCACACCACCCCCACACAAGACACACCGAGAGACATTAAAACACACATTTGGACATAATTTAAAAAAAAATTGAAATAACTAACACTCTGCTGGCAGGGCAGCAATCTTGCAGCACCCTTGCTGGGAGCACTGAGCGGACGTGCTCACTCACTGAGTCAGTGAAGCTATTGCCGACCTTTCTTCTAGCGCCAACTTACTCTCCCGACTCAGCAGTTTCTATGATCCTCTCCAGCACATTTTATTCATTTTAGTTCATTTCTGAATGCAAAAAATTTGAGTTGCAAAATTCTCAGGAATTATACCCTTTCCTAGTCTGAGGAATGCCAGTCTTGTATTTAGTTGAGTATTATGCTGGAAGTAGAAGATTCTGAGGCAAACTTCATTTACTTATTATTTCCATGCAATGGGCACTTATGTAGCGGATATGTTTGAAACACAAAAAAGGTAGATCATATAGGAGGAGCTTCAGAAGGTATATTGGAGCAAATGTTTAGAAAAAAATAGTTTTTGCAGGATGCTATGCTTCTCTCTCTAGCCCTGTGAGGAACATTGGGGTTAGATGATGAAGCAGCAGTTTTTTGTGAATTAGGCCCGAGGCCTGAACCCGCCATTCTGCGTATAATCTCAAACTTAAATTTATATTAACTCTGGAATTTAAAAATAACAGTTATTTGTAATGATGATCATGAAAAACTAATAGACTATTGCAAAAAGTTTATTTGGTGCATAAAGGCCCATCAGGAAAATAGATTTGCCACCCTTACCAAGGCCAGACCAAAGATCCTATAGCGAGCAAGATAGATCACTCGACGAAAAAGACGTAGTACGGTCATTGGCAGATTCATGGGTAATTTAAGGCCCCATTTCCGTAACCGGCTTCCGTCTCCGCACCAAAGATCCCATAGGATAATAGTGCGGAGACGGAAGCCGGTTATGGAAACTTCCTCGTAAAAATAATTGTTATTTGGTAAAAATCTTCTCCTCATTTTCAGAATTTTAATTTATAAACACAAACAGATCCCCCCGCAACGTTGATTACACTGTCGGGTCGGGTTGGGTCCGGTTACGGAAATGGATGAAAAAAAGGCACACGTTCCATTCCGTTGCATACTGCACATCAGCCCATTGCATTTAGCAGGAGTGGTCTATCCTGCTCCGCTATAGGATCTTTGGACCAGACTGCATGTAACTTCACAGCCATCGGTAGTTAATAATTAAATTTCTTTGGAAAAAAACTGGCACCAGGATCAAAGATGATTATGATGGGCATGTCAGCGATATCCATATCTTGAAAAACAAATTAACAAAAAAATCCAGAGATTTAAGTTGTAAATAAGTGGTAACTAAGATCTGTAGGGGGAGCTACAGTCATACATCTAGATGTGGCTTCTCTATATATAGAATCTGGGTTACTGTAACTCTGAACTTCCTGCCCCCAGATCATTCTAGTGATGGCTGTGGCTGTAGCTAAGGAAAAACAGAGAATCAATCGAAACAAGAGTACAAGTTTGATAAGATTGTGGGCTTCCTAAGGTGCAATAGACAGCATTTGTAGTGCTTTGGGCTTCCTTTGAAACCCTGAGATGTGCAAGAAGCTATATTATTCCCTGAACATTAATTCACGTGAGAAAATACTGATTTTCTTTCAAGGTCAATGCTATGTATCTGGGGAACTCTCACAAGTATATCTGCTGTTCTTGCTTTATTTAGCTGCCACACCACACAGTTAGGGGACAAGGGGGCAATCCCTCCTTCCTTGGCTCGTGACACGTCATTGCTTTTGATACTGTAGCTGATTGTTGCTTTCATGACAGTTAGGCAACCCAAAGAATTCCGAGAGTCCCATCAGGTTCCCTTGGAATTATTTTGGCATTTGCACCTGGGACAACCTGCAGTACACTACAGAGGAAGTTAGGTATTTCATCATTATCTGCTGCATGCACAGCAACCTTGACATTAGAAAGGCTCAGGCTTTTCCTAAGACGTGGTTCTTCTCTTGAGGACAAGAGCATGACCTCAAGTCTCTATTGGGTGAAAGGTCCTTGCGAGTTTTTAGAGGAACCAGAACAATGCAATGAAGCAGTAGTGGGAGAAATGATTTTCATGGCTGCACATGCCATTGGCATTCCATTATCAACGTATATTAACTGAAGGCAGCCTTTCATTATATTAAGCTATAGAGTATTTCAAGAAAATTACTGTTGCTACAGTGGGATCTGCAGGTCTGTGAAAGCTCACTCATCATTCCTTTTAGGCTCTCTGACAGGCCAGGAAATATGTCAAGCATATCAACATGCATATAGAAACTATCATCAACCTGACCAGCAGAACCTCTGGATTAACTTGCCCTTTGACGGACTGCCATAACCCCTTCCAGGATCCTTTAAACAATGTGCACCCACATTTGACAGGTGCCAATGTCCACGAAACAGGGAGCAATATAGGAAGACAGGTATCAAATGTCTGCTGTGTGAGACACGGCACTTTAATTTAAGCTTCTCTCCCTCCCGATCCCAACCATTGCACTGGTGTTTGGTGTATGCAGCACAATCATTGGCACTGGAGGCCTCCTTGTTTGCAGGGTGTGGTGCTGAAACAATCAAATAAGTTTGTACAATGGAGGCTTGTACATTATTACCATAGATATATGAGCAGAACATCTTGAACATTGACCCTAAAAAACAGTTGAATTTATGGAACCTCTTCCTATATTGCTCCCTGTTTCGTGGACATTGGCACCTGGCTATTTCATTGAGGAAAGCTATTTCATTTATGCCCTGCTGCTGCTCCTGTGATACTTGGAGCACAGAGCCTTCCTCATCCTCCTCTCCACGTGGTCTGCCTTTCTAATGCTAGTGCAGGGTTGCCAACTCTCACGCATTGAGCGTGAGACTCACGCATTTCACGAAATTCTCACGCTCTCACGCTGATCACAGAATTTCACACGCCAAAAAAATAAATAAATAAATAAATAAATAAATAAATAAAGTCAAGAACAATTCAATTCGCCCAAGGCTTCCAGCTCTTCTCCACAGTCACCAATGAGAATAGTTTTCTGTTGGCGGGTTTCTCATATAGAAAGAACAATTTGATTGGCTTAAACCCATCGCACAATTTTTAAAATAGCAAGGTAGACAAAAATGTTGGAGAAACTCAGCAGGTGAGCCAGCATCTATGGAACGAAGGAAAAGGCAATGGTTAGGGTTGAGACCCTTCTTCAGACTCTAGCATTTCTCCAGCATTTTTGTCCACCGCTCCAAAATGTGTAGGTTAGTCTAAACTAAACTACACTTTTACATGCAGATGGTGTGATAGGTGAGACACAGCAGTGACGGGATGGGAAGGAGAGAGGGAAACGCTCCCCGGACATCGCCAGGTTTCCGCTCACTAGGGGTGTTGTCGACGCTAAACGGACACACACTCTCACACACAACCTAACATGCACTGACACGCATCCTTAAACACACACTGGCACACACACAAGGTTTAAAGGGATATGGGCCAAATGCTGATAAATGGGAATAGTTTAGATGGGGCATCTTTATCTGCATGGACAAGTTGGGATGAAGAGCCTGTTTCCATGCTGTAAGACTATGACACATTGTAGAAAGGGTGCAATTGTTCTGGAGAGGATCCAGGGGCAATTTATGAAGATGTTGGCAGGGCTGGAATTTTTTTTCCACTTTGAAGAAAGATTTGATAACTGGGATTGTATTCTCTGCAGCAACGGAGGTGAAGAAAATAGGACCTCTTTCGCTTAACAAAGAGTGTAGGAAGGAACTGCAGATGCTGGTTTAAACTGAAGATAGATACAACAAGCTGGAGTAACTCAGCGGGCCAGGCAGCATCTCTGGAGAGAAAAAAAGGGTGATGTTTCAGGTCGAGACCTTCAGACTTAAGAGGTTGAAAACCAGCCATAAAACACAATGACCGGAGATGTGTGTTATCCAACTAAGGGCAGGAATCAGAATAATGTGTTCATCTTTATTGAAGTGATACCATAATAAATATATTACAGAAAAGATAATTTAATGCAGTGGCGCAGCGGTAGAGTTGCTGCCTTACAGCACCACAGATCCAGATTTGATCCTGACTACTGGTGCTGTCCGTACAGAATTTGGACATTCTCCCTATGACCACATGGGTTTTCTCCAGATATTCTGGTTCCTCCCACATCCAATTGATGTGCAGGTTTGTAGGTTAATTGGCTTCCATAAATTGTCCCTGGTGTATAGGTACGATTAGTAATCCAAATTAAAGCATAAATGTTGCATTCAAGTGTAAGTTAATAGACTCGCTACAGTATGCACCACATTGCACAATTTCAAGCTGAAAAATGCAAAAACTCTCTAACGTGGGAGGGGGGACCACCCACACCCTCCCTCCCACACCCTCCCCCCACGGTCACTACAATCCCTCCCAATTTCTCACTGCGAACAGTGAGCGGGATTCGCACCCGCTCGGGCCGTATTGTACGCGCGCCTGACCGTTACGGCGATTATATGTGATTGCTGCTATTTTATTGTCTGTTCATTTCCAGTGCCCTAGTGCATGAGACATGGTCGGCCGTCACGTTCCTTTCTTTGTAAGAGGAAGGATGTAGATGATTAGTGCATGTCCCTTTAATTATAGGTTGTGTAGCCTTACTAACCACTCCCTTCTTATCAAGTATATTAATGTCTCTCCATCCCCTAGTTCCTCCTCTAGTAAAACGTGCAGACCATGTACAGCTAGGGCACCAGTGTATATGTGATCAATAAAGCTTAGTAAAGAAACTCCGTGTGAGTGTACGCTCTTTACAATACCTGCGGTACTAATATCAATAATGCAATAATTGAACTTCCAGGTGCTCACTAGTAATCAAGTCATTACTGCATTTTTATTGCAGTTAAACACTTAGTGCAAGGTACAGTGTATGCCATCACCAGTTTAATACTATTTTCTCAATGCTGAAGTATATTCAGGCCAACATCTCAAGCAATACGACCTTAGTAGGTATGTTACAAAACTTACCTTTACCGGCGCTGCACTTCTGCCGCTCCCCGTGTGCGCGACTTTCGCCTTGCAGAGGGGGGGGGGGGCTTAAAGTGCCGTTTTTCCACAGGCCTGGATAATCGATGAATGTCGGGCGATTTGGTTGCTGAAGAAAAATCGCTCCGACATTTAATGAATGGTGGTATTTTTAAATTACTCTAGATTATTTATTAACTAGAGTAATTTAAAAATCACCTTCAAAAGCCGTGACCGCAGACAACCGGAAGCATTTTGCGTAGGGGAGAAAAAAAGGTAAATACTTTATTTTTATATTAAAAGTTGGTTTTTCGGGAGGCTTTAATAATATTTTTATGTTGCGAAATGGGGTCCCCAAAAAATGTATGAACCCCCAGTATTTTTCCCCCCGACTTCACCGCTAACCGCAACGTTCTAATCCACCGCATTCCACTAAAACCCACTCGCTAGTTGATTTAAATGGCCGTTAATTTACAGGCATAAAACACTAAATTCCTTCCATTTGGCCCAGAAATTCATGAAAATGAGATTTAAAAATTATGTTATATTGTGGATTATTGTCTGAATGTTATTTGGACACTTAGGCAATTTTAAAAAAGTTTATCTTTTCTTAAGAAATTGATAGTTTAGATCTACTCATTGAATTTTGTAATTAGCTACAATTAGATAACTAACTAATTATATGCTTTAATTTCAGGTAATCCAAGTAAGATTGTTTAATATTTGTTTCAGAATGCTTCAATCTATAATAACTGAAAATTTCATTGAGTTCTCTTAATTTTTAAGAATGTTATGGACTTTTAACTTTTCCAGATCACAGCTTTTGAGTTAAGTCAATTGAAAGGCAATGGGAAGCAAGATGCTCATTTCCGAGTATGAAAATGGCCATAACTTTCTTAATACTGAAGATATGAAAGTAAATTAGGTGTCAAATTAAACTTCTTTTTATGCTTTATCTGATGGGATAAATTACAGACTTGATTTTTAAAATCTCAAAATTTTGTAACATTGCTAACCTTAGCACTGTAGTTTCCCCGATAAGGGATTGGGTTTATGCATGCCCTTTCCGACTAAGAAGATGACCAAAGACAAAATCTGCATTTGCAAAGCAGATTATGTTTATATGATGTAAGACGTCAAATGAAGTGCAGCAATGAAAGATGGCCAATGTTTTCTGAAAAGCCCTGCCTTTCAGAAGTGAGTAAATTACATCTCTTAGTGTGGAAATTATCTAAATCTTCAAATAACTTTTTACAGAAATGAACACAGAAAGAACCCCAAAATGCCCCCATTAGGTATGAGGGGGGCATGTTTTTGTTTGAGCACGAGATGCGATCATCGATTTATCAACGGCATTGAATAAAGCCTCTGCTACAAACTGGGAAGAGTGAATGTTGAAAGAAGTCTCGCCGCGGCTGAGGACTCACGCGGCAAGGGCCGCGCCGCGCCGGCGGAGATCTGCGGCTCGAGCGCGGTCCACTCCCGGGTTACCAGGGCGACTGCGTCATCACGGGGGCCGGGGGGAGGATCGAGCCCGCGCCGCGCGGAGGGGCGGTTGAGACTGAGAGCCGAGGCCCCGCCTCACGCCGCGTGCTGTGTTTCAGGCTGGGGTCGAGCGAGCGGTTACTTGACACCGAGGTGTCCGGGGAGAGGGGGTGTGAGGGACAGGCGGCTGCGGCGGCGTCGAGGGTGAGGGGGGGAGGAGGAGGCGGCGGCGGCGGCGGCGCACCGCACCGCACCGAACCGAACCGAGGGGCGAACCTGCTCCAGGGATAAGCGACAGCGAGCAATGACGGAACCCAGGAGGAGGAAGGCAGCGAAGGAGCCGGAGAACCTCAGCGACAAGGTAGTGTAGGATTACAATATTACAGATTAATATTATTGCCTGTGGCCAGGTATGGAACCCGATGTAACGCTGGGGGTTAAAACCTCCCCGGCGTTGCTGATAAAGTGAAAATGAGAAAATGCTTTCAAAGCAAATAGTGGTGTTAGCTATAGTGATGCACGCAATTAATTACTGACATTAACAATGTAATGTGTTCAGTGTAAACTGGTTTAACTTGCTGAATAAGGCAACTAACCTGTCAGTTCAGTATTGTGCAACGAATTCGGCGATAACAATTAGTGTAACATCGCTGTTGGTAAACTCTTGTATCATCTCAAATATTAAACAACGTTGGCTATGGTGTACCTTTTTAAACATTTTCTAGATCTAAATGAATCATCTGTGCGGTTTTATGGTTCCATGTACTCATGGCCGCTAGGTTCAAATTCATGAGATCTATTACACTTTACCGTCAGCACCATATTTTATAGAAAGTTGATTTTATTAAATAATATATTTATAATAGAATTGTGAATAACTTTATTAACTTGGAGAATATTATCAATATCCTTTACCCAAATAATCCTAATCATTGGAAGTCTCTCAGCATTGTATTTGAAACTTGCATTTCTAATAAAACATTTGTTTTTAAGTGATAAATCATCATATTATACACTGGTAATCTAACCCTGATGATGTGTCAGAAAAGAACCAAGCAATAAAACATAATTGAAATCCAAATTAGGGGTGATATTATAATTTGTGATTTAAAAAATCTGGATTAGGATTGTTTTGTGCTTGTGTGCAAGTTTTTTTTAGATATGATTCTATTATAGTAGGACCATCTATATTAAAACAACATGCGTTTTAATGGTTCAATGGTGCTTTATTGTCACATGTGCAAATGCTGAGTGAAATTATTTTCTAACAAACCATTCAGTAGAGTATTGCCATATCGAAGCACACCCCCCTTCCCCCCTTCCCCCCCCCTACAAACTAGGTAACTGTACAGAAATAGTTTACAGTTCCGCATGCAAGAATGCCAGTCCACGCTCCATTTGTAAGTGATGCCTAATTCTTGGCAAGCCCCGCTGCTGCGGGCCTCTGGCCGCCCCTTTCTTGGTTGACCGGCAACTGAAGTCCTTACCTTGCCCATCCACTTTTGTTTCCTGGAAGTACCTTCTCTGGCCTACTGCGACCTCGAAAATGCTATTGGCCAGACCTCGGTTCCCTCTCCTCTCCTACTGGTTTTGCTCTTCTCCCGTCACGTTTGTCGTCATCGCTGGCTGCATCCTCCCAGTCTCTGGTCTTTGGGGGGGGGCAAGCAGCAGTGACTCCGTGGTCCACCGGGTCCTCCAAGCGTGGGCCGGCTCGGCGGCTACCCCCTGCAGGCGCACGAGCCGCAGGGCCTTGCATTCTGCCACTGTTTGCCAGCTCAGCGGCTTACCCTGCAGGCCGCAGCACCCTCTGGGAACCTTCAGCAGCATTCAGAATGAGAACTTTTGCATTATACAATGACATAAGATGTTATTCCATAATTAATAAGGAAATAATCAGTAAGAGGACATAATAATATTAACTCTGAGCCTTTACCATTAATCCTAAGAGTTATATTCCAATTATTAAAAAAAATTCTATTGCTTATTTTAAGTGTGGAAGAATTTAATATACCACACTTTGGGTGCATTGATGATTGCTTTGTAGAAAATATTCACCATGCAAACATTAGTTTAGATTAAGCTGCTGCAGCCAGCCAGCTGCCCAGATTGGCCTACCCACCTGAGCTTGCCATTTGTGAAGATGCACAGTTAAACAACCTTGCCGTCTGCACACGAGAGGTGTCCCCTGAGAAAGTTCTGAGAGGCTCAGTGGTGATGAACCCATTCATATCTCAGATGTTTAACAATGGTATTTAACGATTTGAATAAAAAGTATTCAACATTTAGATTGCAATCTACTAATAAACAATTAAAAATGCAATAATTCAGACGCGCATCTTTTTTACAGGGTTGGCCAGTCTATACAAATAAATTGGTTGATATCTGTGTCCTGGCCTGAAGTTTAGAGGCCGTGTGAGAAGTTTCCTTCTGTAGTACGTTAGTGCTTGGCTGAACAAGTCGGTGCACTAATATCTGGCTGCCAGCTTGCTGCAGACTTCCACATTTGGCCAGGCACGTGTGGAATTCTGTAATGTGTTAAGCTACAAATGGCAATTCGCTGGCATTTCGCTATAGAGCTGTCGGTGAGATTGATTTGGTTCACTGTTGGTTTTATAAAAATGAATGTCTTAAGTGGCAGGTGTGTGAAGTTTAGCTTCGTGAAAGTTATAGTTTTTAAATAAAGTGAATTGGGTAATGTTAAATTTAGGCTCTTCATTGAAATAATAACTATATTGTGTCCACACAGCAAAGATATCTAACTTTGAAAATGTTGATTGATATTGATACATAAGGTTTTGGAGATTTTCAGGAGGCAAATTAGTTTTTCAAGCAGATTATGTCAGTTTTGTGTTTTAAAATTGATTCTGCATATGTGCCATAATTTATTGTTTTATATATTATTTGCTGTTGTGTCGGCATCACTGATTTTGACATGTACATTGCACATAATTTACAATTTTGTTTTTGGCACCAAAATGAACTGATTCATCATTGGCTGGTGCTGTGTTGTTTATATCATTCACATAGCAGCAAATATCAGTCATAGGTGCTCCTCCCATGTTGAACAACACCTGGAAGAAGCACTGAAGGGACCAAAGGCACAGAATGTTTCAGGCTAAGGCTTTGGTGTCCACCAAGTGTGGCTGGGTAGAACCACCTTTAGTGTCATACAGCATGGAAACGGGCAATTCGACCCAACTTGCCCATGGTGACAAAGAGGCCTCATCTATACTAGTCCCACCTAATTGCTTATTGCTCATATGCTTCTAAACTTTTTCTTTCTTTGCACCTGAGCAAATGTATTTTAAATGTTGTGATAGTACCTGCCACAACCACCTTGTCTTGCAGCTTGTTCCATATATCCACCATCCTCAGTGTGAAAAAGTTGCCTCTCTGGTTCCTATTAAATCCACTCTGGTTCCTATTAAATCTTCCCCCCTCTCACCTTAAACCTATGTCCTCTGGTTCTTGATTCCCTACTCTAGGTAAGGGACTGCATTTACCTTATCTATGACCTTATACACCTCTATAAGATCACCCCTCTTCCTTCTGCACTCCAAGGAATAAAGTCCTAGCTTGCCTAACCTCTCCCTATAGCTCAGGCCCTCGAGTGCTGACAACAACCTGTTAAATCATCTCTGCACCCTTTCCAGCGTAACAAAACTTTTCCTAAAACCGAGTGAGCAAAACTGAACACAACACACCAAATACGTCCTCATCAATGTGTGGTACAACTGTAAAATAATATCCCAAATTCTATAATATTCAGATTAATGAAAGCCAATGTGCTGAAAACCTTTTTGACCATCTGTGATGCTACTCTCAAGGAGCTATGTATCTGTACTCTTAGATTCCTCTGCTCTACAACACTCCACAGAGGTGAGTTCACTGAGCGTTAACTAACTTGGCTGGCCCCTGAAGGACATGGGTGTCAGACTGAGTTTGTAGCAGTCGTGAATGAACTGACGTAAGCAATCTTTTCCTTGGTAATCTATCCTTGGCAGATGAAAACATCTTGATATTTTGATAGAAATGCCTAATGTGTGGTCCCTATGAAGATAAGAGCTCTATCTTCACACACAAGACATCCTCTATTGTGTTGTGTAATACTACAACCTTGCTAAATGGGATAGAATGTTCTGGCAGATCAAAACTAGCTTTCTATAAATGCCGTGGATCATCAGTAGCAGCTGAAATATACACTGCCACAATCTGTACATTTATGAGCCAACATACCACTTGCTAAACTATTACTATCCTGACGGGTTAACTTAGTTAATTGAGAGACCACAGAAGAGCACACCAAGACCAACAACACGCTTGGAAATGATGAGACGCCATCCTTATGAAGCTGTTTAAATAATAAAAACAGCATGTAGACGGAATTTGAAGATATCTTAACTAGTGGATCAGAGCGAACCTCCTACCATATCTAGATTTAAACAAACGTAGACAATTAAACAGCTAATGGGGAAGAATACTCCAACGATGCCCCCATCCTTCATAGCAGGACCAAATATGTGAATGTTGGAGACTTTTTCCTGAGACCTCTGCTATTGCAGAAACTAGTCCATGTGATATCAATAAACGGCTGAGGACATTGGATACAGAAATGTAATGAGCCCGACAGTTTCAAGTTGTACTCAAGATCTGCAATCCAGGCTTAGTTGTCCCTCAAGCAAGGTGCTCCAATAAAGTCACAATAGTGGCCTCTACCTGACAATGTATGAAATTGCCCATGTATGTCCTGTTTACAAAAAGCAAGACAAATCCCATTTCACTAATTACTACCCAATAAATGTATTCTCAATCATGAGTAAAGTAATGGAAGGTTTCATTGATAGCACTTTCAAGTAGCTTGAACTCAATAACCTCGCCAATGCCCATTTTGAGTTTTCCTGGGACCAGCTGGCTCAAGTTCTTCATTGCTCATCAATATAGATCAAAGAGCTAATTTATAAATGCAAGGTGAGAGTGACTTCCTTTGATTTTATGGATTTGATGAGCGTGGCATCAAGGAATCTAAGGCACAAGTGGTCAGTCATAATCTGTGCAAAGGAATTATGTTATAGTGATCATAGGTTAATCATATTAGTTCTGGGACATCATTACATTAGTTTCTCAGTACAATGCCATGGGTCCATCCAACTTCAAAGGTTCAAATTTATTTGTCACATGCACCACAAGGTGCAGTGAAAATAATTTACCATGCAGCGTTACAATTAAAAAAGGACATAATACACAACATCATTCAACACAGACCTCCACCACAGCATTCTTAACTGGTGGAAGGCAATACAGTTCAGACAGTCCTCCTCCTCCCTTGATCACCCGTGTTCGGGTCTCTGACCCTCCGTAGTCGCCGCTAGGGACGGCCCGATGTTGAAGCCCTCTGGTCGGAACGCCGATGTTGGGACAAGTCTAGCACACCCCGCGACCCGGAGCTCCCAAATCGGCCACCTCCTTACCAGAGACCGCAGCTTCAAGATGTTGTAGGCCGGCGGTTGAGCTCTTCTCCAGTGACCCCCCGATGAGGGATCGCCCGCTCCACGCCTGCCGCCAAAAGCTCCACAGACCGATGTTCCAAGATGTAGGCCGCAGGCCAGTGGCCGGAGCGCTTCTCTGACAGCCCCCAGCAAGGGTTTGCCTCACTCCGCGCCGCCGCTGAAGCTCTGGGCCCGACTCCGGGAAAGGCCGCACCAAACCAACTGTAAGGCCACGAGGAGGGTGGGGTGAAGAAGCGACAAGGGAGAAAGTCGTATCTTCGTCGAGGTAGGTGCCTGAAAAAACATTTTCCCTAATTCCCCTCACCCACACCCCCCACTCAAGACGCACAGAGAAACACTAAAACATACTTTTGGGCATACTAAAAAAAAGTCAAAACAATGAACCCACTGCAGGCGAGACAGCCAACTCGCAGCGCCACCGGAACCGGAGCTTCATCAAGGACTTCCTTGCATCATAAAGTCAGAAGTGATGTACTGGTTATGCAAAGTACATTTCAGTTTGCAAGTCCTCAAGTTGGGCAGTCCATGCTTGGATACTCATCAATAACACCTCCCAAACCTGCAACATCATGAACTGATAAGTGGCAAACAACATTCACGTCACTAATGTGGCTGTTAAAGGCCATATGGAACAAGAGAGTCAAATCACCTAGATGCAGTGGTAGAGTTGCTGCCTTACAGCGCTTTCAGTGCCAGAGACCAGAGTTCAATCCTGACTACTGGTGCTGTCTGTATGGAACTTGTACGTTCTTGCAGTGACCACATGGGTTTTCTCTGAGATCTTTGGTTTCCTCAAACATTCCAAAGACATACAGGTTTGTAGGTTGATCGGCTTGGTAAAAATGTAAAAATTGTTCGTAGTGTGTGCAGGGTAGTGTTAATGTGCGGGGATCGGCGCGTACTCGAAGGGCCTGTTTCCGCACTGTATCTCTAAACTAAACTAAAATCTAAACTTGATATTCATTGTCATTACTTTGGGTCACATTGCCCAGAACCTTAACCAGATACACTGACGGAAAGAGCGAGTCAGGGTCTGGATATGCTTTAATCAAGTGTTTTGCCTCCATTATCCACCAGACACACATTCGGAATGTGGTTGTATACTCTATGATTCCTTGAATTAGTGCTGCTCCCAACAACTGGTGAGAGGTTCAACACTACACGGGGCAAAGCAGGCTCCTTGTTCTGGCATCCTATCCACTCTCTTAAATATTAATTATCATCATCATCGATGCACATTAGTTACAATATGTGTCATCCATATAATGCATTGCAGTTACTCACCAAGGCTATTCCAACAGCAAATCCCTCCCTAAACCTGCAATGTCAACAATCAAGAAGAATGAGGGCAGCAGGTGCATGGTATCACCACCACCGTCAAGTGGCATGCCATTCTGATTTGGGACTATGTTTCCCATGTTTTGGTGCTTATCTAATTACTGGAAGTCCATCTGTAACAGCATTCTGGAAGAACCTTTACAAAAAATAACCAGCTGTTCATGAAGGCCACTTTGCAATGGCACTTGGAGATGGGCAGCAGCTGAAAAATGAATATTTAAAAAGTAAAATTCTTGGGTATGAGGCAAGGAGAATACCACTATGATACAGGTGTAAACTGATTCTATCTTGAAGTCCAAGGTAATTACACAAAGGTTGATTTGAGTTGGCGCGAGGGCATCATTTAAATCCAGATAAATCCAACTACTTGCATATTCAGCTTTTTTTATTATCCTGCTATCATCCAATACTGCAGAGCTTAGTTCACACTTTTTTGTAAAATCTAAAACTGTGAAACTTTTTTCATGGTATTTTCCAGTTTTTTAGTTATAAATGTGCTCAAAGTACTACTATATTTCCACATCTTAAAATGTTAAACCTAGCTATTAAACCTAGCTTTGTGTATGTGTGGACCAGGTTATTTTTTCACATAAATAATTTAACTTCCCTGAGTCCTATCTTCAAAGTAGCTTGCAGAGTGAGTAACAGGACCTGTTTCCAGCCCTGTATCCATGCTTCTGTGTTTTATTTGGAACATTACCAGCATGTTACTAACATTTGGAGCATGTTGATGATGGAATCAATGTGGAATCCAATATTAAACAAGTCAAATGATTATTGCACATGTTTTAACTTGTTTGAGTACAAGGTATACAGATTTGAATGCACCTGCTCCCAAGATCATCTGCTGCACCTTTTCCGCACTAATAACTGGTTCCCTAAACATAACTGCTCTAAACCTCAGCTAATGCCAAGAAACTGAACTACTTTTGAGACTTCAGATTGGTTATTCTCCTGCAAAGAGGAAGAATTTAATTGTACCTGTACATATGACTCATTAATGTACATCTAGCACCTAATATAACCTTAACCCTTCCAAAGTTCTTCAACAACTAAGCCAACATTAATGTAGATTTGCTGTTGAAATTAAGGTGGGAGCTATATCTTTATCCAGTTTTGCCTGCCTTGCCCTTGAGATTAACAGCTATTCAATTGATTGTTTCACTATTATTTGTTAATTTAGCTTCCTGTTTTCTTAAATATATCTGTTTTCTTAAATACATCTTAAATATTACGTATGTTCTGGTACTATCCTTTATTTATTTTAACACTGCTGCAAGAC
Organism: Raja brachyura; assembly: GCA_963514005.1. Next base: position 118,024,845 of record OY740781.1, on the reverse strand, counting down.
CTTGCTAATCATAAACCCCATCCATGCAATACTTATTTATATCTGTCTATTAAACTTGTTAAAAATCTACATATTCTGTATTCCTCTTTGTCGCTGAAGTTTACTAAACATGTCCTGCCCTTCACAAATACATTTCTGATTAGTAGTTTGAAAATGATTGTGCCATTAGATTTGGTTTGTAAATAATAGCCTTGCCAGTCAGTGATGCATGTATTGAAAAAAATGAATAAAAAATTGGTTACATAAAGTTATCCCTTATTTCAGACTTATTTCCTTTGCACCACTGATCAATAATTACCTATTTAATTCCATTACTTTTCTTTGACCATGTCTTTCATTGCATTTTTTTGATTTTTTTTACAGAAACTTGTTAATACTTGGAGCATGTGGTTTTACTTAATAATAGAAAACATACCAAATAGGTGCAGGAGTAGGCCATTCGGCCCTTCGAGCCAGCACCGCCATTCAATATGATCATGGCTGATCATCCAAAATCAGTACCCCATTTCTGCTTTTTCCCCATATCCCTTGATTCCTTTAGCCCTAAGAGTTAAATCTAACTCTCTTGAAAACATCCACAGAATTGACCTCCACTGCCTTCTGACGCAGCAAATTCCACAGATTTACAACTCTCTGGGTGAAATTTTTTTTCCTCATCTCGGTCCTAAATGGACTACCTCTTATTTTTCTATAAGATCTCCTCTCATCCTTCTAAATTACAGCGAATACAAGCCCAGTCGATCCATTCTTTCATCATATGTCAGTCCTGCCATTCTGGGAATTAACCTAGTGAACCTACTCTGCACTCCCTCAATAGCAAGATTGTCCTTCCTCAAATGCTTACTTTCAGTGACTGGTGTATAAACCTCTCATTTATCCACATTATACTGCATCTGCCATGCATCTTCCCACTCACCCAACCTATCCAAGTCACCCTGCAGCCTCATAGCATTCTCCTCGCAGCTCACACTGCCACTCAGCTTTGTGTCATCCGCAAACTTGGTTGATGTTACATTTAGTGTAATTCCCTCGTACAGACCCCTGTATTGTAAAGAACTGGGGTCCCAGCACTGAGCCTTGCTGCACCCCTCTAGTCACTGCGTGCCATTCTGAAAAGGACCCGTTAATTTCTACTCTTTGCTTCCTGTCTGCCAACCAGTTCTCTATCTGTCAATACCCTACCCCCAAAACCATGTGCTCTAATTATGCACACAAAACTCTTGTGTGGGACCTTGTCAAAGGCTTTTTGAAAGTCCAGATACATTGCATCCACTGGCTCTTCCTTATCCATTCTACTTGTTACATCCTCAATTGGGATGTAAACGGGACTGTGGGTCCCCATCCTACTCCTTCCAAAGTCCACAATCAGTTCCTTGGTTTTGCTGGTGTTGAGGGCCAGGTTATTGTGCTGGCCCCATATGGACAGTTGCTCGATCTCCCTTCTGTACTCCGACTCATCCCCATCATTGATACGTCCCACAACAGTGGTGTCGTCAGCGAACTTGATGATGGAGTTCGCACTGTGACCGGCTACGCAGTCATGAGTATAGAGAGAGTACAGCAGGGGGCTGAGCACGCAGCCTTGAGGTGCTCCCGTGCTGATTGTTATCGAGTCTGACACATTTTCACCAATACAAACAGACTGTGGTCTGTGAATGAGGAAGTCGAGGATCCAATTGCAGAGGGATGCGCAGAGACCCAGTTCTGCGAGTTTGGTAACCAGCTTGGAGGGGATGATAGTATTAAATGCCGAGCTGTAATCGATGAATAACAGCCTGACATATGAATTTTTGTTGTCCAAGTGGTCCAGAGCGGAGAGCCAGCGAGATTGCATCCACTGTTGATCTGTTGTGGCGGTAAGCGAACTGCAGTGGGTCCAGGTTTTTGTCGAGGTAGGAGTTGATTTGCGCCATGATCAACCTCTCCAAGCACTTCATCACCACAGGCGTTAGTGCCACAGGTCGATAGTCATTGAGTTTTCTGAATCAGATTTCAGGCTAAAGGGCCTGTCCCACTTGGCGATTTTTTTTTCGGCAACTGCCTGCGTCATATCAGGGTTGCCAAAGGATTTTGAACATTTCAAGATCAAGCGGCGACAAAGAAAATATTGGGACACTTGAGGAAACGCCGTGCGTCAATATGTCATCACGCCACATCATGCCGCAACTTTCATCAGTCAATGATGCTGGCAGTCGCCGAAAAAATCGCCAAGTGGGACAGGCCCTTAAGAGTCAAGAGTTTTATTGTCAAATGTCCTAAACATATATATACACATATGTGTCTTTTTACAATACTGGAGAGATTTTGAGGAACAAGATTATTATTCGTTTTTTACACCAATACACTGTATTTAACAAAAATCTGCCCATCATTTGAAACCTTATAAATAACAGATATAAATTGGGTAACTTCAAGACCAAAAGTCAAAAACTTTTTTCATGACAGACAAATCTTCATCGTTTTATCACCAATTTGGACACCAAAAATGTGACAAAAAACTCTGCCACATTTAGTCATGAATATTTAATTCATAAATAAACTTCATGTTGCTCCTCATACTTATACATTTTGATTACGATCTAGGGAAATATCTTCATCAATACCAGGAGAAAAATACAGTAACATAAAGATACAGTACAGTAAAGATATCGTAATGGTCGTTCTGCATGGTGTCCATTATCACAACGACCGTTATCGGGGTTGGTACCTCCGTAAGTTAAATCACGGAGTCTCCAAACCTCTAATGCTTTTCAAATACCCAACAAGGTATCCTATGGTAGTAGTGCTTTTTGGGCGAGTTAATTGTTTTTTATTATTTTCCAATTGAATATATAAAAACATCGTGGTGTCAAAAACGCAACGACCGTTTATGATATATTTTACAACTTAAAATCAATTAAAACAATTTTTTGGACATAAATTGGTCATCAAAACTAAGAAACTGAGTCAATCTTCAATTTGGCTACACACCGTCTCTTGTTTACCTTGCTAGCTTCATTACTTCAAGTGTACTTCGGGAACTCCACAATGACCGTAATGGAGACATTTTACTTACAAAAAAATCAGCCCAAATCAAACGTTCTGACGAACCTGGCCGTTCTGCTCCTAAAGGGCCTGTCCCACTTGCGATTGCATGCGTCTGGCGCGACCAAACGTGGTCGCTTGAGGTGTACGGACTGTTCCCGACATCGTGCGGGGCTCTGAAAATCTCGCACTGTCCGAAAACTTTGCGTGCCAACAGCCTGTCGGCCCGCAGGCGCATTGAGGGCATATGTAGCATCTTGACGTACGCAGAACGTGTGGCATTGCGCGATGAGGTCACTGCATTCGGGTCCTCCGCGTCGAGGCGTTCAGCTCCTGCATCGGGGGTTTGTCAGCTCCCCTGCACCGGGCGATCGAACCTTGCATCAGGGCTGGTCGAACCTTCTGCAGCATTGGAGCTCCCAACTAGCCTCTCCTGAGACTGCGAGCCCTTGATGGTAAGTCCGCAGGCCGCGGCGGGAGCGATCCCAGGCAAGGGATCCGCTCCGATGTTAAGTCCGTGCCCCGCGGCGGGGCTCACGACACTCCCAGAGAATGTGATCCGAAAAATAATCACATCTCTGGGAAGGTAGGAACTTGAAAAAAAGTTTCCCCCAATCCCCTCCACACTTTCCCGCCACATAAAACAAACTGAAGTACATTAAAACAAACTTTTAACAAATGCTAAAAATAACAAAAAGATGAAAAAACGAACAGATGGCGGCAGGGCAGCCTTCTCTCCGGCGCCCCGGTGGTCTTTGTATCTGGCCTCTAATTTTTCCACCAAGCTTGACTTGTGTACAAATGGGGATGCTGAACCGGAGGCAAGTATTGTACTCGATCATATTACATTTAAAACATTAAAATATTTGTGTTTTTAATATTTTCTTTGATATGTTTCAATTAATTTAAAATGCCTTCATCAGATCATAATCTGCAAAAGCAGTAAGCTTTTTAAAGTTAAGCAGGACAGGGTGCCAGTGGTGCAGTGCATAAGTCCTGCTTGCCTCTTCATCCTACTGATCAAGTTGTCAGCTCTCTCATCCAAAAAAGCCAAATGTGCTCAGGAGGTATTGCTAGTGGTGACTTGGTCTTGTAATATCTTGCATTGGAACCATATCCAGCCAATTGTGTTAAAAATGTAGAATAATTATCAAGATGCAGGTCATCTTTGAACATATGGACTATGGATTGCATTTGGCTGCACAAAATACTTTGTGCCTTTTTTTGCAAGTATTAGGATTATACATTGAATTTTATTTATCATATGTTATCAGTGGATATTGTGTTTGCTGGCCTGTTATGTGGCTGCAAGTCATTGTTCTGTTGGTACAAATAATTAAACACTCTTGAATTTCATTGTTCTGTTGGTACAAATAATTAAACACTCTTGACTCCATATGGCAGCAAACTCTGGGTCAGCGACAGGAGACTTGGGGAAAAAAAGCCAAATAATTTGCGCATCTCTTACCTTCGATTTATTCTAAATATCAAATAGCGAGATAAAGATTTTGATAACAAAGTACCCGAGTAAGCTAAATTAAAAATGAAACTGCTTATGTTGAAAATCTGAAATTAAAACAGAAAATGCTGGAGACGTTAAACTAGCCTGGCAATATCTGTGAAAAGAGCAACAAAGTTAATGTTACCGGATAGAAATGTTAACAATATTTCTCTTTACATGGCACTGACTCACCTGTTTGTGTGTTTCCAGCCTTTTCTATTTTTACTACTTGAAACATGTTGAAATACATAGTAAATGTTTTTGAAAATAATGGGTTGTTCGGCCATTTATGTTTGGAGTAACAATGCCCTATGACAGGTGAAGCATTTGCAGTTGCTTTAAAGCTACTGGACTGGCGAAGGCTTGGGTCAGGTTCAGAAAATCAGTCGGTCTCATTGAAAGGTATGAGATTTTATTATTTTTCCAAACTCCATTGAGTACAGGACAGTCTTACAATCTCCTCAGAGTGAATTAAGGGGCTGTCCCACTTGGGCGACCTAATTGGCGAGTTTAGAAGCGTTTGAAAAAATAACATGTTGAAGACCTCCTTCGACTATGTAGAAGACCTCCATCGACTATGTTGAAGACCAGCTTCGCCTAGCTACGACTAACTTCTGGAAAATTAGACACTGAATAGTGGAGAGTGAAGACGACCTCCCATCGACTATGATGAAGACTATCTATGACTACCTTCGACTACCCTCGATTACCTATGACCAACATGCCGTTCTACTGCGACTAAACCTACGAGTAAAAAAAGTAGCGATTTTGTTCCATGGCGACCTTTTTTTACTCGCTGGCATTTTTTTACATATTGAAAAAAGCGCTGCGACCTAGCTGAGGTCTCGAGCACGTGAAGACTGAAGGAGAGTTACGAAGACCTCCTACGACCTCGTGTCGATCATGCTGCAAGTATGAGTCGAGGGCAAACTCACCAGAAAACTCGCGGATTAGGTTGCCCAAGTGGGACAGGCACTTGACTTCAATCCCAGGAGTTATTCTAATGACCCTGTACTGCACTGTATCAATATTTCCTTGGAAGGTAGACACAAAATGCTGGGATACCTCAGCGGGACAGGCAGCATCTCTGGAGAGAAATAATGGATGACGTTTCGGATGAAGTCCCTCCTACAGACTGATGTCAGGGGAGTGGGTGGGTCAGAGATAGAATGTAATTGGAGACAGTAAGACTGGTGGGAGAACTGAGAAGGGGAGGGGATGGAGAGTGAGGGACAGCAAGGACTGTTTGAAGTTGGAGAAGTCAATGTTCATACCGCTGGGCTGTAAACTACCCAGACAAAATATCAGGTGCTGTTCCTCCGATTTGCACTGGGCCTCGCTCTGACAATGGAGGAGGCCCAGGACTGAAAGGTCAGATTGGGAATGGGAGGGGGAGTTAAAGTGCTAAGCAACCAGGAGATCGGGTCGGTTAGGGCGAACTGAGCAGAGGTGTTCAGCGAAACGATCGCCGAGCCTGCGCTTGGTCTTGCCGATGTACAGGAGTTGACACCTGAAACAGCGGATTCAGTAGATGAGGTTGGCGGAGATGCAAGTGAACCTCTGCCTCGCCTGGAAAGACTGTCGGGGTCCTTGGATGGAGTGGAGGGGGCAGGTAAAGGGACGTGTTGCATTTCCTGCGGTTGCACGGGAAAGTACCTGGGGAGGGGGTGGTTTGGGTGGGAAGGGACGAGTTCACCAGGGAGTTGCGGAGGGAACGGGTCTCTGCAAAAAGGGGTGGAGATGGGGAGATGTGGCCAGTAGTGGGATCCTGTTTGAGGTGGCAAAAATATTGGAGGATTATAATTCCTTGGATTTGGAGATCAAAGCTGCACACAAACACCTGCCTTAAATAATTATAGGGGGTACACAAAAGGCTGGAGAAACTCAGCGGGTGCAGCAGCATCTAAGGAGTGAAGGAGGTAGGGGACGTTTCGGGTCGAGACCCTTCTTCAGACTCTTGATAGGCGACGTTTTGGGTCGAGACCCTTCTTCAGACCTTGACTTCAGACCTTAAATAATTATAGGTTGATTTAGTTAAGTAGGCTATATCTGTCTCTGTACTCTGAAAGATATCTTAAGTTGTGAAAATGGTTGCCCATGAGGCTAGAATTGTTGGTGTTCATTAAAGGACAAAGCAGAAATAAATATCATTTTCTGAAAGGCAGGCTGTTACTTGTTTGATGCCACAGCAAATTGTCTTGTTATCTAATTGTCTTGTTATCTAAATCATTATAAATGTCCAGATTTCCTGCTGTGAATCTTTGATATAAAAGGATTTGAAAGATTGAAAAGTCAAATATTTTCTAAAATTAAAAAAAGACACATTTATATGTGTGTTTAAAAGGATGTTGATGTGATTTTTTTTTTTAAATGTAGAAAGTAAACGTTTAGGTGCACTGAGCAATTTCACAGTGTAAATGCTGTGTTTATCCTTGCAAAGATATTGAGTACAAACGATAAGATTATATTTTTACAGCTATTTAAGGCAGGAGTACTGTGCAACTTTCTAAGGAAAGATATATTGGCCTTGGCGTCAGTGCTACATAGATTCGCCAGAATGACTCCTGGGATTGTAGGCATTCATTGAGGAGTTTGTAAGATTGTTCTACACTCACTGGAGTCTGGAAGAGTGTTTTATTCTTGTACGTTTCAATGAGACTGTTTGAGAGGGATTGACAGTGTAGCCACCAAGAAGCTCTTTAGATTGGGAATTATGCTATAAGCGGACATGATAAAGAATTGCTCTTTTTGGATAAAAATGGGAATCTCTCTCAAGAACAGTGGATATTTGAGTGCTTGAATATATCTTAGCTGTGTTTGATGGAATTCTGGGTGCTGAGGAAGTCAAGGCAAAAGTTGGACAGGATCAGCCATGGTCTTATTGAATGGAAGAACAGCCTCATATGGCTCACTGCTGCTTTTTCTTATATCCTTAAGAAAATATTTCCTTGTATGTGCTTTCCAGATGTTTAAACGTCCAGCAAGCACTCAGAACTTATCCTGCTGCCTGCTGTCCACTTATGATGCTGGTTCTTTAGATTTCTTTTTCTTCGCGTTTAATTCTTCAATTCTCTCTCCATGCATGGTTGAACTTCCATAGCTTCCTCTGGCAACTCATTTCAGAAACAAACTACATCTGAGTGAAAAAATTGCTCCCGAGGGTCCTCTTAAATCTCGCACCTTAAGCATGGACTTCTATTTTTTGTATCCTCTGAAAAGGAAAAATGGTGAACATTCAATTTGCACTCTCATAACTTTGTATGCCACCATCAGATCACCGCTTGGCCTCCTCCGCTCCAAAGACAGAAGTCTTTGTTTATCCAAATTTTCCCTACAACTCGAGCTCGCCAGTTCTGGTAACATTGATCTCTTCTGCACGCTTTTCAACTTAATTACATCCTTCTTGTTGATGGGTGACCAGAACTGCACACAGTACTCCAAGTGTTCTAGCCAACGACTTGTATAGCTGTATCATGACGTTCCAACTTTATTAAATACCCCTTCCTATGAAGGCAAGCATGCCAAACACAGCTTTCACCAAACTGTCCACCCAAACCACTATTTTCAGGGAATCCTATCTCTGAGATTTCTCTATTCCACAACACTCTCCAGGGCTCTACCATTTACTGCGCTCTAGTTTGACTCCTAAAGTGTAAACATCTCACACTTGTCAGAGTTAAATTCAGTTTGCTAGTCCTTCACCCATCTTCCCAGCTGATATAGATCTTGATGAAAAACCTAAATATTCTTCTTCACTGTCCACTAGACTACTTATTGTGGTGTTATGTGCAAATTCACTAAAATATAATTTTGTACATGTTGTGTCAAGAGTGTTTTATTGTCATATGTCCCAGATAGGACAATAAAATTCTTGCTTGCTGCAGCACAACAGAATATGTAAACAGAACATAACGGGATAAGAAAAAAGTTTAGTGTGTATGTATACACCTTTCACTGTACCAATTGATACATGTGGCAAATAAATGTATCTTGTATCTTTTATCTGGTATATACATGCACACATACTCAATAAATAACAAATATAGTGCAATAATAATGATAGTCTGTTGCAGTTCAGAGCTTATTTGTTGTTGTGTTTAATAGCCTGATGGCTGTAGGGAAGAAGATGTTCCAGAACCTGAATGTTACAGTTTTCAGGCTCCTGTACCTTCTTTCCAATGGCAATGGTGAAATGAGTGTGTGGCAAAGGATAGTGTGGGTCTTTGATGATGTTGGCTGCCTTTTTGAGGCAGCGACTTCGATATATCCCTTCGATGGTGGGGAGGTCACAGCCGGTGATGGACTGGGCAGTGGTCATAACTTTTTGTAGTCTTTTCTGCTGCTGGACGTTCAAGTTGCTGAAGCAGGCCACAATGCAACCAGTCAGTATGCTCTCTACTATGCACCTGTAGAAGTTCAGGAGAATCCTCTTTGACATGCCGAATCTCCGTAATTATAATTTCTTTATAATTGGATCAGTCTGCTGGGTCCAGGAAAGATCTTTGGAAATATGCACGCCTAGGAATTTGAAGTTTTTGACCCTCTCCACCATCGTCCCATTGATGTAAACAGGATTGTGGGTCCTCATCCTTCCCCTACCAAAGACCACAATCAGTTCCTTGGTTTTACTGATATTGAGAGACAGGTTGTTGTACTGGCACCAGTTGGTCAATTTGTCAATCTCACTTCTATACTCTGACTCATCACCATTTGTGATTCGTCCAACAACAGTGGTGTTGTCGGTGAACTTGATGATGGAGTTCGCACTATGTCCGGCTACGCAGTCATGGGTATAGTTAGTAAAGCAGGGGGGTGAGCATGCAGCCTTGAGGTGCTCCCGTGCTGATTGTTACTGAGGATGAAGTGTTTCTGCCAATTCAAAATGACTGTGGTCTGTGGATGAGGAAGTCGAGGATCCAATTACAGAGGGATGTGCAGAGACCCAGTTCCGTGAGCTTGGTAACCAGGTTTTTTAAAATCAAAAATATTCAATATTAAAATAGTATTTACAATACAATAAAACAAAACAGAACCCATCACCATAATACAAGACAAACAAATATACTAAGCAAACTACTAATCAACTATAATGCAATCCTTGTCCAGGATACATTCAACACCCCTCAGTGCCCAGCGGTCCCGGAAATCCCCCAGGGTGCCCGTGGACAAGGCGTAGTCCCTCTCTAGTACCAACCGGGTGTGGACGTAACCCCTGAAAAGGTGCAGGCAGCTGGCTTGGGCAGAGCCCTCTTCCGCCTGGCGCCGTGACTCGCAGATGGCCAGCTGTTAACCAGCTTTTTTTTTGTATCAAAAAATAATTTATTTAATTTCAACACAATATAAAAAACAAAACCAAAAAAAACCGTGGTGACATGCCCACCATCATGTTACAAAATCATCAAACAACTATGTTACAAATATTCTAATAACTACTATATAACGCCGGTAAAGGGGTAAGCATCTGGCTCGGGCAAAGCCCTCGTCTGCCTGGCGCCGTGACTCGTGGATGGCCAGCTGGTAACCAGCTGTAAATGGGATGATGGTATTGAATGCCAAGCTATAGTCTATAAACAGCAGCTTGACGTAAGTGTTTTTATTTGTCCAAATGGTTCAATGCGGAGTGGAGAGCCAGTGAGATTGCATCCTCCGTTGACCTGTTTTGGCGGTAGGCGAACTGTAGTGGATCGAGGTTCTTGTAGAGATAGGAGTTGATATGCCCCATAACCAACTTCTCAAAATCACAATTCAATCAAAAATCGTGACCCCGTTTTCGACCGCACTTTGTGGGCGTTGGAACAAGCCCTGTCTGCAGAATGCCTGGGGGGGGGGAAAGGTTTGAAAACTAGGACCATCTCCACCAGCCATTTGAGTTTGAATGCATTCTAAATCTTCATACCAGTCAAAATTCAAATTATTAAAAAAAAAATCAGTTAAAAATAAATCAAGTAGCTCAACACCTTAGCCATTATATTCATTAAAACAAATGTAATTAGTTTAAAAAAAAAATATGTCCCTTTTTCCTTCAAAGCTATTCCTCTTTATTCTAACAAATAGGCTCACACTTTCTGGGCTACGTTGAATCTGATGTATTTTCAGTGGCCAGATCCCCCAGCAAAAGTGAAGGAAAATTTCAGGAAGTTCATTTTGCCGCTTGATTCCATCTAGAGTCTAGTGTTGGAGCATATTGACAAATCATCAAAGTTATTCTGCTGGGAAATTCAGTGCAGAACTACCCACTTTTCCATGCAAGTTCCAGCTCTATATTTTATTTGTTCTTTTGCTTTATTTAATTGGAAATATGCAAGCTAGTTAATAAAGAAATTCAAATTTTTCACTGGTGCGAAGGCAGCTTTTAACACCCCTGCTTTCAAAATTGCCATTGGGGTGACTGGATTGATAATATTAATTTCAGTTTGTAACGTTTTGGACCATGTCTTAAACTTGTAAAGAAATTTAGAACTTCATATAAATTTTGCTCTCTATGCCACAATCCTTTTGCAGGATTCTGGCTCAAATCCAGCTCTCAGCATCACAATGCAACTGTCCTGTTTAATGAGGAATAGTCAGCAAATAGCAATAGACCTAACTCCAGAATGCCATGAAGTGTCAACAGTGATGATTAGAAATAATTAAAGACAACTGAATTAGATTGAAATTACTTTTACATACTGTATATTGTGAATTTTAATTAGAAACATTAGGATTAAATAAAATTGTAATGATCTTTTCAACCCAGACCAGTGAGGTAATTCATTTGAATGGGTTGCACTAAATGCACAGCAGAGTGGCAGGTACAAAGTTTTCTTGGCCATTTGCTGTGTAAAACAGAGTTATGCTCCTGAATTTGGGAGTGTTGCAATCCTCCAGCGTGGAAGTCAGAATCCAGCTGACGCACGCATTGCAGCTAGCATTAATCCACAGAACTGCCAACTGGCCATCAGCATGATCTTGCACAATAACTGTAAAACATTTGGGGGACTGGAAACACTAGTCATTCAGTTTATTTTTTTTCCCTTTTCAGAATTATATTATGAACCTGCCCTTGTTACAAGATAACACATTGGGTGCAATGCATTAAATCAGCAGACATCCTATTTTTGGGGGGTTTACTAAAATGAAATATCAAGGTATACATGTTAGAGGCTTTAAGATCCTTGTTATTCAGTTGGGATATGGGCTCAATAAAGCTTTTAATTGGCATTTAATACATAACCGCTTAATTTAGACTGTTCATGATGAAGAATGAAAATATTTCAGTACATTTTTCATGTTTAAGATTATGTGAAGTAATGCATTTGCAAAATTAAACATATTTTGCAGTGTACTATAGCTGCATTTTGATAGAATGAAGGAGTAATATGTAATTGCATGTATGTGCAGAGCCATCCATGATGTTAGGGACAAAGACCCATCATTTATTTATTTGCCTCTGCACTCCACATTTTGAGATTTGTAATAGAAAAAAAAAAATCACATGTGGTTAAAGTGCGCATTGTCAGATTTTAATAAAGGCCATTTTTATCAATTTTTGTTTCACCATGTAGAAATTACAGCTGTGTTTATACATAATCCCCCCCCCATTTCGGGGCACCATAATGTTTGGGACACAACAGTGTCATGTAAATGAAAGTAGTCATGTTTAGTATTTTGGTGCATATCCTTTGCATGCAATGGCTGCTTGAAGTTTGTGATTCATGGACCTCATCAGTTGCTGGGTGTCTAATCTGGTGATGCTCTGCCAGGCCTGTATTGTAGCCATGGGTTACACAAAAAGCTGGAGAAACTCAGCAGGTGCAGCAACATCTAAGGAGCAAAGGAGATAGACGACGTTTCGGGTCGAGACCCTTCTTCAGACTGGTCAGGGATCAGGGAAACGAGAGATATAGACAGTGATGTGGAGAGATAAAGAACAATGAATGAAAGATATGCAAAAAAGTATTGATGATAAAGGAAACAGGCCATTGTAAGCTGTTTGTGATGTGAAAATGAGAAGCAAGTGCGACTGGGGTGGGGGGGGGTGGGGGAGATGGAGAAGGAATGTCAGGGCCCTGAGGGCTGAGGGAGAGGTGGGGAGGGGGCAGTCTGGTTAACAGAATTGAGAAAATTCAATGTTTAAGCCCAGAGGATGCAGACTCCCCAAGCGGAATATGATGTGCTGTTCCTCCAACTTGCGGTGTTGCTCACTCTGGCCGTGGAGGAGGCCCAGGACCGAGAGGTCGGATACGGAATGGGAGGGGGAGTTGAAGTAGGGTCTCGACCCGAAAAGTCGCCTATCTCCTTCGCTCCTTAGATGCTGCTGCACCCGCTGAGTTTCTCCAGCTTTTTGTGTAACCCTCGATTCTCCAGCATCTGCAGTTCCTTCTTTAACACTGTATTGGAGCCATCTTTAGCTTATGCTTGGTTTGGGGCTAGTCCCCTTCAGTTTTCTCTTCAGCATATAAAAGGCATGCTCAATTGGGTTCAGATCAGGTGATTGACTTGGCCACTCTAGAATTGACCAGTTTTCAGCTTTGAAAAACTCCTTTGTTTAGCAGTATTCTTGGGATCGTTGTTTTGCTGTAGAATGAACCGCCGGCCAATTAGTTTTGAAGCATTTCTTTGAACTTGAGCAGATAGGATGTGTCTATACACTTCAGAAATCATTATGTTACTACCACAAGCAGTTGTACATCAATGAAGATAAGTGAGCCAGTTCCTTCAGCAGCCATACATGCCCAGGCCATAACACCCCAACCACAGTTTTTCACAAATGAGGTAGTTTGCTTTGGATCTTGGGCAGTTCCTTCTCTCCTCCATACTTTGCTCTTGCCATCACTCTGACATATAAGTTAATCTTCATCTCAACTGTCCACAAGACCTTTTTTCCAGAACTGTGGTTGTTGTTTTAAGTACTGCTTGGCAAACTGTAACCTGGCCATCCTTTGTTTGTGGTTAACCAATTGTTTGCATCTTGCAGTGCAACCTCTGTATTTCTGTTTGTGAAGTCTTCTGTGGACAGTGGTCATTGGCAAATCCACACCTGACTCCTGAAGAGTGTTTCTGATCTGTCGGACAGGTGTTTGGGGATTTTTTAATTATAGAGAGAATGCTTCTGTCATCAGAAGTAGAGTCTTCCTTGGCCTGCCAGTCCCTTCGCGATTAGTAAGCTCACCAGTGCTCTTTCTTCTTAATGATGCTCCAAACAGTTGATTTTGGTAAATCTAAGGTTTGGCTGATGTTTCCAACAGTTTTATTCTTGTTTCTCAATCTCATAATGGGTTCTTTGCCTTCATTGGCACAACTTTGGTCCTAGTGTTGATAAACAGCAATAAAAGTTTCCAAAGGTGATGGAAAGGCTAGGTGCTGAGAGCTCTCTTATACCTGCATTAAGGCAATTAAACACACCTGAGCAATTACAAACACCCGTGTAGTCATGTGTCCCAAACATTATGGTGCCCTCGAATGGAGGCAAATAAATAATTGACGGGTCTTTGTCCTAAACATTATGGAGGGCACTGTATCTTTGAATAATTTTTATATTTATTTATTTTTATTTTTTGTTAGAAGTACAGTAGTGTGGTACCCAAGTACCTGATACATACAGATCTTCCATTCGTTTCCATTCTTGTACAGCTTCTGATTTTTAATTTTTTTAATTATAAAAGAACAGTGATAGAAAAAGGAAAATAAAGAGTGTCGAGATAGATAGACAAGAGAATAGATACAGATAGCGAGAGAGACAAAGAGCAGAGATAAGAAGCTAAGGAGATTGAGAAAAAAGAGAAAATAGAAAGAGAAGAAATTAGGAGAGATATACTTATTTAATATCTTTACCCATCCGTCACCCGGTTCTGAACCATTTAATTTCTACGGTTATGTTATGTTGCACCATATGCTTGTAAAAAGTCGATTAAAGGAGACCAAATCTTTAAGAAGTTGTCTACTTTGCCTAGTAGGAGGAATCTAATTTCTTCAAGATATAGCGTTTCCGACATATTTGAAATCCACATTTTGAACGTTGGCGTGGATGCGTTTTTCCAAAATTTAAGTATGTTTTTTTCCTGTTATTAAATCATAATTAAAGAGAGCTTCTTGGAACATAGTTAATTTACGTCCCTCTTCAATTGTTCCGAAGATAATCAGTTCTGTATTGCGGTTCAGTTTTGTGTTGAATAGTTTTGTAAAAGTTCCGAAGATTTCATTCCAAAATTTATGAAGTTTTGTACAGGAGACAAAGGAATGTACTATAGTAGCATTTTGAGTTAGACGTTTGTCACAAATGGGGGAAACATTTTGGAAATATTTTATTCAATCTGGTTTTCGAGTAATATAATCTATGGTTATGCCTTGCATTAATCGAACATTTATGTACGTACAATAGGTTTTTTTTTCCACCTGTCTTTCAGGATTTTTATCAATAACTCTTGTTCCCAGTCCCTTCTAATTGCCTCTCTGTTATAAAATTTATATTATATAAATATGATATTAAATTGCTTGATTCTGCCTTTCTGTTCATTCCTTCCTCTAATAAATCTGAGGTTAGTTTGATATCCTTGTATATATTTTTTCAAATAATCTTGAATTTGAAGGTATTTGAAATATTGGTTACTTTTCAGGTTCTATTTTAGTTGTAGTTGTTGGAATGATAGTAGTTTTCCCATTTCATACGTATCTCCAATCATTTTAATTCCTATTCTTTCCCAATGGATAAACGTTTTATCAATAATAGATGGTTTGAATGAGGGGTTGTTAACTATTGTGGAAAGAAGCGATAAGTTTCTTAATTTTAAAGTTAATTTTATTTGTTTCCAAATTTGTATTATGCTGTGAATAATTGGATTCTTATATATTATATTGTTCAGTTTCATCGGAGAAAGACGAATCGCTCCTATATTATAGGAGGAACAATCCTCTTTCTCCATTCTTATCCAATCTACTTGTTGGGCAGAACTGTCCAACCAGTAAATTATATTTTTAATACTCACTGCCCAATAGTAGTACAACAAATTAGAGAGTGTCAGTCCCCCTAATTCTCTAGATTTACACAGATGTTTTCTTTGAATTCAGTGTGATTTATAGTCCCATATGAAGTTTGTAATATCAGAGTCTAGTTTTTTTTTAAAGAATTTTTTTGGTAAATATATTGGTAATGATTGAAATAGGTACAGTATTTGTGGTAAAAAGATCACTTTTATAGCATTTGTATTCTGCCTATTAAGGACATCGGCAGTGTTTTCCAGAATTTAATCAACCCATTAAATTTAGTTAATAAAGGCGTATAGTTTGTGTTAAATAATGATTTATATTTTCTAGTAATTTGGATACCCAATTACATGAATTTTTCTGTTGCAATTCTAAAAGGGAATTTCAACAGATGTGTCGGCTCCTGAGGTTTTATCGTCATAATTTCGCTTTTGTTCCAGTTTATTCTATATCCTGAAAAAGAGCCAAATTCCTCTATTAAATTTAATATATCTGGTATGTTAATTTGCGAATTTGTAATATATAATAATATGTCGTCTGCATACAATGACATTTTATTATTTGAGTGTTTGGTATTATATTCATGAATATTCGGATGACTTCTTACACTTTCTGCTAAAGGCTCTATCACAAGTGCGAATAGCAGGGGTCTATTGCCCCTTGATAATTGGAATTTCGGGGATAATATATTATTAGTCAGTATTCTAGCCGCGGCTTATCATATAATCAATTACCCATGAGATAAAATTATCTCCCATATTAAATTTTTGCAATACTTTGAATAGATATTGCCATTCTACTTGATCAAAAGCTTTTTCTGCTTCCAGTGAAATAATTGCTAAGTCTTCCTCTTCAGTTTTATGTGAGTACATTATATTAAACAGCCGTCTCAAATTGTTAAATGAGTATCTCTTGGGTATAAACCCCGTTTGATCCGGATTTATTAGTTTGCTAACATATTTACTCAATCTTCTCGCTAGGGTCTTTGCTAATATTTTTTTATCTGTATTTAGGAGTGCAATGGCTCTATATGAGACTGGGTTTTCTAGATCTTTATCCTTTTTAGGTGTAAGTGTAATAGTTGACTTGGTTAGTGTTTCTGGTAATATATTTTCTTTAAAAGCATGTATATATAAATTTTGTAAGTGTGGTGAAATTATCTCGTAGAATCTTTTATAGAATTCATTACTAAAGCCATCTGGTCCTGGCATTTTACCATTCTTCCACAAATTTATTGTTTCTTCTATTTCCTTAAGTGTAATCTGAGCTCCTAATTCCTCTTGTTCCAACGTATTAAGTTTTGGAAGATTACAATTGTCTAAGAAGTTTGTAATTTCAGTATTGTTTGCAGAGGTTTTAGATGTATATAGATTTTGGTAAAATTGAGCAAATCTTTTATTAATGTCTTTAGGTAGTGTTAATAATTCACCTTTATCTGATTTAATTTTAGTAATTGTATTTTCCATTTCCCGTTTTCTTCAGTTGACGTGCTAAGAGTTTATGTGGTTTATCACCAAATTCAAAGTTTTCTTGTTTTGTAATTTGAAATCTTATTATTCTTGCCGATAACATTTTATTTAATTTGTATTTTAATATTGTTATTTTATTATGTTTATCTATAGTTGGTTCTTTGGCATTTTCTAGATCTAATTGTGAATGGTATGTTAGCTTTCATAGCAAAAGGATTTGAGTATAGGAGCAGGGAGGTTCTACTTCAGTTGTATAGGGTCTTGGTGAGACCACACCTGGAGTATTGCGTACAGTTCTGGTCTCCAAATCTGAGGAAGGACATTATTGCCATAGAGGGAGTGCAGAGAAGGTTCACCAGACTGATTCCTGGGATGTCAGGACTGTCTTATGAACAAAGACTGCATAGACTCGGTTTATACTCTCTAGAATTTAGGAGATTGAGAGGGGATCTTACAGAAACTTACAAAATTCTTAAGGGGTTGGACAGGCTAGATGCAGGAAGATTGTTCCCGAGTGGTGGGTCTCTGGAACTCTCTGCCACAGATGGTAGTTGAGGCCAGTTCATTGGCTATATTTAAGAAGGAGTTAGATTTGGCCCTTGTGGCTAAGGGGATCAGAGGGTATGGAGAGAAGGCAGGTACGGGATACTGAGTTGGATGATCAGCCATGATCATATTGAATGGCGGTGCAGGCTCGAAGCGCCGAATGGCCTACTCCTGCACCTAATTTCTATGTTTCTATGTCTAATTTGTTGTTCTAACTGCAATTGTTCAGTGTTGTTTTATTTTGGAAAGCTTGATATGAAATTATAGTTCCTCTGATAAATGCCTTAAGTTTCCCATAATAAGGAGGGTGAAATACCTGGTGTATTATTTGTCTCAAAGAAGAATATCATCTGCTGTTTTAAATATGTATAACCTTGTGAGTTGTTTAACATTTTGGGGTTAAACCTCCAGAACAATTTTTTATCAGACATTCTTAATTTGAAAAAAAAAGGTTAGCAGGGAGTGATCAGAAATAATACTATTATGATATTTAGAGTTATATGTACAGGGTATTAATTTTGTGTCCACTAAAAAATAGTCGATACATGCTTACGTTTTATGTACCGTTGAATAAAATGACTATTCTCTACCTACCGGATTAGCGATTCTCCATACATCTGTTATGTTTGTGTTTTTTATGTATATATTTAACCATATAGCCATATAACAATTACAGCACGGAAACGGGCCATCTCGACCCTTCAAGTCCGTGCCGAACAACTTTTTTCCCTTAGTCCCACCTGCCTGCACTCTTATACCATAACCCTCCATACCATCTCATCCATATGCCTATCCAATTTATTTTTAAATGATACCAACAAACCTGCCGCCACCATTTCCACTGGAAGCTCATTCCACACCGCTACCACTCTCTGAGTAAAGAAGTTCCCCCTCATGTTACCCCTAAACTTCTGTCCCTTAATTCTAAAGTCATGTCCTCTTGTTTGAATCTTCCCTATTCTCAAAGGGAAAAGTTTGTCCACATCAACTCTGTCTATCCCTCTCATCATTTTAAAGACCTCTATCAAGTCCCCCCTTAACCTTCTGCGCTCCAGAGAATAAAGACCTAACTTATTCAACCTATCTCTGTAACTTAGCTGTTGAAACCCAGGCAACATTCTAGTAAATCTCCTCTGTACCCTCTCTATTTTGTTGACATCCTTCCTATAATTGGGCGACCAAAATTGTACACCATACTCCAGATTTGGTCTCACCAATGCCTTGTACAATTTTAACATTACATCCCAGCTTCTATACTCAATGCTCTGATTTATAAAGGCTAGCATACCAAAAGCTTTCTTTACCACCCTATCTATATGATATTCCACCTTCAAGGAACTATGCACGGTTATTCCCAGATCCCTCTGTTCAAATGTATTCTTCAATTCCCTGCCATTTACCATGTACGTCCTATTTTGATTTGTCCTGCCAAGGTGTAGCACCTCACATTTATCAGCATTAAACTCCATCTGCCATCTTTCAGCCCCTTTTTCCAACTGGCCTAAATCACTCTGTAGACTTTGGAAATCCTCTTCATTATCCACAATGCCCCCTATCTTGGTATCATCTGCATATTTACTAATCCAATTTACCACCCCTTCATCCAGATCATTGATGTACATGACAAACAACAAAGGACCCAACACAGATCCCTGAGGCACCCCACTAGTCACCTGCCTCCAACCCGACAAGCAGCCATCCACCATTACCCTCTGGCTTCTCCCATTCAGCCACTGTTGAATCCATCTTGCTATTCCTGCATTTATATACAACAGTTGAATCTTCTTAACCAACCTTCCATGAGGGACCTTGTCAAAGGCCTTACTAAAGTCCATATAGACAACATCCACTGCTTTACCCTCGTCAATTTCCCTATTTAGGAGTTCACTAGTTTTAGATTTTATATTGATCCTTTTTTGTTTTGCTGATTTATCCAGATATGGATCTAGAACACAATTGAAATCTCCCCCTATTATCACATTTTGATAGTTAAATTCTGAAATTGTATCCAGAATTTTACTAAAGAATTGGGGGTTATCAAAGTTGGGAGCATAAATATTTATCAAAGTAAGTGGGGCAGAGTGAATTTCTCTCGTAACTATAACCAACCTCCCCTCTTTATCTGCTATGATATTCTTCGGTTTGAATGGTATACCTTTACGAATAATAATAGCTGTGCCTCTAGATTTAGAAGTAAATGAAGAGTAGTGTGTTTGCCCAATCTAATTTGCCTTCAATCTTATCTGTGTTTGATGTTTCAGATGTGTTACTTGTGAAAAGATTATGTCACAATTGAGTGCTTTTAATTGGGCAAAAATCTTACCCCTTTTAATTGGTTCATTAGCGCCCCTTATATTCCAGCTACAGAACGTGATTCTTCCAGTTTTCTTTTGTTTATCGTCTTGAATTGTAAATCATGTTAATACCCTTAAGTCATATGGTGCAACCAAGTACCTCAGAACTCTAGGTGATGGGTGGTCATCCACAGCTGTTAAATTTTGATGGCATCTCCCCTTCAAAATTGACCTTAGAAAAGACCAGAAAGTATAAAGTGGTGAAAAGGTAATTGAGAAACAAAAAGTGATATTATAATTTTAAAAAGGCCTCCAAAAGGTGGTAGAAAAATTCTTGTCGACTTCCGTAAGTGTTATTATACATTTCGCTCTGCCCCCTTGACCAATCGTTATTAAAAGGAAGAGAGGCCGGTTCAAAATTTAATTTTTTTTTAAGATAAAATGCATTAGAAGTCTAACTATTGGAATGCATCTTCAAAAAAATCCAACATTAAGTATATACTCAAATATAACAGTAACTAGAAGGGTCTCGACCCGAAACGTCGCCTATCTGCTTCACTCCTTAGATGCTGCTGCACCCGCTGAGTTTCTCCAGCTTTTTGTGTAACCAACAGTAACTATGTTAGTTATATACCCATGTCTGCCAATATACCAACAATTATTACATTTCACTCTGCAATTAAGTCCCATTCTTTTGTATTAGACAGCAGCAGGTTCCGAGGGGTTAACCAGATTCAGAGCCTTGGATAATTTCCAAGTATCCGAGTCTCCTCCCCCCCCCCCCCCCCCCCCCTTTACACGCAGTTTAAACTAGAGCTACTATATCCATTAAGTTTGTTAGTATATTGTTAATACTTATCAATCATATTTAACTCATTCTTATACTTAAAAGTTAATTGACATCATGAGATAAAAATCAGTCATTATTATGCTGTGCATCAATATTACACAATAGTGGGTTACTGTTGTTGAGTTAGTTCTATTAAATATTTTATGTTAGTATATAATTGTGTGTTTCTTAAGTCATTAATTTCTGTATACAAGTCCGATATTTGAATAATGTAACTAGTTCTGTTGCTCACCAATCAAAATAAAAATTTATGAAAAACTATAGGAAAGATAATATGAGAAAAGATAGAACTAGACAGAGAATGCCTGTACTTGGTGCATTGTAGGATTAGGTTTATGTACTGAGGAACGGTGAAAAACGTTTTGCAAACTATCCTATCAAATCAGATAATACTGTACATAGTACAATCAAGTCAAACTTAAATAAATGTGTCTTTTTATAATACATGTGACAAATGACATAGTATCAACAACAAATACAAGAAAAGATAGCATATTGATGGCAAGTTACTGAAAATGGCATCAGAATACACGCATATATTTTGTGTAACGGTTGTCGCGTGGTGTCCACCAGTGACCTGGATGGCACAGTAAGTACACATTTCTTATTCCTTTCTATGTTTATGAATACCACATGGAACAATAAAATTGCAAACACCATTTCCACTTAATTTACCTGATTATGTAGTAGAAAACTGCATCCATCTGAGTGGACACGTATTACACATCATACACACAAACATACGTTTTGGTGTCCCAGCGAAAACCAAGCATTTTCACCAATGCGATCTAAACGGTACATTACCGTATGGATCTGAGCGACATTGATGGCCGATGATTCATCAGATTGTTTGATTTGCGCTGATTTTTTTTGTAAGTAAAAGGTCTCCATAATGGTCGTTGCGGAGCTTCCTGATGTTGACACGAAGGAATGAAGTTAGCGACATGCTCCGTACAAAAGGTAAACAAGAGACAGTGTGTTGCCAAATTGAAGATTGGCTCAGTTTCTTCCTTTTGATGACCAATTTATGTTAAAAAAAATAAAAAATTAATTAAAACAAGTCGGGAAATATATCGTAGACGGTCGTTGCGTTTTTGACCACAATGTTTTAGATATATTAAATTGCAAAATAAGGAAAAATAATGAACTCACCCAAAGATTGCTACTACCATAGGACACCTCCTTGGGTGTTTGAAAAGCATTAGAGGTTTGGAGCCTCTGTGGTTTAACTTACGCAGGTACTGACCATGATAACGGACGTTGTGACAATGGACACCAAGCACAACCACCATTACGGGATCTTTACTGTATTACCTTTATGTTACTGTATTTTTCACCTAGTGGGAAACTTTGATTTTGCTGTGTGGGGATGTTTTTATGTTGAATTCTATCGTGTGTTGTGTTCTTTATTTTTATTGTATGGCTGTATAGGAATGACATTTCACTGTACCATCTGGCACATGTGACAAATAAATGTATCTTGTATAGATGAAAATATTTCCCTGGACCATTATCAAAACATATATGTATGAAGGGCCATATGAAGTTTATTTATGAATTAAATGTTCATTACTAAATGTGGCAGAATTTTTAATGTCACACCTTTGGAGTCCAAAATGGTGGGAAAATGATGAAAATTTGCAAATTATGGAGAAAAAAAATTGACTTTCGATCTTGAAGTTATCTAAATTATATATGGTATTTATAAGGTTGCACATGATGGGTAGGTTTTTGTTAAGAACAGTGCATTGGTGTAAAAAAGTGAATACTGATCTTGTTCGTCAAAAACTCTCCAGTATTGTAAAAAGACACAAATGGATCAAGAGGGAGGTTTTGAAATTTCAAGTACTTAATCTTATGCTACTTGTAATTATAATGTTCTTTTAAGGGTTGGTTTGAGTTAAAAGGGGCATCTGGAGGAAACCCATGTGGACACAGAGAAAATGTATAAGCTCCTCAGACAGCATCTGAGGATTGAAATGGATCTCTGCATGTTAAACGTTCTGTGAGGCAGCAGCTCTACCTGTTGCACTACTGTGCAGGAAAGATAACATCGGCGCTCATACATGCTCAATTTTATGTTGTGCCAAATGGTGGTGGCCAAATTCCAGAGGCTGGAATTGTCACCCAATTTTATTTTTTGCCTGGTCAGCTGCAGTCTATCTCGCTGGCCCTTTGTGCTCAGTTGAGTGACATGATCTGGAGGGTGACAGGGCATCAGTTAGTGCACTGTGTTTCCCAAATGCCCTGATTGCCTTTGACAGCAGACAATGCTGGAGGTGGGGTTCCGCCAGCTGTAAAAGTTGTCATTCATTTTAAAGTTTAAATATCTCTAACATGCAGGTACGTTTATGCGTAAGCTCAAAATAAAAACTTTTTTTTTTAGTTAATACCTATTTAAATGTTGAAACAACGCAAATTACTTGCTTTTTAAAGAAATAAAGGCCATTTTAATGCATGAATTCCAGCTCCGTTTTTGGATTTGGAGAGATCTGAGAGCTGTGATCTTCCAAATCCTGGGCTTTCATATTTCACAGCAATGTGCAGAAATAGGACGAGTTTAAGTAGCAGAATGCAAGCACCCACCCAGAATGGGGATTTTACAAATATGTTGCCAGTATGCCAGGGCCTAAGTTATAGGAGGAGGTTGGGCAGGCTAGGACTTTATTCTTTGTAGCGTAGGAGGAAGAGGGGTGATCTTATAGCGGTGCAGAAGATCATGAGGTGGATAGATATGGTGAATGCACAGTCTTACTATGGTTAGGGGAATCAAGAACCAGTGGACACAGGTTTAAGGCAAGGAGAAAGATTTAATAGGAACCTGAGGGGCAACTCTTTCACGCAGAGGGTGGTGGGTATATGGAATGATCTGCCAGGGAAGGTAGTTGAGGCAGGTACTATAACAACATTTAAAATACATTTGGACAGGTACATGGATAGTAAAGGTTTGGGGGGATATGAGCTAATTGCAGGCTGTTGGGACTGGTTTAAATGGGGCAGATTGGTCGGCATGGGCAAGTTGGGCCGAAGGACCTGTTTCCATGTTATATGACTATAATACTAAGTGCTGGCTGAAGACAGCATAGTACTGCCTGTTGTCATTTTGGTGCATCTTTTTCATTTGACAATAGACAATAGGTGCAGGAATAGGCCATACGGCCCTTCAAGCCAGCATCGCTATTCAATGTGATCATGGCTAATCATCCACAACCAGTACCCCGTTCCTGCCTTCTCCCCATATCCCCTGACTCCGCTATCTTCAAGAGCCCTATCTAGCTCTCTCTTGAAAGTTTCCAGAGTACTGGCCTCCACCGCCCTCTGAGGCAGAGAATTCCACAGACTCACAACTCTCTGATTGAAAAAGTAGTTTCCTCATCTCCGTTCTTAAACAGCTTACCCCTTATTCTTCAACTGTGGCCTCTGGTTCTGGCAACATCCTTCCAATTTGCAGACCAAAACTGCACACAATACTCCAGGTGTGGTCTCACTAGGGCCCTGTACAACTGCAGAAGGACCTGCTTGCTCCTATACTCAATCCTCTTGTTATGAAGGCCAACATGCCATTCGCTTTCTTCACATGCTGTACCTGCATGCTTACTCAACAGTTTTGTAATTTATTACATTGACCATACCCAGGTGCTGTCAGTTGATAAAGTATGTTACCTTATAAATCCTAGAAATATCTGTGAGAAATGACATTAAAGGGCTTGTCCCACTATGGCAACCTATTGGTAAGTTTAGGGGACTGTCATGGTCTTGTAGAATCGCCGAAAAGTTGGCGTCCTTCGACTATGTGGACCTCCTTCGACTATGTTGAAGACCTCCTACGACTTCTATTGACTATGTAAAAGACCTCCTACGACTTTGTAGAAGACATCCTTCGACTATGTAGAAGACTAGCTTTGACTATCAACGAGCCATTGAAACGAGCAAAGGCGATATACTAACACTATCTCGACTGCCTTCGATTACCTACGATAACCTATGATAACATGCCAACCTACTACAACCTACTTCGACTAAACCTACAAGTACAAATGTATCGATTTTCTCCATGCCGACCAATTTTTGGTCGCAGAAGATTTTTCAACATGTTTAAAAATGTTCCGCGACTATACTGAGACCACGAGTAGTAACCACTATGCCGGAACTACTCTCGACCAAGAAGGAGACTCACCAGAAACCAACTACGACCATGTGTCGACTATGTTGCGAGCTTGTGGTGAGTACAGAGTCTCCTAAACTCGCCAATAAGGTCACCATAGTGGGACAGGCCCTTAACTTTATTTTTACTCAGCAGGCTGGACTTAACCATATAACCATATAACAATTACAGCACGGAAACAGGCCCTCTCGGCCCTTCCAGTCCGTGCCGACATTTATTTTCCCCTAGTCCCATCTACCTGCACTCAGACCATACCCCTCCATTCCCTTCCTGTCCATATACCTATCCACTTTACTTTTAAATGTTAAAATCGATCCTGCCTCCACCACTTCTGCTGGAAGCTCATTCCACACAGCCACCACTCTCTGAGTAAAGAAGTTCCCCCTCATGTTACCCCTAAACTTCTGTCCCTAATTCTCATGTCATGCCCTCTTGTTTCAATCTTCCCTACCCTCAATGGAAAAAGCTTATCCACGTCAACTCTGTCTATCCCTTTCATCATTTTAAAGACCTCCAATCAAGTCCCCCCTTAACCTTCTGCGCTCCAAAGAATAAAGACCTAACTTGTTCAACCTTTCTCTAATTTAGTTGCTGGAACCCAGGCACCATTCTAGTAAATCTCCTCTGTACTCTCTCTATTTTGTTGACATCCTTCCTATAATTAGGCGACCAAAATCGTACACCATACTCCAGAATTGGTCTCACCAATGCCTTGTACAATTTTAACATTACTTCCCTACTCCTCTATTCACTGCTCTGATTTATAAAGGCCAGCACACCAAAAGCTTTCTTTACCACCCTATCTACATGTGATTCCACCTTCAGGTAACTATGCACAGTTATTCCTAGATCCCTCTGTTCCACAGCATTCCTCAATTCCCTACCATTTACCATGTACGTCCTATTTTGATTTGTCCTGCCAAGACGCAGCACCTCATACTTCTCAGCATTAAACTCCGTCTGCCATATTTCTGTCCACTCTTCCAAATGGCCCAAATCTCTCTGTAGACTTTGCAAATCTACTTAATTATCCACAATGCCACCTATCTTAGTATCATCTGCATACTTATCCAATTTTCCATCCCATCATCCAGGTCATTGATGTACATGACAAACAACAGTGGACCGAACACAGATCCCTGAGGCACCCCACTGGTCACTGGCTTCCAACCTGACAAACAGCCATCCACCATTACTCTCTGGCATCTCCCATTCAGCCACTGTTGAATCTATCTTGCTACTCCGCCATTAACACCCAAAGATTGAACCTTCTTAACCAACCTTCCATGGGGAACCTTGTCAAAGGCCTTACTGAAATCCATATAGATAACAGCCACTGCTTTACCCTCATCAATTTCCCTAGTAACCTCTTCAAAAAATTCAAGAAGGTTTGTCAAACATGACCTTCCAGGCATAAATCCATGTTGACTGTTCCTGATCAGACCCTGTTTATCCAGATGCTTATATATATTATCTCTAAGTATCCTTTCCATTAATTTGCCCACCACTGACATCAAACTAACAGGTCTATAATTGCTAGGTTTAGTCTTTGAACCCTTTTTAAACAATGGAACAACATGCGCAGTACGCCAATCATCCGGCACTATTCCTGTTTCTAATGACATTTGAAATATTTCTGTCATAGCCCCTGCTATTTTTACACTAACTTCCCTCAATGTCCTTGGGAATATCCTGTCAGGACCTGGAGACTTATCCACTTTTATATTTTTCAAAAGTGTCAGTACTTCCTCCTCTTTGAATCTCATAGTTCAATATCCTTCCCCTTGGTGAATACTAAAGAAAATAAATTGTTCAATGTATCCCCCATCTCTTTTGGCTCTACAGATAGCTGTCCATTCTGGCTCTCTAATGGTTCAATTTTATCTCTCGTTATCCTTTTGTTATTAATATAGCTGTAGAAACCCTTTGGATTTACTTTCACCTTTCTTGCCAAAGCAACCTCATATCTTCTTTTAGCTCTTCTAATTTATTTCTTAAGATTCTTTTTACACTCTTTATATTCCTCTAGCACCTCATTTACTCCATGCCTCCTATAACTATTGTAGATATCTCTCTTTTTTCGAACCAAGTGTCCAATTTCCCTTGAAAACCATGGCTCTTTCCAACTTTTACTATTTCCTTTCAACCGAACAGGGACATAAAGATTCTGTACTCTTACAATTTCCCCTTTAAATGTCCTCCATTTCTCTTCTACATCCTTCCCATAAAACAAAACGTCCCAATTCACTCCTTTTAAATCCTTGCGCATTCCCTCAAAGTTAGCCTTTCTCCAATCAAAAATCTCAACCCTAGGTCCAGTTCTGACTCTCTCCATAATTATATTGAAACTAATGGTATTGTGATCACTGGTCCCGAAGTGCTCACCAACGCATACCTCCGTCACCTGACCTGCCTCATTTCCTAACAGGAGGTCCAGCAAGTCCCTTCTCTGGTCGATACCTCTATGTATTGCTGCAAAAAACTATCTTGCACACATTTAACAAACTCCAAACCATCCAGCCCATTTACAGAATGTGTTTCCCAGTCTATTTTTGGAAAATTGAAATCTCCCACAATCACTACCTTCTGCTTACTACTAATATCTGCTATCTCCTTACATATTTGCTCTTCCAATTCTCGCTCCCCATTTGGCGGTATATAATACACCCCTAAAAGTGTTGCTACACCGTTCCCACTTCTCAGTTCCACCCAAATAGCCTCCCTAGACGAGCCCTCTAATCTATCCAGCCAAAGCACTGCTGTAATATCTTCTCTGACAAGCAATGCAACACCTCCACCCCTGGTCCCTCCAATTCTATCACACCCGAAACAACGAAATCCTGGAATATTTAGTTTCCAATCATAGCCCTCCTGCAACCATGTTTCACTGATTGCCACAACATCATATTTCCAGGTGTCAATCTAGGCTCTAAGTTCATCCACCTTTCTTACAATGCTCCTAGCATTAAAATATACACATTTTAGAAACCCACCATCCCTTATTCTCTGCTTATTATCTTTTTCCTCTTTCTCGCCTACATTTTGGGTCCGAGTGCTTCCCTTCTCTGCCTCTTGCCCCTCACCCTGTCCCCTAGCCCCCTCTACCCGACTCCCTCCCCCCAGCCTTTCTAGTTTAAAGTCTCCTTTGCAAATCTCCCCACCAGGATTTTGGTCCTCCTCCGGTTCAAGTGCAACCCGTCATTTTTGTACATATCATGCCTTCCCCAAAAGAGGTCCCAGTGATCAAGAAAATTGCATCCCTGCCCACTGCACCAGTCCCTCAGCCATGCATTTATCCTCCACCTCATTCTATTCCTACTCTCACTGTCACGTGGCACAGGCAGTAATCCTGAAATTGTTACTCTTTTGGTCCTTCTCCTTAACTTTCCCCCCAACTCCCTAAATTCTCCTTTCAGGACCTCTTCTCTTTTTCTGCCTATGTCATTGGTACCTATGTGTACCACAACATCAGGCTCCTCTCCCTCCCTTTTCAGAATCTTTTGGACATGTTCCGACCCATCCGAGACCCTTGCACCAGGGAGGCAAACTACCATCCGGGTCTCCCGACTGCGTCCACAGAATCGCCAATCTGACCCCTAACTATGGAGTCCCCTATTACAATTTCTCTCCTCTTTTTGCTACCCTTCTGAGCATCAGGGCCTGTCTCTGTGCCGGAGGCCCGGCCGCTGTTGCTGCCCCCAGGTAGGCTGTCCCCACCAATCGTACTCAAACATGAGTACCTATTTTCCAGGTGTACAGCCACCGGGGTACTCACTAGTCCCTGCCTCTGCCCCTTGCCCTTCCTAACAGTGACCCACTTGTCTGCCTCCTGTGGTCTGGGAGTGACCACCTCCCTGTAACTCCTGTCTATGGCTTCACTCTCCCTGACCAGATGGAGGTCCTCGAGCTGCTGCTCCAGGTTCCTAACAGTCCCTTAGGACCCCCATCTCACCACACCTGGCGCAGATGTGGACATCTGGAGGGCTATCAGATTCCCTGACCTCCCACATCTGACATCCAGAACAGTACATTGCCCTGGCCTTCATAATCCCCCCTTACACAGGATACAATATCAACACAATACAAAGTACAATTCCCCACTTACCCTGGATACTATACAAAATGCAGTACACGACAAACTTCCATTAGCATTTAAAACCAAGCAAACCTACTTAAAGAGGAGACACACGAAACTGTAGATGCTCGAATCTTGTGAAGAATGCAAAGTGCTGGAGTAACTGAGTAGGTCTGGAGCATTTCTGGAGCACATGAACAGGTGATGTTTTGGGTTGGGATCCTTCATTTTGTGTTGGGACAAAGAAGGGTCCCACCCTGAAACGTTGCCTATCCATGTCCTCCAAAGATACTGCTTGACCTGCTCAGTTACTCCAGACTTTGTATTCTGAAGTTATTTAAAGGTAAGTTGAAGAAAACCCACCATATTTCCCTGTAACATCTTGCATAATGACTGAAGATGTAAAGGGACATATTTGCCGTTGCCTTATTTTGCTCATGCTAGAGGCGAATAATTTGATGTTTTCATATACATATTGATATCATGCATAGATTTTGTTATAAATTTACTGTGCCTGTCATAGTTTTGTTTCTGTCCTTCAAAATGTTTAAGTATTTAGTAGCCAGCTACTTGTAGGTAATTCACTTTGGAATGTTTTCTTTTTGTTGTGAGCAAGCCTCATGCTGAATTGGCTTTGTTTATTTGTAGAATCTGCTTTGAAATAATGCTCACTTTTAAAAACTTTAAATGTAGCAATTGTTTTCACAAAGTGCTTGGTTCATTGATAATTTAACGCCATTTAAATGGTTTAATTGGATACAACAGGTAGTCTGGTAGGATTCAGTTGTACTCTGGTATTTCACCCTATACCTGGTCTATTTGAGTGTACTCAGTTTGCACATGACCCAATTTACTTAGTACCTGTACATGCGTCAGAATTCTTGAAAATAAAACTGAAAGCTCTGTTATCCCTTGAAGAGCATTAACAAGTCTCTTTATTTTACATGAGCATCATGATTAAAATAATCCATAAATGTCACATTATAGAATCTACAAAAGTGTATTACACAATAATATTGAAATAAATTTGTTCTGATTTCTTCCTTAATCTCTGTGAGAGATATTATTACTGATTAAAAAATTCTGCATTGCCTTTGTTCTGTCTACTGTTTTAATAGTTCACCCAACAAGGATCTCTGGCTCTACTCCCTATATGCTCAAGACTGAGAGGCCAGATTCTGCTCTAACATGTAGGAAGGAACTGCAGATGCTGGTTTAGTTAACATAGACACAAAATGCTGGAGTAACTTAGCGGGACAGGCAGCATCTCTGAATAGAAACATAGAAACATAGAAAATAGGTGCAGGAGTAGGCCATTCGGCCCTTCGAGCCTGCACCGCCATTCAATGTGATCATGGCTGATCATCCAACTCAGTATCCCGTACCTGCCTTCTCTCCATACCCCCTGATCCCTTTAGCCACAAGTGCCACATCTAACGCCCTCTTAAATATAGCCAATGAACTGGCCTCAACTACCTTCTGTGGCAGAGAATTCCAGAGACTCACCACTCTCTGTGTAAAGAATGTTTTCCTCATTTCGGTCCTAAAGGAATTCCCCCTTATCCTTAGACTGTGACCCCTTGTTCTGGACTCCCCCAACATCGGGAACAATCTCCCAGCATCTAGCTTGTCCAACCCCTTAAGAATTTTGTAGGTTTCTATAAGATCCCCCCTCAATCTTCTAAATTCCATCGAGTACAAACCGAGTCTATCCAATCTTTCCTCATATGAAAGTCCTGACATCCCAGGAATCAGTCTGGTGAATCTTCTCTGTACCCCCTCTATGGCAAGGATGTCTTTCCTCAGATTTGGAGACCAAAACTGTACGCAGTACTCCAGGTGTGGCCTCACCAAAACCCTGTACAACTGCAGTAGAACCTCCCTGCTCCTAAACTCAAATCCTTTCGCTATGAATGCTAACATACCATTTGCTTTCTTCACTGCCTGCTGCACCTGCATGCCTACTTTCAATGACTGGTGTACCATGACACCCAGGTCTCGTTGCATCTCCCCCTTACCTAATCTGCCACCATTCAGATAATAGTCTACCCTCATGTTTTTGCCACCAAAGTGGATAACCTCACATTTATCCACATTGTACTGCATCTGCCATGCATCTGCCCATTCACTCAGCCTATCCAAATCACCCTGCAGCCTCCAAGCATCCTCCTCACACCTAACTATACCCCCCAGCTTGGTATCATCTGCAAATTTGGAGATGTTGCATTGAATTCCCTCGTCCAAATCATTAATATATATTGTAAATAGCTGGGGTCCCAGCACTGAGCCTTGCGGCACCCCACTAGTCACTGCCTGCCATTCTGAAAAGGACCCGTTTACTCCTACCCTTTGCCTCCTGTCTGCTAGCCAGTTCTCTATCCACATCAATACTGAACCCGCAATACCGTGTGCTTTAAGTTTGTATGCTAATCTCTTATGCGGGACCTTGTCGAAAGCCTTCTGAAAGTCTAGATATAACACATCCACTGGTTCTCCCTTATCCACTCTACTAGTTACATCCTCGAAAAATTCTATCAGATTTGTCAGACATGATTTACCTTTCGTAAATCCATGCTGACTTTGTCCAATGATTTCACCACTTTCCAAATGCGCTGCTATCCCATCTTTAATAACTGACTCTAGCAGTTTCCCCACTACCGATGTTAGACTAACTGGTCTGTAATTCCCCGCTTTCTCTCTCCCTCCTTTTTTAAAAAGTGGGGTTACATTAGCTACCCTCCAATCCTCAGGAACTACTCCAGAATCTAAGGAATTTTGAAAAATTATCACTAATGCATCCACTATTTCTGTGGCTACCTCCTTGAGTACTCTGGGATGCAGACTATCTGGCCCTGGGGATTTATCGGCCTTCAATCCGTTCAATTTACCCAACACCACCTCCCGGCTAACCTGGATTTCACTCAGTTCCTCCATCTTATTTGACCCCCGTTCCACTGCTATTTCCGGCAGATTATTTATGTCTTCCTTAGTGAAGACAGAACCAAAGTAGTTATTCAATTGGTCTGCCATGTCCTTGAATAGAAGGAATGGGTGACGTTTCAGGTTGAGACCCTTTAGACTGGAAGTCTTTTATTCAGAGATGCTGCCAGTCCTGCTGAGTTACTCCAGCATTGTGTGTCTATCTTCTGCTCTAACTTTATCTACAAGTTTGCAGATGACGCCACTGGATCACGCAATTGATGGGATAGAGTACAGGAAGGAGACGGCGAGCTCAATAATGTTGGTATCAGGACAATGAGCATGCCCTTGGTTGAAGGAGCTAGTTATTGACTTCAGGAAGTACGTCCCAATTAGCATCAATGGTACCGAAATGGAAATGGTTTGCAGTTTCAGGTTCCCAGTTGTACTGATCACCAGCAATCTGTCTCAGACTAACCACATTAAAGCTACGGCTAAAAAGTACACCAAGATCATGAAACTGACGAAATTCACTATATTTCCAACAACTATTAGCAATTTCTACAGATGCAATATAGAAATCATACTCTTGGCTTACATCACAGCTTAGTTTGGAAAATGGCTCTGGATTGCACAGACTCCCCACTGTTGACTCCATCTACACTTCACTGCCTTGGGAAAGCAGCCAACATAGTCAAGTACCTTTCCCACTGTAGTAATTCCCTCTTCTCCCTGCTCCCATAGGGCAGAAGCCTGTAAGCATGTACCACCAAATTCAAGAACAGCTTCTCCCCCTATGCTCTAGACTTTTGTGCAGTTCTTCCATAAGCTAGGGTATTGTCTTAATTTTCCAACCTATCTTGCTGCGGACATTGGACTTTTTCTCTCTGGAACTATTCTGCTACAATGTTGAGAAATTATATTCTGCACACTGATATTGTGCTCTTCACTCTATCTGTTGCACTTGTGTATGGCTTGATTGTATTCATGTATTAATATGATTTAATTGGATAGCATGCAAACAAGTTTTTCACTGTATTTTGGAGCACATGACAATAATAAACCAAATGCTAATAATGCAGAAATTCATTTGCAGCTAGTATGTCACTCAGTTCTGAGGTGGAAGGTACCTTAATTTCATAAAGTAAGTGTGAATAAGGGAGAGAAGGGATTGAAAATTTTATTGTGGATGACATTGAAATTATCCAGTGTTTTCCTCTTTTGAATTTATGCCAGAATTCATGACCTCTTCAGTTTGACTGTTTACGATTCTGTATGCACTAGACTTCATAAAATATTTCCTCTGACCATTGTGCATGTACACTTGTTGCTGGGATACTCTTAGAAGACAGGGTTGTGGTGCAACTCTGTAACAGTTGAGTTTCGCAGCGATATGTGCTGAGGACCTCTGTGATTGCATACAAAATGATTTGGATGTAAACGTTGATGGTTTAATTAGTAAATTCGCAGACAACACCAAAATATGTGGACTTGCAAACAGTGTGGAGAGCTGTCAAAGTATACAATGAAATATAGATCAACTGCAGAAATGGCAAATGAAGTTTAGTCTGAACAAGTGTGAAGTGCTGCACTTTTGGAAATCATATATATAGTGAAAGTATACAGTTAATGCCAATACCTTTAAATAGGTATGTTACAATACCTACCTTGAGCAACGCTGCAGTTCTGCCGCTCCCCGTGTGCGCGACTTTGGTGCCTTTCAGAGGGGGGCGGGTTTAAAATGCCGTTTTTCCCTAGACAGTCCAAATCGATCCATGTCGGGCGATTTCGTCGCTAAAGAGAAATCGCTCCGACATTTCATTCATGAAGGTATTTTTAAACTACGCTAGATTATTTATTAACTAGAGTAGTTTAAAAATCATCTTCTAAAGCTCTGAACGCCAACAGCAGAACGGACCTAACGTAGGGGAGAAAATAAAGTGCAGAGTTTATTTTTACATTAAAACTTGGTTTTTAGGAAGGCTTTAATTACATTTTCATGTTGTGAAAAGGGGACAAATAAAATGTATGAACTGGCAGTATTTTTCATACTGACTTCACCGCAAACCACAACGTTCCAATCCACCGCATTCCACAAAATCCCACTCACTAGTTGATTTAAATGGCCATTAATTTGCAGGCATTA
This sequence comes from Raja brachyura, assembly GCA_963514005.1. Next base: position 117,990,894 of record OY740781.1, on the reverse strand, counting down.
AACACTAAATTCCTTCCATTTGGCCTATAAATTCATGAAAATTAGATTTAAAAATCATGTTATATTGTGGATTACTGTGTGAATGTTATTTGGACTCTTAGGCAATTTAAAAAAAGTTTATCTTTTCTTAAGAAATGGATAGATGTTTAGATCTAGTAATTGAATTTTGTAATTAGCTACAATTAGATAACTAACTAATTATATGCTTTAATTTCAGGTCATCCAAGTAAGATTGGTTCATATTTGTTTCAGAATGCTTCAATCTATAATAACTGAAAATGTCATTGATTTCTCTTAATTTTTAAGAAAGTTATCGGCTTTTGACTGTTCTGGATCACAGCTTTTGAGTTAAGTCAATGGAAAGGCAATGGGGAACAAGATGCTAATTTCTGAGTATGAAAATGGCCATAACTTTTTTTAATACTGAAGATATGAAAGTGAATTAGGTATCAAATTAAACTTCTTTTTATGCTTTATCTGATGGGATAAATTGCAGACTTGATTTTTTAAATCTCAAAATTTTGTAACATTGCTACTTTAAAAGCATTGATGTACAGAGGGATCTTGGGGTTGAAGTCCATAATTCCTGAGGGTGGCAAAACAAGTAGATAGAGTGATAAATAAGCCACATAGCAGGCTTGCCTTCATTGGTCAGGGCATTGAGCATAAGAATCAGGAAGTCATGTAGCATCTTTATTGGACTATGGTTTTATGGTTAGGCTGCTTTTGGAGTATTATGTACAGTTCTGGTTGCCCCATTACATGCAGGATGTGGAGGTTTTGGTGAAGATGCAGAAGATTGTTCTCTGGAACATCAGAGGTTGAGGGGAGATCTCATGGAAGCACATAAAATGATGAGAGCCATAGAGAGGGTAGATATTCAAGACCTTTTTCCCAGAGTGGTTAGAGGGGGAAAGTTTAAAAGAGTTGTGTGGAGCAAGTATGAGATTAGTATACAAACTTAACGCACAATATATAGGGGGTTCAGTATTGATGTGGATAGAGAACTGGCTGGCAGACAGGAAGCAAAGAGTAGGAGTAAACGGGTCCTTTTCAGAATGGCAGGCAATGACTAGTGGGGTACCGCAAGGCTCAATGCTGGGACCCGAGCTATTTACAATATATATTAATGATTTGGACGAGGGCATTGAATCCAACATCTCCAAGTTAGCGGATGACACGAAGCTTGGGGGCAGTGTTAGCTGTGAGGAGGATGCTAGGAGGCTGCAAGGTGATTTGGATAGGCTGGGTGAGTGGGCAAATGCATGGCAGATGCAGTATAATGTGGATAAATGTGAGGTTAACCACTTTGGTGGCAAAAACAGGAAAGTAGGCTATTATTTGAATGGTGGCCGATTAGGAAAAGGGGAGATGCAACGAGACCTGGGTGTCATGGTACACCAGTCATTGAAAGTAGGCATGCAGGTGCAGCAGGCAGTGAAGACAGTGAATGGTATGTTAGCATTCATAGCAATAAGATTTGAGTATAGGAGCAGGGAGGAGTATAAGAGCAATTGTACAGGGTCTTGGTGAGACCACACCTGGAGTATTGCGTACATTTTTGGTCTCCAAATCGAAGGAAAGACATTCTTGCCATAGAGGGAGTACAGAGAAGGTTCACCAGACTGATTCCTGGGATGTCAGGACTTTCATATGAAGAAAGACTGGATAAACTTGGATTGTATTCGCTAGAATTTAGAAGATTGAGGGGGGACCTTATAGAAACGTACAAAATTCTTAAGGGGTTGGACAGGCTAGATGTAGGAAGATTGTTCCCGATGTTGGGGAGTCCAGAACAAGGGGTCACAGTTTAAGGATAAGGGGCAAATGTTTTAGGACCGAGATGAGAAAAACATTTTTCACTCTGAGAGTGGTGAGTCTCTGGAATTCTCTGCCACAGAAGGTAGTTGAGACCAGTTCATTGGCTATAATTAAGAGGGAGTTAGATGTGGCCCTTGTGGCTGGGGGATCAGGGGGTATGGAGAGAAGGCAGGTACGGAATACTGAGTTGGATGATCAGCCATGATCATATTGAACGGTGCAGGCTCGAAGGGCCGAATGGCCTACTCCACCTATTTTCTATGTTTCTGGCAATGTTTTGCACTGACATTGTGGGCTTGTCTGTGTGCTGTACTGTTCTATTAAAAAATTAGTTTAGGAGCGTACAACCTAGCACAACTTAGCACTGCTTGTATGATAAAATGCCAATTTTAATGCAAGAGTAAAAAAGTTTTTTTTCCACACCATCCATTTTTACAATGAAGAGAGAAAGCAATTGTTTTGCTAATAATCTTATGACGCTAGAAATGTACCGTATGTGTTGACTGCTATAGCATTTCTTAAAAAGATTTCCCCTCATCACACGAATAGCTTTTTACTTTGGGATACTTCATATTGGTGGTATTCTCTCACATACACCCAATTTACTTGAAGAAGGGTAAATAACGGTCTCGTCCCGAAACGTCACCCATTCCTTCTCTCCAGAGATGCTGCCTGTCCCGCTGAGTTACTCCAGCATTTTGTGTCTACACCCGATTTCCTTTCTGATTCCATCTCTATCTGCCTCCCATGTCTTAGTATACCATTTTTCTATATTCACCATTTGTAATTGGACTGTCTTGATGCAGCCAAGAATATTGCTCAATTTTTAAAGCTTTCAACGTTGCTTTTGATTTTGATTAGTCATATGCAAACATCTCAATCTAGGTTCAGTCTACCACTTCAGAGTTTTGAAATGCTGAACTTTATTGTCATCCTTGAATTTCAGCTCTAGGCTTGACAAGCATTTTTACTACAGAGTTACCCTCTCCTGAATTTTCTCATTGCCAAATCATCTGCTTCAGTTCTAGTAATGATGCTACTTTGGGTTTTGCCTTATCTTTGGTCTCAAATGTAGTACTTTACTCGCTCCAGCCATATTACTTTAAACAGATATGAGGAACTGCAGATGCTGGAATCTTGAACAAAATACAGTGCTGGAGTAACTCAGTGGGGCAGGCAGTATCTGGAGTGGAAATCAATAGATTTCCTTTTAATCTTGCACCTAAAATATTTGTGATTCACACAAAATGTAAAGAACTTCACAGAACTAACTCCCAAGCAGTCTCCAAGATTTTAATAATTATGAGTTGATTTCCATGCACATTTTATTTAATGGCTGAATCCTTGCGTAAAATTCTCAGATAACTTTTTATTTCCTTTTGTGATTCAGGAGATTGATGGGGATGATGGAGCAGGTCTGGAAGTTGGTGATGCACACGTAAAAAGTGATTTGGATATTCCTGATGTTCCACCCTCGAATGACAGCACTCCAGAAGTATTCAATAAGGCGTTATCAGGGCTATCATCAAGGTAACCATTTTGGTTTGTGGTGTATGAAATGTATTAATATTTAGTCAATCTACTGTCTTTTCTCCACTCTCTCTACCCAAACCATTCTATCTTAAGGTGTAAGACAAATATGGATATATTCAATGTTTAGTTTAGAGATTCAGTGCGGAAACAGGCTCTTCGGCCCACCGAGTCCATGCCGACCATGATCCCCGTACATTAACACTATCCTACACACACCAGGGGCAATTTACAATTTTATTTTCCAAGCCAATTAACATACAAACATATACGTCTTTGGAATGTGGGAAGAAACCGGAGTTCCAAGGAAAACCCACGCAGGTCACGTGGAGAACATACAAAACTCCGTACACTCAAGCACCCAATGACAGGATCTTGATGCATGATACTGCATTGATTAGTGCTTCTGTGAATTTGGCATTTTTGCTGCTTCTCTGTACTTTTAACTATACTTATTTTAGCTTTTATTTCTTAAATGTGTCAGATATCGCAGTAGCACAGCTTGTAGCGCCACTGCCACACAGCCACAGCATCCCTTCTTTGATCCTAAAAGGAGTTGTCTGTGGGGTTTGTACATTCTTCCTGTGATTGCTTGGGTTTCTCCAGGTACCTCAGTTTGCTTTTGCACAGGTTAATTGACCACTCTAAATTGCTCCTAGAGTGCAAGTAAGTAATAGGGTTTGAGAGGAGTTGCAGGTGAGTGGTAGGATTTGAAGGGAATAGCTGGAATGAGGGAACAATCAAATGGAACTAGTGTAAATTGAGTTGCTGATAGTTCGCGTGGGCTGAAGGGCCTGTTTCTGTGCTCTGAGTGTGTGACAACTAAAGTTTGGCATAACAGATCAATCTTGTTTTACAATTCTCTGTGGACTATCCATGACTTATTTTGAATTAATAAAATTAAGACGTGGGCAAATGTAACCCAGCTTTCTGTGCATGAGCATAAAATATTCTGTTTATTCAGACATTTTTAACCAGTCCCTGCAAACATGTACTGTCCCTGCCTGCTTCAAAGTCTCCACTATTGTCCCTGTACCCAAAAAGGCAAGGATTACTTGTCTTAATGACTACAGGCCTGTCGCACTGACCTCTGTAGTCATGAAGACACTCGAAAGGCTTGTGCTGGCCAAGCTGAAAAATATCACAAACTCCCTGCTGGCCCCCCTGCAGTTTGCGTATCGGGCCAATAGATCTGTGGATGATGCAGTCAACCTGGGCCTGCACTTCATCCTACAGCACCTAGGCCTCCAGGGGACCGATGCGAGGATCCTGTTTGTTGATTTTAGCTCTGCATTCAACACCATTGTGCCAGAGCTACTACACTCCAAGCTTTCTGAGTTGACTGTGCCTGAACCCCTCTGTCCGTGGATCACTAACTTCCTGACAGACATGAAGCAGCATGGGAGGCTGGGAAAGCACATCTCGGACCCAAAATCGCTCTGCATAGGAGCACCGCAAGGCTGCGTAATCTCTCCTCTACTCTACTCTCTCTACACCAACGACTGCACCTCCACAGACACCTCTGTCAAGCTTCTCAAGGTTGCGGACGACACAACCCTGATTGGACTGATCCAGGATGGGGAGGAATCTGCCTACAGACAGGAAGTGTCACAGCTGGTGTCCTGGTGCCATCACAACAACCTGGAGCTCAATGCTCTTAAGACAGTGGAATTGATTGTAGACTTTTGAAGAGCTCTCCCTCCCCTCACCCCACTCACCATCAACAACACCACAGTCACATCTGTGGAGTCTTTTAAGTTCCTGGGAGCCTTCATCTCCAAGGACCTTAAGTGGGAGGCTATCATCGACTCCACAGTAAAAAAGGCATAACATAGGATGTACTTCCTACGGCAGCTGAGGAAACACAATCTGCCACAGGCAATGATGGTCCAATTCTACATGGCCATCGTAGAGTCTGTTCTCACCTCCATCATGGTCTGGTTTGGCTCAGCCACCAAGCACGACACTTGGCGGCTGCAGTGAATCGTCCGATCAGCAGAGAAGGTTATTGGCTGCAACCTTCCCTCCATTGATGAACTGTACACTGCAAGGGCCAGGAAGCGAGCGGGCAAGATCATCTCTGACCCCTCACACCCTAGCCACAAACTCTTTGAATCACTTCCTTCTGGAAGGCGACTCCAGATTGTCAAAACTGCCACAGCCAGACATAAAAACAATTTTTATCCACGAGTAGTTGCTCTACTCAACAGCCAAAAATCTGTCATCTCCCTTTGATCTGGTATTTTGTTTGTTCACATGATCAATGGTGTTTTATCATTAATGTTTTATTATTATTAATGTTTAGTGTTTTCTGAGGTTCGTAACTGTCACTGTATATCATGTTGTTACTTGTGGGCGGATTCCTTGTATGTGAATACTTGGGCAATAAACTTACTTAAATCAAGTAAATAAGATTTACTTGAGAAAACCAAGTGAAGTGGGTATAGGAACTAAAGAGAAGATTGTCCACAGTTAAAGGTTTGCAGTTGATGGCTGATGTTGAGATTATGTGGATTTTTGATTAACAGGCAATTTATATTCTGTGAACATTTAATGCTGACAATAATAGCATAATTTTCTAATTTCATAATTTTACATAAGCTTCTCCATTTGGGCAGGTAATAGGGTGAGACATGCAAATGTGTTCCATTTCTTGACATCTTTTCATACTAAGCACCAGAAAAGGTTTTTGCAAACACCTGCATTTCTATAAATGTACTTTCGTTAACTGATGTCACTACCTTGAAACCATTGAAGCACTTCTGAAATGGGTCCATTACTATAATGTAGAACACTCAATTTGTGCATTGTAAGCCCTCACAAATAGCTCACTTTGTGGTGTTGCTCAAGGGATATACAAGGGGCTGGGCATGAGGGATTATTCTTCTGCTCTCCTTCAAAATACTCCCATGGTAGCTTGTACATCCACCTCACAGCAGATGGGGCCTCCGTTTAACGATTCATTGAAAGGACATCAGGCCTCAGTGCTACATTTAGATGTCAACCAAAACATTTGTGATCCTTGAAATGATACTAGACCTAACAACGTTCAAACTTAATTTCTGATATTATCATATGTTCATCTATTTTTTTTTTTAAAGCAAACATCTATGTATTGTGGTACAATACTTGGACCTGAATTCAGATTTCCATTTTTTATTGTTCATTTAATTTGACGCTATAATTTAAGTTTAATTCAGTTACAGTGAAGATTAAAGTTTTATTTTGCCTAGAATTTATCATTATATTTTTAAAAGTTAGTTGGGGAAAATGCTCCATGCAATATTTATATGTGAAAGATGCAGGAACTTCAATTATTTCCTTAAATTATTAAAGCTTCAGGTTCTTGGATCATTTGGATCTCTTCTGGGGCAGATATGATCTGTACAAAAGAGATAGACAATAGACTATAGGTGCAGAAGTAGGCCCTTTGAGCCAGCACCGCCATGGCTGATCATCCTCAATCAATACCCCGTTCCTGCCTTCGCCCCATATCTCCTGACTCCGCTATTTTTAAGAGCTCTCTCTTAAAAGCATCCAGATAACCTGCCTCCACCACACTCTGAGGCAGAGAATTCCACAGACTCACCACTCTCTGTGAGAAAACGTGTTTCCTTGTCTCCGTTCTAAATGGCTGACTCCTTATTCTTAAGCTGTGGCCCCTGGTTCTGGATACCCCCAACATCGGGAACATGTTTCCTGCCTCTAGTGTGTCCAAGCCCTTAACAATCTTATATGTTTCAATGCAATGACGAAAAAAGATATCGAAATATGGAGGGGACGGGGGGTGGGGTGGGGGGGCGGCATAATTTCTTGGCGGCCATGCGCGCACACACGCACACGAGGCTTCGGCGGCTTCTGCCGTGGGCCTTGTGAATGGTAATTCCAGCTAAATCCAGCGCTAAATGCAGTTCAACTCTGCCTGCCTCGCTGGGTTAACCTACAGCCCTGCCTGGACTGACGGAATACCAATCCGGAGCCGTGGAGCTAGCGCTGCTTCTCCGTGCTGGCTGTAAGCCTGGGCCATATTTCCCGCAAGTCCAGGCAGGGTGAGGCAGAGTTGAGCTGGGTTTAGCGCTGCTTCGCTGCGCTGCTTCTCTGTGCTGCCTGGGGGCACTGCGCCCGTCTGACTCGCGATGTCTCTGGCCACCCCCCGGGCGTGGGGGCGCTCGGGTGGAGACAGGGATGGTCCAGTGGAGGTTCGGCAGCGATTGTAGTGCTGGAGACCTGGAATCGATCCTGGCTGCAGATGAGGCGCAGGTCTGCGTCCAGCAAAGATACTATAGCGGAGATCCTAGCTTTGGTGTCCAGGACCAAAGATTATAGGACTGCCGTTGTGACCCTATGACCTGGGCACGTCTCCCTCCTCCAATCGCCCCGCTCTATCCTCAGTCCCACCCACCCCCCTACTTCCGCCTCTGACCGACACCTCCCTCCTCCAATCATCGCACTCAATCATGTTCCGCCCCCATTGCCTGCTGACCGACGTCTCTCTCGTCCAATCGGCGCCCTCGATCATCAGTCCCACCCCCAGTCTCGCGGAAAGCGAAGATTTCACCGGGTTTTAAAATCCGGACTACAGTAAATTGGGGGTGACTGACCTCCCACCTTTCAAAACAGGGGGACGCATGTCTCCCCTGCCCCCCCCCCGTCCCCCCCCCCCCGTCCCCAGGACTTCCGCCACTGTTTGAATGAGATTCCCACTCATTCTTCTAAACTCCAGAGTGTACAAGCCCAGCTGCTCTATTCTCTCAGCATATGACAGTCCCGCCATCCTGGGAATTAACCATGTAAACCTACGCTGCACTCCCTCAATAGCAAGAATGTCCTTCCTCAAATTAGGGGACCAAAACTGCACACAATACTCCAGGTGTGGTCTCACTAGGGCTCTGTACAACTGCAGAAGGACCTCTTTATTCCTATATTCGATTCCTCTTGTTATAAAGGCCAACATGCCATTCGCTTTCTTCACTGCCTGCTGCACCTGCATGCTTACTTTCATAGACCGATGTACAAGGACCCCCAGGTCCCGTTGTACTTCCCCTTTTCCCAACTTGATGCCATTCAGATAGTTATATGCCTTCCTGTTTTTGCTACCAAAGTGCTTAACCTCACATTTATCCGCATTAAACTTCATCTGCCTACTCCCCCAACCGGTCCAAGTCACCCTGCATTCTCATAGCATCCTCCTCACAGTTCACACTGCCACCCATCTTTGTGTCATCTGCAAATTTGCTAATGTTACTTTGAATCCCTTCATCCAAATCATTGGTGTATATTGTAAATAGCTGCGGTCCCAGCACCGAGCCTTGCAGTACCCCACTAGTCACTGCCTGTCATTTTGAAAGGGACCTGTTAATCCCTACTCTGCCAACCACTTTCCGTTTCCTGTCTGCCAACCACTTCTCTATATCCATGTCAGCACTCTACCCCCAATACCATGTGCCATAATTTTGCCCACTAATCTCCTATGTGGGACCTTATCAAATGCTTTCTGAAAGTCCAGGTACACTACATCCACTGGCTCTCCCTTGTCCATTTCCCATCAGGATGAGAGCACCTGAACTGGAGAACTGGGAGGAAGTTAAATTGGAGGGGTTTAAACTATTGGCCTGGGGGTGGGTCAGTGAGGCACATGCGAAGCTAGGAGCAGATGCTGCAGTCAAGGAGAGCATGTTTAGTAGATATGACAGTCAGAAGCATGGTAAAGAGAGGGAAGATACTGGTAGTTCAAACTGTATTTGTTTCAATGCAAGACAGTTTGTGGGTAAGGCTGATAAACTCTGGCTGTAAATTGGCTTGGGGGACGGGGATGTCATGGCCATAACAGAACTGCGGCTGACAGAAGGGCAGGGCTGGCAGCTCAATGTTCCAGGTTACAAATGTTACAGCTATGGTAAAGGTATGTTGGAAAGGTAGGGTGGGGTTGTGTTTATAGCAATAGTCTTGGAGAAAATATTCTTGGGGTGTCAATCAGTGAGAATAGACCAACAGCACTTCTGTTGAGATCAAGAGTGGCAGCACGTCTGAAACCGATAATCCATCCTCACCTGTCCCTCCACCTCCCCCAACCATCCCCCTCCCCCCCCCCCCCCCCCCACCCCAGGACAACAAGGGACAACGCCCGCACACAGAGTGCGTAGGCTGAGCCGCCAGGGCAAGACTGAGAATACCTGTACTTCCCCTAAAGCAAAGACTGAGCCACCAGGACAAACCCGAAACCCAGTGACTCCTCTTCGAGGCCATGACAGATCGCTGCATCGCTTCCTTCAAGACCAGGACTGAGCAGCTGGATAAGTCCGCGACAGCCAGCATACCTTTTGAAGCCAAGTCCGAGCCGCCAGGACATGCCTGAGATCGTCATCGCCTCCTCTTCAAGGTCAATATTGAGTTGCCGGGCAAGCGTGATTGCCAAGCCTCCTCACTTGCACAATGTGGGACGTGGGAAACCAACGAGGAAATTGTGTGATCCCTGGTTGAAATTTATGAGTCATCTTTAAATCCAGGAGAGGTGCAGGAAGACTGGAGGGTGGCAAATGTTGTGCCATTATTCAAGAAGGCTGCAGGGAAAATGCTGGGAACTATAGGCGTGAGCTTAACATCTGTTGTTGGAAAGTTACTGGAGGGTATTCTGAAGGATAGGATATTCAAGCATTTGGACGGACAAGGGCTGAACAGGAATGGTCGACATGGTTTTGTACGTGTCTTACAAATCTGAGCTTTTTGAAGATGCGACCAAAACGGTCGATATGGGCAGAGCTGTAGCTGTAGCTGTATATATGGACTTCAGTGAAGCATTCAACAAGGTTCCTCATGGTAGTTTGTTCTGGATGGTTAGATCGCATGGGATCCAAGGAGAGATGGAGCTGAATTGATAGGAAATTGGCTTAATGGCAGGAACCAGAGGGTGATGGTGGAAGGTTGCTTCTCGGACTGGATGCCTGTGACTAGTGGTGTACCTCAGGGTTTGTTGCTGGCCCCTTTACTGTTTGTCATCTATATCAATGATTTGGAAGAGAACATACACGGCAAGATTAGCAAGTTTGCAGATGATACAAAAGTGGTTGGTTTTGCACCTAGTGAAGATGGTTGTGAATATTTGCAGCTGGATCTTCATCAGTTAGCGGTGGGCAAAGGAATGGTTGATGGAATTTTAATGCAGAAAAATGTGATGTGTTGCATTTTGGGAAGTCTAACGGGCAGGTCCTATACAGTGAATGGTACTGTTGTAGTAGCTCTGGGTAGTGTTGTGGAGCAGAGAGATCAAGGAGCGCAGATGCATAGCTTCCTGAAGGTGGAGTCGCAGGTAGATCGGCGGACAGAAAGGCTTTTGGCACATTGGCCTTCATCAACCAGAGTCTTGAGTATAGAAGTTGAGGGGTCATGTAGCAGTTGTATAAGATGTTGGTGAGGCCACATTTCGAGTGTTGTGTTCAGGTCTGGGCATCGTGTTATAGGCAAGATGTTGTCAAACTGGACGGGTACAGAGAAGATTTACGAGGATGCTCCCAGGACTAGAGGGTCTGAGCTATAGACAGAGGCTGAGTCGGCTGGGAGTCTATTCCTTGGAGTGCAGGAGGATGAGGGATGATCTTACGAGGTATGTAAGATATTACGAGGGGAATAAATCGGGTAGATGCACAAAGGACAATGGGGGGGGGGGGGGGGGGGGCAAAGCACAATGGGGACCCGGCGTGGGAGGAGGGTGACAAATGGAGGAGCCGGCGTGCTTTGTAACTTTGTCAGCGCTGTAGGTGTCTGCTATTTGTATACATTGTATATGCAAGCAAAGAATGTCACTTTGCTTAGACAATAAAGTATTCCTAGTCTCTTGCACAGAGTAGGTGAATCGAGGACCAGAGGACATAGGTTTAAGGTGAAGGGGAAACGATTAAATAGGAATAGCAAAGGGTGGTGGATGTATGGAACAAGCTGCCAGAGGAGGTAGTTGAGGCAGGGACTATCCCAACATTTAAGAAGAAGTTAGACAGGTATATGCATAGGACAGGTTTGGAGGGATATGGACGAAATGCTGGCAGGTGGGACTAGTGTAGTTGGGACATGTTGGCCAGTTGGGCTGAAGGGCCTGTTTCCACACGGTATGATTATGACTGCGCCCCCACAGTGACCTTTTTCCTATTGTCATTCACTATGAATAAACCATATAATGAGAGCTTACCCTACTGTGAGTGTTGGGTTGTTGACTCGGCCACATCCCCAACCCACAGTGGATAAATCCCTATAGCTAGACCAAGTGCATGCTTGAAAGTGGGACGATGGGGAACAAATCGCAGAGGCCCTTGCAGAGATACTTGCATCATCACTAGCCACATGTAATGTTCCAAAAGAGGGTGACTATTGTTGGACTATCATTTGAGAAGAGCAGAATGGACAAACCAAGAACTGCACGCCAAGGAGGCTTGCATCAGTTGGAGATAAATTACCGTAGGAAATTCTGAGGGACAGGATCTATCAGTAGACATAACTGATTAAGGAAATTCAACATGCTTTCTGCATGGGAAATTGTATTTGATTTTTTTTGTAGAGGTCACCAAGAGAATTGGTAAGAGCAGAGCAGTGAACATTGTCGAAATGAACCTTAACAAGGCCTTGCACAAAGTCTTGCATGGTAGGCTAGTCTGGAAGGTAAGATTGCATGGATCGATGCTTGGCCCATTGTTACTCGGCATTTATATCAACAGTTTGGATGAGAATGTACAACGTGCGATTAGTAAGTTGGCAGATGACGGGGAGTATCGTAGACAGTGCAGAGCGCTATCAACAATCCATAGAGTGATACAATGTGGAAACAGGCCCTTCGGCCCAACTTGCCCACATTGGCCAAACTGTCCCAGCTACCACCTGCCTGCCTGCCACCTGCCTGCGTTTGGTCCATATCCCTCCAAACCTGTCATATCTATGTACCTGTCTAACGGTTTCTTAAATGTTGGGATAGTCCCAGCCTCAAATACCTCATCTGACAGCTTGTACCATACTCCCACCACTCTTTCTCTAAAAACGTTACCCCTCAGATTCCTATTAAATCTTTTCCGCTTCACCTTGAACCTATGTTCTCTATCTGCAAAACCAACCACTTTTGTATCATTAGCAAACTTGCTAATTTTGTCCTGTATGTTCTCATCCAAATCATTGATGTAGATAACAAACAGTAACGGGCCGAGCACCGAACCCCATTAGTCACAGGCCTCCAGTCCGAGAAGCATCCTTCCACCATCACTGTCTGCTTCATTTCATGGAGCCAATTAGCTATCCATTCAGCTATCTGTTCTTGGATCCCATGGAATCTAACCTTCCAGAGCAGCCTACCATGTGGAATCTTGTCAAATGACTTACTGAAATCCATGTATACAACATCTTCAACTCTGCCCTCATCGACCCTTTTGGTCACGTCTTCAAAAAAATCAATCCAATTTGTGAGACATGACCTCCCATGTATAAAACTATGCTGACTATCCCTAATCAGGCCTTGCATACCCAAATGCCTGTATAACTTACCCCTCAGAATACTCTCTGGTAACTTTCCAACTACAGATGTTAAGTTCACCGGCCTATAGTTGCATACTTGCATCCCTTCTTTAAAAGAGGCATAACATTTGCCACCCTTTGTCTTCTGGCACCTCGCCTGTAATGAAGGACAACTCGTAAATTTCAACCAAGGCTCCTGCAATTTCCTCTGGTTTTCCACAATGCCCTCGGATATATCTGATCAGTCCCTAGAGATTTGTATATCTTCATACACGATATTATCTTCAGTATATTATAGCAGGATCTTAATCGTTCGGGTACGTTGGAGGAGCAAGGGCAAATAGTGTACAATTCAGCTAAATGAGGTCTTGCATATTTGGAGGTAAAACTCGGGCAGGACTTATGCAGTGAATAGTAGGGCCCTGAGGTGATTTGTTGAACCTAGCGAATTAAGAGTGCACATACATGATTTCTTGAAAGTGGCATTACTGATGGATAAGTGGTGAAAAAGGAACTCAGCATGTTGGTCATCATCAATCAGGGCAACTTGATATGGGAAAGACATTCAGGTTGAAAGATTGAAAAGATGATTTATGAAAATGTTGCCAGGACTCTAGAGCCTGAGTGAAAGGGAGAAGTTTAGCAGGCTTTATTCATCTGAGCACAGGAGACTGAGGGTTGACTTGTAAATGTGTATACAATCATGAAGGGCATAAATAAGGTGAATAGCCACAGTCTCCAGGGAAGGAGAGTCAAAACTTAAATGGTATAGGTATAAGCAATGAGGAGAAAGATTTAAAACGTTTTTGAGAGGCAATTGCTGAATACAAGAGAATGGTCCATTTGTGGAACATACTGCTAGAGAAAGTACAATAACAATATTTTAATAGCTATTTGGACAGTTACCTGGATAGGAAGGATTTGGAGGGATATGGGTGAAAAGCAGGCTAATGGGATTAGATTTAATGGGCTTGGTTTGTGTGGATGGGTTTGGCCCAAAGGCCAGTCTTCATATTCTATGAATCTGCATTGAAAAGATGTTCTAAAAAAGCTTTAAAATAAACATGAATAATTGTTCATCGGGTGTGAGGACAATGGTGTTTTGTTATACAATCATTTAATGCATACATTTTGTTCAATGATCGCAGGAATAAAATGTTTTATTAATCCCTGGTGATATCAGATGTCGGAAAACCATATCAGCAAAATGGAGAGTATAAGATCTTTCCTTGTAATACTTGTACTCAAGATATTAATGGTAATTCTTGTCAAGTCTATCTACCCTCCAGGACCATAAAAATTATGTACAATGATCACAGATATTTTAAATATGTGAATTGTGGAACTGCAAGATCTTCAAATGTTGTCTATAGCTTGAGTATTTAAAGCTGATTGTACGAGGTGGAGTTGCACCAACATAACTGGCCAGAAGATCTTGAGATATTTAGCCTGTCAATCAGGCCTGGAGACTGCATTGCAGCAATGATGAGGATTGATTTCTGCACTTGGAATTTGCTGATGAAATCACCCTACCTTCATTGTAGGTCATTTTCTACTGCTTGTGTTCATCTTGAGTATGAACAGTACTGCAGTGCATTGTTGTAATAGCCTATTTAAATGGCTGTACGTCTCAGCATGCCTCATTGGTTTTCAAGACGATAACAGTTGCTATTGTTAAACTCTAAACTTTTCCCTTGTCTATTCCAGAAAATCTATTCACATAGTTTAAGAAATTCTTGTCAGAGGAAACTTCAAACCATTAGTAGGCCATTCAGCTTCTAAAAACTCATCCGTCTCTCAACACAACTGCCTTTTACCCATATCTCTTATTACCTTCAGTTAACAAAATATCATTCAATCTGACGTTAAATTTTAATGATCTGGCATCAATTGTCGTTTGCCTGCATTTCTTAACAACCGAAATGCATTCCTTTAGTTGTTTATGGGTTAACACAGACCAGGCGCAATGAAGTGAGTCAAGATTCTTTATGCAAATGTGACTGTGGTGTTGTTGATGGTGAGTAGGGGATTGGAAAGTCTCTTAAAGTCTGCAATCAATTCCACTGTCTTAAGAGCATTGAACTCCAGGATGTTGCGATGGTATCAGGACGCCAGCTGTGTCACTTCCTGTCTGTAGGCAAATTCCTCCTCATCCAGGATCAGTCCAATCAGGGTTGTATCGTCTGCAAACTTGAGAAGCTTGACTGGAGGTGCAGTCGTTGGTGCAGAGAGATTAAAGGAGAGGGGAGAATACGCAGCCTTGCGGTGCTCCTACGCTGAGGGTCTGCGGGTCCGAGGTGTGCTTTCCCAGCCTCACATGCTACTACCTGTCTGTCAGGAAGTTGGTGATCCACTGACAGAGGGGCTCAGGCACAGTTAACTGGGAAAATTTGGAGTGTTGTATCTCTGGCACAATGGTGTTGAATAGAGCTAAAATCCACAAACAAAATCCTTGCAAAATCCTGGCGGTCTTGATTCCGGAGGATGAAGTGCAGGCTTAGGTTGACTGCGTCATCCACTGATCTATTTGCCCGATATGCAAACTGCGGGTTCAGCAGGGGGTTTGTGATATTTTTCAGGTGGGCCAGCACATGTCTTTCAAGGGTCTTCATGACTACAGAGGTCAGTGCGACAGGCGTGTAGTCATTAAGACCAGTAATCATTGGCTTTTTGGGTACAGGAACAATAGTGGAGGCTTTGAAACCAGCAGGGACAGTGCAGGTTTGCGGGGACCGATTGAAAATGTCTGTGTAGACTGGTGCCAGTTGTTCGGCACAAAGCTTGAGGGTAGAGGGGGAAATATTGTCCGGTCCTGGAGATTTCCGGCTTTTCTGTCTCCTGAATAGCTTTTCCAAATCCTTAATTGTTATTGTTAGTAATGGAGAAGTGGCCAGACTGATGTTGGGCAGCAAGGAGAGGGTGGGTAGTGGACGAGGGCCCAGTCTTTGCAGACTGGAGTCAGGCTGTAAGTGGGTGTGAAGTGGTGATTGGGGAGGAGTGGGATGGGGGTACCGGGGCTATGTTTCTGTCTATCGAACCTGCAGGGTCGTTGGTCAGCTGACAATTGTCCAAGGAGCAGGGGGGGTTTTCCTCTTGTAGCTGGTGATTTCTTGCAAGCCCATCCACACTGAAGAAGAGTAATTAGCTGAGAAATTGCTCCTCAACTTCTCAGAGTACCATTCCTTGGCAGCTCTGATTTCTCTTCTCAGCTTTTACTTGGCCTGCCTGTACAGGTCTGCATCTCCGCTCCTGTAGGCCTCATCTTTAGACTGGCAGAGCTGTCTGAGTTCTGCTGTAACCAGGGCATGTCGTTGTTGAACCCGATCCAGGTCCTAGTGGGAATGTAACTGTCCTCACAAAAGCTGACATATGATGTCACGGTGTCTGTATATTCATTGAGGCTTGTGGTTGCTTCCCTGAACACATTCCAATCAGTGCAGTCAAATCAGGACTGTAGGTTTTCAATGCCCTCGCTTGTCCACTTTTTCATTGTTCTGACCACAGGCTTAGCAGATTTTAGTTTCTGCCTGTAGGTCGGAATAAGGTGAACTAAACAATGATCAGAGAGTCCCAGAGCCGCATGGGGAACAGAACGATTTGCGTTCCTGATTGTAGTATAACAATGATCAAGTGTTCTCTTCCCTTAGGTGGAGCAGGTCAATTCAATTCAATTCAATCTTTATTGTCATTGTGCAGTGTACAAAACAGAGACAACGAAATGCAGTTGGTATCTCCGAAGGGCGAACTTACAAATGAACAAGTAATTGTGCAGTCGTATGAGTTAATATACGTGATGTCTGTATTTTGGAAGGTCTCGGCTGAGGTTAGCCTTGTTAAAATCCCCCAAAACGATGACCATGGAATCCAGGAAGTAGCTCTCTACTCTTATTACCTGGTCAGCGAGTTGCGTTTGCGCCTCATGTACGCAAGCTTGGGGGGGTTGTAAACTCCAGTGAGAATAAAAAAGGTAAATTCCCTCGGAGAATAAAAGTGTTTACAATTTATAAAAAAAGATTCTAGATTAGGAGAACAGAAGTTAGACAATACCGTGATGTTGCTGCACCAGCCCTGGTTAGTATAGAAGCATAGTCCACCGCCTCTTGATTTATGGCTTGATAGTAATCGCAGAGGAAATCATTGTACTGGAGAGTAACAATTGCAATGCCTATTTTTTTTTAATATGTTGACAGTTGAGCAGTTAAGGGCCTGTCCCACCAGCATGCAAATCTATGCGATGAGCGCGACCTAACGTGGTCGCTTGAGCCGTCCGGCGTCGCGGGGCCGGTCCCACTTCGATCGCCGGAGCCGTGCGGAGTTCGTCCCGACATCGCGCGGGGCTCCGAAAAACTGACTGTTCAAAAACTCCACACGGCAACGGCTTGTCGGCTCGCAGTCGCCTCGACGCATTACACACCGCCTCGACGTCATGCCGCCGTGACCCTCTCTGTAGGTGCCTCCGTGACCCTCTGTGTGTGTGGCTCCATGACCTTCTCTGTGCCCCTCTCTGTGTGTCCCTCTCTGTCCTGGCGAACTTACCTTTAGACTTCGCTCCAAGTTCGCCTCACTTTGCGCCGCGTTGCGCCACTCACCCGACCTCCGCGCGGCCCCTACTGCCGGTTTGGTCGCGCCTGCCGCATGCTGGTGGGAACGGCACTGTACAGGGATCACCCGACCTCCGCGCGGACCCTGCTTCTAGTTTGATCACGCTCATCGCATGGAGTCGGATGCTGGTAGGACACGCCCTTTACTGTTGAGCTTCTGCTGTTGGAATAACTGAAGTCACGCACAGTGATTAATATCCAAATACTTTATTAGTGTTACAGCATAGGTAACTTCATCTTGGCACATAACTCAAAAGTGAGGGAGAAAGGGCAGAGAAGCTTTCTGTTAAACTAGTGACGTAGCTACAAAGTATGACCTAACATGAGTGACACTGATCCACGTCCTCTTAAAGAATAAAATGTCGGTACAAAACCATTGACTAAATAAGGCATGCATAGCAGTTGATAATAAGCTGGAGGAAAGTCAAACATAGCCCGGGTACTTCACGGTGGGCTTGCAAGCACGACCAACACATTTGCGATAAAGACCATCTCCGTTTTTCCCCACCGGGGATAGAGCCGGTAGCTTCACAGGTGACTGAGATTCAACCAGCATTCCCGGTGATGAAACGGGGACTGTGGCACAGGCAGAGGGGGCGTCGCCACTGGCAAAGCAGCCGTTCCAGAAGTGGGATGTGCTGGTGTAGACGGATCAATGCGGAGGTGGAGCTGGCTCATTCATAGGCAGAATATGTTGTCTGTTACACCTGTAGGTGCCACCATCGGCACTGACCAGATATGAGCATGGCTCAGAAGCAGTTCCAGAAATAACACCGATACGGTCATGGCCTTTGTCAGTTTGCAAACAAACCACCTGCCCCTTGGTTAATGGTGGCAGCGGCCTACTTGTTTCGTCTTACCACCGGTTTTGAATGTCACGCTTTTGTTGTTACCTGGACTGGACCTATGATGGTGGAACCACCTGTGGGATCAATGCCTGATCCGCCACAGGCACCGTGGCTTGGGTCTGCCTTGACAATAAACGTTGAGCAGGTGAACCCAAAATGGGGGTCGCGGGAGATGTTGTGTAAATTGAGTAGAGCCAGGAACACGTCAGAATTAGCTCTGTACGAATGTTCCATGAGCTGTTTGGGACTCAGCTCAGCTAGCCCATTCGACTGTGGATATTCAGGGCTGCTGGTGATGTGGCGAAAGCCCCAGCGTGCAGCAAACTCCTTAAAATGTTGGCTGGTAAATTGACTGTCGTTATCAGATAACGGAATGCACGGAGCTCCATGGTCTGCAAAATGGCGAGCAAGCTTCGAAACTACCCCGCGAGAAGTGGTGCTGCTAAGTACCAGGTACTGCTTGTCATGCCATTCAAATATGTTGGTTACCACTGTAGACTACGGGAGGGCAGGAGCCAGATGTGAAAGAAGTGGTTGCTTTTGTTGATGAGGTGCCAGGCTGTTACACACTGCACAGGACGTCACATTCTCGGTGATGTATTCGGCCAGGCCAGTAAAAGATGTTTCTTGCCCGTAGGACGGTGGCTCCAGCGCCTGAGTGCCCTGCATGGACAGTGTCAAAATACTTGCTGTGCAGCGAAGCAGGGACCACAGCCTTGCGTCCTTTAACAATAATGCCATCCTGCAGCACTAGCTCATCGCGGACGGCAAAGAAAGGCCGAACTGGCAGCAGAACGTTGTAGTGTTTGTCTGGCCAGCTGCGCTTAATGACGGAGGCGAGCGACCGTAAAGTACTGTCAGAAACAGTGTGGGCAACCAAGTCCTCCAGGATGAGGGAATAAAAGACACAGTAATTACGATAAAATCATCCTCCGGTGAGGACGGACCCTTACAGGTCTTCCGGGGTGCACGCGAGAGAGTGTCAGCCAGGGGCATATCATTACCACGTTTGTAGATCAGAACAATGTCATATTTTTGAAGTTGAGGCAGCATCTGCTGTTGGCGCCCTGGAGAGGCATAAATCGGTTTGTAAAAGATGCTGATCAGAGGTTGGTGGTCAGTTTCAATCATTACCGTATGTCCGAAGATAAAGTCGTTATATTTCTTGCAGGCGAAAACAACCCACAGCAGCTCCTTCTCAATTTGGGCATATCGTTGTTCTGTGTCAGTCATAGTGTGTGAGGCATAGGCAACAGACTGATTGTCGCTACCGTCATTTTGAAGCCATGTTGTGAAGCGTCACAAGTCAGTGTGACCGGCCGTTTGGGATCTAAATAAGTGGGAGTAGGAACATAAGACATCTGCTGCTTAAGAGTGTCGAATGCCCTCTGCTGTTGCTCGTGCCAGGTCCAAACAGTGTCTTTGTGTGTAAGCTGGCGCAACGGGGCTAATATTTCACTGAAGTCCGGAATAAATTTGCTCAAGTAGTTAACCATGCCAAGGAATCTCTGCAGACCGAGCATGTCTATGGGTGCTGGGAGCTCATTGATGGCACTGGTTTTCGCCAGATCAGTTTTTGGGCCGTCCTTAGTGAACACATGGCCTATGTATTTCACCTCATTTACCCTGAATTTGCATTTTTGAGGGTTTAGCTTGAGGTTAATGGCCTTGGCACGATTCAGGACCTTTGTCAGATTAGCATTGTGTTCTTCGACAGTTCGTCCAGCAACGAGGATATCATCCACTACAATGGAGCATGGGTAACCTGGAAACAACAGCTCCATAGCTTGTTGAAATACTTCACTAGCAGAGCTTATGCCAAGAGGCATGCGAAGAAATCTGTAACGCCCGAACAGTGTGCTGAAGATGGTTAACTTGGAGCAGTTATGTTCCAGCGAAATCTGCCAGAATGAACTCCTGGCATCTAGAACGGTGAATACAGTTGCCTCAGCCATCTGCGCTGCAATCTCGTCCTCGGTGCGCATGGGATAGTGAGGTTGTTTAATGGCCGTGTTTAAGTCCTTAGGATTGATACAAATCCGTATTTCGTCCTTAATCTTCTTCATTGCCACAACCATGGTGTAAACCCAATCCGAGGGGTCAGAGACGGGAGCAATCACACCTAGAGACACCATTCTGTTGAGTTCACTTTGAACATGGTCTTGCATAACATGGGGAATTTTGTGAGCTGTACAGACAACTGGAATTACCTCAGGGTTAATGGTAAATGTGTATTTTACAGGCAACCTGCCCAGCCTATCGTCAAACAAAGTTTTGTATTGTGTCAGGATTTGTTAGCTAAAGTAACAGGTTGTAGTCAGATGACATACAGAAGGGCTGAAAGAGACAAGTCCCAGGTCTTGACATGTGTCGGCACCCAGCAGAGACGGCACTTCCTCACGAACGACATAGAAACTCTGGTTATGGACACGTGAGTTAAGACAGCAGCGTAGCTCGACTTGACCGATAGGGTGCACTGGATCTGCAAATGGGAGAAGGGAGGCAGCCATAGGACTGACAGTCTCTGTTTTTCGTAACTTTTTCAACACAACTGGACACGTTGCTCCTGGCCCTTGTGTCAACTTTCAGATAAAAGTTCTTGCCATTAACGAGCAAGGCGACCTTGGAGTCTAGTTGTTTGTGCATTAAATAGACAAGGAATGCACATCAAAGTCAAAACCTTCGCTAGCAGCCTGCAAATCCGTGGGAGCTGGTTGAGAGCATTCCGAGAGCAAGTTCTCATGAAGTGAATTAAGTGAATTAACAGATTGCCTTGTTTGAAATCTGTTGTTACGCGAATGACAGCATCTGAAGAAGTGATTCTGTTTGTTACAAAACCAACATAAATTTCCAGAAGCAGGACAACGGTCATGAGCAGCAGAATGTGAACCACCATAGTTAAAACAATTGTCTATTAGTCTCACGATAGAGTTGTCGGGCACTTGAGGAGAACAGCAAGAGATTTGATAAGACATGCTGGCAACATTAATTTCACGACCAAAAGAGTGCCCTAAAACTTTTGTATGAGCGTCAGCCATTTCAGGAATGCGACAGCGGTTTTCAGCAGTCTCTAGAGTAAGCTCAGCATCCCGCAGTAACTCGTTGTGTAATTTATCATTGCAGTCACGGACTAGGCCATCACATATATCCCCGAAATTGCATCGATTGGCAATGTGCTTCAACGCACTGACATACATCTCCACAGGTTCACCCTGTCTCTGGCTTCGGGAAAAGAACAAATGCCTCCCCATGACCAAGTTAGTACGTAACTCGCGTAACTGTCGGAATTTGCGTAGTAGGCAGTCAGGATCTCGGAAGCGATCTGGACACCAGCCGGTTCAAATCTAGCCGGTTCATAATTAAATCTCCTGGCACATCGAGCAGCTTCTGTGCCTGCCATATTAGGAAGAATTGACGCTCGAATGCCGGGAGCAGCAGTAGGGTGAGCCGCTTCAATGTAAATTGAGAAGTATCCTTCAAATACACGCCACTATTCTGCGAGGTCCTCGTCAAACACCAGGATCTCTGGTTTACTGAGAGCAGAACCCATAGTAATATATACCGGGGAAAACAACAAACTAAAATAAAAGCAAGATAATTAAGCAAGGAGTGAGTCCGTACACTCTGACACCATGTTGAGCTTCTGCAGTTGGAATAACTTAAGTCATGCACAGTGATTAAGATCCAAATATTTTATTCACATTACAGCATAGGTAACTTCATCTTAGCACATCATTCAAAAGTGAGGGAGAAAGGGCAGAGAAGCTTTCTGTTAAACTAGTGGGCGTAGCTACAAAGTATGACTCATAACATGCGTGACACTGATCTACAGTTACAAGGCCTAAAAGTTAGCTCATCTTTGATAAGGAAAATGTTACGTTCTTTGAAATTTAGCTAAAAGTTAGAAGCAGCAACGCATTTCAAAGGTGGATCATGCTTAATAATCTTCTGAATTCTTTAAGCCATATTTAACTATGTAAAGATGCTGTATAACTGAAAAATAATTATGATGCAGTGGAGGAAAAAGAATAATGGTTTGAATTCAGTTTGAATAAATGTAATATGCTATATTTTTTAAATGTGCATTAGTTGTACTCTTTAATTGCAATACCTCTGTTTGGTGAGACTTTTTCAAGAAATTGAATTTTAGGTTCTGTTTAAAAGGTATAAAATTTCGCACTGCAAACTTGCTGACCACAAATTCTGAAGTGAAGCAACAACACTTGCCAATTACCTTAAGAAAACAAGTTCAAGGATGTAATGATATCCATGCTGAAGACTAGTAAGATTGAACGAGAACTTACCAGTTCGAAGGTTGATCTTTATTTCATGAGGAGTTGCGGTGAGGGATTTCGTGAAGAGCCCGCCGGCACGCATGCGCGACATTCTTCAAAGTAGCGGTGTGGAATCACAGAAACAACAACAGAAATGATTTGGCATAGTAAGATTAAAGAGACTCTAATTACCAGTTGAGTATGATCGAGGGTTGGGAGCGGAGGGCACGAAATCCCTCACCGCAACTCCTCATGAAATAAAGATCAACCTTCGAACCGGTAAGTTCTCGTTCAATCTTACTATTTCATTTCGGAGTCACGTGAGTGACTTCGTGAAGACTTCAAAGCTTCTGTGATTACACGCCCTGGACCACGTCCATGCTGACACACCACTAGCAAGGATGGATGGGAGTAAACAAGTTGATGAAACCAGGTTATACTGAAACACAAAGAATATTTATTAATAACACAGCAAAATCCCCTTATTCGGGGACATCCCCACGTTCTTGCCCGGCGTTCAGCACGGCCTCCGCGAACTGTAGGGGAGCAGCAACAGGCTTATTATAGAACCGCTGGAACACAGCTTCGTTCGCCCATCCTGTTGTGGCGAGAATATGGTCCATGGGCACCTCCATGACCCTCGCCGCCGACGTCGATGCAGCCCTGGTGGAGTGAGACTTGAACACATTAGTGTCAATACCTGACTTACCCAAGACGATCCGGAGCCACCTGGATATCGTCTGGACTGTCACTCGATGGTGAGGTCTTTTATGAGTGACAAGCAGGTATTGCTCCATTCCTCTGATGCTCCTTGTCACCTTGACGTAGTAACGGATATGAGTGGCTAAACATAGCCGAGCATCTGCGGGGTATGCCGGGAACTTCAGCTGCAGCCCTGTGCACCCAGATCTATGCTGCTTTAGTAGTTCATCAATGAAAAAGACTACTTCTCCAGGGGTAGACGTCATCCTATCAATACGGAGTTTGTGGAGCGTCTGAACCCGCTGTGCTGAAGTCAGCACTAGTAACATCACCAGTTTCATGGTGAGTTTGTCCAGCTGTAACCCTTCCATGGGTGACCACGTCCTGAGCAGGGTAAGTACATCCCTGACATCCCAGGTGATGTGATAGTGTGGTGTAGGCGGAATCAAATTGAATATTCCCCGCATTAGTCTGGACACTAGCCTGTTTGATCCTACCTCGATGTTGAGGTAGAATGACAGCGCACTGCTGGCGCTGTTGATGGCACTGTAACTTAAGTGTTCATCGTGGTGCAACCCCGCGAGGAATTCCAGGACGTCGGCTATGGAGACATCATCATAGGCGATGCGAAAGCGGCTGCAGTAGGCTTCCCACTTGGCGATGTGGGAGAGGTATCTTCGCCTGGTTGACTCTCGACATGATGCCCCAATGGTGTTCATGGTTCGGGTGGAGAGGCCATACTGCAACCATGGCCTGGTCAGAACCTGCAAGCCAGTAAATTTAAATAGGCATGGCAGGGGTGTGACTCCCCTGAGACAGGGTGAGAAACCAATTGCGGGCAACCCTCTAAAGGGACCCAGGGTTGACTAATCATGTCAAAGACCACCGGATACCAAGGCTGTGTGGGCCAGTCGGGTATGATAAGAATGCCCCGAGCGGCATCTTGATTTTTTGTAATACCCGACTGATGAGGCAAAACGGGGGGAATGCGTAGAAAAACCAACTCCCCCAGTCTAGCGAGAATGCATCCATCACTAATGCCCCAGGATCTGGTTCCCATGAAACGTATGTTGGTACCTGATGGTTCAACCGTGACGCAAAGAGGTCAATATCCGGTTGACCAAATTTGGCTGTAATTTTGGCAAATATTTGAGGATGCAACATCCACTCAATATTATCGTTAAATTTGCGTGACCTGGTGTCTGCCACAGTATTAAGCCTACCTGGCAAATAGGTGGCTGAAATCCAAATATCCCGATCAATACACCAGAGCCAAATGGTATTAGCCAATTTGTCACATGAGACTGACCTGGTACCGCCCATATGGTTTAAATATGCCACCGCCGTGGTGTTGTCTATTTGGATACGGATATGAGCTCCACCGAGATTGGAACAATAAGCCCGAAGTCCGAGAAATGCTGCAAGCAGCTCCAAATAGTTTATCCCTTGCGATAGCAACATGCTAGCTTCAAGGGTGTCCCACCTACCCCCACAACTAGAACAGCTGTCCGTAGCTCCCCAGCCTTGGGAGCTTGCGTCAGTTTGCAAATATACCACCGGATTGGGCACAATAATGGGTTTGAAGGACCTGCCAATATTGGACACCCACCATTGTAGCTCAATCTCAGCATTAGGAGGCAGCCGCATTGGTCTGTCGAAATGACCAGCGTTCTTTTTTTAACGCGGCAATCTTGGCTCATTGCAAATTTTGATAATGCAAAGGCCCGAATTGGGCTGCCGGAAACAATGCTACGATTTTGCCAATCACCTTAGCTGTTTGCCGGATAGATGGTATACTGGCGAATGCAAGATCCTGACATGCTTGGGTGACATCCTCAACCTTGTTAGTTGGTATGGTGGCCCTCATCCGATTGGAATCCACCGTGAAGCCCAGATAATCCATAACCTGGGACGGGTAGAACTTGAACTTGTCTGGATGGACAATAAACCCCAGCCGCTGAAATATCGTGACAGTGGCCGAAACTGCCCTCTCAGCTGCCTCCAGGGTTTTGCCAATAATCAGGATATCATCCAAATAGGCCATTACAATATGTTGTTGTTTTCTTAATTGGGCCATAATAGGCTTGAGCAATTTAGTAAACAGCCTAGGGGCGGTTGTAAGCCCATTTGGCAAAGCCCTGTATTGCCAGAGCTGATCCATCCAAACAAATTTCAGAAACTTCGGGTGATGTTTCCGAATGGATACTGAATAGTATGCATCTTTTAAATCAATACATGCCATAAAGCAACCATGCGAAATCAGTGATTTGGCTGTCTCAAAAGTGTCCATTTTAAAATGGGTGTATGTTACAAAAGTATTCAGCTGGGTCAAGTCACTAATCACTCGACAACCTCCATCCTTTTTTGGTCTAGTAAAGATATTGGAGACAAATTCAATAGGTTCGGGCATAGTTTTCTCTATCACGCCTTTTTATGCCAAACGAAAAATTTCAGCTGTGCCTGCTGCCTGTTCAATGGCAGACAGCGTAAACTTCCGTTTAGGCATATGCTGGGATGGAGGAATGTCCCCGTGAATAAATTCAATAGTATGACCCCGAATATTCTGCAAAATAAACTCATCTGAAGTAACAGTCTCCCATGCCTCAGAAAAGAACCGGAGTCGCCCTCCAACGTGATGTTAAACGAACAGGAAAAAGAAAACCAGACCGCCTTACCTCCATGGTCACCGGCGGTCCTTGACATGTTTGGTTGGCCGCGGAGGTGCTGGGTTGGGTTGATGGTGGGGTGGCTTCATTTTCCACTGGGGTCGTTGTGGACCTGACCCCAAAAAAGACCGCTGCTGCTGGCCCTGTTGATATCGGTGCGGTGTCGCAGCATATGGTCTGGCTGCTGAAGCGGCCGAGCCTCGCGGTCGAGCAGGTGGAGCTTTTGGCACCGACGGTCTGGGGGCGATCTGAGACCGCATGAGTCCCACCGTCTTGGCTACCTCGTCAAGCTCTTTGACTCTCTTCGGAAGGTCCTCTCCGAAGAGTTGTCGGGGCGGCGGTGGCGGTGGTGGTTTACACAACCCAGCGAACTTAGGGTTGATGGATGGACGGATGCTGTTTTTTCGGAAGGCATTGATTTCGTGTTGAGTGGCACACAAAAGTGCCAAAGCATTCTCCTGGTCCAACGAGAGATCACCACCATCGACCGACCGCGCAAAGGCGGTAATACCGGCCGTGAGGAGTTTTAAAATCCGCAGGAGCTTCAGCTCCTGATGGCGGATTGCCACGCCGATGTTGCCCCATATGGGCGTATTGACCACAGGCACATTAAGGGCATTGCAGTTGGAGGGAGGTTTGTGGCGATGAATAGCCTGCGATAGGACTTCCTCCTGGAGCTGGTGGTTCGTAAGGAAGTCCACCGTGGCCGCCAGCTTGGGGTGAAGCGGAAGCCCAGTTGTGACCGGGGCAGCGAATTTTGCCGCTACATCCAGTAGATCTTCTGTCGGTGGCTCCGATAGAGCTGGTGTAGGGTCAACAAATCCTTCTTCCTCCGGTAGTTCGCTGACGATGGAGGCTGGTGAGACGGCCCTGTGCCTGTCGATGTTGGTGGACGCTTGCTGCTGTTGATTATGCAGCAGAAGCTCCAGCAGCCGCTCCATACGGTCAATACGCCCACCACCCTGAACACTCGAGTGGTCGGAGTCCTCCGGCTCAGAAAAATTGCCGGGGCTCCTGTCATCGGCCCGCACCTCGTCGAGGTGATCTCGGTGCCGGTAGTTGTCGCTGCCGGCCGCCGAAGCGAAACCGCGCGATTCCCGCGCGGGAGAGGTGTTCAACCGCCTCCGTTTGGCAGGAGCGGAAGCCGTTGCCACAAAGGGCCCTGACGGCTGGGGGTCGGCTCCAGCAGAAGCATGGAGACCCGACGCCCGCGCGGGCTTGCTGGCTGTCCACATCGTGGACGATGCCGACGCATGGTCTCGTCCTCCCATCCATGGGGGACTCGGCGACCGAGGCGGGACCGTACCCAAGCCCCCCGTCCCGGCGGCGGGGTTTGGGAGTTGGGTAGCAGATCTCACAGACCCAGGTCCCGCCGTTGCACCAGACCGCAACTCGGCGGCAGGTGAAGCCTTAGCCCGTACCGGGTTAGGCTTACGGGCTCCTCCCCTGCCCTTCTTCGAAGGGCTAGCGGAGGGGGGCCGTGCAGCCGCACGAGACCCCTTCCCCGTGGTCGCCGCTGGCGACCTGAATGTGGCAGGGTCCACCTGTTCGGGTGGCACCCCGTTGTCGTCCTCCACGGACTCCTCCTCGGAGCTGTGGCGAGTCAGCAGGTCCCGACCTGCGGAAGCAGGAGGCATCGGTCTCCCCGCCTTTCTCCCGGCCCCAGGTGTAAACGATGATGAGGGCGCCGGGCCGGTCGGTCGACGACTTCGACCAGACATACTGACGAAACTCCAATCCACGCCCTTACTGAAAGACAAACAGACAGCAAGGGCCAACCAACTTAAGGTTAGTTTCACTTACCTAAGCGGTCCCTTATGAAGGGCTGGCGGGGAGCGCACCCCACCGCCAGCTGTCGGCAGCAATGCGTTGCGACGATATGTCGCGCATGCGTGCCGGCGGGCTCTTCACGAAGTCACTCACGTGACTCCAAAATGAAATTCCCATTTTCCAGTGTTTCCTGCTGCAGGGTGTTTTTTAGTTGGATTCTTAACACCCACTGACGATGTCAGGGTGGCTGAGCGGTTGCGGTTAGCGGTTGCCCGGGTGCCATTGGCAACCTAAAGTGCCACCGGGCAACCTAAATGCCGTGCTATTTTGCCCGGCTAGTCAAGCAACTGGGATTCCTGCCGTTCAACTCTCAGCTGGACCCCCTCTCTATCTCTCTCTGTCACTCTCCGTCTCCACCCGCCATCCGTGTCCGGGTGTCCGCTCTCCGTTCTCCGCCGCACGGCTGGCCGCCTTACACATACGCACTGCCGCGGCTGCACATCCTCCCCCTGCAACTGCGCACAACCACGGCCAGCATATCGTCGCCCGTGGTGGTGCGAATGTGCCGCCCTGCTCCTGCGCACTGTCAAGGCAACTGGTTGGCGTCGGCTACTTTCTCCCTCCCTTTGCATTGTGGGAGATCTGGCCGCCATTGCTGTCCGGTTGCTACCTTAAATTTAATTGCGTCTGGTTGGGTAAAAATGGTAGGGTGAAGACTATTCCATACTTTAATTGTGCGGGGAAATTCCACGGAGCAGCCAGCATCTCTGGATATGTGAAATTGGGTGACATTTCAGGTGGAGACTCTTCTTTAGATATCCTCAGGTTTTAGTGTTTTTAGTTTAAGTTAAAGATACAGCGTGGAAACAGGCCCTTCGGCCTGTCTATATATATATGTGTGTGTGTGTGTGTGTGTGTATATATACATGTATGTATGTGTATATATGTGTGTGTATATATGTGTGGGTGTATATATATATATATATGTGTGTATATATATGTGTGCGTGTGTGTATATATACATGTATGTATGTATATCTATGTATGTATATGTGTGTATCTGTGTATGCCTGTATATATGTGTGTATATATGCATATATATATTTATATACATATGTGTGTGTGTATATATATATATATATATATATACTCCATACAGACAGCACCCAGGACCAATTCCGGGTCTCTGGCAATTTTATGGTCAATGTACTGCCCCATAGTCTTGAACTGAATTAAAACATACAGTAGCTGTGAAGGGGGGCATTGTGTCACTTACAGATGTAAAACTGAAAATGGATAGTTTCTCTTTGTTTAGTAACCAAAGTTATCAACGCATAATTTTTTGTTTGAGGAAAATAAAATATAGTGGCACAGCTGGTGGACTTGCTGCCTCACATGCCAGAGATCTGTGTTCGATCCTGTCCTCAGGCACTGTCTGTGTTGAATTTGCACATTCTCCCTGCAAGCGTGTGGGTTTCCTCCCACATCTCAAAGATTCATTGGCTTTGTAGCTTAACTTGTCTCTGTTAAATTGCCCCAAATGTGTAGGGAGTGAGTGCGAAAAGTGGGTTAACAGAACTTGTGTGAATGGGTAGACAAAAATGCTGGAGAAACTCAGCGGGTGAGGCAGCATCTCTGGAGCGAAGGAAATAGGTGACGTTTCGTGTCGAGACCCTTCTTCAGAGAGATATGAGATGGGGGGGCGTGAAGAATAAAGGAAGAGGCGTAGACAGTGGGCTGAGGGAGAGCTGGGAAGCGGAGGAGAAAGCAGGGACTACCTTAAATTGGAGGCCAAAGTTCATACGGCTGGGGTGTAAACTGCCCAAGCGAAATATGAGGTGCTGCTTCTCCAATTTACGGTGGGCCTCTGGCCATGGAGGAGGCCCAGGACAGAAAGGTCAGATTCGGAATGGGAGGGAGAGTTGAAGTGCTGAGCCAGGTTGGTTATTGCGAACTGAGTGGAGGTGTTGTGCAAAGCGATCGCCAAGCCTACGCATGGTCTCACCGAGGTTGATCATACGCTGAATAATCCAACCAGATTTTTGTTTGGAAGTGGAAAGAAATAATAGGAATTGCATTCATTGCAACATGTAAAAAGATTTGAGATACCGTATTGTAATTTTGCTGCATATCATTGTAGTATATATCATGTCTTGATTGGCGAATATGTTTAGTGTGTGACTTATTTGAAGCTGAAATAATATGTGAATGCTTCATTGAGCATAATTCCGAATGGTAACTACGCACTTCATCCGAGCACATTATCGCCCATGTCATGCAAGCCATCTTAAATGACTACCTAAGCTGTCATTTGGCAACCTAAAAAGCTGTCTAGGTTGCCCGGCTGGCAACAGAAAAAAATAGTTAAGTGAGAGCCCTGATTATGGCTGCTGAAGGTACTGGCTCACTTATCTTCATTGATGATCCAAATGCTGATGGTAGTAGCATAATTAATTCTGACGTGTATAGACACATCCTATCCGCTCAAGTTCAAACAAATGCCTCGAAAATCATTGGCCAGCAGTTCATTCTACCGCAAGACATTGACCCCCAAACATAATTCTAAAGCAACAAAGGAGTTTTTCAAAGCAAAAAAATTGTAAATTCTTGAGTGGCCAAGTCAATCACCTGAAAAAGGTTAGTTAAAACAAATGTAGGTCCCTTGTAGACAGAAACTGGTGAATTGATCATGGGGAACAAGGACATGGCAGAACAATTGAATAACTACTTTGGTTCTGTCTTCACAAAGGAAGACATAAATAATCTGCTGGAAATAGCAGGGGACCGGGGGTCAAATGAGATGGAGGAACTGAATGAAATCCAGGTTAGCCGGGAAGTGGTGTTAGGTAAATTGAATGGATTAAAGGCCGATAAATCCCCAGGGCCAGATAGGCTGCATCCCAGAATACTTAAGGAAGTAGCCCCGGAAATAGTGGATGCCTTAGTGATAATTTTTCAAAACTCTTTAGATTCTGGAGTAGTTCCTGAGGATTGGAGGGTCGCTAATGTAACCCCACTTTTTAAAAAGGGAGGGAGAGAGAAAACGGGGAATTACAGACCAATTAGTCTAACATCGGTAGTGGGGAAACTGCTAGAGTCAGTTATTAAAGATGGAATAGCAGCACATTTGGAAAGCGGTGAAATCATTGGACAAAGTCAGCATGGATTTATGAAAGGTAAATCATGTCTGACGAATCTTATAGAATTTTTTGAGGATGTAACTAGTAGCGTGGATAAGGGAGAACCTGTGGATGTGTTATATCTGGACTTTCAGAAGGCTTTCAGAAGGCTTTCGACAAGGTCCCACATAAGAGATTACCATACAAAATTAAAGCACATGGTATTGGGGGGTCAGTATTGATGTGGATAGAAAACTGGCTGGCAGACAGGAAGCAAAGAGTAGGAGTAAACGGGTCATTTTCAGAATGGCAGGCAGTGACTAGTGGGGTACCGCAAGGCTCAGTGCTGGGACCCCAGCTATTTACAATATATATTAATGATCTGGATGAGGGAATTGAATGCAACATCTCCAAGTTTGCGGATGACACGGAGCTGGGGGGCAGTGTTAGCTGTGAGGAGGATGCTAGGAGGCTGCAAGGTGACTTGGATAGGTTGGGTGAGTGGGCAAATGCATGGCAGATGCAGTATAATGTGGATAAATGTGAGGCTATCCACTTTGGCGGCAAAAACAGGAGGGTAGATTATTATCTGAATGGTGGCCGATTAGGAAAAGGGGAGATGCAACGAGACCTGGGTGTCATGGTACACCAGTCATTGAAAGTAGGATGCAGGTGCAGCAGGCTGTGAAGAAAGTGAATGGTATGTTGGCATTCATAGCAAAAGGATTTGAGTAAAGAGCAGGGAGGTTCTACTGCAGTTGTACAGGGTCTTGGTGAGGCCACAGCTGGAGTATTGCATACAGTTTTGGTCTCCTAATCTGAGGAAAGACATTCTTGCCATAGAGGGAGTACAGAGAAGGTTCACCAGACTGATTCCTGGGATGGCAGGACTTCTATATGAAGAAAGACTGGATAGACTCGCTTGTACTTGCTGGAATTTAGGAGATTGAGGGGGGATCTTATGGAGGCTTACAAAATTCTTAAGGGGTTGGACAGGCTAGATGCAGGAAGATTGTTCCCAATGTTGGGGAACTCCAGAACAAGGGGTCACAGTTTAAGGATAAGGGGGAAGTCTTTTAGGACCGAGATGAGAAGATCTTTTTTCACACAGAGAGTGGTGAGTCTGTGGAATTCTCTGCCACAGAAAGTAGTTGAGGCCAGTTCATTGGCTATATTTAAGAGGGAGCTTGATGTGGCCCTTGTGGCTAAAGGGATCAGGGGGTATGGAGAGAAGGCAGGTACAGGATACTGAGTTGGATGATTAGCCATGATCATATTGAATGGCAGTGCAGGCTCGAAGGGCCGAATGGCCTACTCCTGCACCTATTTTCTATGATTCTATGATCTGAACCCAATTGAGCAAGCCTTTTATATGCTGAAGAGAAAACTGAAGGGGACAACCCCCCAAAACAAGCATAAGCTAAAGATGGCTGCAATACAGGCCCAGCGAAGACAGGTGATGTCCATGAATTGCAGTCTTCAAGCAGTCATTGCATGCAAAGGATATGCAACAAAATACTAAACATGACTAATTTCATTTACATGACATTGCTGTGTACCAAACATTATGGTGCCCTGAAATGGGGGGACTATGTATAAACACTGCTGTCATTTCCACATGGTGAAACTAAAATGTCTTTATGAAACCAAAATGGCCTTTATTAAAATCTGATAATGTGCACTTTAACCACATGTGATTTTTACTATTACAAACCTCAAATTGTGTAGTACAGAGGCAATTAAATAAATGATGCGTCTTTATGCCAAACATTATGGAGGGCACTGTATGGCTTAGTACACAAACAAAAGCTCACCTGGACCATGCACCTCGTTCAGACCTCGAGTAATATTGAGTAAGATTAAAGGTTATCAGAGTTAAAGGTTAGAAAGCAAAGGATAATATTCAATTGATAGAAAACCTTGAGCCCCTGACTATTATTGACGGGTCCGTTCGTGTTGCTTTGAATGCTCGCACCACTGCCTACAACTCTGGCCTGGCATCAGGAAACATGGACGTCTACAACGTAGAGTCCTACCAACTGCGAAGGGCGGTGAAGGATGCAAAAAGGAGGTACAGGGACAAGATGGAGTCACAGATGGAGCTGCAGGACACCAGACGCCTCTGGCATGGGCTACGGACTATAACCAATTACCGAAGCACCCCACCCTCATCCACAAGTGCCGGCACCTCCCTAGCCGATGACCTGCTGATAATCTTTTTACGCTCGGTTCGAGATGGGCAACACCACCCCAACCAGGTCTGCCGACTATCGACAATACCACCAGCAGGCTGGCTAACGAAGCTGATGGGAGGAATGAGCACTCATTCTCGCTGTCCGAGCACGATGTGAGGAGGGCTCTGACACGGGAGAATATGAGGAAAGCTGCAGGCCCCGATGGCATCTCGGGGCGAGTACTTAAGTCATGTGCTACGCAGCTAGCTCCGGTGCTCACTACAATATTCAACCTCTCCCTGGACAAGTCCGTAGTCCCTGCCTGCTTCAAAACATCCACCATTGTACCTGTACCGAAGAATGCCTCCCCAGCCTGTCTGAATGACTACGGTCCGGTGGCCCTCACCTCGGTAGTCATGAAATGCTTTGAGAGGCTGGTGAAGAAACACGTCAGCGCCTTCTTCCCTCGCAACATGGACCCGTTACAATTTGCATGCCGTCCGAACAGATCCACGGACGATGCTGTCTCCCAGGTTTTGCACACCGCTCTCTCCCATCTTGACAGCCAGAAGGGGGGCTACGTGAGGATACTGTTCATAGACTTCAGTTCAGCCTTCAACACGATATTCCCCACCAGACTGGCTGCGAAGGCACTGGATTTAGGGCTCAACACCCCCCTGTGTGCCTGGGTCCTGGACTTTCTCACCGCCAGGCCCCAGGTGGTCAAGATGGGAGGGAATACATCGAAGTTCCTCACCCTGAGCACAGGATCCCCCCAGGGTTGTGCCCTCAGCCCCCTATTGTACTCCCTGTACACACATGACTGAGTGGCTAGGTTCAGCTCCAACTCGATAATCAAGTTTGCTGATGACACCGTGGTGGTCGGCCTGATCTCAGACAATGATGAGAAGGCCTACCGGGAGGAGGTAGCTGATCTGGCACTAGTGTAAGGACAACAGCCTCCTCTTGAACATCAAAAAAACGAAGGAGCTGATCGTGGACTTTAGGAGGGCACATCATCCGAGGACGTACACACCATTGAGGATAAATGGGGATACTGTGGATAGGGTGTGCTGTTTTAAATACCTGGGAGTCCACATCTCTGAAGATATGACATGGACATCGTACGCTGCAGCACTCGTGAGTAAGGCAAGGCAGCGCCTTTACCACCTCAGGCAATTGAGGAAATTCAGAGTGTCTCCGAGGATCCTCCAGTACTTCTACTCTGTGGCTGTGGAAAGCATCTTGGCCGGAAACATTACAATCTGGTTTGGGAATTGCTCTGCCCAGGACAAGAAGGCTCTGCAGAGAGTAGTGTGTTTGGCCGAACGCACTATGGGAACTTCTCTCGCCCCTCTGCAGGAACTGTACATCAGGAGGTGCAACTCCAGAGCCAATAAGATAATGGGAGACCCCTTCCACCGCTGCAACGGACTGTTCCAGCTCTTACGGTCAGGCAAACGCCCCCGTTGCCATGCTGTGAGAATGGAGAGGATGAGAAGGAGTTTCTTCCCAGAGGCCATTCGGACTGTGAACTCCTATCTCACCAGGGACTAATTCTACTAACTTACTGTACCACAATACCGCCCACAATATTTAATATGAAAAAGAACATGTGATTCTGTTTGTAGTTTGTTGGTTGTTTGTTTGGTTTTTTGCACAATGTCCGCAGGCACTGTCACTTTTCATTTCACTGCACATCCTGTATGTGTATGTGATGAATAAACTTGACTTGACTTATTGCAGCATAAATCTCTTGAGAGATGTTGAAGCTTTATGTACCAGATTGTAATGTTTCCAAATGTCTTGTAATTTCTCTGCATTTCTATTCCCTTTTGTGCCTGAAAATCTCGCTGTTACAAATGGGTGAAATGGTTTACTGTTCTATTATCTTTATGTTTCCTTAAGCCTCTGTACTACGGTTTCCATTCAAATGTATTTTTGTTATGAATATTAGGTTTTTAGTTTGACAACTTTCTTTATGACATTATGCTTTTAACAACTTTGTTATGAGGAAGATGTTACTGCAAAGTAGAAACTTGTAAAATCATTTTTGCAAGATTTTATTTTGTGAAATTTGGCCTACTTCAATTCAATTATTGATAAGTCATGATGTTTTGTTTTACAGATGGAAGAACTGGTGGATTCGAGGGATCTTGTCTCTTGCCATGATTTCATTTTTCTTTCTCATCATCTACTTGGGACCCATTGTACTCATGCTTGTGGTTAGTAAATAATTTTAGAACTGTTATTTTTCTTTATTAGAAATGTTAAATACTTTAAAATTGAACAAAAGTGTTTGACTTGAATGGTAAAGAAACTGCAGATACTATAATCTGAAATAAAAAACATAAAATACAGGGTTAGCGTGTTAGGCACTGAATGTGGGGAGGAAAACAGGTAATGAATCAGATTATGATTTTGCATAGGGACTTGTATTGAAGGTCCATAAATCTGAGATATGTATTCCCCATATTATCAGAATGGGGATATAGTGCAGAGCTTTGTAATGCAAGTGGACCCGGGTCCAAGTGCATTATTAACAGCAGCTTATTTTCAGTTATATCAAGAAAGTAAAAACAGAAAATGCTGTAAACACTTGGTACGTAAGTTAACAACTGTGGAAAGAGAAAAATGGTTGTTGTTTCACATACTAAACCTTTCATCAGAACAGACAAGTTTGAGGAACAACACTTTACTTTCTGTTCAGACACATAGTAGCCGCCAAAATTTTAGTATTGAATTCTTCAACAGGTAAGCAATTTACTGCCATTTATGCCTGCCATCTATCAGTATTTTTGACCGTTTCTCTCCTTCTATCAATATAGTCTGGTCTATATAAATAGTAAGAGCATATTAGTACAGCAGGCCATGCCATACCAATAGACAGCTTAATTTTCAGTTACAGGGAAGGATGAATATGATAAAGAATTTCACTGACAGAATGAAACTAAATTAGTATTTCATGGCAATTAGAATCAGATTTTAATTACGAATTAATCTGAATTAGGTGTGGATAAGAGAATGGCTGTTGAGGTTTTCTGCAGTCCAGACACATTTGGGGGTTTGGAAGATGCAGTATTGTTTCCCATACTTGCATTCTGCCTTAAGTCATAGAGTGAGAGTCACGCAGTAGGAAAATGGGCATTTCAGCCCAATTTACCCACGCTGATCAAGATGCCCCAGTTGTTCGAGTCCCATTGTCCACCTTAGGCCCATATCCCTCCAAACCAGGGGTCGGCAACCTTGTTCTGCATCGGGGCCAGGACCCATGTCTGTGAGCGAATGGCAGGGCACATCTATCGCCTTTGTTAATAAATGAAGGTAATAATACAGTCGTAGTTTTTTTCGAAGGCGCTGTATTTAGAAGAGGGAGAGGGAGCCCGGTCAAAGCCAGCCTCCCCCTGCCTCCACTGAGCCCTGGGTGCCCCCAGTGAGGGAGGAGGAGGCAGGGCACAGGAGGGCGGCTGCCTGCTTGGAGTGCCTGGACTGCTGGTGTCGCGTTGCCAACCTGCCGCTGCTCACCATCAGGCCACCCAGCGACAGCTTGGTGGACACGAGCGACCGGTCTGCGGGGCTCGCTGGGCAGGCAGCTGGGTTACGAGGCAAAGGCCCAACCCCCCCCCCCGCGCCTCCCCTACCCGTCCCCATCCACCAGGTCCCTTCCGCCCACCCCCCGCCGCCTGGACCCCCCTGGCGAGGCTAGTCGCAATGGCAAGCCGGAGGCCAAGCTGTCAGACGGGGACAACGAGAGCCTGGACAGCAAGCTCAACTGCAACGAGACTATCAACTGCAGCATCGGCTCCTCGTCCTGCCCACATCAACAGCCTGCCCGACCCTCCTGCCCACAGACCTTCCTGCGGGAACCATGTCACAGCTGGGATTCCCCTGCCCTTAACAACGACGTCTTCCATCGACGGCAGTACCGCATCAGACTAAAAAAAAATACGCCTGCAGGTGATTTCGGGTTACGGGCTGCATCTGGGCAGTAGGTTGCCGATCCCTGCTGTAAAACTTTCCTATCCATGTATTTATTAACAAAAGTTATGTTGTACCATTTCGCTCAAAATGTAAACATTGTTTCTGAAGTAAAGAAAAGTATCCTTTATTGTCATTCAGACCTTTCGGTCTGAACGAAATTTCGTTGCTGTATACTGTAATAACTGTATATTAAGTGCACCAGAAAGTGGGGAATCTGTGCCTATTATCTTTGGTCCCGGTCATTTAACGTATTCCCTTGCCGTGGTTTTTACTTCTTTGGCAACTGTCTGAAATTGAACAGCCAGTCCAATCTCTGTATTTGACATGTTTTTCTGTTAAATTTGTCACATAATCAAGATAGTTTTTATACCATCAGAGGTTCTGAAAATTGCATAAAAGTTAATGAGTTACCTTGTCTTTATTGAGTTCATGCATGAAGCTTACCTCTATTGCACTTTTGGTCATCCTCCGTACCTTGATCATATTTTACTTTTTTATGTGGTTTTTTTTTGGGGGGTTTTGAGGAAGCCGCTGATTGGTGGGAAGTGGACTAGCGTAAGCAGCTGATTGGCCGTCAGATTTCAGCAGTTTGTAGTGTATTTTGTATTGTGTTGATATTGTATCCTGTGCAAGGGGGGAGCATGAAGGTCAGGGCAGTGTACTGTTGTGACACCTGGAAATATGATGTTGTGGCAATCAGTGAAACATGGTTGCAGGAGGGCTGTGATTGGAAACTAAATATTCCAGGATTTTGTTGCTTCAGGTGTGATAGAATTGAAGGGACCAGAGGTGGAGGTGTTGCATTGTTTGTCAGAGAAGATATTACAGCAGTGGTTTGGCAGGATAGATTAGAGGGCTCGTCTAGGGAGGCTATTTGGGTGGAACTGAGAAGTGGCAACTGTGTGGCAACACTTTTAGGGGTGTATTATAGACCGCCAAATGGGGAGCGAGAATTGGAAGAGCAAATATGTAAGGAGATAGCAGATATTAGTAGTAAGCACAAGATAGTGATTGTGGGAGATATCAACTTTCCAAATATAGACAGGGAAACACATTCTGTAAATGGGCTGGATGGTTTGGAGTTTGTAAAATGTGTGCAGGATAGTTTTTTGCAGCAATACATAGTGGTATCGACCAGAGAAGGGGCAGTGCTGAACCTCCTGTAGGAAATGAGACAGGTCAGGTGACGGAGGTATGCATTTGTGAGCACTTCGGGACCAGTGATCACAATACCATTAGTTTCAATATAATTATGGAGAGAGTCAGAACTGGACCTAGGGTTGAGATTTTTGATTGGAGAAAGGCTAACTTTGAGGGAATGCGTAAGGATTTAAAAGGAGTGAATTGGGACATTTTGTTTTATGGGAAGGATGTAGAAGAGAAATGGAGGACATTTAAAGGGGAAATTGCAAGAGTACAGAATCTTTATGTCCCTGTTCGGTTGAAAGGAAATAGTAAAAATTGGAAAGAACCAAGGGAAATTGGACAATTGTTTCAAAAAAAGAGAGATATCTACAATAATTATAGGAGGCATGGAGTAAATGAGGTGCTAGAGGAGTATAAAGAATGTAAAAAGAATCTTAAGAAAGAAATTAGAAAGGCTAAAAGAAGATATGAGGTTGCTTTGGCAAGAAAGGTGAAAGTAAATCCAAAGGGTTTCTACAGCTATATTAATAGCAAAAGGATACCGAGGGATAAAATTGGACCATTAGAGAGCCAGAATGGACAGCTATCTGCAGAGCCAAAAAAGATGGGGGAGATATTGAACAATTTCTTTTCTTCGGTATTCACCAAGGAGAAGGATATAGAACTCTGTGAGGTAAGGGGAAAAAGTAATAGTTTCCATAGCTATGGAAACTATGAGATTCAAAGAGGAGGAAGTACTGACACTTTTGAAAAATATAAAAGTGGATAAGTCTCCAGGTCTTGACAGGATATTCCCTAGGACATTGAGGGAAGTTACTGTAGAAATAGCAGGAGCTATGACAGAAATATTTCAAATGTCATTAGAAACGGGAATAGTGCCAGAGGATTGGCGTAGTAGCAAGAT
Source organism: Raja brachyura (assembly GCA_963514005.1). The sequence goes on along the minus strand of OY740781.1, from coordinate 117,951,872 downwards.
GGCGGAGTAGCAAGATGGATTCAACAGTGGCTAAATGGGAAATGTCAGAGAGTAATGGTGGATGGCTGTTTGTCAGGTTGGAAGCCGGTGACCAGTGGGGTGCCTCGGGGATCTGTGTTGGGTCCACTGTTGTTTGTCATGTACATCAATGAATTGGATGATGGGGTGGAAAATTGGATAAGTAAGTATGCAGATGATACTAAGAGAGGTGGTGTTGTGGATAATGAAGTAGATTTTCAAAGTCTACAGAGAGATTTGGGCCATTTGGAAAAGTGGGCTGAAAGGTTTCAGATGGAGTTTAATGCTGATAAGTGTGAAGTGCTACATCTTGGCAGGACAAATCAAAATAGGACGTACATGGTAAATGGTAGGGAATTGAGGAATGCTGTGGAACAGAGGGATCTAGGAATAACTGCATAGTTACCTGAAGGTGGAATCGCATGTAGATAGGATGGTAAAGAAAGCTTTTGGTGTTCTGGCCTTTATAAATCAGAGCATTGAATATAGGAGTAGGGAAGTAATGTTAAAATTGTACAAGGCATTGGTGAGACCAATTCTGGAGTATGGTGTACAATTTTGGTCGCCTAATTATAGGATGTCAACAAAATAGAGAGAGTACAGAGGAGATTTACTGGAATGTTGCCTGGGTTCCAGCAACTGAGTTACAGAGAAAGGTTGAACAAGTTAGGTCTTTATTCTTTGGAGCGCAGAAGGTTAAGGGGGGACTTGATTGAGGTCTTTAAAATGATGAAAGGGATAGACAGAGTTGACGTGGATAAGCTTTTCCCATTGAGGGTAGGGAAGATTCAAATAAGAGGGCATGACATGAGAATTAAGGGACAGAAGTTTAGGGGTAACATGAGGGGGAACTTCTTTACTCAGAGAGTGGTGGCTGTGTGGAATGAGCTTCCAGCAGAAGTGGTGGAGGCAGGATCGATTTTAACATTTAAAAGTAAAGTGGGTAGGTATATGGATCGGAAGGGAATGGAGGGGTATGAGTGCAGGTAGATGGGACTAGGGGAAAATAAGTGGTCGGCACGGACTGGAAGGGCCGAGAGGGCCTGTTTCCGTGCTGTAATTGTCATATGGTTTATATGGTTATGTACCCTATCTCTGTTTATGCGTTGGTGTGATGCAGTATCATAATGGGCCTGTCCCACTTGCCGATTTTTTTCGGCAGCTGCCGGCATAATTTACTTATGTATCAGGTCATCGTAAAATTTGCGGTGGTGACGCGGCGTGATGACGTTTGACGCGCGGTGTTTTTTCAAGTGTCGCAACATTTTTTTTTGTTGCCAATGAGAAGAAAGAATACGTTGATGTAGACATAGTAGTAATAAGATAAAAGATCACTGATGTGGCATGAGAGAAGACTGAGCAACAGCTGTGGAGGCAGAGGGATGGTCTATGTTTTGGGTGGGACCCGTGTCAGGACTGATAATGTGTCAGCCAACATAATGGGGAGAAGTGGAGGGAGGGGAGGGTGAAGATGGAGACTGAAACCGTCTCTTAACATCAACATGTAAACAAGGGATGACATCTCGCTGACTGGACTGCACTCGATCACTTGGACAATAAAAACACATACATCAGGCATGTCTTTGTTCATTGACTACAGCTTGGCATTCAATACAATCATGCCCTCCAGACAATAGTCAATAGGTGCAGGAGTAGGCCATTCGTGCAGGAGTTACCTACCAGTAGCACCACCATTCAATGTGATCATGGCTGATCATTCCCATTCAGTAACCTGTTCCTGCCTTCTCCCCATATCCCCTGACTCCGCTATTTTTAAGAGCACTATCTAGCTATCAAACCTATCAAACTCCTGAGAACTGTGTCTCTGCTCATTCCTATGTAATTGGTTCCTCGACTTCCTCATCGGCAGACCACAATAAGTTCACTTGCTCCTCGATAACCATCAACGCAGGAGCACCTCAAGGCTGTGAGCTCAGACCCCTACTCTCAGTCTGCTCTCTCTATGCCAATGACTGTACATGGCTTCTTCTCACTAATCAGGCTCTTGAATATTGCCTAACACTGATCACTACCTCAACAGCTACGATCTATTATGGACTGTTTTTGATTGCACTACAGGCTTCGGTTTTGCAGTTATGTTTACCTGCCTTACTGTTAATAATTTATTGCATTGATTATTTTGTATCTATTTGTGTGCCATTGCGTTAATGGGTTAGTTAAACTGCAGCAAATAAGAATTCCATTAGCCTGTGGCTGGTACATATGAGAATCAAGCACTTTTTTGACTCTTGAGGTAATAAGGGGAGGCACAATGCTAGAGTCTTGAGTGAGGAAGGTGGTAAGTGAAACCAGGTAAAAGAGATTTCCTGAAGTTCGGGTAGCTTGCCCTTTGTGTTTTCCTCCTCTCCTTCCAATCATACTCTTTCACTTGGTTTATACCTTGCTTCTGCTATCTTCATACAAAATTGACTTAAACACTTTACACCATTCGGTTAGGTAGACTATATTTTTCTGATTACTCTTTTATTTGCTGGCTTTCCCTTCTCAACAACATGATTTGCTTGTGACTTGCAGAGGGGTTCATTTGAGTACCCACATAAAGAATTCCTCAGGTTTTGCTGCTGCACTCTGATAGAAACATAGAGACATAGAAAATAGGTGCAGGAGTAGGCCATTCGGCCCTTCGAGCCTGCACCGCCATTCAATGTGATCATGGCTGATCATCCAACTCAGTATCCCGTACCTGCCTTCTCTCCATACCCCCTGATCCCTTTAGCCACAAGTGCCACATCTAACGCCCTCTTAAATATAGCCAATGAACTGGCCTCAACTACCTTCTGTGGCAGAGAATTCCAGAGACTCACCACTCTCTGTGTAAAGAATGTTTTCCTCATTTCGGTCCTAAAGGAATTCCCCCTTATCCTTAGACTGTGACCCCTTGTTCTGGACTCCCCCAACATCGGGAACAATCTTCCAGCATCTAGCTTGTCCAACCCCTTAAGAATTTTGTAGGTTTCTATAAGATCCCCCCTCAATCTTCTAAATTCCATCGAGTACAAACCGAGTCTATCCAATCTTTCCTCATATGAAAGTCCTGACATCCCAGGAATCAGTCTGGTGAATCTTCTCTGTACCCCCTCTATGGCAAGGATGTCTTTCCTCAGATTTGGAGACCAAAACTGTACGCAGTACTCCAGGTGTGGCCTCACCAAAACCCTGTACAACTGCAGTAGAACCTCCCTGCTCCTATACTCAAATCCTTTCGCTATGAATGCTAACATACCATTTGCTTTCTTCACTGCCTGCTGCACCTGCATGCCTACTTTCAATGACTGGTGTACCATGACACCCAGGTCTCGTTGCATCTCCCCCTTACCTAATCTGCCACCATTCAGATAATAGTCTACCCTCATGTTTTTGCCACCAAAGTGGATAACCTCACATTTATCCACATTGTACTGCATCTGCCATGCATCTGCCCATTCACTCAGCCTATCCAAATCACCCTGCAGCCTCCAAGCATCCTCCTCACACCTAACTATACCCCCCAGCTTGGTATCATCTGCAAATTTGGAGATGTTGCATTGAATTCCCTCGTCCAAATCATTAATATATATTGTAAATAGCTGGGGTCCCAGCACTGAGCCTTGCGGCACCCCACTAGTCACTGCCTGCCATTCTGAAAAGGACCCGTTTACTCCTACCCTTTGCCTCCTGTCTGCTAGCCAGTTCTCTATCCACATCAATACTGAACCCCCAATACCGTGTGCTTTAAGTTTGTATGCTAATCTCTTATGCGGGACCTTGTCGAAAGCCTTCTGAAAGTCTAGATATAACACATCCACTGGTTCTCCCTTATCCACTCTACTAGTTACATCCTCGAAAAATTCTATCAGATTTGTCAGACATGATTTACCTTTCGTAAATCCATGCTGACTTTGTCCAATGATTTCACCACTTTCCAAATGCGCTGCTATCCCATCTTTAATAACTGACTCTAGCAGTTTCCCCACTACCGATGTTAGACTAACTGGTCTGTAATTCCCCGCTTTCTCTCTCCCTCCTTTTTTAAAAAGTGGGGTTACATTAGCTACCCTCCAATCCTCAGGAACTACTCCAGAATCTAAGGAATTTTGAAAAATTATCACTAATGCATCCACTATTTCTGTGGCTACCTCCTTGAGTACTCTGGGATGCAGACTATCTGGCCCTGGGGATTTATCGGCCTTCAATCCGTTCAATTTACCCAACACCACCTCCCGGCTAACCTGGATTTCACTCAGTTCCTCCATCTTATTTGACCCCCGTTCCACTGCTATTTCCGGCAGATTATTTATGTCTTCCTTAGTGAAGACAGAACCAAAGTAGTTATTCAATTGGTCTGCCATGTCCTTGTTCCCCATGATCAATTCACCTGTTTCTGACAGCAAGGGACCAACATTTGTTTTAACTAGTCTCTTTCTCTTTACATATCTATAAAAACTTTTGCAGTCAGTTTTTATGTTCCCTGCCAGTTTCCTTTCATAATCTATTTTCCCTTTCCTAATTAAGCCCTTTGTCCTCCTCTGCTGGATTCTGAATTTCTCCCAGTCCTCCGGTAGGCTGCTTTTTCTGGCAAATTTGTATGCCTCATCTTTTGTTTTTATACTATCCCTGATTTCCCTTGTTATCCATGGATGAACCACCTTCCCCGATTTATTCTTTTGCCAAACTGGTATGAACAACTTTTGTACTTCATCCATGCAGTCTTTAAATACCTTCCATTGCACATCCACTGTCAACCCTTTAAGAATCACCTGCCAGTCTATCTTGGCCAATTCACATCTCATACCTTCAAAGTTACCTTTGTTCAAGTTCAGAACCCTTGTTTCTGACTTAATTTTGTCACTCTCCATCCTAATGAAGAACTCAACCATATTATGGTCACTCTTGCCCAAGGGGCCACGCACAACAAGACTGCTAACTAACCCTTCCTCATTACTCAATACCCAGTCTAGAATAGCCTGCTCTCTCGTTGGTTCCTCCACATGTTGGTTGAGAAAACTATCCCGCATACATTCCAGGAAATCCTCTTCCTCAGCACCCCTGCCAATTTGATTCACCCAATCTACATGCAGATTGAAGTCACCCATTATAACCGTGTTACCCTTGTTGCACGCATTTCTAATTTCCTGTTTGATGCCATCCCCAACTCCAATACTACTGTTAGGTGGCCTGTACACAGTTCCCACTAGCGTTTTCTGCCCCTTAGAGTTTCGCAGCTCTACCCATATCGATTCCACATCCTCCACGCTAATGTCCTTCCTTTCTATTGCATTAATCTCCTCTCTCACCAGCAACGCTACCCCACCTCCTTTTCCTTTTCGTCTATCCCTCCTGAATATTGAATATCCCTGGATGTTCAGCTCCCAGCCTTGGTCATCCTGGAGCCAAGTCTCCGTGATTCCAACTATAGCTGGTTAAATATAATGGCATTGGATCTTTTGAGCCCATGATTGAGTTAAGAATGTTAGATTTGAAACCATCGGAGTTGGCTAGCATTGTTTGGAACTTGAATGGGTATTATTTCTATGTGGGATATAGAGACTTTAGTCACAGTACACTTATGTAAGGGTCCACAATGAAACAATTTGAGCAGAATAAATAGTGTTGGTTGAAACATTCTCATGAGCACAGCCGCTCATGAAACTCTCCTTCTGAACAAGTTGCTTGAGTTGAGACCCTTTTTGAGTTACTGCAGTATAGATGACCAAGCAATGCTGTTTCCCTCAGCAGAGGCTGGTTAACCATGATGCAAGCTTTGTGCAAATGTGTTAAATTTTTCAGTGCAGACAAAGGTTAAAGCTTTCAGAAGCAAACTGTAGTATATGTTTGCAGCAACAGGGAAATGTACAATGTAAGTCTCACAATTAAAGGCCTGTCCCACTTGGGCGACCAAATCCGCGAGTCCAGAAGAGTGTCTTCAACCTCCAGGCTTGAGGGCACTCTCCTAGACAGCTCCAAGCTGGATTGACCATCAGAGTTGAAAGCGCGAGCTGGATCTACCGATCACGCACGCACACACCCGCACCTCCACCCAGGACCAGATGCAGTAAACGGCCACCACAGTAAGTCCGTGTATGGGAGAGAAGGGGTGGAGAAACTTTTCAGAAGTTTAATAATGTTTAGCGGGTATTTTACCTACCGGTGGGTCCTCCTAGGTCCTGAAAACGCCAATGAGCCAATCAAAATGCTCGTTCAGCGAAGAAGATTGCCTACGGCTGCCCTCGATTGCCTGTAAGTAAATAGCGACCCCACTCCACTGCATTACGAGTGAAAAAGACCCATGCCGACCAAATTTTACTCGCGGAAAATGTTTCAATATCCTGAATGTAGATTGGTTATTGCATGTGAACCAATCATAGTAGAAGTAGCAACACTAACCCCACCATACTGTATGATTCATACTAACACCCACTTCCTATACTGGTCAGCCTTGGAAGCGGTAACAATGAACTAACAACCTGCTGTACCGCTATACTATGGGTACCGATTAAAGATGATCTTGAACTCCAGATTGTACAGTTTGCTTACTTACACTGAAAATTTTTACGCGACTCAGCTGAGGCCGCGAGTAGGCGGGAACTTCCCTCTAGCATGCAGCAGAGTTCCAACAACCTCATAGGACGTCCTAGGACCTCGTGTCGACCATGTTGCGAGTTTGAGTCCAGGGCAAACTCGTCTAAACTCGCAGATTAGGTCGCCCAAGTGGGACAGGTCCTTAAAGGGGTTGTCCCAGTTGGGCAACCTAATTGGCGAGTTTAGGAGAGTTTGAAAAAAATGTCATGTTGAAGACCATCCTCAACTATGTTGAAGACCTTCGACTATGTTGAAGACAGATTTGACTAGCTATGACTAACTTCGGGAAAATTGGACACCGAATAGTGGAGAGTGAAGACGACCTCCTTCGACCTCCCTTTGACCTTGATGAAGAACACCGTCGACTACCTTCGACTACACTCGATTATCTACGACTAACATGCAGGCCTACTATGACCTTTTACGACCTACTACGACTAAACCTACGAGTAAAAAAGTATTGATTTTTTCCATGGCGACCTTTTTTTACTCGCGAGCATTTTTCAACATGTTGAAAAATACGCCGCGACCTAGCTGAGGCCTCGAGTACACGGGGACACCTCTCGAGCATGAAAGAGAGTTGCAAAGACCTACGACCCTGTGTCGACCATGCTGTGAGTATGAGTCGAGGGCAAACTTGCCAGTACTTGCGGATTAGGTCGCCCAAGTGGAACAGCCCGTTTAATGTGTCTGCACAGTACTAATGTAGGTAGGGTGAGGGTGACCAGTCATTTTACCTCCTTACTAACTCCTTGCACCTAACTTATATCATTAGGTTAGCATGTTCAGAGAGGATCTTCAGTGAGGTGGGGGTTGTTCTTAACTAGAAAATATCATCAAAATGGTCAGTTTTTGTGCTGTTAAAAACACCATGCCCATGCAATTTCAGTGGACATTTGGAAAGCATGTGGCAGTGATTATAGATTGCTTCGAAGGATTTTGTAATAGATCTACGAGTTTAGAGGTCAGCGCCATAAACACCATAACACCATCAAAGTTTTGATAGGAGTAAAATAATGTGGAGTTATCTCATTTTTATCTGCTGCATGGGGAAGGCAGAGACACAGGATCCAGACCCAAAGTTATTAATACTTGGAATTTTGGATTCAAATTCGGTACTTACAGTAAATCAAAGAAATTTCTTTGATTACTGTTTGATAATAGGGAAAAAAATCATATTGAAATTTTGGAAGGGAACATTAACCCCCACAATTAAAATGTGGGCAGCAGAAATGTTGGAGACGTTACAATTAGAAAGAATCAGATTTGTCCTATTGGACAAATATAATACCTTCGAACAAATATGGTCTCCATATATACAGTATCTAGAGAAGTAGCTGTTCTTGACATCACAGCTTGACGGGTATCCTGCGGGACTTGATGAGAATAACATATTCTTATACTAGGATTAATAGGCATGTCTTCATTGATATTATTATTTGTAATAGTTTTAGATACAATATATTTTGTTGATTTTCATTTATATATATATATAATATCTTTTCACTTTTTGTTAACCTTTTTTCCTTTCTCTATTTTCTTTTTCTCTTTTATATAATCAAATTATTATTTAATCACTCTCTTATTGATTTAAAACTACTCTATCCTTATCTTTATTTCCTAAAAAAATAGAAGATAATAACTTTCAACGGGTTATTTAAAAAAATATGGAATTAAGTTGATGTTTGTACAATGTTTACACTATTGTAAATTGATTACTTCTAATAAAATAAATTAAATATAGATTGCTTCGAAGTATTTTGTAATAGATCTACGAGTTTAGAGGTCAGCGCCATAAACACCATAACACCATCAAAGTTTTGATAGGAGTAAAATAATGTGGAGTTGTCTCATTTTTATTTGCTACATGGGGAAGGCAGAGACACAGATAAAACTTTCATCCAACTTGTTTGACCACCTGCTCCCCGGAGATGTCATTTTAGATGAATCATTGAATCACAAACACAGAAGTAAAAGCACACTTTGTAATTTTAAGATGATAACAAACTCAAATTCCATTAATATTCATTTAAATTGTTTCATCATACAATTTTGTCTTGTCTCCTTTGTCTCTTTTATGAGTTCACTGCAATGCCTGGAAAAAAAACCTCAATTGGCCTTGCCAGTGTTGACATCAACAAGCACACTTGAAGTAAAGCATTTTTTCTCACATTTTTCTTCGAAAGCACGCATATTTATATCAATTGACATTGTCATTTTTTTCACACACACTTGAAAGAAAGTACAGTTTACCTCAACAGCTCACACTTGATGTACCTTTGGCATATAGTTTATACTTCAAAGAAAGCATTAATCTACCATTTCAATAAAAGCACACATACATTGAAAGAAAACACCATATTTTCTTAAACAGCGCACTAAAATCAAAGAAAGCACCTTTTTTTAAAATTTATTAAAGACTGGCAATTTTAGGCATTCAAAATGAAACCACGAAATAGGACACTTTGTGTTGTCACATTATCATTTTCCCACTGTCCACCTCCTGACAGTAGCACCATTCTTGTTCATCCTGGTCATCGGTCTCCATGGCATACTCTGACATTTTTGGGAGGACTGGTAAAATGCTTACCAACAAGCTCAGGCTGCGGGGACCGAAGACAGTGCTGGCAGCCATAGTAATCAACACACTTGTGCTTACCTCCAGTACACCGCTTGTCCTCCAGAAGGCATTGCATGGCAACATTACAATCTGTGCAATCACCCTATAAGCATATGGTGAACTACCTGGATGAGTGGCATTGAATTTGAAAAGGTTCTTGTGGTCAGCAAAAAATTATTGTGGTTGTAGTTCAGGGAGTAAAAGGCTTTGCTATTCATGGAGAGCTCTGGATTATAAAGGGTTGCCTTAACAAACAAGCGAGCCAGGTATAATCTTTGTTAATCTCAGTGTAATTCTTTCTGTTCAAGGAAATGTCTTCCTAGGGAGAAGAGAGTATACACGTTCCCTATTGCACCAAATGTTGGAATGTGGGCTCTATGGCACATTTCAGCCGTCAATGATGCATAGACTAGAAAGTTTAATATGGTTGTGACCTTGGTTGACTTCTATGAGCAGAGTTGATGAGGCATGAGTGTCTCACCTACATTCCTTCCTCCAGCTTCACAATTTGCAACTCTTGAATCCTTTTGCCTTACACCTTCTGTCTTTTCATCTCTGGCATTTGACTACCTATCAGAATCCCCACCCCTCACCTGTATTAATCTATTATGTAAGAGACACAAAAAGCTGGAGTAACTCAGTGGGACAGGCAGCATTTCTGGAGAGAAGGAATGGGTGATGTTTCGGGTCGAGACCCTTCTTCAGACTGGTTAGGGATAAGGGAAACGAGAGATATAGACAGTGATGTGGCGAGATAAAGAACAATGAATTAAAGATATGCAAAAAAGTAACGATGATAAAGGAATCAGGTAATTGTTAGCTGTTTGTAGGTGAAAATGAGAATCTAGTGTGACTTGGGTGGGGGAGGGATAGAGAGAGGGGGAATGCTGGGGCTACCTGAAGTGAGAGAAATCAATATTCATACTACTGGGCTGTACTGGGCGTGCAACAAAGGTAAAACAGTTTTAATGGGTGACTTCAATCTACATATAGATTGGGTGAATCAAATTGGCTGGGGTGCTGAGGAAGAGGATTTCTTGGAGTGTACGCGGGATAGTTTTCTAAACCAACATGTAGAGGAACCAACGAGAGAGCAGGCTATTCTAGACTGGGTACTGAGTAATGAGAAAGGGTTAGTTAGCAGTCTTGTTGTGCGTGGCCCATTGGGCAAGAGTGACCATAAAATGATTGAGTTCTTCATTAGGATGGAGAGTGACATTGTTAATTCAGAAACACGGGTCCTGAACTTAAAGAAAGGTAACTTTGCGGGTATGAGACGTGAATTGGCCAAGATAGACTGGCAATTGATTCTTAAAAGGTTGACGGTGGATATGCAATGGAAGGCATTTAAAGACTGCATGGATGAACTACAACAATTGTTCATCCCAGTATGGCAAAATAATAAATCAGGGAAGGTGGTGCATCCATGGATAACAAGGGAAATCAGGGATAGTATCAAAACAAAAGATGAAGCGTACAAATTAGCCAGAGGAAGCAGCCTACCAGAGGACTGGGAGAAATTCAGAGTCCAACAGAGGAGAACAAAAGGCTTAATTAGGAAAGGGAAAATGGATTATGAAAGGAAACTGGCAGGGAACATAATAATTGACTGCAAAGGTTTTAATCGATATGTGAAGAGAAAAAGATTAGTTAAAACAAATGTAGGTCCCTTGCAGTCAGAAACAGGTGAATTGATCATGGGGAACAAGGACATGGCAGACCAATTGAATAACTACTTTGATTCTGTCTTCACTAAGGAAGACATAAATAATCTGCCAGAAATAGCAGGGGATTGCGGGTCAAATGAGATGGAGGAACTAAGTGAAATCCAGGTTAGCGGGAAGTGGTGTTAGGTAAATTGAATGGATTAAAGGCCGATAAATCCCCAGCGCCAGATAGGCTGCATCCCAGAGTACTTAAGGAAGTAGCCCCAAAAATAGTGGATGCCTTAGCGATAATTTTTCAAAACTCTTTAGATTCTGGAGTAGTTCCTGAGGATTGGAGGGTAGCTAATGTAACCCCACTTTTTAAAAAGGGAGGGAGAGGGAAAACAGGGAATTACAGACCAGTTAGTCTAATATCGGTAGTGGGGAAACTGCTAGTCAGTTATTAAAGATGGGGTAGCAGCACATTTGGAAAGTGGTGAAATCATTGGACAAAGTCAGCATGGATTTATGAAAGGTAAATCATGTCTGACGAATCTTATTGAATTTTTTGAGGATGTAACTAGTAGAGTGGATAAGGGAGAACCAATGGATGCGTTATATCTGTACTTTCAGAAGGCTTTCGCAAGGCCCCACACGAGATTAGTATACAAACTTAAAGCACACGGTATTGGCGGTTCAGTATTGATGTGGATAGAGAACTGGCTGGCAGACAGGAAGCAAAGAGTAGGAGTGAACGGGTCCTTTTCAGGATGGCAGGCAGTGACTAGTGGAGTGCAGCAAGGCTCAGTGCTGGGACCCCAGTTATTTACAATATATATTGATGATTTGGACGAGGGAATTGAATGCAACATCTCCTAGTTTGCGGATGACACGAAGCTGGGGGGCAGTGTTAGCTGTGAGGAGGATGCTAGGAGGCTGCAAGGTGACTTGGATAGGTTGGATGAGTGGGCAAATGCATGGCAGATGCAGTATAATGTGGATAAATGTGAGGTTATCCACTTTGGTGGTAAAAACAGGAAAGTAGACTATTATTTGAATGGTGGCCGATTAGGAAAAGGGGAGATGCAACGAGACCTGGGTGTCATGGTACACCAGTCATTGAAAGTAGGCATGCAGGTGCAGTGGGCAGTGAAGAAAGCGAATGGTATGTTAGCATTCATAGCAAAAGGATTTGAGTATAGGAGCAGGGAGGCTCTACTGCAGTTGTACAGGATCTTGGTGAGACCACACCTGGAGTGTTGTGTACAGTTTTGGTCTGCAAATCTGAGGAAAAACATTGTTGCCATAGAGGGAGTACAGAGAAGGTTCACCAGACTGATTCCTGGGATGTCAGGACTTTCATATGAAGAAAGACTGGATAGACTCGGCTTGTACTCGCTAGACTTTAGAAGATTGAGGGGGGATCTTATGGAAACTTACAAAATTCTTAAGGGGTTGGACAGGCTAGATGCAGGAAGATTGTTCCCGATGTTGGGCAAGTCCAGGAGAAGGGGTCACAGTTTAAGGATAAGGGGGAAATCTTTTAGGACCGAGATGAGAAAGACATTTTTCACACAGAGTGGTGAATCTGTGGAATTCTCTGCCACAGAAGGTCTTTGAGGCCGGTTCATTGGCTATATTTAAGAGGGAGTTAGATGTGGCCCTTGTGGCTAAAGGGATCATGGGGTATGGAGAGAAGGCAGGTAAGGGATACTGAGTTGGATGATCAGCCATGATCATATTGAATGGCGGTGCAGGCTCAAAGGGCCGAATGTCCTACTCTTGCACCTATTTTCTATGTTTCTATAACATGGGTCGGGAGATTGGACCAGGAGGGATAGGATAGAGTCGAGTTACGTGGAAACCATTTCCGTGGGACAGGAGCAGGCAGAAACAATTGGTCTGCCAGGGCAGTTGTATTTGTGAATTTTGGGGAGAAGGTAAAACTGGGCTGTGCGGGGCTGGGAAATGATAAGGTTGGAGGCTGTGGAAGGAAGACAGCCAGAAGTGATGAAATCAGAAATGGTGTGTGGGATTAAGGCCTGATGCTCGTCTGTGGGATCATGGTCAAAGGATAAGTAGGAGGAGATGTCTGAGGGTTGTCGCCTGGCCTTAACCCTGTAGAGGTCAGTGCGCAAGATTACCACGGCACCGTCCTTGTCGGCAGGTTTGATGATAATGTTGGGGTTGCTGCAGAGTGAGCGGAGGGCAGTACGTTCAGAGGGGGTGAGGTTGGAGTTGGTAAGCGGAGTGGAAATGTTGAGATAGTTGATGTGTTAGAGTAGGTTAGGGGAGTGCTTTGTCCTGTCTCTCCTCTCATCCAGGTTGCTTCTCTCCCTTCCCACCCACTTACAATCAGTCTGAAGAAGGGTCCCCACCCAAATATGACCTAACCATGTTCTCCAAAGATGCTGCGAGACCTTCTGAGTTCTGTGTGACAGGGTTACAGATTTCTTTCACCACTGATTTAGAAATGTTTAATCTCCGGATACATTGCTTTTTGGGGAGCTATAGATAGTGTCATAGAGAACACGGAAATTAGCCTCTTCCTGTCAACCGCCAGTTGTGATAGTTGATAGTTTCCCGCTTGTGCAGCACAGCATCATCACATGTCAAAAAGGTATGTAAAAAAACTGAGGCAGTCTCTGTCTGAAGGCTATCTTCAGATTGTAGCCAACTGCAGACATGCATATCAGTGGATGTCGATCACTAAATCTCAAGACTCTGTCTATTACAATTCTGAAAATGTACTTTGCTGTGGAAGACCAAATTTCCAAGAGCCAAAAATGTTACACAATTTTAGCTAGAAATACACAAATTGCAGTTTTATAGAAATGTTGGTGTGAATTTTGGAAACTAGCACCTTATAGAATGACTGTTTCCATGACTTTGTCCAAAAATACAATTGTGTAAGTCAGGCCATTTTCTAGGCAGTAGTGTTGACTTTGGGTCAGCTTCACTGGAAAAAGCAAAAAGTTGTATCATCAATCTCTTTAGTTTTTGAATTCTGATTTGTAACATTTCAGTGCTGAACCTGCATATGTGTACAATATTTACAAGTGTTTGTCCATATACCGCATTGTTTTGAGATGACCGTGATTGCCATTTCTGCAAAGTTGCTGGGGGTTAATAGCCAAGATAGCCAAGATCTCCCCAGCCAACAACACTGTATCTTCATCAAACTGATTTATGGTGGTTTAAGAGAGAATCTGCTGCAGTCCTTTCGTGAATCTTTTGGGTGGTGGGTACCCAATGACAGTGCAGGACCTGTGATACATTTCCAGGTTAAGATAGTGTGACATGGAGGAAAATCTGCAGGTGGTGATTTTCTCATGCACCTGCTCGCTTTGTTCTTGATGGTAAAGGCATAATGTATGGGAAGTACTGTCAGAGTAGCCTGGAGAACACCTGCAGTGTGCTTTTGTAAATAGTGCACACTGCAGCCACTGTGAGTCAGTGGTGGAGGGAATTAATGTTTAAGGCTGTTAATGGGGTACCAAGCAAGATGAATACTATGTCTGTGTTGAGCTTAAAAGTTGTTGCTGTACTCGTCCATGCTGATGAAGAATAATTTGTGCCTTGTAGATGGTGGAATGGGCACGAGGTGTCAAGAGGTGTCATAGGATAATATGTCATAGGATACTACCTCTGACCTACACTTGTAATCACAGCATGGATATGGTTGGTCCAGTTGTGCTTCTGGTCAAATCGAGCAGGGTTGACTGAGTTGTGACAATGTATATCATGACAAGTGAAGGATATGACTCAAGTCACTGGAGTGGTTTCTTTTTTGCTCTTTGATGTTCATTGACTGAAGTTTTACCTTGGCCAGTAACATAATCTACATTTCTTTCAGGTTCTCTATGTTCAAATCAAGTGTTTTCATGAGATCATCACAATTGGTTACAGAGTTTATCGTTCTTATGAATTACCGTGGTTCAGAACCTTGAGCTGGTGAGTTTGAGTTAAAACTATGTTGTTTTTTAATTTTAAACTGAATAGTGATGCAGGGTAAAAGGTGGGGGTGGGGGTCTTTATGTATGCAGTCCAGTATGTGGATCTCTTGTATCAGTGTGCAGTTCATTTCCAGGAAAAACTTTGTTCTCATTTACTTTGGAGCTTCACTGTAAATTTGGGTAAAATCTCAGCCTAGCAATAGGAGTTGGTTTAGAAACATAGAAACATGGAAACATAGAAAAATAGGTGCAGGAGTAGGCCATTCGGCCCTTCGAGCCTGCACCGCCATTCAATGTGATCATGGCTGATCATCCAACTCAGTATCCCATACCCGCCTTCCCTCCATACCCCCTGATCCCTTTAGCCACAAGTGCCACATCTAACGCCCTCTTAAATATAGCCAATGAACTGGCGTCAACTACCTTCTGTGACAGAGAATTCCAGAGACTCACCACTCTCTGTGTAAAGAATGTTTTCCTCATCTCGGTCCTAAAGGAATTCCCCCTTATTTGGTTTGAATAGACAGATGTTGTTATTTTGCATTCGGCAGCATGTTTTAAAATTGCACTTTCAAATTTCAATCCTTTCTTGGTGACCATTGATTTACACCAATACAAAGTCTTATTTTTGAATGGATAAATATAAAATCCTCTCCATGTAGTTGTCAGAATATGTAAAGCCATTAATTAATTTCGAGCTTTCCAAAAAAAAAATCACCTTAAATGTTAAAAAGTCTCCTGTTGCACAAAAAACCTAGTTTATTCCGTCTTCCCTGATTGCTGCAATTTTCTGGTGCTGGCAATATCTTCATAACTCTTCTGCACCTTCATCAAATTTTAGTAATTGCATATTCATGACTTGCCCGTGAACAAAGGGAGTTGGAGAAGGCAGTTTGCAGATGATGCAAAAATTTGTTACGTAGTTTGCAATAAAGCTAAAAACTGCAGGGTGATTTGAGATCATATAGTCAGTTGGGAGGTAAAGTGGCACATGGAAGCTAATGTTGACAAATGTGAGATCATACATTTGGGAAGGTACAACGTAATAAGAAAATGTGCAATAAATGGGAGGTGTGGTGGAATAAAAAAAATGTTAAAATACATGTCCACTTTACTTTTTTTAAGTAGAACATAGGTCAATGAGGTGGTTAAGAACGGTCCCCTTTATTTGTGAAGACATAGAATAGATAGGTAATGTTACTACTGGCAATATTGTTAGTGGATGACTGCTCGAGTACATCATGCAGTTTTGGTTGTCGTATAACAAAAGTTTTCATTACACCAAAGAAGATGCAGAAGAGTTATGAAGACATTGCCAGCACCAAAGAAATTGCAGCAATCAGGGAAGACGGAATAAGCTAGGTTTTCTGTGGAACAGGAGACTTTTTAACGTTTTAAGTGATGCTTTCAAAACAAAAATAAGAGGGACCTATTTCTTGGTGAACTAAGGATTGTGGATTTAAAGTAATTATTAGAAGTATTATAGGGGAGAGGAAATGGTTTCTGTGAGGCGGATAGTAGGAGTTTGGAACTCCCTGCTTGAGAAACTGATAGAGGCAGAACTTGGATGGGAACTTTACCTGCAGAGATACAGACCCAGAGATAGAAGGTGAGGCCAGACTGGGTAATTTTATTTTCAAATGGCACTGGTAACATGGGCCAAGCAGTCTTTCAAGTTGTAAATTTTCTGTGCTTCTGTTAACCATATTGAAAAATAATACTGCTATAAGGTTCGTAGTGTCTCGACCCGAAACGTCGCCTATTTCCTTCGCTCCATAAGATGTTGCCTCACCCGCTGAGTTTCTCCAGCACTTTTGTCTACCTTCGATTTTCCAGCACCTGCAGTTACTTCTTAAACTCTGCTATTAAGTTCTGTAGGTTCACTGAAACTTAGTTGTTACAGAGAATAGGTACTTTTAAAGCACAATCTTTGTGTCTGATCTGAGGGCGCCCAGGACTTTAGGGCCTGAGCTACAAGGAGAGGTTGGACAGGCTTGGACTTTATTTCTTGAGGTCTAGGAAGCTAAGGGGTGATCTTATAGATGTGTATAACATCATGAGGGGAATAGATAGGCTGACACACAGAGTCCTTTACCCAAAATAGGGGAATCAACAATGAAATGACAGAGGTTTAAGGTGAGAGGGGAACGATTTAATTGGAAAGTGAGGCAACTTTTTTCACATAGAGGGTGGTGTGCATATGGAAGGAGCTGTCGGAGGTTGCTGAAGCAGGTACTGCAACAATGTTTAAAGTACAGTGCCCTCCATAATGTTTGGGACAAAGACCCATCATTTATTTATTTGCCTCTGTACTCCACAATTTGTGATTTGTAATAGAAAAAAATCACATGTGGTTAAAGTGCACATTGTCAGATTTTATTAAAGGGTATTTTTATACTTTTTGGTTTCACCATGTAGAAATTACAGCTGTGTTTATACATAGTCCCCCCATTTCACAGTACCATAATATTTGGGACACATGGCTTCACAGATGTTTGTAATTGCCCAGGTGTGTTTAATGCAGGTATAAGAGAGCTCTCAGCACCAGGTCTTTCCTCCAGTCTTTCCATCACCTTTAAAAACTTTTATTGGTGTTTATCAACATGAGGACCAAAGTTGTTTCAATGAAAGTCAAAGAAGCTATTATGAGACTGAGAAACAACAATAAAACTGTTAGAGACATTATCCAAACCTTAGGCTTACCAAAATCAAATGTTTAGAACATCAATAAGAAGAAAGAGAGCACTGGTGAGCTGACTAATCACAAAGGGACTAGCAGGCCAAGGAAGACCCCCACAGCTGATGACAGAAGAATTCTCTCTATAATAAAGAAAAATCGCTAAACACCTGTCGGACAGATCAGAAACACTCTTCTGGAGTCGGGTGTGGATTTGTCAATGACCACTGTCTGCAGAGGACTTAATGAACATATATACAGAGGTTACACTGCAAGATGCAAACCACTGGTTAGCTGCAAAAATAGGATGGACAGGTAACATTGTGCCAAGAAGTACTTAAAAGAGTAACCACAGTTCTGGAAAGAGGACAGATGAGAAGAAGATTAACTTATATCAGTTAAGTCAAGAACAAAGTATGGAGGAAAGAGGGAACTGCCCAGGATCCAAAGCTCACTTATCTTCATTGATGATGGGAACAGCATAATGAATTCTGAAGTGTACAGACACATCGTATACTTAAGTTCAAACAAATGCCTCAAAACTCATTGGCCGGCAGTTCATTCTACAACAAGACATTGACCCCAAACATACTTCTAAAGCAACAAAGGAGTTTTTATAAGCTAAAAAGTTGTCAATTATTGAGTGGCCGTCAATCACCTGATCTGAACCCAATCGAGCATGCCTTTTATTTGCTGAAGAGAAAACTAATGGGGACAACCTCCCAAAACAAGCATAAGCTAAAGATGGCAGCAATACAGGCCTACCAGAGCATCACCAGAGAAGACACCCAGCAACTGGTGATGTCCATGAATTGCAGACTTCAAGCAGTCATTGCATGCAAATGATATGCAACAAAATACTAAACATGACTACTTTCATTTACATGACATTGCTATGTCCCAAACATTATGGTGCCCTAAAATGGGAGGACTGCATAAACACTGCTGTCATCTCTACATGGTGAAACCAAAATGTATAATAATGGCCTTTATTAAAATCTGACTATGCGCCCTTTAAGCACATGTGATTTTTTTTCTGTTACAAGTCTCAAATTGTGTAGTACAGAGGCAAATAAATAAATGATGGGTCTTTGTCCCAAACATTAAGGAGCGCACTGCAGTTAGATTCCACCTTCATGGTTATGGCTACGGCTACTAAGCCCTATGCTCCATATTTCTCTCCAGGTCTCTATTCTCCATATCTTTCCCTAACTCCTCCTTCTTTTGGGCTCTGTAGAATGCATGGATCATGGAAACTTTATTGTCATTCAGACCTTTTGGTCTGAACAAAATTTCGTTGCCTTGCAGTCATACAAATTATAAAATAACAAAACACACAATAAACACAAATTTAACATCCACCACAGTGAGTTCACCAGACACCTCCTCACTGTGATGGAAGGCAAAATCTTAAATCTTTGTCTCTTCCCTTCTTGTTCTTTCTCTGCGCTGAGGCGATCCAGGCCTCCGATGTTGTGACCCCACTGGGTGATGTAAGTAAGTCCTGCGGCTGAACCGTGCTCCGTGAATGGGCCGGTTCAACTCCGCGGCCCGGGGCGGTCGAAGCTGCCGAAGCTGCCGCCCTCCAGTCCAGCGGACGCAGCTGTTGCAGCGGGAGCTCCGGAAAAACAGGTCACCAACCTGTGACCTGCGAGCTCCCGACGATGTCGTCCACTAGGCCCGCAGCCAGGCCTCCGAAGTCGCTGCCGCTGTGACCGCCACCGGAAAGCCGCCAAAGCTCCGAGTCGGGCCGCCGGAATGCCTGAACCCGCCACAGCCCCGAAGTTGGCCAGCCTCGCACTGGTAAGTCCTGGCTGGCTCTGCCTCCGGCGCCTCGACGTCGGTCGCAGTTTGGTGGCTGCCAGCTCCACCATTAGGCCTCAGCGCAGACGAAGACGGGGGATACGACAAGAAAAGTCGCGTCCCCCCGAAGGAAGAGACTAAAACGTTTCTCCCACCCCTCCCACAGACATACACAACATAATAACTCAAATTAACACGCTAAAACAGGACAAGAAAACAACAAAAAAATAAAAAACAGACGGACTGCAGGCGAGCCGCAGCTCCAAGGCAGCGCCGCCACTCCCATCTATATGACCATTGCCATTATTATCATCTTGTGTGGAATGTCATCAATATTTATTTGATAATGTTCCTATGAAGTACACAGGAAGCACATAGTTTAACCTTTCTACCAATTATCCTGATCTCAATTCTTAGACTCGTTTTCCAACAATAATAGTAAACCAACAAAAATGGTCTCCATTTCGCACTCGGTCATCATCAGAATCTCCACTCTCTTGACCCTGGCAACTTTCTGAAATGCACTCTGATGGTTGCAAAACGTTGTCACATTTGATGAGAGTGTTTTTTCCCAAAATACATATGTCAGTGTGATATACATTACACTAGTTAATTTTTTTTTTAATAGTTACTTGAAATTATAGAAATTGATAGTTGATAATATTGCAATACTGAAATTATCAAATGCCACTTTTATTTTTCTTGTGACTATTTTATTTGCATGCCTGATGCCTAATGTAAATTCTTTCTGGCAGGTACATTCTACTATGTGTAAATTATTTCTTTTACGGGGAAACTGTTGCTGATTACTTTGGTGGTCTAGTGCGAAAGGAAGTGCCTCTTCAATTCCTAGCCCGTTATCATCGCTTCATCTCTTTTGCCATGTACCTAGCAGGTGAGTAAATGTTCAGCATGTATTTACAAACAGTTTTAGGTTTTTAATTTACTTATTTTATTGCTGGAACTGGTTCTTGTGATGCAAGTCTGAGGTGTTACTACAGTTGTAAGCGTATTTTCTACGAATTATCCAAAAGCTTGCAGTCATCTATCAACGCTCACATGACACAGGCGGAAAATATGTTGCTCTTTCAAATTTTTATCATCCAGAAGAGCAATCCATTAGTGTCATTTTCCTTTGTGAATCCGTGTATCTCTGTAATTTGTTTTCACTCAAAAGTGATTATCTACTGCCTTTCTGTTCCAATTTGCCAAGAACCTACACTAGACAATTAGACAATAGCCAATTTTGCAATAGACAATTAACAAACTTGCACATCTTTGGAATGTGTACTCTTGGCAGTGCAAAAATGCAGCATTGTTTGGCATCCTTTTGGTGTTTTTCATGTACATCGATTGCACTATATCAAAAATGGCAAAAATACCCTGGATTGCTGAAATATATAGCAAGACGGTTGGTTGTAAATGCAAAGATAATTTTAAATATGTTCTGTGCACAATGATTTTTCTTCCGAGTCAATATTTTCATTCTTGAAGCAGCTCTTGGTTCCTTGATTTAGTTGATATGTTATTAGCAGAAAGAAATCCATGGACAGGGAAAGGAAAATTCATGAGGCTTTTGGTCTTTTGGAAACAAAGGACCCTATTTGTGACCCTATTTGTATTTGAGTTAAAATACAAATGGAAGCCATGTCCCCTATTGTGTGTGTATCAGATCCTTGCTAGCAAAGCAGAACTGATCCAGATAACATTTACTCCAAGATAAGTCCATGTATTTTTATACCTGTTTTAGAAAGGATGCAATAGTGTCAAACACACCCCATAGACAATCATGTACAAACGTAATTGAAGAAAAAAAGTATCAGAATGCTGCTCTTGAAATGGTACATGTTAGAAGAATAGCATGTCCCTACATTTCCAGATTATTTGAATTACAGTGTTACTAATTTGCACTATTATTTTAGGGAAAAGGAAGATAATCCTTTTTGTTTTTGAGCATTTTGGGAATGAAAACTATTTATTCAAAACATGAAATAATTGGATAGCACTCTATTTTTATTTTATTTGATATTTTCAAAATACATAGCATTGTAACTGTAAATTCCCAAATCACAGCTAAGTTGTTTTGCCTATTTGTCAAAATACATATTTGGTTTAAATATGGGAACTTGGAACATGCTTATTGATGTTATTGCTTGTAATATGCAAGAATTCGAAGTTTGTTACTTAATTGATATTAGCAAATAGCATTTTCTTTGATCTAATATTTTATGCTTCATTTGCTTATTTCTGGACCAGTTCAATGATTTTGTTCAATCTTGAATTAAATCAATCAACTGAAATTAATCTACCTAGGTGTTTGGCATGTATGCATGCACATCTGATTATCAAGTAATGTATTGTTTGTTTTTGTTACTATATTTAAAGATTGTATTTTGATATGTAATTGATAAATTCGATTGAAAACTGACGTCATTTGTGTTGAAATTAGTGTGCATATGTGTGTGATTGAAATTTCAAAGGTACCGAAAATTTGAATTTACGTTAACCTCCCTGTGGAATCCTAAAATGGTACACTGATTGAATTTGTGATTTTCCCAATGCTGCAAATGTTTAAAAGTTTAAGACACAATGCGGTTGTACATTTTCCAGAAGGGAAATGTAAGAGGAGATTGGAATAAACATTGTAAATCCATATGATCATTAAAGTGACACAAATGATAACTAATAGATTTCTTCTGAATGTCCAATCATTTCACTTTATTCGGTACACCTTTGCACATGTTTATTATTACCATTGGCTGTTTTAAAATGAGTTTTCAAAATACTTACATGAACATTATTCAAAACGATAAATATTGTGTAGCAAGGGAGAGCTGCAGTTTAATTTGAAGGTAACTTGTGATTGCCTTTAATTTGGAGGCAGGAACATGTTCCTACATTCCTGTTATCAATTTGGCACTTAAATTCATCAAATAATCTTCTGAGCCAATCGTTTAATCTTACAGGTTTTAAATAATGTTTCCGCCATTTCAATTTGGTTTGATCAGTGTGGTCGCTAGAAGAAAGTTAAGTAAACTTCCAGTGTTTTAATTGAGCAGCTAAATCAGCTGTTTTGCTTAAAAGTTGCTTTCTGAAAGTTTATTTTTCCTCTTCCCTACCTCCTTCACTGTAAAGAATGCAATAAGCCCATTATGAGCACCTTCACATGAAGGCACAGCTGAGATTGTAGATATGCCATGTAAGGAATTACAGGCATTAATTCCTGAACTGAGGTGACTGTCCAGAAAAAGATTTTTAAATACATTTACAAATTTAGATATTTTGGTTGTATTTCTCTATATTCTCAATGTATGAACATTGAATCATTTTGCTGGAGCAATATTTGTTCTTCCATATAATAAAAAATATATTGATTCCAGAATTTGTAGGGAAGAGAGAAGAGAGCTTTCCTAGTTTTGATCAAAAATGAACACATAATCTTTCCTCCATTAATATTCAAATGTGTGTGATACGGGAGACTTCCGTTAGTCAGCATATATTATGCTGCAGTATGTTCTGCAAGATATATGATATTGTCAAGTTATTAGTTTTAATTTGAAGACTTTCCAGTCAGCTGTCTCATTGTATGGCAATTGCTTATAATAACTACTAAAGTTATGGGATTTTGCAAGTATGCAGGGAGGATGCATGAGCCAGTACATTAGAATGGCTTTCACCATAACTCGTTTGTATTTTGTGTTAAGAAGGCTAATAAACTTCCTGCTGTCACTTTTCAGGCTTCTGCATGTTTGTACTGAGTTTAGTGAAGAAACATTACCGACTGCAGTTTTACATGGTGTGTATCCATATTTCCTTTGTAGTTATTAATGTAAGTGGAGGGACTTTCCACATTGCTACCAGTTTTATAAATATTTCTTGCAGTTTATTATAGACCATATTTAGATTTAGTGTTTGTGGTGTCAGATTGGTTCTGTTGCTGGACTATCAGTTCTGAATAAAATAAATGGACAAATAAATGAGAGACATTCAAATCTCAGTAACTGTGGAATTGAATTCCATGAAGTAAGAATTAAAGGACAAGTGTCAGTAATGGTGGCAATGAAACTGCTGGAATGTCTGAAAAGCCCATCTGGCTCGCTAATACCTTTTTTGAGGTAGGGAAGCTGCCATCCTTACCTCTTCTGACCAGTATTGTGTATTTTTTAACTTGGCCTTTGGTGGAGGTTGATTTTGGGGACCCTTTTTAGTGTTGGTCTTTAAAAACTGGCATTGCCAATAATGTTCAGATCCTTTATTTTAAAATATAATTGGCAATGTTCCATGGAAGAAGACAGATTTTGGTTTAAGATTACCTTAGACATGTTTCATTATGCCATGTTAAGAATTCTACATTTGAACACTCTGAATCCAGTTCTCCACAGATATGGGGTTTATAGCATAAACATACTGATAGTTATTTTACAGAGGTGAGATACTCTAACACTTTCCAAACAATTTATGTTTAACTTTGAACACAGTTTTAAGATGAGACAGTGCCTTAGGACTTGATACACAACTTTTCACAAAAGGACATTTACTCATTTTGTATTTGGATGTGTGGAGATGAATTAGCCCAAATCACTCAACAATTTGTTTGCAATATGAAGACAAAATGCTGGAAAAGCTCTGCAGGCCAGGCAACATCTGTGGAAAGAGTTGATGTATTGGATTGAAGACTTCATCGGAACTGAAAAGAAAAAACAGTTAGTCTAGGTAGCAGGGAAGGTGTGGAGAGTAATGGATGGACCTAATTTGAGGAGCGTAGGTTCAGATTAATTCCCAGGATGGCGGGACTGACTGTATGATGAAAGAATGTGTCAACTGGGCTTGTATTCACTGGAATTTAGAAGGATGAGAGGGGATCTTATAGAAACAGATAGAATTCTTGGGGGATTGGACAGGGTAGATGCAGGAAAAATGTTTCCGATTTGGGGGGACCCCGAACCAGGGGCCTCAATTTAAGAATAAGGGGTAGGCCATTTAGGACTGAGATGAGGAAAATCGTTTTCACCCAGAGAGTTGTGAATCTGTGGAATTATCCGCCACAGAAGGCAGTGGAGGCCAATTCACTCGATGTTTTCAAGAGAGAGTTAGATTTAGCTCTTAGGGCTAAGGGAATCAAGGGATATGGGGGAAAAAGCCGGAACTGGGTACTGATTTTGGATGATCAGCCATGATCACATTGAATGGCGGTGCTGGCACAAAGGGCCAAAGAACCTATTTCTATAACCAAAGGCAATTTCTGTGACAAGCTAAAATAATATGGCCATGAATATTGGATCGTTTTGCCGTGAAATGTTCTTATGTCTGTGGAATTTGTTGCTTATGTTATGATGCCTAAGTAATGTTATATTGTCTGGCTAACTGGGCTGTGCCCAGCAGACCAGAATGTAGAAATGAAATGAAAAGGGAGGAGGCAAAAATGACCAGTCCTGATACAAAGAGAAAAGAAGCATGGTATCTAAGCTGACAAGTTCAATATTGCACTCTGTAACATGCTTAGATGAAAATGAGGGTGTTGTTTCCTGAGGTTGTGTTGGGCCTCAAAGTAACAATGTGGGAAGCCCCATTCAGAGGTGTGAGTGGAATGGGGAAAGTGGCAGAGAGCCAATAGCTCAGTTACATAATTATAGGGCTACCTGAATGACAGAAGACACAAGTTTTCCAATAAGTCTATCACACATCTTACAATTTGATGCATCTGACACAAAATATTTATTTAGTAAAAAGTGTGTTATGGTACCATAATTTTCAGTAGGTAGTTCTGATGTGTAAATCATGTTTGTGAGATGTATTTATCTATTATGGTTTGTTTTTTCTAGTTTCTAGTAATCAAACATCCTACATTTTAATATATTTTCAAACATAAGTAAAGTTATCAAACATTCTGCATTTTAATATATTTTCAGTAATTGTTTTTCGTGTGCTTAGTGAGGTTGCTTCATATGGAAATATGTCAGAAATATCAGAACGTTTTGTATGTGCTTCTGCTAGCTAATTTATTTCATTTGCTTATCTTCTCTTACTCTTTTTGAATACATTTTTTCTGTGTTCTACATTTTTCTGAAATTGGTACCTTGTGATTCTGAAGACTGATCTTGTAGATTGTCAGAGTTGCTGGGTTTCAACAAGGTAAAGGGTGACGTAGATGAGTTAGATCAAGGTCTATCCTCAAAACACCTCAGGGAAAACTTTTCCCTATATCAACACTCTGGTGTTATAAAAACATGAAATAATTATTAAACATCAATATTATTCTTAAACCCTAAAAAATGCTGAATCAAAAGAAAAATATTTTTCTTTACACTCCTACAATCACCAATCAAATGTATGGACGTGCAGATGCACTCGGCATAAGAGCGGAAGAATCTTATCAAACCACTTCAGTGGAGAATCGAAACATAGAGTGGAGCTGAGAAAACTATCAATGGAACTGATAGTCTTGCTTAGTAAGTTTGGGACCTCTGGATGAGGGTCTCGCAACTTAATGAACAAAAACAATGTGCTGGAGGAACTTGGCAGGTCAGGCAGCATCTGTGGAGGAAAATGGACAGACAGTTGGGATCAGTCTGATGATGGGTTGGGATCAGTCTGATGATGGATCCCGACCTGAAATGTTTGTGTATTTCCCTATATAGATGCCTGAAATGCTGGATTCCGTCAACACTTGGCAGATAGTGGAATCTTGCGCAAATAGAATGTAATGGAATTTTTACTGAAAAAATTTTTGTTTAGAGTTGTCATCAAAACTTAGCAAAATCGAGGCCAGGCATTTATGGTCTTCTTTGCCAAACTATTTTTACACACTGCCACTGAATTATCATGCTATCTGCTTCAGTGAAAATAGTCCTAATTCTACAAGACTTGTTTGTACTGGACTTAATACACACGTCATTACATTGATTCCACATTATACTTTTTCTTAATGTGAGCATCTATCCAACTGCTGATACTCTTAACGTCTTGAGACTGTTGTTCATTACTCTTGGATTTGTGCACTATGGCATACTTTTAACATATCTTGGATTTAGAAATTAAACTATCTGCAATATTAAATCCTCCTGCTCTCTCCATGAGATTTTTATTTTTAATGGCAAGTATCCTCAAATGACCGGTCACTGTGAATTGTACAACAAATTGTACAATATAAACAAACAAATGTATATTGTATTTGCAGACATTAGCAATTTTTTGCTTTGTCATTCTAAATTTCTCTCTCAGTCGAACACCTTGAGTATTTTCCTGTACCTTAATCATCTTGTTAAAAGGCTATATTTCCCCCCCCAAAGAATGGGTGGACCAACTTTAGAAATTTAACACTAAAGACTTAAATTGGATATTCATAGGGTCCTTTATCTATCTATCATGATCCTTTCTCCAGTGGTTTTCGCACCGAACTGGATGCAGCTATCTAGATAAAACCTGTGACAGCCCCTGTATGTGGATGAATTGTTTTCTTTGTTTTAGATCATCTTTGTAATAAGTGCTTCCATTATTCAATGGACTTTTATCCAAACATCCTTTCTTTACAAGAAGTGATTAGATTTAATATTCATATTTAACATGAATAATTAAATACGCGGATAAGACCCAGAGGTGCCAGCGGAGGCACTCCGCTAAGACTATGGGAATGTAAAGAAAGTAGGAAAATTATTAAAATTGATATTTTTTTTGTGATTCTTGGAGAAAATAAACATTCAGTCCCTTTTGTGGGTGATAAAGGGCCTGTCCCACTGACGCGACCATTCAGCGATTGTCTTCGACTTTCAAGCTCGAGGGCACTTGCCTGAAAAACCTCGTGCTGGATCGACCGCCAGCGACGAAACCATGAGCTAGAACGACTGACCGCACACACACAAGCACATCGCAAAGGCGGGGGCCAGGGTAAGCGGGGGAGCGCTGTCTAAAATTCACATCCGCGATGAACAGAAAGCACGGCTGCACAGTGTACGGTAAGTCCTTTAGAGAGCGCGGGGGGGGGGGGGAGAACGGGGAGAGGGGGAGAGAAGGGGGAGGAAGAAGGAGTGGAGACACTAAGAAGCCAGATAACATAATAAAGTTTAGCGGGCATTTTACATTACCTGTTGGTTTTCCTTGGTCCTGAAAACTCCAATGAGTCAATTAAAATGCCTGGTCAGGGAAGGAGATTGCCTATGGCTGCCCTCGACTGCCTGTAACTACATAGCGACCCCATTCCACTACGATTTCAAAAGAACCAAGCTGACCAATTTTAACTCGTGGAAAATGTTTCACCGTGCTGAAAGACTTTCTGCGACCTAGCTGAGTAGGCGCGAACTTCCCTCGAGCATAAAGGAGAGTTCCAGCGACCTCATAGGACCTCCTAGGACCATGTGTCGACCATGCTGCGAGTTTGAGTCAAGGGTAAACTCTTCTAAACTTGCAGATTAGGTCGCCGCAGTGGGAGAGCACCTTAAAGCTGCAAGCTAAAGAAATCTGTATTTTGGGTTAAAAAGCATTTTTAGAGACTGGAATCTAGGCAATTAAAGATACATTTCCCCATTGTGGAGTAAAAATTGTTGCAGAAGAAACTGGGTCAAACAAATGCGTGTCATGGGAGAAAGATTGGTGGAAGTAATGCAGTGATTTTAAATTGGGTGGCATGAATTTCAAATTTGAGGTATTGAAGAATCAAATGCTCATTTGAATCGGGTTTAATAAAAAATATGTTTGGGGTAGTGATTTATACAGCTAGGAAATGAACAGCATTTGGATGATCTCTTTCATAGAAGACAATGAAATGCAAAGCATACTATACAGAATACTGAAACAATTCTCTTTACAGTTGAGAAAGATGTATGAGTACTATTTCAACTGGGTAATCATGATTTGTATAATGTGAGCGATGGACGTTGGTGGTTCTTGTGAGGAGGATATGGAATTGGAAATTCTACTTGTAGTTCAACAGAATATTTTATTTAATCTTGCAATTGACTGGGGAGGTAGACGGGAATCATTGGTAAAACAGTGAACTTTTATGACAAGCTTTGGAGGCAGATGATGTCTAACTTAGAAATCTAATCTGTGTTTCTTAAACTATACCCTTTCCTACTAAACTAAATCTAGCTGAACGTCACATACTTGTTCAGTCTTCTTTGAATTTGTTGGAAACTGTCAGAGTATATGTGGAGAGAAAATTGCAATATCAGATTAGTGACCTTTCATCAGGAAGAACTTGTGCATTATTCAGTTTTTCATACCCTCAATATTATAAGCTTTGGTGACAATCTCTACTTATTTCCATATCACTTTCCTTATCAAAACAAAGGGGACGTAACTTGGCTTTGAGTAAGAAACAAGAAACTAAATAGAAATATATTTTTAGTAGAGATAAATGAGTTTCTAAATTATAAATTAAAATGTAATGAGATTATGTGGTAAGTTTCAACCAGGCATTTGTTGCCTTGAATTGGAAACCCAAATGTGATTAATAAGCTGAAATATAATTGATTAAAGGTATAATTTACAAAATAAGTAATTGTGGTTTGATTATACTTAACAGTTTGGCTGGACTCATGTAACGCTACTAATCATTGTTACTCAGTCTCATCTGGTGATCCAAAATTTATTTGAAGGCATGATTTGGTAAGTGAATTGTGTTGATTTTCTTCTTTTTGTTTTCATGGAGGAATAATGCTATTTTTATAGAAAACAATGTTTGTTTTTTTTTTCCTTCCTGACTCCCATCCATTCCTTTCTCTACGCCCATCTTCCTCCCACTACCCCCATAATTTATTGAATCATTGAATTTACTTGATCTTATGGCATGTAAGGTTGTCTATGTTTACTGTCTTTTCCAAATAGTTCATGAAATAGTTGATTGGCTTTCGAAATGTAGCTTTAGCAATATAATTACTGTCAGGTCAAGGCGTAGCCTTGCAACTGGTACCATGTAGTCCAGTTCAACCTGTGGGACATGCTCATCCTTCATGGAAAGTCTGCTTTGGCGGACCAGGTGGAATAGATTTTTATGAAAGGCGATACAGCAACGCACTGTGGAATGCAAAGGGCTAGTCAGAGCACTAAAGACGATATGGCCATCCACTGCAGCCAAGAAGTCTCCAGCCGTGATGATTTCTCATACCACTGGACTCTGACTTCTGCGGGCGAGATGGTGGGGTTGTTACAGTGCAACAGCTTCTCCACCTTAAACTTATTAATGCACAGGTTTTTGTGCAGCCCTCTTCTCTACAGAATTCACCAGAGTTGAGACTGCACAACCCGCCATCGTCGTTACCGACAGGCCACCACCAGAGGTTGTCTGGCCATTTCTTCCTTGTGTCCTAGACCTGTTAGATAAATTGTGCAATATTTGTTATGGTTGATTAAATGAAAATTGTAAAGATTTTCAAGTTGCATTACATTCAATGAATTAATCCATTAAAAAATTATTTTCAGGTTTATAGTACCAATTTCAATTGTAATTTGCAACGATATCATGGCATACCTATTTGGTTTCTTCTTTGGACGAACTCCATTAATTAAGGTACATTATACTTTTAATAACCTATGTAATCTGATAATTTTATGACTGCCTGGTTGCATGTTAGATTGAAGTAATAGCAGAGGGTGTTATTTATGCAAGCACATTGTTTAACATGATTTTTGTAATCTTGGGTTGAGGAGTTTAGGCAATATGCCTGGAAGCATTTATACATGAAATTGTAGCTTTTTGTGATTTGACATTAAATATACTATTCAGGTTTTGCTCAAATGCAAAACAAAGGCTGAAGTTCAAATTTTTCTGAAGGGCATTGATAAGTATTTGAATTTAAAATGTTTTAAATCATGGTTAACTATTAGGTAATGAGATTAATGACCATTTACCACTGGGGAACCATAGTATGATTTTTAATGTCACTGTTAACTACAGTATATTTGTCTACATTCACCACAAAGACAGTGCTTGAATATCAAGGTATTGTGTGAATTATTTATCTACCTCTTTGGTGACCGTCGGACTATCCTTGATCGGACTTTGCTGACTTTACCTTGCACTAAACATTATTCCCTTATGTATCTATACACTGTAAATGGATCAATTGTAATCATGTGGTAGAAGAAAATGCTGGAGAAGGAAATGGGCAACGTTTTGGGCCGAAACCCGAAATCTCCTCAATTGTAATCATGTATTGTATGAACAAATTGTTTCCTATTTACCTGGAAATTCATGTCTTAATCTCCCCCCTCCACTATCTACCCAAACGCACCTGTCCCTGCCTGCGGTTTAGTACTAATTTAAAAATAATGACTATTGACAGCCTAATCAACTGTTATTAAAAGTAACCTATCCCACTTCATCCCTTCAAACCCAACCACACTCCCTGAAGCCTTGTTGCACCTAGCTGAGTAGAATGATACGATACGATACAATAGAAGTTTATTTATCATGAGGGAAATTGGTCTGCCAACAGTCATAAAACACAACAAGATAGAAACATAGAAATATAGAATTAAATTAAAGTGACGAGTGGAAAGGATTGGAGTTGTGGAAAGATTGGGGGTGGGGGGCTACCCCACAAAAGAAGGGGGAGGAGTTGTACAGTTTGATAGCCGCAGGGAAAAAGGATCATTGTATCTTGGTGGAACCAGTCTGTTGCTGAATGTACTCCTCAGGTTGACCAGTGTGCCATGGAGGGGGTAACCTGTATTGTCCAGGATGCTCCGCAGTTTGAGGAACATCCTCACCTCCTTGACCATCTTCCATGAATCCATCTCTGCCAGCCTTCCTGATGAGCTTGTTAATCCTGTTGCCGTCCATGACCTTCGCCCTGCTGCCACAGCACACAACAGCGAAGAGGATGGCTCTGGCCACCACCGGATGGTAGAACATCTGCAGCATCTTACTGCAGATTTTGAAGGAGTGGAGCCTTCTCAAAAAATACAGCCTGCTCTGTCCCTTCTTATACAGTGCCTCAGCGTTCCTGGACCAGTCCAGTTTACTGTCCATGTAGACTCCAAGGTACTTGTACTCCTTGGTAAACTGCACATCCACATCATTGATGGAGACAGGGGTGTTCCTCTCCTCCTAAATCCACCACCAACTCTTTAGTCTTCTTGGTGTTGAGCTGCAGATGATTCAGTCCACACTAATCAACAAAGTCGTTGACTACACCTCTCTATTCAGCTTCCCTCCCCTCACTGATGCAGCCCATAATTGTAGAGTCATCCAAAAACATCTGCAGGTGGCAAGAGTCCGAGTTGTATTTGAAGTCCGAGGTGTAGGTGAACCGGAAGGGAGAGAGGACCGACCCCAATGGGGCCCCTGTGTTGCTCATTACCATGTCCGAGACACAGTATTGTAGCCTGACATACCGTGGTCATCCAGAGTAGAACCACACTTTCTGATTTTCTGGACTCCAATTCCAGCATGATCTTGCTTCCTGCTCACACTCTGGACACCTGGTACACATTCTGGACTAAAGAGTGAACCAAATACCAGATTACCTGGATTTCTGAACATTTGGATGCCAAGATATTTGGGGTTTTACTGTAATTATTAGACTGTCCAAATGTTACTTGCAACTACCAGTGCACGCCTGAATGTGGTGAGGGTTTTGCTGCCTGCAGGCATGGCTGTCTCGTTTGCTATGTAGTTGTGAATGAAACATAGAAATTGTGAAGTGATTGGAAAATATCCCACTTTTGATCATCGATGAAAGCAGCTGAACAGGAGGGGTGCGTGTAGGATGCTGCTCTAAGAATTCTACAGCATAGTTTTGGAGCTAGGATGAACGAGCAACAACAACAAAGACTTTGTTGTTAGTCATGCAGCACAGAAACAAGCCCATCAAGTCCTTGGTGACCATCTAATACCTGTCTGAACTAATTCAATTTACCCACATTTGGTATGTAGCCTTCTATGTCTTAGTAGTTCCAATGTTAGTCTCAGTTGTTGAATGTCGTGAAAGTATCTGCCTCCACTGGCACCTCGAGTAACATGTTTCAGATTCCTACCACTGTGTGAAAAACGTCCCCCTTACATCCCCTCTAAACCTCCTGTCTCTGGCAAATACCTCTCCCCTCATATTAGATACTCCCACAAAGGGAAAAAGACTCTTATTATATAACCATTCAATCACGCTCATAATTTTTATACCTCTATCAGTTGCCTACCCCTTCCTTGACGTCCTCTCCGCCAGGAAAAGAAAACTCAACCTATCCAATCTCTGTTTATAACTAAATATTGCAAACAAGGCAATGTCCCGGTAGATCTCCTCTGCTCCGGTGCTGTCACATCTGATTGCAAGGCAGCCAGAACCTGCACACACTATTTTATGTGTGATCTAACCAATGTTTTATAAAATTGTATCATATGATCCCAACTCTTGTATTCTATTCTCAGCTGATGAAGCAAGCATTGAATATACTTTTACCACCCTATCTACTGTGCTGCCATTTTCAGGATCCATGGATGTGCACCTCTACTCATAACACTCCCTGGGGGCCTATCATTTACTGTACATGTCCCAACCTTATTTGACCTTTCATAAAGCATGGTTTCACATTTTGCAGGATTAAATCCCTTCTGCCATTCTTCTGCCCTACTCTCCAGCTGATCAATGTTAGGTATTGTTGAATACAATCCTTCTCGCTATTGAGAACAACACAATTTGTGTGTCTTCTTTAAACTTGTTATTTATACCTCCTACATCAATACCATATAACCATATAACAATTACAGCACGGAAACAGGCCATCTCGGCCCTTCAAGTCCGTGCCGAACAACTTTTTTCTCTTCGTCCCACCTGCCTGCACTCATACCATAACCCTCCATACCCTTCTCATCCATATGCCTATCCAATTTATTTTTAAATGATACCAACGAACCTGCCGCCACCACTTCCACTGGAAGCTCATTCCACACCGCTACCACTCTCTGAGTAAAGAAGTTCCCCCTCATGTTACCCCTAAACCTCTGTCCCTTAATTCTAAAGTCATGTCCTCGTGTTTGAAACTTCCCTATTCTCAAAGGGAAAAGCTTGTCCACATTAACTCTGTCTATCCCTCTCATCATTTTAAAGACCTCTATCAAGTCCCCCCTTAACCTTCTGCGCTCCAGAGAATAAAGACCTAACTTATTTAACCTATCTCTGTAACTTAGCTGTTGAAACCCAGGCAACATTCTAGTAAATCTCCTCTGTACCCTCTCTATTTTGTTGACATCCTTCCTATAATTGGGTGACCAAAACTGCACACCATACTCCAGATTTGGTCTCACCAACGCCTTGTACAATTTTAACATTACATCCCAGCTTCTATACTCAATGCTCTGATTTATAAAGGCTAGCATACCAAAAGCTTTCTTTACCACCCTATCTATATGAGATTCCACCTTCAAGGAACTATGCACGGTTATTCCCAGATCCCTCTGTTCAACTGTATTCTTCAATTCCCTACCGTTTACCATGTACGTCCTATTTTGATTTGTCCTGCCAAGGTG
Source organism: Raja brachyura (assembly GCA_963514005.1). The sequence continues at coordinate 117,918,112 of OY740781.1, read as the reverse complement.
TAGCACCTCACATTTATCAGCATTAAACTCCATCTGCCATCTTTCAGCCCATTTTTCCAACTGGCCTAAATCACTCTGTAGACTTTGGAAATCCTCTTCATTATCCACAACACCCCCTATCTTGGTATCATCTGCATACTTACTAATCCAATTTACCACCCCTTCATCCAGATCATTGATGTACATGACAAACAACAAAGGACCCAACACAGATCCCTGAGGCACCCCACTAGTCACCTGCCTCCAACCCGACAAACAGCCATCCACCATTACCCTCTGGCTTCTCCCATTCAGCCACTGTTGAATCCATCTTGCTATTCCTGCATTTATACCCAACAGTTGAACCTTCTTAACCAACCTTCCATGAGGAACCTTGTCAAAGGCCTTACTGAAGTCCATATAGACAACATCCACTGCTTTACCCTCGTCAATTTCCCTAGTAACCTCTTCAAAAAATTCAAGAAGATTAGTCAAACATGACCTTCCAGGCATAAATCCATGTTGACTGTTCCTAATTAGACCCTCTTTATCCAGATACTTATATATATTATCTCTAAGTATCTTTTCCATTAATTTGCCCACCACTGAAGTCAAACTAACCGGTCTATAATTGCTAGGTTTACTTTTAGAGCCCTTTTTAAACAATGGAACAACATGCGCAGTACGCCAATCCTCGGGGACTATTCCCGTTTCTAATGACATTTGAAATATTTCTGTCATAGCCCCGGCTATTTCTACACTAACTTCCCTCAATGTCCTAGGGAATATCCTGTCAGGACCTGGAGACTTATCCATTTTTATATTTTTCAAAAGTACCAGTACTTCTTTTACTTTGAAACTCATAGTATCCATAGCTACTCTACTAGTTTCCCTTACCTCACATAATTCAATATCCTTCTCCTTGGTGAATACCGAAGAAAATAAATTGTTCAATATCTCCCCCATCTCTTTTGGCTCTGGAGATAGCTGTCCACTCGGTCTCTCCAATGGATCAATTTTATCCCTTGTTATCCTTTTGCTATTAATATAGCTGTAGAAACCCTTTGGATTTACTTTCACCTTACTTGCCAAAGCAACCTCATATCTTCTTTTAGCTTTTCTAATTTCTTTCTTAAGATTCTTTTTACATTCCTTATACTCCTCAAGCACCTCATTTGCTTCATGCTGCTTATAATTATTGTAGATCTCCCTCTTTTTCCGAACAAGATGTCCAATTTCCCTTGAAAACCAGGGCTCTTTCCAATTTTTACTGGTTCCTTTCAACCGAACAGGAACATAAAGATTTTGTACTCTTAAAATTTCCCCTTTAAATGTCCTCCATTTCTCCTCTACATCTTTCCCATAAAACAAAATGTCCCAGTTCACTCCTTTTAAATCATCTCGCATCTCGTTAAAGTTAGCCTTTCTCCAATCAAAAATCTCAACCCTAGGCCCAGTTCTGTCCTTCTCCATAATTATATTGAAACTAATGGTATTGTGATCACTGGACCCGAAGTGCTCCCCTACGCATACCTCCGCCACCTGTCCCGTCTCATTTCCTAACAGGAGGTCCAGCACTGCCCCTCCTCTAGTAGGCACCTCTATGTATTGCTGCAAAAAACTATCCTGCACACATTTTACAAACTCCAAACCATCCAGCCCATTTACAGAATGTGTTTCCCAGTCTATGTGTGGAAAGTTGAAATCTCCCACAATCACTACCTTGTGCTTACTACTAATATCTGCTATCTCTTTACATATTTGCTCTTCCAATTCTCGTTCCCCATTTGGCGGTCTATAATATACCCCTATAAGTGTTGCTACACCTTTCCCACTTCTAAGTTCCACCCAAATAGCCTCCCTAGATGAGCCCTCCAATCTATCCTGCCAAAGCACTGCTGTAATATCTTCCCTGACTAGCAATGCAACACCTCCACCTCTTGCCCCTCCAATTCTATCACACCTGAAGCAACGAAATCCTGGAATATTTATTTTCCAATCACAGCCCTCCTGCAACCATGTTTCACTGATCGCCACAACATCATACTTCCAGGTGTCTATCCAGACTCTAAGCTCATCCACCTTTCTGACAATGCTCCTAGCATTAAAATATGCACATTTAAGAAACCCCCCATCTCTTGTTCTCTGTTTATTTCCTTTTTTTCTTTCTCCTCTTGTGTCCGAGTGCTTCCCTTTTCTGCTTCCTGCCTCCCATTCTGTCTACTAGCTTTTGCTATTTGCATCCCTCGCCCCAATCATTCTAGTTTAAAGTCTCCCCAGTGGCCTTTGCAAATTTCCCCGCCAGGATATTGGTCCCCCTCGGGTTCAAGTGCAACCCATCCTTTCTGTACAGGTCCCACCTACTCCAATGATCCAGAAACTTGAATCCCTGCCCTCTGCACCAGTCTTTCAGCCAAGCATTTATCCTCCACCTTGCTCCATTTCTACTCTCACTGTCACGTGGCACAGGCAGTAATCCTGAGATTGTTACCTTTTTGGTCCTTTTCCTCAACTCTCCTCCCAAGTCCTTAAATCCTCCCTTCAGGACCTCTTCCCATTTTTTACCTATGTCATTGGTACCTATATGTACCACGACCTCAGGCTCCTCTCCCTCTGATTTGAGGATATCTTGGACACGTTTAGACACGTCCAAGACCTTGGCACCAGGGAGGCAGACCACCATCCTGGTCTCCCGACTGCGTCCACAGAATCGCCTATCCGACCCCCTAACAATAGAGTCCCCAATTACTATTGCCCTCCTCTTTTTTCCCCTACCTTTCGGAGCAACAGGGCCGGTCTCTGTGCTGAAGGTCCGTCCGCTGTCGCTACCCTCGGGTAGGCTGTCACCCCCATCCGTACTCAAACAGGAATACTTATTTGCCAGGTGTACTGACATTGGAGTACTCACTCGTTCATGCCCCTGCCCCTTGCCCTTCCTTAGTGTGACCCACATGTCTCTCTCCTGTGGTTTTGGAGTGACCACCTCCCTATAACTCTCCTCTATCACCTTTTCACTCTCCCTGACCAGGCAGAGGTCATCGAGCTGCTGCTCCAGGATCCTAATACGGTCCCTTAGGAGCCCCATCTCTCTGCACCTGATGCAGATGTGGACGTCAAGTGGGCCATCCGACACCATGACCTCCCACATCTGACATGCAGTACAGTACACTGCTCTGGCTGACATTCTCTCGCCTTACCCTGGATCGATATCAGTATAATATAATGGAAACTGCTAGGAGAAATCAGCAGGTATCTGACTCAAACAGCTGCTCCCACTGCACCTTTACTAACCCCCTGTACCTTTACTCACCCCCTGTACCTTTACTCACGCACTGTACCTTTACTCACCCACTGTACCTTTACTCACCCACTGTACCTTTACTCACCCACTGTACCTTTACTCACCCACTGTACCTTTACTCACCCCCTGTACCTTTACTCACTCACTGTACTTTTAACCAGAAAGCAGAAATACTAACCAGAGGCTCCACCCAATCAGCTGCTTCCTCTAGTCTGCTTACACCAATCAGCGGCTTCCACCAGAAACCTCCCTATTCAGAATGGAATGTTCCGGATTTCGGTAAGCTCCTGACCCTCCTCCACTCGCTCCAACGGTCCCGGGCCTCTGCCTGAACAAGCCCCGCGCTGGGTTTATGTACTCACCGCTCCTGACCCTCCTCCACTCGCTCCAACGGTCCCGGGCCTCTGCCTGAACAAGCCCCGCGCTGGGTTTATGTACTCACCGCTCCTGACCCTCCTCCACTCGCACCAACGGTCCCGGGCCTCATTGTACATTGATGGTGGCAAGGTAGAGGTGGCCGAAAGTTTCAAGGAAAAAATTTCACTAGCAATTTGTCTTGAACCAGCCACATTGAAGCTGTGGCCAAGAATGCACAGCAACGCCTTTACTTGTATCCACTACTATTAGCCATTTCTTGATAATTTCCTAATGGCTGAAGACAAGATGCTGCGATGAGGAGTGGGAAATCTCAGGAGGAAGCTGAAAAGAATCATGCACTTTTTTTTGTTTTGTTTTATTTTTGTTTATAATATGCTGACGTGGTTAGAGAATTTAATTTATTATTGTCTTATGTACAGAGATGCAGTGAAAAGCTTTTGTTTTTGTGTGCGATCCTGTCATAACGACTATACATGAATAAAATCAAGCCGCCCACTGTGCACTGTTAAAGTATAAAGGTATAACATTGAAATCCTATAAAGTCCAATTAGAGAAAGTCCAACGGCTTCCAATGAGGTAGATGAGATGTCAGGATCACATTCTAGCTGATAGACGACCATTCAGTTGCCTCATAACAGCTGGGATGAAACACTTGTTATTTTAAGGATGTGGCTAAAAGGATAGATAAAATGGAACCAGTGGATGTGGTCTATTTGGATTATTGGAAGGCCTTCAAAAGTTCCGACAGAGGAGATTGGACACGTTTAGAGCACATTGAATTAGAAATAATATGCTGACGTGGTTAGAGAATTTAGTTTAGTTCAACATTGTCACGTGTACTGCCATACAGTGAGAAGCTTATTGGCTATCTAGTCAAAAAAAAGGACTATACATGAATACAATCAAGCTGTCCACAATGCAAAATTAAAGGATAAAGAGTACAATGTTTAGTGCAAAGATAGAATATTGAAGTCTGATAAAGTCCAATTAAAGAAAGTTGCATGTTTCCAATGGTTGCCTGTTAACAGCTGGGAACTCTTCCTGAATCTTGATGTATGTGTTTTCAAACTTCTATATCTCCTGCCTGATGGGTTAGGGTAGAAAAGGGAGTGAGACTGGTCCTTGATTATTCTGGTGGCTATACTGAGGCAGTGTAAAGTGTAGATGGAGTTTGTGTGATGTTCTGGGCTATGTCCACAACTCTGCAATTTCATGCAGTCTTGGATCGAGCTGTTCCCAAACAGGCTGCGATGCATCCCGATATGATGCTTTCAAAAGTGCATCTGTAGACGTTAGTGAGGATTTGTAGAGCTTAGAGATGCAGCGGGGAAACAAGCCTTTTTGGCCTGTTCGAATCCATGCCAACCATCGATCACCCGTACACTAGTTCCATGACCCTACACACTATGGGGCTATTTTACAGAAGTCATTTAGCCTTCAATCATGCATATCTTTGGGAACCAGAGCACCTGCAGAAAACCCAAGTGGTCACAGGGATAAAATGTAAACCACACAGGCAGCACCTGTAGTCTAGATCGAACCCAGATTTTTGTGTCTATGAGGCAGTAACTACTCTACCCCTATGCCATACTTGTGAGGGTTGTCAGAGAGATGCCGAACGTCCTAAGCTTTCTCAGGAAGTAGAGGTGTTGTTGTGCTTTATTGGCCATAGCTTCAGTTTGGTTGGTCCAGGACAATTTGTTGGTGGTAATTTATTCCTAGGAATTTGTTCCTTGGCACTTCTGGCCGAATATATGGCTGCAAGTGCTTCTGTCCTATCCTTGACGTTCATATCTGACTCGATAATTATTGAGGATGGTGATGCTCTTGGAGCCATGTGCCGCTCTTGGTTGTTTAATTTACAACATCATTCATAATTAGATTTGACAGGACAAAAGATTTTTTTAATCTCACTTTTTAGTTCTTTCTGTTACATGTAAGTTATACTAGTTAGCATAGATGTACTGCAAAAACTTTGGCATCTCATTTGTATGTCTAATCTTATGTATGATTGTTATGGTAGATTGATGCACTGAACCCTGAGATTCAAGCATGTTTTTGCGTATTTCTTATTCCTTTCTATGTTTATGAATACCACATGGAACAATAAAATTGCAAACACCGTTTCCACTTCATTCAGCTGATCATGTAGTAGAATACTGCATCCATCTGAGTCATGAATCATCGTGATCTATAGCAACATGTGTTTCACGACCATACACACAAACGTGCGTTGCGGTGGACAGTGTGTGCCAATTGAAGATTGGCTCAGTTTCTTAGTTTTGATGACCAATTTATGCCTCCAAACATTTTTTTTATTGACTTTAAAAAGTCAGAAAATATATCATAAACAGTCGTTGTATTTTTGACACCACGATGTTTTTGATATATTAAATGTGAATATAAGAAAAATAATTAACTCGCTCAAAAATCACTACTACCATAGGATACATCGTTGGGGTTAGTGAAAAGCAGTAGAGGTTTGGAGCCTCCGTGATTTTACTAGAGGTACTGACCCCAATGTTGTGACAATGGACACTAAGCACAATGACCGTTACGGTATCTTTGCTAGGCGGAATACCAGACATGTTACTGAATTATTCTCCTGGTATTGATGAAGATATTTCTCTAGCTCATTATCAAAACGTATATGTACTAGGGGCCATATGAAGATTATTTATGAATTAAATAATCATGACTAAATGTGGCAGAGTTTTTATTGTCACATTTTTGGTGTTCAAAATGGTGGTAAAACGATCAAACAAATGTCTGATATGAAAAACGTTTTTTACTTTTGATCTTGAAGTTATTTAATTTATATCTGTTATTTGTAAGGTTTCACATGATGGGTAGAGTTTTGTTGAGAACAGTGTATTGGTGTAAAAACCTGAATAATAATATTGTTCCTCAAAATCTCTCCAGTATTGTAAAAAGACACATATAACCATTTGATCACATGTATCCACCTGTGCATCACTCATTTTGTTTGTATAATGTTCAAAGCCGTATGCACAGGAGACACATTGGGACATGCTTTATGTCTCATTGTTTTTAAATCTTGCCACCGTTATGTTATTCATACAAGTAGATGCAAGTTATCTCCAATAATTTCAAGACATTGAGACACTTAATGGACAGACCTAATACTACCAGACCTGAACAACTCTACTTAATGTTGAACATTATTGAAATTCTAAAAAAATTCTACTGTATTATTCTGTCTATATCATTGCCATAACAATATTTTCAGGGATTAGTGTTATTTTTAGTGTATCCTGGAGCATGAATGTTCTAAGTTCAAATCAGAACGTTCTGATTTCCTCTTTGGTGCTGAATTGGCTGATTTTTGGCTATGGTTGCTAGATTTCCCTCCTTGATACAGAAGTGAATTGAACAATCATCTTCTATGGTCAAATACCTATTGATATTCATTACCAAGTTGATGTGTTAATAATGGGTACTGGTGGTACTAAATTCCAAAGAGTTAATAGTTTCAGGAGCACCTGGAGTTCATGCAATAGAATGTAACAATCCCATGAGTCATTTGGGAGCTTACTTGAAATTGTTTGAAAAACTAAGCTCTCATATTAGTGCTATGATTTCACGTTGAATGAATTTGTCTATTCTTTTGAAGTCTGTTTAGGAACTTGAAGGCTTCATTCCAAACTACAGATTTGTTGAGATGATATCTAATTGTAACTACATATCAGTAGGCTACACACTGACTTGAGTCATATGGGGATTATTGACGTTTTATGCCTGATCGTAGTTATCATTAGTCCTTAATGTGCATTAATAAACGAGGAGAATGAGGAATGATTAACAAGAATTGCTTGGGTCGACTGATCAAAAGTTAAAATGACATCTGTAATACAGACACTCTATGGTCACTTCAAATTAAGTAATGTATTTGTAGCAGTTGGCTTAATATCTTATTTTATACTGCTTTACAGCTGTCTCCAAAGAAGACCTGGGAGGGTTTCATTGGTGGTTTCTTTGCAACTGTTGTGTTTGGATTTCTGGTAGGTTGAATATATTTTAATTTATGACCAGAACGAGTTCACATAATTTCTGTGAACTTGGTCCTCCTATGACCACCAGCATGTTTCCATTCCTTACTAATTAATATTTGAAGCATTAGCATTCTATCACGTGTTTAATAGCTGATTGGGAAGATCATAGAATTGCATCAGAGAATCTCCCATGTTATCAGTTTTTTTAAATACCCGGATGACCGTAATTACTTTATTATGTGGAAAAGCCCAATAAGGGTGTTCTAGTGTACCTATTAATAGCTTTGCATGCCTATTGACTGATGTTTCATCACTAAATGTCAGCATATGTTTTCCACTGAGATATAGTGTTGATCTGCAAACTGTTTAAAATCAGTACCAGAAGAATCCCAGTTTGTTCCTTGCTTTTTATCTAAATGAAACTATAAACTCTAATATGGATGAGCATAATACCACTGATCATTGTCATACCTATATCAAATTTGAAGAATTTATGATCATTCAGGCACCTTTTGAATTCAGCGATTTACTTATAATCTGTGCTTCCCATTAAATTGTGATTCTTCAGCTCAACAGCCAAATCTGGGAGTTTCTTTACTTGGTCTTAGCAGTATAGTCTGTGTTGATTTTCTTTTGTCCATACTTTCCTTTAAGTAAATAATGTGGCTGGTATTTTTGCAAGCAAAAGAAGATTAAAGATTTAGTGATTTGACAGACAATTTATTGCTCACCAACTCATCTTATCGTAAAAGAAAGTAGTTGGCTGATAATATTTTTGTTTTGTTTCTCTGCACACAAATGCCTTTTGACTTTGTGTGACTACAAGTTTGCCACAGATTTTATTTAGGGATAAGTTTATCTCTCAAATTGATGTTTTAAAATAATTCTAAAGAGGAAATAAAAAAAAAATTCTTGCCAACACCTAACTGGCTAAATGCATTTAAAATTTGAATGGAGATAAATTTGTTGCAAGGCAGTTTTATGCAAGAAGGGAGCAACGCAGAAGAGTGTAAACTATAGGCTGGTTAACCTGACTTCAGTGGTTGGTAAGATTTCAGTCCATTATAAAGAATGACCTTTCTGAGTTCTTAGAAGTTTATGATAAAATTGGCCGGTCAACATGATTTTGTAGGACAAAGGGTAGTTAGTGGATTTTATTTACCTCTATTTTCAGAAAGCCTTTGATAAGATGTTACACGTGAGACTGTGAAAGAAGGTGAGAGCCCATGGTATCAAAGAGAAGATACTAGCATGGATAGCAGGTTGGCTGGAGGCAAAGAGTTGCAAAAGTGGCTTATTCTGGTTGACGCAGTTACTAGCAAGAGTTCTGCAGGGGTTGGTGCTGGGGTCGCTACTCATCACGGTATATATCAATGATTTGGATGAGGGGATTGAAAGTTTTGTGGCCAAGTTTGCAGATGATACGAAGATAGGTCAGTGAGTTTAGAGAAAGGACTTGGGCAGGTTGCGAGGGTGGGCAAAGAAGTGTCCGGTGGAATACAGCATAGTAAAGTGTGGAGTCATACATTTTGGTAGTAGGAATAAAGGCGTAGACTATTTTCTAAATGGGAAGAGAATTCAGAACTCAGAGGTGCAAAGGGACTTGGAGTGCTGGTGCACGATTCCCAAAAGTTAATTTGCAAGTCGAGTCAGTAGTAAGGAAGGCAAATGCAATATTTGCATTGATTCAGAGAGGACTAGAATACAAAAACAGGGATGTAATGCTGAGGCTTTATAAGGTGCTGGTCAGACTGCATTTTGAGTATTGTGATCAATTTTGGTCCAGAGGAGGTTTACGAGAATGATCCCAGGAATGAGTGGGTTAACGTATGATGAGCGTTTGCCGGTGCTGAGCCTCTACTCGCTGGAGTTTAGAAGAACGAGGGGGGGGGGGACCTCATTGAATTGCAAATAGTGAAAGGCTTGGATAGAGTAGAGATGGAGAGGATGTTTTCACTAGTGGGAGAGTCAATGACCAGAGGCCATAGTCTCAGAATAAAAGGAGATTCCTTTAGGAAGGAGATGAGGAATTTCTTTAGTCAGAGGGTGGTGAATCGTAGAATTCATTGCCAAGTCCATGGATATTTTAAAGGCAGAGATTGGCAGACTCTTGATTAGTACGGGTGTTAGGGGTTATGGGAGAAGGCAGGAGAATGGGGTTAAAGGGGAAGAGGTAGATCAGCCATGATTGAATGGCAGAGTAATGATGGGCCAAATGGCTTAATTCTGCTCCTATCGCTTATGAACATGCACATTCAAAAATATTTTGTTATTTCAATTCATATTTATCCCTTTCTAGTTTGCGTACGCATTATCGAACTACAATTACTTTGTCTGTCCAGTCGATTACAGCAGTGAAACCAATAGCTTCATTATTGACTGTGAGCGTTCAGGCCTGTTCCACCTCCAGGAATATACACTTCCATCTTTACTGCAATCTATCCTTGGATGGGTAAGATGATGTGTTTTTCTTAAACATTAGTCAAGTCAAAAGTGTTTATTGTCACATAACTGAAACAGAATAATGATAATGTTACTTGTGGCGGCATAACAGATATGTAAACATAATACTCCAAAGAACATAATAAACAAAAGAAAGATCAGTATGTATATGTGTATATTTATATATTTATCTGTGTGTGTATTTATATATATATATATGTGTGTGCATGTATATATATGTATGTATGCATATATTGTGTATATATATGTATATGTATGTGTGTATTTACATGTGTGTGTGTGTGTATATATATATATATATATATATGTGTGTGTGTATGTATATGCACACATGTCTGACGAATCTTATAGAATTTTTCGAGGATGTAACTAGTAGAGTGGATATGGGAGAACCAGTGGATGTGTTATATCTGGACTTTCAGAAGGTTTTCGACAAGGTCCCACATAAGAGATTAGTATGCAAACTTAAGCACACGGTATTGGGGGTTCAGTATTGATGTGGATAGAGAACTGGCTGGCAGACAGGAAGCAAAGAGTAGGAGTAAACGGGTCCTTTTCAGAATGGCAGGCAGTGACTAGTGGGGTACCGCAAGGTTCAGTGCTGGGACCCCAGCTATTTATAATATATATGAATGATCTGGACAAGGGAATTGAATGCAACATCTCCAAGTTTGTGAATGACACGAAGCTGGGGGGCAGTGTTAGCTGTGAGGAGGATGCTAGGAGGATGCAAGGTGACTTGGATAGGTTGGGTGAGTGGGCAAATGCATGGCAGATGCTGTATAATGTGGATAAATGTGGGGTTATCGACTTTGGTGGCAAGAACGGGAAAGTAGACTATTATCTGAATGGTGGCCGATTAGGAAAAGGGTAGATGCAACGAGACCTGGGTGTCATGGTACACCAGTCATTGAAAGTAGGCATGCAGGTGCAGCAGGCAGTGAAGAAAGCGAATGGTATGTTAGCATTCATAGCAAAAGGATTGAAGTATAGGAGCAGGGAGGTTCTACTGTAGTTGTACAGGGTCTTGGTGAGACCACACATGGAGTATTGCGTACAGTTTTTGTCTACTAATCTGAGGAAAGACATTCTTGCCATAGAACCTTGCGTACAGAGAAGGTTCACCAGACTGATTCCTGGGATGTCAGGACTTTCATATGAAGAAAGACTGGATAGACTCGGCTTGTACTCGCTAGAATTTAGAAGATTGAGCGGGGATCTTATAGAAACTTACAAAATTCTTAAGGTGTTGGACAGGCTAGATACAGGAATATTGTTCCCGATGTTGGGGAAATCCAGAACAAGGGGTCACAGTTTAAGGATAAAGGGGAAGTCTTTTAGGACCCAGATGAGAAAAACATTTTTCATACAGAGAGTGGTGAATCTGTAGTTGAGGCCAGTTTATTGTCTATATTTAAGAGGGAGTTAGATGTGGCCCTTGTGGCTAAAGGGATCAGGGGGTATGGAGAGAAGGCAGGTACAGGATACTGAGTTGGATGTTGGATGATCAGCCATGATCATATTGAATGACGGTGCAGGCTTGAAGGGCCGAATGGTCTACTCCTGCATGTATTTTCTATGTTTCTATACACAAACAAATGAAATCTATTCAGCAGTGCTGGTAAACATTGCAGACTCCTTCACAAATAGGTGCAATTACAGTAATTTTAAAAGAACTGAAGGCAAGAAGGCATTCAAGTTAACTTTACATTGGTTTACGCAGGGTGCGATGAAATTCCTAGTTTGCATGAAGCTCATGGTGTATACAGTTTGCATGATAATGACAGGTACAACAATAAATACAACAACTGCAAAAACAGCAGAATGGTGCAAAGGTCGTTGTGCAATCTGAAATAGTGCAAACTAAAATGCTAAAGTGCAATAAAGGAATAACCAAATAAGATAGAGTTGAGATTGAGGGTACATGGCAGAAACTCCAGGAAAAGATAGTGAGAAAGAGGTGAGGAGTTTTGATATCAGTGGGGAAGAAGATGTTCTTAAGTCTGGATGGCGGAGCTTTTAAGTTCCTGTATTTTCTCCCAGAAATAAGATTGAGAGAAAAGGGAGTGGCCAAGATAGCAGACATCCTTAATGATACTTCCATCTTTTCTGAAGCATTCACCGTGAAGATAGATTCGATGGAAGGGAGTGATGAGCTTATGAAGGATCCTGATCCAAATCATTACCTATCCATTTTTTCTAGGGTTACTGCCTGCTGAGTTATTCCAGCACTTTGTGCCTTTTTTTGTGTAAACCAGCATCTGCAGTTCCTTGTTTCTCCTATGTGATGGAGTAGGCTGTGTTCACCACTCTCTGCAGTTTCAGGCAGTCAAGGGCAGAGCAGATGCCAGACCAAGCTGAGATGCATCCCATCAGAATACGTAGTATACCAAAGCTGTAGAAATTCAATAAAATCTCGTGTTCATGCCGAATCTTCTCAAGACGTTTAAAGTGATAATGACGATGTGCTTTCTTGATCACTGCATTAATGTGAAGGGACCAGGTTGGCGAAATGGAACTTCGGAAGTTGAAGCTTTCAACTACCCCTACAGTTGCTCTGTGGATGATTGCAGGGTTGGTTTACTGCCTCGTTTCCTTAGTTTAACAACCAACTCTTTCACCCTACTGACATTAATAGTTGGCTTGACATCATGATACAAGGTTCCCAATTCTTTCCTGTATTCTGCCTCATCATTGTTGTTGATCTGGCTACCAACAGTGGTATTGATGAACTTAAAGATCGAGATTGAGATTCAGTTCCGTGGTGGTGAAGGTTGACCTGTAGTCAAATTAATAGCATCCTGATGTAGAGGTGAGAAAATCAGAGTGTAAGTGCAAACATTGTAAATAAACAATTGTCTGTAGAAAATGAGGATAAACAACAAAAAAGTAAGAAACAAATAGTCATGATTGGACTGCTACCAAATCTATCCTGCCCGTGCATGTAGAAGAGTAATGCAATGGATCCCAGAGGCATGTCATGGAAGCAGGAACTAAAGAGGATACTTATATTCTATTGAGTGGGAAGAAATTTTAATCTTAATCAAGATTCAAAGTTAAAAAGCATCATGTTCTTAAAAAGCCTAATTGTTCTTACATTGTTCCACACAGAAAACGGTGCACTTATTCCCATTCCAGATACACAGCATTGCTCTCTCCACGTTTGCATCTTTAATAGGGCCCTTTGGAGGCTTTTTTGCAAGTGGATTTAAGAGGGCTTTCAAAATTAAAGTAAGTATTAGAATTAGATTTGTAGTTTGCTTAGCTCATGAATAATGTTCATTTTACAACTCATAATTTGATGAGCAAAAGTGAAGTATCAACTGCTCAGAAGTGAAGTATCACGTATCAACTGCTCTATTATGTACATGTCATTTACAGATAATTACATTGAAGATTGCAGTAATTTAGTTAACTCTGCATATTCAATATATCTGCAAAGCATTATTATCTGGGTGGTAATGTATATATCACTTCATCAGTTCTTCATAAAGTCCAATGTGGTGTAGATATTGTGTGGCTATCAGCAATTAAACCTGTCCTGGCTAAAATCCCGTTGGCTGGTTGTCTTTATTTTCTTGTGTTTTAAAAAAAATGTCTTAACTGTTCATTTAACAAAGAAAGTATTTTAAGTTGGGTTTGCAGATTTTAATAATGGTGGTGTCTTAATGTGTATTAATTAACTGGTATCTTGCAAAGTTCCAATAAACTTGCTCCTGTGATAGAATTCTGAATTAAGAGAAATAAAGGAACGCTGAAGCTAGTTTGTGCACACGATTGAAAATAGCTTGTTAAAGAAGGAACTGCAGATGCTGGAGAATCGAGGGTTACACAAAAAGCTGGAGAAACTCAGCGGGTGCAGCAGCATCTAAAGAGCGAAGGAGATAGGCAACGTTTCGGGTCGGGTCTGAAGAAGGGTCTCGACCCGAAACGTCGCCTATCTCCTTCGCTCGTTAGATGCTGCTGCACCTGCTGAGTTTCTCCAGCTTTTTGTGTAACCCATTGAAAATAGCTTTGTGCCTGTGCATGTCCCTCTTTAATCTCAACATGTTGTTTGGGGGGGAGGTGGGGAATGCAGAGAAGGTATTGGATAGATAGGGGAGAGGAGCATGGTCTATAAAAGTTGGCATATATATATTTTTCCTACAGATATATCTATATATAAACAAGAGATATATTTTTAGATTTTACTGACAAATTTGAAAACTCAAAACATTACCTATCTCTGCCTGATAAATACAATTCTTGTATCTCCTAAAGGATTTTGCTGATACAATTCCAGGACATGGTGGGATCATGGACCGCTTTGACTGTCAATACCTCATGGCTACCTTTGTGCATGTTTATATCACCAGTTTTATCAGGTAAATCTATATTTTCTGTCTTAATGAGGTTATCTACAATTGCTAAGTGTGATAATGTGTTCTTGAACACAAATTACTTTGGCACTTATGTTAAATTTAACCCAGTCTGATAATTTTGGCCAAGGGTTTAACTAAATGTAGGTATGTTACAAAACTTACCTTGAGCGGTGCTGCAGTTCTGCCGCTCCCCGTGTGCGCGACTTTGGCGCCTTTCAGAGGGGTGCGGGCTTAAAGCGTTTTTCCACAGGCTGGGAAAATCGATCAATGTCGGGCGATTTCGTTGCGGCAGAAAAATCGCTCCGACATTTCATGAGTGAAGGTATTTTTTAATTACTCTAAATTATTTATTAACTAGAGTAATTTAAAAATCACCTTCAAAATCCGTGAGCGTGGACAACCGGAAGGATTTTGCATAGGGGAGAAAAAAAGGCAGTTTATTTTTATATTAAAATTTGTTTTTTCGGAAGGCTTTAATAATATTTTCATGTTGCGAAATGGGGTCCAAAAAAATGTATGAAGAAACAGTATTTTTCCTCCCGACTTTACTGCTAACCGCAACGTTCCAATCCACCGCATTCTACTAAAACCCACTCGCTAGTTGATTTAAATGGCCATTAATTTACAGGAATCAAACACTAAATTCCTTCCATTTGGCCCAGAAATTCATGAAAATGAGATTTAAAAATTATGTTATATTGTGGATTATTGTGTGAATGTTATTTGGACACTTAGGCAATTTTAAAAAAGTTTATCTTTTCTTAAGAAATGGATAGATGTTTAGATCTACTCATTGAATTTTGTAATTAGCTACAATTAGATAACTAACTAATTATATGCTTTAATTTCAGGTCATCCAAGTAAGATTATTTAATATTTGTTTCAGAATGCTTCAATCTATAATAACTGAAAATTTCATTGAGTTCTCTTAATTTTTAAGAAAGTTATGGGCTTTTAACGGTTCCAGATCACAGCTTTTGAGTTAAGTCAATTGAAAGGCAATGGGGAACAAGATGCTAATTTCCGAGTATGAAAATGGCCATAACTTTCTTAATACTGAAGATATGACAGTGAATTGGGTGTCAAATTAAACTTCTTTTTATGCTTTATCTGATGGGATAAATTGCAGACTTGATTTTTAAAATCTCAAAATGTTGTAACATTGCTACTAAATGTATGACTACTCTCTTGATACACTTTAACAAAAGCTGTTGGTATTATGTGGTATTCCTGCAGTAAAACTGCAGGTTTAGATTCCAAATCGCACACAGAATATTTATCACTTGAAATGATCAAACCAAATTAGAATCTACCTTTTTTTTAGGATAATGGTACCATTTTTGTCCAATGTGTTTTCATTGTCTGCAGGGAAATGTGTTGTTGAAAAGTCACTTGGATCCTGGAGGGCAGATATAGCTTACCATTACTCACTACAGGCAAACAAGTGCAAAAATCACTCAAAAATTCAAATACATTAAGTTTGTTCCTTGTAGGTATAATGACAGGTTATTAACAGCCATTAGATATGACCATGATCAAGTTTTATGTGACCAGGTGAGAAATAAGGCAGTCTGGAACATCCAACTGTCTATACTTGAGTCAAAGACACAATCTATTGTATTACCCATTATGGTGGAGAATGCCTCAGCTCCAAAACTGTCAAATGTTAATGCCTGATGCAATGGTACAAATACCTTTACATTAAATAATTTATGGTTCTAATGTCCAGAACATCAATCAATGGTTTTCCCACACCAATGACTGCAACAACTAACCAGTACAATTCACCTGTCTATATGGTACATTGATATGTGATGAAAGGGCTCCAACTTGTAATGGCTGACCTCTTGAGTGTTTCAAACATTTCTGTATTTTTTATTTCAGATTTCCAACACCAACATATTTTTGTGTTCTCTCCTTCATATTGATCGTGTTTTGTAGCTTGGAGGTTTAATGTCTCTCAAGTTCACGTTATAGGAGTAGAATTAGGCTATTCAGCCCATCGAGTCTACTGCGTCATTCAATCATGGGTGATCTCTGCCTCCTAATCCCATTTTCCTGCCTTCTCTCCATAACCCTTAACACCTGTTCTAATCAAGAATTTGTATATCTCTGCCTTAAAAATATCCACTAACTTGGCCTCCACAGCTCTCTGTGGCAATGGGTCCACAGATTACCTGCCCTCTGACTAAAGAAGTTCCTCCTTACCTTTTTAAAAGAGCGCCCTTTAATTCTGAGCCTATGACCTCTGGTCCTAGACTCTCCCACCAGTGGAAACATTCTTTCCACACTATCTATGCCTTTCATTATTCTGTGTTTCAATGATGTCCCCCCTCAACCTTCTAAACTCCAGCGAGTAGAGGCTCAGTGCTGTCAAACGTTCATCATATGCTAACCCACATTCCTGGAATCATTC
Organism: Raja brachyura; assembly: GCA_963514005.1. The sequence continues at coordinate 117,901,201 of OY740781.1, read as the reverse complement.
TTTTAAACCTCCTCTTGTCCCTCTCCAGAGCCAGTACATCCTTCCTCAGGTATTTGCTCACAGTACTCCAAATGCAGCCTGACCAGTGCCTGTGGAGCCTCAGCATTATACTCTGTTTTTGTATTCCAGTCCTCTTGATCCTCTCAACTCCTCTCAAGGAGTTGATTTGAATCCATGCCCCTTCGTGTCTGCTTTCTCATTGTGGCTTATTTTGTTTCCCTGCACATTTGGCCAACCCATAGCAGAATGCCCCTGTTGGCATGTCCCAGTTTTGAACTAATATCTATCATTACACAATATACTTTGTTTATACATTTGCACCTTATAATTGAAAATATATTAACTGCTTCTAAGATCCATTTGGAAGAAATTTGAAGGCTAGTATTTGTGGTTAATTTAGATTGTTTATAATCAATAATTGCTATATTAACTATTTGCCCTCTGACCATGGTACTCACTAACAGAGAGTTTCACAAATCCAAAGTCACAAGTGCATATTGTTTTACAATTTTGCGTATTAAGGGTCTTAGTAAGACTAATATAAATAGTTTGAGGATAATTCCTTCTCGTAGCTGAATTAGAATGTAGGACAGCATGGCACAAGATCAAATCATTCAGCCCAAAGTTTATGCTGGAAATAGTGCCAAGTTAAACAAATCTCAGCTGCCTGCACATTGTCCATGCCCCTCCATTCCCTGCATATACATGTCCCTATCTAACAGCCTCTTCGATGCCACTGTCTTAATTGGCTCCATCAGTACCCCTGGCAGCATGTTCCAATGAAAGATGATGTTAGTTTAACTGAGACGATTGCTGGTGGTCTCTGGCGATTACTGTTGGAGTTCCTTGTGGAAATATCCCAGCCAAGCCTTCGTTCCATCATAAGCTGAGTTTGTTTACTGCTGATTCCACTATGAATAGGCTGTAAGTGACAGGTAACATTTGCATGGCAACTTTTAATTGAGATGCTAAACTGAGGCTTATGGTTTCCTGTCAATGAGTAATAAAGATCCATGGTATCAGTTTGAAGAGCAATAGATTTTATTTTCTGACCCCCCCAGCTAATGTTTATCTCTTAACTAATCTCACTGTCTGCCATTGCCTCTGTATATCGTTGCTGTGTGTAAATTAGCTTCCATTTTGCCTATATTGCAACAGTATTTTGGAACATTCCAAATGCATGAAAGAACCAATATCAATACACATTGATGTCTCTTTGGAGGTTCTCACTTGTAGAAAAGAGTAATATGATAAAATGTCCTTGAAATAATCCAAGTAAAAGATAACGTATTTACTGAAGACATCCTTTGTTATGTTAAAGGATCTTGTGAATAAAGAAGTTGGGTTAAATGTGTAAAGACATAATCACAATGCTGTGCTCAGTTGATATCTCCATATTAAGATTATATGAGGTTATGGGTAGATTTGAAGATACTTTCACTTGTGAGGAAATCAAAATGTATAACTTTCCACTAAGTTAAGTTGGGAATTTGGAAAAAACTTCTCTACAGTATCAGAAGCAGTTAAGTAAATCACATGGATACATTTAATAGATAGCTATATATCGATGATGGAAAGTAAGGAATAGATTATCTTTTTCATAGACAGTCCCTTGGATTGAGGATATTTCTGACCTGATATTGATTTAAATGGTGGCTGATGAAGCCTAGAGGTGCCTGATGAAGTGAGTGGGTAGTTTGTCATTTGGTGTACACTTTCTGCTGCTCGTGTAGGGGTTCTGTATGCTCCCAATGCATGCCTTGATGTTTTCAATACCATGCCGATTGTTCCTTTTCCACTTTAAGCAGTAGTGTTCCAGAAATTGTCTAAAATCAGTAGGTATGTTGCATTTCTTGAAGTCTTTGGGGACATCAGTGAACCTTTTTCACCTAAGATAGACACAAAGTGCTGGAGTATTTTAGCGGGACAACCTTTTTCATCTGCCAGTCTGTTATCTGTCCAGTGATAGTGCTTTAATAGAGTCTATTTCAGGGATCTAGTATTGGGCATGTGAATAACTTGGCATGCTCAGTGTAGCCTAGTGAATGTACTTGCGGCCTCAAAATTGGGGATAATACAAGGAAGAAAACATTGATATTGGTTTAATTTATCTTTCCAGTGAATTTGGTGAATTTTGTGGAGATATTCTTGGTATCTTTCCAACAACTTGAAGTACCAACTCTAGGTAGTCCGAGTCTCCAAAGCATATAGGTCCTTTTTCAAGAAAGGCAGCAAGGAAAAGCCTGACAATCATAGAACTGTGAGCCTAACATCAGTGGTAGGGCAGATACTGATAAAATCTCTGAAGACGGGGATTAATATCACTTAGCAAAAGCTAATCAGAGACTGCCATCATAGCTTTGTTGGGCAGATCCTGTATCCCCAATCTGATTGATTTTTTTGAACAGGTAACAAGAACAAGGACTGGATTGATTTACCTAGATTTTAGCAACGCCTTTGACAAGATCCCAGGTGGGAAACTGGTTCAAAAGGTTGGGGCTCATGGGTCCAAGTTGGCGAACTGGATCCAATACAGGCTTCGCAATGTGAGACAGGGTGATGGTAGAGGGTTGCTAATGCAATTAGATGCCTGCGACTAGTGTGTTCCACAAGGATTGGTGCTATTTGTAATATATGTGAATGCTTTGATGTGGACATGGGATTGTGAATGACACAAAGATTGGTGGGGATTGTGGTATGGAAAGTGATCGTGGGTGGCAGAGAGGTGTCAATGTTATGGTGAAAATGTCAGATGTGTTAATCTAAACAACTCTGAGGTGATAAATTTTGGGAATGCGATTGAGGCTAGAATATATACTGGGAATGGTTGAGTGTTGGGGAATATTGAGAAAAATACGTTCTTTGCAGTATGAGACCATTCACCTTTGAAGGTGGCTTAAAAAAAAACAAAGACACAAGGTGTAACTCAGTTGGTCAGGAAGCATTGCTGGAGAAGATGGATCGGAGATGTTTTGGGTTGGAACCTTTCATTCTCAATTGGGAGGATAGCTGTGGGGGAGGGGAGGGGGAAGAAGACCAGAAGGGAGGAGGGGCAGGACAAAGCCTGGCAAGTCATAGATGGATACAAACGAGGGGGATTTTTGATATGCATATGGTTGAAAGAAAGACAGATGAAAAGACAAAGTGTAAGACAAAAGGATTGAAGAGTAACGAATAGTGAAGCTAGAGGAAGGAGTGCAGGTGGAAGGGTAAGGGGAGAGGAGAAATAGGTGCAAGTCTTGGGGGGAGCACAAGGGAAAGAGGGGAGATAAGAAAGAAATAGTGGCGGTAGAAGGGACGGGGGTTGTAGGTACCTTATACTGAAGAATCCAATGTTCATACCGTTGGGTTGTAAGCTACCCAAGTGTAATATGAAGTGTTGTTCCTCCAGTTTGTGTGTGGCCACACTTTGGTAATGGGTCTTGGAAGATCAAGCGCTTCTTCGGCGAAACAGTTGCTGAATCTATGTTTTGTCTTGCCGATGTACAGGGGACACCTTACCTCTTCCCTCCCCTCCATCCAGGGATCCCAGCAATCCTCCACTCCTCGCCTTTCACCCCACCAGCCTCTGCATCCCGCTCATCATCCTCCAACACTTCCATCACCTCCAATGTTATTGCACCATCAGTCACATCTTCCCATCTCCTCCCCTTTCCGCCATCCGGAGAGACCACTCCTCAGCAACTCCTTCCCACTAAAACCATTCCCTCCCCAGGTACTTTCCCCTGCAACCACAGGAGATGTAACACCTGTCCCTATATCTTCTCCCTCACCTGTCCTTCCAGATGAAAGAGATCACGTGCAATTCTAGCTCCATTAAGGTGGTAATGCTGATGAGATGGTTAGGAAGGTATATGGGATTCTAGCTGTCATTATGCTGTTAATACAACAGCAGGAGCATTATCCATTAACTTTATAAAATATGAATCAGACCACTGTGGTAATGCTGTGTGCATTGCCGGTTACAGTTCGGGAAGGATGTAGTCGCGCTGAAATGGATACGGAGGCAATTCGTCGAGTGTTGCCTGAGATGGAGTAGCTCAGTTGTGTAAAGAGACTGGGGAAGCTAGGTCTGTTCTCCTTGGATTGGAGGAGGTTACGGGGCAACATGATTGAAGTATTTAAATGAAGGAGAGGGAGTATGATAGACTGGCGTAAACCTTCCCCCCCATATTAGTAGGAGATAAAACTAGAGGACAAATATTTAAGGCAAGGCGGAAGAGATTTTGAGGGGATATAAGGGATGACCAATATCCAGAGAGTGTTAAGTACCTGAAAAAACCTTAAGTACAACTGTGCAAAGATAAAATTACCAGGATGTAAAATATAGTGTTATAGCATTTTAGTCTTACAATTACAGAGAGTGCAGATATGTTTAAAAAGTGTAAAGACTGCAATGAGGTAGGTTGAGAAATCAAGATTACATCCAAGCTTGAGGGGGGACCATTCAGTAGCCTGATATTAGCGGAAGAGGCAGTGCCAGAATCTGGTGGTACATGCTTTTGTATCCATGTATCATGATGTATGCATGATAATCTAACAATATATATAGAATGATGAATGCAAAGCAGCAGTATGTTGAGAAAATTATAGTGCAGTCTGAAGTACCATAACCTCATAACCTCTGGGTAGATGGCACAGAAACTGTTCTTAATTCTGGTCGTCAGGACTTTCAAGCTTCTGACTCTCCACCCAAACGTAGAAGAGAAAGAACGTAACGGCCAGAAATGCAGGCATCTTTGACAATACTTTCAAACTTTCTAATGCAACGCATTGTGAAGATGGATTGGATGGAAGGAAGTGATGAGTCTGTGATGAATTGGGATGTTCACCACTCTGGGTTCAAGCAGTCGAGCAGAACAGTCAAGAGCAGGGCAGTTGCCATACCAGGCTGAGATGCAGCCAGGCTGAGATGCATCCAGTCAGAATATTCTTGATAGCACATCTGTAGAAAATTAAGAGAATCCTCATGGACTTGTGGATCTTCTCGGATGCCTAAGAAGGTAAGTATGCTGATCTGCTTTCTTGATCAGTGCCGAGGAACCTACAGTTGTCAACCACATATGCAGTTTTTGAAATCTATAATCTAATTGTAAATGTAGCAGTATCTGCATCTAATGTATTTTTTGTTTCATTCTAATCTTTTGCAGAGGACCAAATCCAAGTAAAGTCTTGCAGCAACTCTTGGTACTTCAACCAGAACAACAGCTTCTTATCTACAACATGCTGAAATCTCATCTAGAAGAGAAAGGAGCATTTGAGCAATAAACGGACTGTCGCACTTGAGCAACTTTCCTCCATCAGAGTGGTGAAAGCTTCCTGAAACGAAGTTGGGACACTTTAAGGTTGTTCATTACTAATCCCAGCACTTTGTTGTTGACACTATTTAATACTCTGAAATACTTTAATATTTCAACAAGTAAGCGGGTATTGTCGTATGATTGGCAGTCTTTTGATTTAGATATACCATATGTGAACTAAATTAAATATTCTTTTAAATATCAGGATCCAAGGTAAATTCTTTATTGTTAAAGGAATATTGCTGAATCTATAATCTTTTAGTATGACACCAGCGCAACTAAAATGCATTGACGTAGGGATATACTAATTTCAAGATTACATGATGCAGATATTTACACTCCCTTTTTGAGCATGAATTCTACTGTGAAGGATGTAAATAATCTATGGGTCTGGTAATATAACTGCATCGGATTTGTATATGAAATTGAATTGACATTGGGTAATTTTAGAATATGATTTTAATGGCTGCAAAATAGGATTTGGTTTAAATCTCTAGTTTGTTCTGCAAAATGTGAGGAATCTATTATTTGTGTTTTAGAATGAGTACAGCTTTTATATATTAAAAAACGTGTTAATTTGCAACATTGTGAGCTTAGTGAAGCTCTGAGGAATAACCTTATGGTAGATGGCATGCACAACATGTATATAATATGTAAGTATGTAAATGCAAGAATATAACAATTTATAATCATTTATAAGCTTGAATGTCCTAAGTAATTGAAGATCAATTTAAATTTAGATTGTGCATTAAAAATGAGGATTTTTAGTTTTATATTGCATGTATATAAGGAATTATTCTGTAATGGGTGTAACCACATGATAAATTGTGCTTACAGAGTACATGTGTTACAGAAAGAGCTTCAGGAAAATAGTCCTATTTCTGATTTGTGAATACCCACTGGCCGCATGGAACCACAGTCACCCTATAGTGAACTGCGGAAATAATAACAATAGCATTTTGCCTCCCCTATTAAAATTTACCGCAGAATAGGCTGTGAAATGTATATTTGGAGCATCATTGACTGTTTGGTTTATATACTTTAACAAGGCAATATAATTTTTCATTGATCTACCTTGACTGCATAATAAAAGTGTAGAATACGTTCATTGTATAATGTAAAATTCCTGTTAATTACTAATCCTGTTTGAATTATGAAGACAACTGTTTTTCGAAAGTTCCTTTTTTAGTTTTATAGTGTTGCATCATTGCAGATTTTCTCAATTGTTTGCTTTATCTGTGTAATCTGTTGCATTTTGCAGGTTTTCTATATTGTGTGTGCATAGTATTAAGGTTATTACTGCAAGCAGAAATGCAAGTTTCTATCATTAAGACATTTAGCTTGGACCCAACCACTCGTCTGTCTGATGAGATGCAAATGCTGTATTGCAAATCTCATGATTTCAGATCTCATTTTCAAAATAAAGAAAAAAACAATTATTTTTGTATGAGTGTGTAATTATCCAGAACAATTTAAGATCATTTCATACCACTTTTAAAAAGATTGAAACACTATAATCAACACTTGAAGATTTTGCTTAAGGGAGGATCCAACTGACAGTGTGCATTTCTACTAATATGCATTAACAGAGGCCAGTTCTACGTGAACCGTAGAACCCTGATGATTAATTAGAATCAATCTGTGTTTTAATTTCGCTATGTGCATTTTTTTTTGTTTTCTTCAATCATTTACTATCCAAATCTGGCTGTAATCTTTTGTGGGTTGGGGTTCAAGATTTTTGTTACCATTGTGAGGATGTGCGTTCTGACATCACCATATGCTGCTTTTGTTCTAGACTTACTTTCTAAGAAATAGTTTCTCACTGCCATATTAACTCCCTTGACCATCTTATACATCTCATTTAGATCACCACATAAATTTTCAGAATTAAGGGACATATAATAGGAAAACATGAGGCAATGCAAGTATAGCAATTTTATAATGGTTTATGCAATGAACCATAATATTTTGAATTTCTCTGTTGGAATCAGAGTTGCATAGCACAGAAACAGGCTCTTTGGACAAAATTGTGAAGTATATCTATGGTAATCACACTTACGGGTTTAGTGCCGCAACGCTATTCTAGTTTCCTATTGTTTTAAACATGAATGTATATGCAATTATTACTTTGCAATACATCTTTAGTCAATTTTTTAATCTTTGAAACTCCAGTTATGTCCACTTCCAGAGGCTTATGCCAACAAAACCCTTTGCATTCTTCCTCGTTTAATTTCCTAGAGACAAGGAACTGCAGATGCTGGATATCAAAGAGACAAAGTGTTACTCCAACCTAGGGAGTCAGGCAGCATCTCTTGAGAACATGGAGAGGCGACTTTTCAGGTTTTAACCCTTCAGGCTGATCGTGGGGGTGGGGGAAGGGGAGGAGAGAGAAAGTTGGAAGAGAGGAGGGGCAAAAATAATTGTGACAAATAATAGGTGGGGTGAGGGTTAATGGTTGGACAAAGGCCAGAGATGGTAAGACCAAAGGATTTGAGTTGTGAATTGTGAAGCAGGAGGAAGGAATGTAGGTGGAAGGGGAAAGGAAGGAGAGAAATGTGAGAGCCCACATAGGGCACAGGAAGGGGGGGGGGAAGAAATGGGAGGGACTTTGGTAGTTAACTAAAATTGGAGAATTCAGTGTTCATATCAATGCGTTGTAAGCTGCGTTGGTGGACTGAGATGCTGTTCCTCCACCTTTGTATGTAGCCTCGCTCTGGCAATGGAGGAGGCCCAGGAAAGAGAGGTCAGTGCGGGGTGAGAAGTGTTAAAAAGGTTAACAACTGGGAAATCCAGTAGGCCTTGGCAGACTGAGCGCAAGTGTTCAGCGAAATGGTCGACGAGTCTACAGTTGGTCAAGCTGATGAACAGAAGTTAGACTGAAGAAGGGTCTCAAATCAAAACGGCACCATTCCTTCAATCCATAGATGCTGCCTTTCCCGCTGAGTTACTCCAGCATTTTGTGTCTGTCTTCGGTGTAAACCAGTATCTGCAGTTCCTTCTGATACAATAGAGAATAGGTGCAGGAGTAGACCATTCGGCCCTTCGAGCCAGCACCACCATTCACTGTGATCATCGCTGATCATCCACAATCAGTACTCCATTCCTGCCTTCTCCCCATATCTCTTTATTCCGCTATCTTTAAGAGCACTATCTGACTCTCTCTTGAAAGCATCCAGACAATCAGCCTCCATTGCCTTCTGAGGCAGCGAATTCCACAGATTCACAACTCTCTGGGTGAAAAGTTTTTCCTCATCTCTGTTCTAAATGGCCTACCCTTTATTCTTAAATTGAGGCCCCTGGTTCTGGAATCCCCCCACATGGGGAACATGTTTCCCGTCTCTATTGTGTCCAATCCCTTAATAATCTTATATCTTTCAATAAGATCCCCTCTCATCCCTCTAAATTCCAGTGTATACAAGCCCAGTCGCTCCATTCATTCAACATACAGCAGTCCCGCCATCCCGGAAATTAACCTTGTGAACCTACGCTGCACTCCCTCAATAGCAAGAATGTCCTTCCTCAAATTTGGAGACCAAAACTGCACACAATACTCCAAGTCTGGTCTCTACAGGGTCCTGCACAACTGAAGAAGGACCTCTTTGCTCCAATACTCTTGTTATGAAGGCCAACATGCTATTCGTTTTCTTCACTGCCTGCTGTACCTGCATGCTTACTTTCATAGTCTAATGAACAAGGGCTCCCAGATCCCGTTGTACTTCCCCTTTTCCCAATTTAACGCCATTTAGATAGTAATCTGCCTTCCTGTTTTTGCTACCAAAGTGGATAACCTCACATTTATCCACATTAAACTTCATTTGCCATGCATCTGCCCATTCCCCCAACCTGTCCAAGTCACCCTGCATTCTCATAGCATCCTCCACCCAGCCCCTGCCACCCAGCTTTGTGTCATCTGCAAATTTGCTAATGTTACTTTGAATCCCTTCATCCAAATTATTGATGTATATTGTAAATAGCTGCGGTCCCAGCACCGAGCCTTGCAGTACCCCACTAGTCACTGCCTGCCATTCTGAAAGGGACCCGTTAATCCCTACTCTTTGTTTCCTGTCTGCCAACCAATTTTCTATCCATGTCAGTACCCTATCCCAAATACCATGTACTCTAATTTTGCCCACCGAGTTCCTAATGTGGGACCTTATCAAAGGCTTCTGAAAGTCCAGGTACATACACTGGCTCTCCCTTGTCCATTTTTCTAGTTACATCCTCAACAAATTCCAGAAGATTAGTCAAGCACGATTTCCCCTTCGTAAATCCATGCTGACTTGGACCGATCCTGTTACTGGTATCCTAATGTGCCGCTATTTCATCTTTTATAATTGACTCCAGCTTCTTCCCCACCACCAATGTCAGGCTAACTGGTCTACAATTCCCTGTTTTCTCTCTCCCTCCTTTCTTAAAAAATGGGATATACAGAAGGCAAAGGTTCACATACACCCCATCTACTGCATGTTAGAACCTCATCTACTGCATCTGTTGTTCCCGATGCGCCTCCTGTGCATCAGTCACACCAAGTGTAGACTCGACAACCATTTTGCCGAACACATGCTCAGTCTGCCAAGGTCTTCTGGATCTCTTGGTTGCTAACCATTTTAAAGCACAGAGTAAGGAGGCAGCCCCAATGCAGTCATCAATTTAGCAGAGAAAGCGCTGGTTGGTCTGGAATTCGTCGAGGCGTAGAAGTACAAAGGTAAAGCCTCTGAACACAGACCATTCTGCATCGGAAAGAGGTTGGTTAGGAGGGATGGTGAAAACACGACGGGGTGAGGGCTGTGGTCAGAGGGCAGCAGAGAGAGTATTGTGGGGGGATGATGAGGATTCAGAGGAGGGGGGGTGAAGGGTGGTGTACGGGGGGTGGGGTGGGTAGGAGAAGTAACGTCATCTAAAGAGGGAAGAGCAACAGAATTAATATTAATAATTCAATTTTAATTAAACAAAATTTAAATTAATCACTCAAAATTAAGTCCTTGTTTGAAACAGACTTTCACCAACTTCTCTGCTATATCGACAACTGCATTAGGCCTGCCTCCTGCACCCATGCTGAACTTGTTGATTTAATTAACTTCACCACTAACTTCCACTCAGCCCTCACATATCTCTGACACCTCTCTCCCCTTTCTTGATCTGTCTCCATAATGTGACAAACTATCGACTGATGTCCACTTGAAACCTACTCTCACAGTTAACTGAACTACACTTCTTCCCACCCTGCCTTTTGCAAAGACACTATCCCCTACTCTCAATTCCTGTCTGTGCCATATCTGGTCCGAATTTGAGGCTCTCCATACAAGGACATCTGAGACGTAGAGGGAAGGGAAACACCAGTGCCAAGGTCAGTGAATGTTCAGGAGGGGTGGGGGTGCAAGAGAGAGAAAGGAATGTAGGGGGAAGGGGAGAAACCGGTGTAAGGTCAGCAAATTGTATGGGGGGGGGGGAGAGAAAGAAAGGAATGGGAAGGGGACAAAGAAGAATGTGGGTGAGGGATCCACCTATAATAACTAGGGGAAACCTCGTTTACTAAAGAATAAGGACATCTGGTTGGGAGTCCTCAGTGCAAAGATTTGCCCGTTACTGGCACCTGCGGCGTATTAACTGCTGTCATCCTGAAACTGCCTCATGAAGCTTTGAGAGCCCTAACACTGTCCCCAATGTCCACACATTTCTCCCACCCACCTAGTCACCCTGCTCCTTTCCCCATTTCCCCCATATTTGAGTGCCCGATTTCTCTCTTATCCCCCCTATTCTATCCCTGTCACCACCAATATCCCTTCTTATGTCTTAACCTTTCCCTTCGTTTCTTGATAATGCACTTTTAACCTCCACCTTTGTCACTTACTCCACTCATCTAACAATCACTCCTCTCACCTATAACCACTTAGTCTCTCTCCCACTTCCTTCCCAGCTTTCTCTCCCCTTCCTTACAATCAGTCTTTAGAAGGGTCCCGATTCGAAACATCGCCTGTCAATTATTCCCTCCTGACTGACTGCCCTGAATTCCCTCCTTGGTCCTCGTGTTTCTCACAACTCAGATAAACTGACCATCATCACCATGGACCAACAGCCAAAGCTTTTATTTATTTATTTTCCCCAACATTACTGAGTGCATTCATTTTAATAGCAGCATCACTGGGAATTGACCGACGGTTTATTTTTCTTCAGTCTGACGAAGAGTCCGAACCGAAACGACGCCAATCCATGTTCTCCAGGGATGCTGCCTGACCTGCTGAGCTGTTCCACTATTATCTGTATTTTTTCGTGAATCAGCACCTGCAGTTTCTTGTTTCTAGCCTTATTTTTAATATAAGGCCTGGGCATTGCATCTGTTTGATTTTCGTCAATTAGACACGATGGACTTTAGGAGAAAGAGATGTCTCGTGGTGGACCTCGGGATCTAAGAGGACATGTGCTGTCAGCTCTCACAGTCGGCCAAATCCAACGTGAGTGATATGATTTTGATTTTATTTTAATGTTATTTTGTTAGATTGAACTTAATTGCCTTCCATCACAGTGAGGAATGTGGAATCCACTGTGGTGGATGTTTATGTTAATTTTTATGTGGTTGTGTGTCTTGTTACTTTTCACTTAGTATGGCTGTATGGTAACTCAAATTTCACTGCACCTTAACTGGTACATGTGGCAGTAAACTGACCTTGAAAACTTATTGTCCTGAAAAAGTCACAAATTAATATGTTGATATTCCTTTGTTTTAATCAGTTTTGTTGCGCTTTAGATTTAGAATCTGAAACATTTTGTTTCTCAACATGAAGAGTACTGCATGTAGTTTGGGTCCTGGTAATTTTGTAAAAAATTATATTTATGTGAATGCATATATGTATATGTTTATATTTATTTATAGAAGTAGTTTGGAGAAGTTTCAAAAAAATGATCCTGAATATGGAGGGTTTGTTTTTTGAGCAAAAGTCTCAGATTAAGAGTGAATTGAGTCAAAGTCAAAGTATCCTTTATTGTCATTCAGATCTTTCGGTCTGAACGAAATTTTGTTGCCTTGCAGTCATACATATAATAAAAAACAAAACACACAATAAACACATATTTAACATCCACCACAGTGAGTTCACCAGGCACCTCCTCACTGTGGTGGAAGGCAAAAGTCTTAAAGTCTTTGTCTACTTCCCTCCTTGTTCTCCATCTGCGCTGAGGCGATCCAGGCCTCCAATGTCGTCGTCCACTAGGTCCACGGCCGAGCCTCCGAAGCCGGGCTGCCGCCGTCGCCGGAATGCTGGAACACCGCCACAGCTCTAAAGCAGGGTCCGCCGCTGCAATGCTGGAGCACCACAGCTCTGAAGCTGGGTCCACCGCTGAAACGCTGGAGCACCACAGCTCTGAAGCCGGGCCGCCGTCGCCGCTGAAATGCTGCCACAGCTCCGAGGCCACCAGCTCCGCCATTAGGCCTCAGCACAGACGGAGACGGTGACGGGGGACACAACAAGAAAAGTCACACCCCCCCCCCCCCCCCGAAGGGAGAGACTAAAACCTTGTTTCTTCCACCCCCCCCCCCCCCCCATCCCCCACACATACACAGCCTAAATAAAGTAAAAATGGACTAAAACATACACAAGAAAACAAAAAGAAAAGAAAAAACAGGCAGACTGCAGGTGAGCAGCAGCCACCAGGCAGCGCCGCCACTTCCAGATTTGGCAGAGCCACTTCTCTCATATGATTTACTCTTTGTAATTCCTTGCCACAAAAGGCTGTTGAAGGTGAATGAAATTGTAATTAGTAAAGGAAGTGAAGGCTCTGGGGTTAGGATGGGAAAGTGGATTTAAAGGAATTTGGGTCAGCAGGCTACAGGGGCTGAATGGCCTACTGCTCAGATATCTTACTGCGATTTTGATGTTCGCTGATTTAACTCCATTACGTAACTTTTATTTATTTCCTCTTCACATTCATATATCTAATTTCTCCAAATGCACAATGGCATACTTAGAGTATTTTGTATCGTCTTGTAGGTATCACCAAAAGTGACGCAATTGCAGATAAAATTCTACGGCCCTGATGGATGGAAAAATATAAAACTGTCATTGGAGCAATGATATTGGCGAACTTGTTGACTCAGTGGCAGGAAGCAAAGGAAAATGATTAATGGATGTGTTTGAAACTTGAGAGGCATACCAGTGTGGTTTTTCAGGGTATACCCCTTGGTCTCTTTCTTTTTGTAATTTGTATTCTTGGTTCAAATTTAAATGTAAGGGCCATGTGGGTAAGAAAACAAAAAGACACGTGCAGAACAGTGCCGTAAGCAGAGAAGGGGAATATATAATGGAATATTATGTGTGTGAAGAAACAAAGAGACATTGGTCTGTACATCCACCAATCTTCACACAGAGCAGTACGGGTTAATCAGCTGATTAAATTACTTATGAGATCCTTTGCTTTGTAGCTGAAAGAATAAGAGTATGGAGATTATTCTAAACTGTATGCTACATATTAACTAGTCCTTGGCTTGGACACTGCAGATATCTGTAGTTGTCACATTATGGGAAAGGGGGATGTGCAGGGGAGGTCTGTGAAGATGTTGCCATGACTAGGACACTAGCTATGAGGGAAAAAACATTAGTTGGCCTGAGTTGTTATCTTTGCAGTCGAGGGAATACTAAACCTAAGTTATAGAACTTTATGAAAGCCTATGAGGAGTTATGGGCCTGTCCCACTTCGGCGATTTTTCGTAGGTTCTCATAGGCTAACTGCTGGTGACTGTCAAGTTGCCCACAGTCACCTGAAAAACCGGCAAATGAAACGGCAACTGTCAGAGTGGAACGTGTGAAGAATTTGCCCATGAGCAATTTCTTCACGTGGACAATTCCAAACATTCATGATCCTCAATTCCGGAGAGTTGTAGAGGTTGAACCATTAAATGTATTTAAGACTGCGGTTAATAAAAAATCTTGGTCAGTCGAGGTTAATAAGCTACAAGAGACAGGAAAGTGGGGCTAAGACCAAAGTTGGATCATGGATAATCCTTGGTGGGGCATGGAGAGATTATGTGGTCTACACCACTCCTGTTGCTATTGTTCATCCATCATATTCATACCAACTTGGTTGCATTACCTTTTCATAGATGTTAAGATCATTTTTGGATCAACCCAAAAAATCATTTCTGGAGAGAGGAGAGTAGATCTGTTCAATATTTCCTGAGCCATAGGACCTCTAGTTGTGATGGGGTTATTTTGCAATTTTATTTTTGACAATGTCTCCTTGTCTCTGCTAAATGCAGATTGGGCACTAGATTCAATTGTGCCAATTCCTTTAAAATACAATTTGTTCCAGTTACTCTAGTTGAGTAATATTGGTTCTTCAACAAATTGGTCTGTAGTGGAAAACAGTTGGTCCTCCAAATAATTAATTATCATTTTTATTTCATTATTTTAGTGACTATAAATCAATACTTATTAATATAGGAAGCAATCATTGGAACCTTAAATCAGACATTTTTGCACCTAGGACACCATCCTGGAGCAGGGAGGTGGTTTCTAAGCATATGTATTCTAATGCATGTACAACAACTGACAATGGTGAATTATAATAACTATTAGAAACTTTGGTATTTTGTACACACAAGAGTGAATATTAATGACTTGCAATCCTGGGCTCCAGCTTCATTGCTTCACAGCCAGAATTCCCGACCTTGCTGTCTTTTCAATTTGTGATGCAAGAATAGATTAGTTTGACCTATGCCCCAGACTTGCCTGAACTGCAATAAAAAGCAATGGTTCTATGAGCAATGTACTAAAGTAATTATAGGTGATAAAGGTTCTACCCTGTGATGATAAAAAGGAATTGTTAAACCAAGCAGAGCAATGTATAATAAAATTACCAATATAGTACAAAGCAATGCAAATATAGACTAATCTGAATTCCATGCCCTTCCCGTTTACAATATCCTTGTGCAACAACATCAGTGTTGCAAGATTGTTCTGTTCAAATTGTAATCATTGCTCAAGTTTATCCACATATTTAAGTTGAAGTCCCAGCAGTAAGAGCCATGTCTGCAAGCTACTCCTATGCTAACTGTATGAGAGCTTCACCATTTTCATTTATTTACTGGCTGTAAGTATCAGCAATGTGACTAGTATTTATTGCCCATCCCTAACTGACAAATATTGTGGCGAGCTTCCTCCCTTGAACCATTACAGAGCTTCTGATGAAGGGTTTATTGAGTAGAGTGTTCCAGGATCTAGTTAACTTGGCAGCAATGAGAAAATAGCAATAGGATTGGTGAGCAATGTGAAGTGGGACTTGCAGGTGATGGGACTTACATGCACTTGCAATCTCAGCCGCTCTGATTGATTAACATTATGGTTTTTGAGAACGTAGTCAGAGGACTTGGTGAAATGTTTGTAAAGGGTACATACTGCAGCAATGGTTCATCAGTGGAGGAGAGTTAATGTTCAGGATTTGACAATAGGCAATAGACAATCATCCCCAATCAGTACCCAGTTCCTGCCTTCTCCCCGATTTTTAAAAGCCCTATCTAGCTCTCTCTTGAAAGCATCCAGAGAACTTGCCTCCACTGCCTTCTGAGGCAGAGAATTCCACAGATTGGTCACCAATAAAGTGTGGATTACAGATGTTGAGCTCTAATCTGCGGTAAAGTGTTCCATCATAGAAACATAGAAAATAGGTGCAGGAGTAGGCTATTCGGCCCTTCAAGCCTGCACCGCCATTCAATATGATCATGGCTGATCATTCAACTCAGTATCCTGTACCTGCCTTCTCTCCATACCCACTGATCCCTTTAGCCACAAGGGCCACATCTAACTCCCTCTTAAATATAGCCAATGAACTGGCCTCAACTGCCTTCTGTGGTTGAGAATTCCAGAGACTCACCACTCTCTGTGTGAAAAATGTTTTCCTTATCTCAGTACTAAAGGAATTCCCCCTTATCCTTAAACTGTGACCCCTTGTTCTGGACCTCCCCAACATCGGGAACAATCTTCCAGCATCTAGCCTGTCCAACCCCTTATGAATTTTGTAAGTTTCTGTAAGATCCCCCCTCAATCTTCTAAATTCTAGCGGGTACTAGCCGAGTCTATCCAGTCTTTCCTCATATGAAAGTTCTGACATCCCAGGAATCAGTCTGGTGAACCTTCTCTGTACCCCCTCTATGGTAAGAATGTCTTTCCTCAGAATTGGCGACCAAAACTGTACACAACTGTATCATACTTCTGATGAGCCTTTTCCGATTTATGAACAGTTTTGGGGGGGCACTGTCTCACCTGAGGTAGAAAGCTTTCTATCTATCCATCTATACACTATTAAATGTCTCATCTGGTTTTATATAAGTGTGTGTCTGTCTGTGTGATGGAATATTTGCCCCCCTGTGCAGGTGGGGGCAATGGGTGAGTGCTGGAATATTGCTTTTGGGGAACAGCTTTCATGGGGGAAAAGGTGAGTGGTGGAATATTGCCTTGGGGAACAGGTTGTTGGGGATCCGGTTGCGTTGGGGGACCACGCCTCCCGTGGGGACTATGGGTGAGTGGTGGATTATTGCATTGGGGGAACGGGTTGTGTTGGGGGACCAGGCCTCCTGTGTGACAGGGAACCCAACGTGTCCCAGTTGCTCTAGTATACTTTTAATAGTCTTGTCTTGTGTGTGTATATATATATATATATATATGTGTGTGTGTGTGTGTATATATATATTTATATGTGTACATATATATATGTATATATGTATGTGTATATATCTATATATATATATATATATAATATATATATATGTGTGTGTGTATATATAACCATATAACCATATAACAATTACAGCACGGAAACAGGCCATCTCGGCCCTTCAGGTCCGTGCCGAACAACTTTTTTCCCTTCGTCCCACCTGCCTGCACTCATACCATAACCCTCCATACCCTTCTCATCCATATGCCTATCCAATTTATTTTTAAATGATACCAACGAACCTGCCGCCACCACTTCCACTGGAAGCTCATTCCACACCGCTACCACTCTGAGTAAAGAAGTTCCCCCTCATGTTACCCCTAAACCTCTGTCCCTTAATTCTAAAATCATGTCCTCTTGTTTGAATCTTCCCTATTCTCAAAGGGAAAAGCTTGTCCACATTAGCTCTGTCTATCCCTCTCATCATTTTAAAGACCTCTATCAAGTCCCCCCTTAACCTTCTGCGCTCCAGAGAATAAAGACCTAACTTATTCAACCTATCTCTGTAACTTAGCTGTTGAAACCCAGGCAACATTCTAGTAAATCTCCTCTGTACCCTCTCTATTTTGTTGACATCCTTCCTATAATTGGGCGACCAAAATTGTACACCATACTCCAGATTTGGTCTCACCAACACCTTGTACAATTTTAACATTACATCCCAGCTTCTATACTCAATGCTCTGATTTATAAAGGAACTATGCACGGTTATTCCCAGATCCCTCTGTTCAACTGTATTCTTCAATTCCCTACCGTTTACCATGTACGTCCTATTTTGATTTGTCCTGCCAAGGTGTAGCACCTCACATTTATCAGCATTAAACTCCATCTGCCATCTTTCAGCCCATTTTTCCAACTGGCCTAAATCACTCTGTAGACTTTGGAAATCCTCTTCATTATCCACAACACCCCCTATCTTGGTATCATCTGCATACTTACTAATCCAATTTACCACCCCTTCATCCAGATCATTGATGTACATGACAAACAACAAAGGACCCAACACAGATCCCTGAGGCACCCCACTAGTCACCTGCCTCCAACCCGACAAACAGCCATCCACCATTACCCTCTGGCTTCTCCCATTCAGCCACTGTTGAATCCATCTTGCTATTCCTGCATTTATACCCAACAGTTGAACCTTCTTAACCAACCTTCCATGAGGAACCTTGTCAAAGGCCTTACTGAAGTCCATATCGACAACATCCACTGCTTTACCCTCGTCAATTTCCCTAGTAACCTCTTCAAAAAATTCAAGAAGATTAGTCAAACATGACCTTCCAGGCATAAATCCATGTTGACTGTTCCTAATTAGACCCTCTT
This sequence comes from Raja brachyura, assembly GCA_963514005.1. The sequence goes on along the minus strand of OY740781.1, from coordinate 117,882,875 downwards.
TATCCAGATACCTATATATATTATCTCTAAGTATCTTTTCCATTAATTTGCCCACCACTGAAGTCAAACTAACCGGTCTATAATTGCTAGGTTTACTTTTAGAACCCTTTTTAAACAATGGAACAACATGCGCAGTACGCCAATCCTCGGGGACTATTCCCGTTTCTAATGACATTTGAAATATTTCTGTCATAGCCCCAGCTATTTCTACACTAACTTCCCTCAATGTCCTAGGGAATATCCTGTCAGGACCTGGAGACTTATCCACTTTTATATTTTTCAAAAGTGCCAGTACTCTACTAGTTTCCCTAGCTAGTTTCCCTTACCTCACATAATTCAATATCCTTCTCCTTGGTGAATACCGAAGAAAAGAAATTGTTCAATATCTCCCCCATCTCTTTTGGCTCTGCAGATAGCTGTCCACTCAGTCTCTCCAATGGACCAATTTTGTCCCTTGTTATCCTTTTGCTATTAATATAGCTGTAGAAACCCTTTGGATTTACTTTCACCTTACTTGCCAAAGCAACCTCATATCTTTTAGCTTTTCTAATTTCTTTCTTAAGATTCTTTTTACATTCCTTATACTCCTCAAGCACCTCATTTACTTCATGCTGCCTATAATTATTGTAGATCTCCCTCTTTTTCCGAACAAGATGTCCAATTTCCCTTGAAAACCAGGGCTCTTTCCAATTTTTACTGGTTCCTTTCAACCGAACAGGAACATAAAGATTTTGTACTCTTAAAATTTCCCCTTTAAATGTCCTCCATTTCTCCTCTACATCTTTCCCATAAAACAAAATGGCCCAGTTCACTCCTTTTAAATCATCTCGCATCTCGTTAAAGTTAGCCTTTCTCCAATCAAAAATCTCAACCCTAGGCTCAGTTCTGTCCTTCTCCATAATTATATTGAAACTAATGGTATTGTGATCACTGGACCTGAAGTGCTCCCCTACGCATACCTCCGCCACCTGTCCCGTCTCATTTCCTAACAGGAGGTCCAGCACTGCCCCTCCTCTAGTAGGCACCTCTATGTATTGCTGCAAAAAACTATCCTGCACACATTTTACAAACTCCAAACCATCCAGCCCATTTACAGAATGTGTTTCCCAGTCTATGTGTGGAAAGTTGAAATCCCCCACAATCACTACCTTGTGCTTACTACTAATATCTGCTATCTCTTTACATATTTGCTCTTCCAATTCTCGTTCCCCATTTGGGGGTCTATAATATACCCCTATAAGTGTTGCTACACCTTTCCCACTTCTAAGTTCCACCCAAATAGCTTCCCTAGATGAGCCCTCCAATCTATCCTGCCAAAGCACTGCTGTAATATCTTCCCTGACTAGCAATGCAACACCTCCACCTCTTGCCCCTCCAATTCTATCACACCTGAAGCAACAAAATCCTGGAATATTTAGTTTCCAATCACAGCCCTCCTGCAACCATGTTTCACTGATCGCCACAACATCATACTTCCAGGTGTCTATCCAGACTCTAAGCTCATCCACCTTTCTTACAATGCTCCTAGCATTAAAATATGCACATTTAAGAAACCCCCCATCTCTTATTCTCTGTTTATTTCCTTTTTTTCTTTCTCCTCTTGTGTCCGAGTGCTTCCCTTTTCTGCTTCCTGCCTCCCATTCTGTCTACTAGCTTTTGCTATTTGCATCCCTCGCCCCAACCATTCTAGTTTAAAGTCTCCCCAGTGGCCTTTGCAAATTTCCCCGCCAGGATATTGGTCCCCCTCGGGTTCAAGTGCAACCCATCCTTTCTGTACAGGTCCCACCTACCCCAAAAGAAGTCCCAATGATCCAGAAACTTGAATCCCTGTCCTCTGCACCAGTGTTTCAGCCAAGCATTTATCCTCCACCTTGCTCCATTTCTACTCTCACTGTCACGTGGCACAGGCAGTAATCCTGAGATTGTTACCTTTTTGGTCCTTTTCCTCAACTCTCCTCCAATATATATATATTGTGTATATATATATATATATATATATATATATATATATATACAAGACAAGACTATTATATATATATATGCGTGTGTGTCTGTGTGATGGTATCTACGCCAAAATGGTACATGGTAGCGGTAAAATTTTTGCAGAACCTTACTCAGCTTTTTCCCCTCGTCACCCTTGTCATGTTTCCTTCAGATTTGGCTATATTTCACATTGTTGATATTTAAAGGTTTAAAAAAGTCAACTTTAAAAATATTTTTACTATAAAATCCTTGCAGCCCCAGGTTACAACAAACTTCCATACAAGGTTGCAATCCAGGAACACTCTGGGCTTCCACCAAGTTTTCACCTGAATGGAATTTCACAGCCCCCTGACGTTTGCAACAATGTTGCCATCATAGAACAATTACTCCTGCTCCTGCCAGCACGGGAGGAGCCAGGGGAACTGGAATTGGAAGTGCTGGGGGCGGCAGAGGAGTGGTGGAATCTTACATTGGGGAACGGGTTGCATTGGGGAATCAGGCCTCCCATGGGGGCTATGGGTGAGTGGTGGAATATCGCGTTGGGGGAAACGGGTTGCGTTGTGGGACCAGACCTCCCATCTGACAGGGACCAGACCTCCCATCTGACTGGTCTAGTATATATTACTAAAACTCTCAACTTGCTTGTTTGTTTGCCAGTTTTTATGGGTTTTTTTTGCACAAAACGGTACATGAACGCTACAATTGTTGCACCACCTTACTCATCATTGTCCTGTGATGTCAATTAAACAAGTTTTGTTCATATTGATGGTTTATTTTAGAAGTTATTGACGTTTAAAACAAAAAAAAACTTTAAAAAATGTGCCCTGCCCGTCAGCAGTGTTCCACGCCACAATGACATCACAATAGGATCTCATTTACATAAACTACCCGTCAGCAGTGTTCCACTCCACAGTTACATCACAATGGGATCTCATTTACATATACTGCCCGTCGGCAGTGTTCCACACACCACAATGCGATCTCATTAACGTGGCGGTTCCTCATTGGTCCCTCCCACCCTCCCCCTCGTTGGTTCCTCATTGGCTCCGACCTCCCGCTCAATGCCAGATAGATCGCTGTTCCGGCTCAAACTCACTGGCTGTCCGCCCCAGCTTCAACTACGACTTCATCGCCAATGTGGTGGAGCAAACAGGGCCAGCGGTGGTTTATATCAAAATTCTGGGGAGGTGAGGTGGGAGACTGGGGGGATTGAGGGGAAAGTGGGGAGGTGAGGTGGGGGGAGTGAGGTGGAGGAGGACGGGGGATAGAAGGAGAGGAGGGGGAGTGGGAGGTGAGTGGGAGGTGGGATAGGGGGAGGTGAGGAAGCAGAGCAGGGTTGGTGGAGAAAGGGAGGATAATGGAGGAGTGTAATAGGGGACTGAAGAGGGAGAATAAGATGCAGTTGTGCTGCCGTCGCCACAATAGATCAACAAACTGAAGCCATAACTCAATTGGAGTTAATTGCCGAAACGAGCTCTAGCACTACAGAAACACTCTTTGCCGAGAACAAGCGTTTATCAGATTTACTGCACAAAGTAACTGAAAAATGCATTGACTTGGAGGGACGCCAGAAACATCAGAATTTAAGAATTGTTGGCGTTCGAGAGGGTAAAGATGGAACTAAAGATCTCCGTGAATATGCCGCAGACTTATTTTAAAAAGTCTGGAAACTAGATCAAAAGCCCTTATTAGGCCGGGCACACAGAGTTCTTGGACGCTGCTCGGACCTGAATTGCCCCCCCAAGGCACCTGATAGTGAAGGTGCAATTTGATCATATTTTGGATGATATCATGAAAAAAATTACTGGCACCAGAAATCTTCTGTTTGAGGGAGACAAAATAAGCATATTTCGAGATTACCCTGCAGAGGTGGTCAGAAGGAAAGCGTTATTTACCGAGACAAGAGGGATTCTTAAAAAGATAGACAACTTGAGATATGGACTGCTGTACCCTGCAAGATTGAGAGTCACATAAGCAGAAAGAACAGATTTTCACTGAGCACAAGGAAGCACTGGCGTACGCCCGGACGATTGTGGACTCGACTGATGACTGAACAATATTCATATAATATCGTCATCTTTCTGAGAATAAATGAAAATTTGCTTTACTCAAGGACTAATGAAAGCTGATAACGGCAGCTGAGCAACCCTTCTTGCTATGGACATAATATTTTAGTACTAATTATTACTAATAATTACTAATCATTAAAAATACTTATTATTATTGGAATAATTAGTTAAAAATATTAATTGTAAACAAGGTATAATTTAGGTATTTTATTAATTGGAATTTGCTATGTTTTTTTTTACATCAGACTAACATTTGACTAATACTTATCTAAGAGAGTAATAGTTTCTCATTACATGGTTTACTAATATTTTGGATCAAAATAGTTCTAATTCAATCTCGTAAATTACTTTATTTTTAAATTTTTTTATATAGCGTGGGGCTAGTAATAATTTTTCTAAGACTACGGAAGTCCTTAGATGGCCAGCCACACTCGTGTGGCTAGCACCAACTACACTAATACTGAATGTCGTTTCTTTTTTTTTCTTACACTTTATTAACCTATTATTTTTTTACTTTCTTTATTTTTTACATAATTACTATTTTGAACTTGAATTGAATTATAAATATTATTTGTGGAGATATATCCGGGAGGAAGATCTATTAAATTTAAAACTCATCTGTCCTGTGTTCGGGTGGAATGTCTGGTTTACTGTGCTGAGCTATCTGCGCTTTTATAGACCACCCTAACCATAAGATGCAAGACGTTAATAGAAAAAACGGGGGTCAAGGAATTACGTTTTGTAGCTGGAATGTTAAGGGAATTAATGAATCAATCAAGAGAGGTAAGGTATTAGCACACTTAAAGTCACTCAACGCAGATATAACATTTCTTCACGAAACTCACCTTAAAAACGATGCACAACATAGAAAGCAAAATGGATTGCTGAAACATATCGTTCTTCATTCTCCCATAAGGCCAGAGGTGTCGCAATTTTAATCCGTAAAGGTATACCTTTTTAACACGTATCAACTATTGCGGACATTAATGGTACATATGTTATACTAGTGGGTGAATTATATCTAAAAAAAGTGATTCTTCTCAATGTCTATGGACCAAATTTTGATAACCCTTTGTTTTTTTAAGAATATACTTAATACTATCCCGGAACTCACACAACATAATTTGATAATTGGTGGAGATTTAAATTGTACACTAGATTCTTATCTAGATAGATCATCAAGGCAAAGAAAAGCAAAATCCAAGACAAGTGAATTATTAAACTCATACATTAATACCACTAATATCAAAGATGTTTGGAGAATTGAAAACCCATCTGGAAGGGAAAACTCATTCTACTCATCATACATAAAACCTATTCAAGGATAGACTATTTTTTTAGTAGACTCTAAACTTATCCCATTTACTTATTCGAAATATCATAATATTATAATTTCGGACCATGCTCCTTTAACATTTATGATAAAACTAAGTGGAATGACTGATAAGCAGACACAATGGAGACTTCATCCTCAAATTTTAAATGATAAAGCATGTTACGAATATCTTATCACACAGATAAATATGTTTTTCGAGACCAATGACTGCCCTGAAATATCTGCCTCCCTTCTTTGGGAACCATTTAAAGCATTTATACGAGGAGCGTTAATCTCCACGCAAGCCTTTCGTAATAAAGAGAATCGCGCCAAACAACAGGTATTGGAAATGGAAATAAGGCAATTAGATATGGAAAATGAAATCGCGCCCTCTACGATACTACATAATAAAATTGCTGCACTCAAATATAAGTTAAACCAAATATATTCAGATCAAATCATAAAACTTTATCAAAATACTAAACAGCTACACTTTGAGTTTGGTGATAAACCACAAAAATTACTAGCATGTCAACTCCGGAAACAGGAAGAGGAAAAAACAATATATAAAATCAAATCAGATATGGGAGAAATACTAACATTACCCAAGGATATTAATGATAGATTGTCTCAATACTATCAAACACTTTACTCAACCAAAATGACAGTGGGTTCTGCAGGAATGGAATCATTTTTACAGAAATGTAATCCTACAGGTTTAGACCCGAAAGAGAGGGAATTATTAGGGGCTGAAATATCAGCAAAAGATATAGAAGAATCTATTAGATCTTTAAAAAACGGAAAGGCCGCTGGCCCAGATGGTTTAAATAGTGAATTTTATTAAAGATTTCATGATCTGATATCCCCATGCCTACAGACATTATATCCTCAAGCATTCATGCAACAGAAACTTCCAGAAACTTTAAATGAATCAACAATAATACATACCCAAAATGGATAAGGACCCTGAGGACCCAGGTTCATATAGAGCAATTGCTCTCTTAAGCATCGATCAGAAAATATTAACCAAAATTTTAGCCCATAGATTAAGTTTAGTGATTCATAAATTAATACACCCCGATCAAACAGGCTTTATTCCAAAACGTTATTCATATTATAATCTGAGACGATTATTTAACATTATATACTCAATAGAATAGCTAATGTAGACCTAGCAGTCATCTTGTTAGATCAAGTGGAATGGCACTATTTATTTTCGATGATGGAAAAATTTCAACTGGGTGAGAAGTTTTGTACATGGGTTAAGCTTTTATATACTAACCCAACAGCTAGAATAATGACAAATCAAATGTTATCAACAAAATTTGATTTATCTAAAGTTGTAGACAAGGATGCCTGTTATCCCCGCTATTATTCACCCTTGTTATCGAACCACTAGCAGAAAATGTTAGAGCACATCCAGAAATATACGGGTATAATACTAAAAATATGGTCAATAAAATCTCTCTATATGCAGATGATGTATTATATATTACAAACCCAGAAATCAGCATTCCAAACTTGTTAAATCTTATAACTCAATTTGGTTTATTTTTGGGATATAGAATTAATTGGAATAAAAGTGAGATTATGCTAATAACGGAATCTAATTTGTACATATTGCAACAGTCACCTTTTAAAATAGTCAATGACAATTTTAAATACTTAAGAATTTACGTGACCAAGAAATATACTTCTTTATTTAAATCAAATTTCACGCCTTTACTTAATAAATTGCATTAGATGTGGCACTTGTGGCTAAAGGGATCAGGGGGTATGGAGAGAAGGCAGGTACGGGATACTGAGTTGGATGATCAGCCATGATCACATTGAATGGCGGTGCAGGCTCGAAGGGCCGAATGGCCTACTCCTGCACCTATTTTCTATGTTTCTATGTTTCTATAAGAATATTCACTATTGGAAAACACTACTCATTTCAATGCTCGGTAGAATTAATGCTATAAAAATGATTTTCCTTCCGCAATTACTATACCTTTTTCAATCAATTCCGATATATCTCCCAAAAGCTGTCTTTAAAAAAGTTGACTCTATTGTGACAAGTTTTATTTGGGATTATAAGAATCACAGAATAAGCAAAAAACACTTATGCAAATCCAAGACGAATGGAGGATTAGTCTTACCAAATTTCTTATTTTATTTCTGGGCAGTAAATGTCAAAAATACGATTTTTTGGTTGGAAGATATGGATCAACAACCAGACTGGTTAAAGATGGAAAAGGAAGATTATCTGCCTTTTGAAATTGGTCCGATTCTGTTAGCTCCCACAAAATTGAATTAAAAAATCTATAGTTAAAATCCAATAATACATAGTGGTATTCGAATTTGGAAACCACTAAAAAATACATTAAAACTGGATAATTTATCACTCTCCCCATTGCAAATAATCCTTCATTAAAACCTTCAGTATTGGATAAAGGTTTTGTACAATTGAAAAATTATGGAATTCAAAAGTTGGGACATCTTTATAGAAAGGGTACTTTCCTCTTGTTTCAGGAGTTACAACAGAATTACAGATTACATTCAAATAATTGTTTTAGATATTTACAACTTAAAGATTATGTTAAATAACATACACAAGAATACAGAAAAAGAGAGCCAGAGATTCTAGATGAATGTTTGAATAAACACCCCAATACAGTCAAATTAATATCTTGCATTTATAATACTCTTTTAGATAGTGAGATTCCGTTGACAGAATTATATAGACAAGCATGGGAAAACGAATTAGCTCAACCCATAACAAAAGATATTTGGGTTAATGTCTACAACATATTCATCAATGTTCGTTAAATGCCAGACATTCTTTAATACAATTTAAAGGACTACATAGAATGCATTATTCTCAAACAAAATTAAATAGAATCTCTCCTAATATCTCTCCTACCTGTGATAACTTTCAATACTCTGTGGCTAATTTAACCCATACTTTTGTAAATTGCAAAAAAATTAAAAATTTCTGGATGGATATTTTAAAAATTATTTCCGTAGTTAATACTCAACTGGAGCCCGATCCTAAATTAATCATTTTGGGCGTATCAGAACAATACCTAAAACTTACAACAAACCAAATAAATGTCCTTGATTACAGTATAATAACTGGGAAAAAAATAATATTAAAATTTTGGAAAAACCCAGCAACCCCCACAATCAAAATGTGGATTACGGAGATGTCGGAGACCTTACATTTGGAAAAAAATAGATTTGTCTTAATTGACAAACCAGAATTACTTACTAGAATATGGTCTCCATATATAGATTATTTGAAGGGGTAGATTGGGCCAGTGCGGAAGCCTGAGTGAAACTTGAATCCAGGACTAGGTGAATAATTCTTTGATCTACGGACCTATCTCCTAAGTTGTATTATTGATAGTTTATTGTATTTTTCTAATTTTCTTTTTTTTCTTTCTTTATTTTTTCTTTCTATAAATATAAAAAAAATAATTAGAGTCAATGTTAATATGTAACCAATAAATGAGGATCCCAGCTACATTGGTAGCAGGGTCCCTGGAATCCTGGACACTTAATATGTAATCGTTTAACAAAGTTTGTAGTGGTTTGGACTATGATATGTACATGCCTCTAATAAAAATGTATTTAAAAATAAAAGAGTAAATTTGACTCATGGAATTCTTTCAACATGTTGAAAATTTTTCACGAGTTAACAAGTTTCCCGAGCACCTGCTGTTAGCATTACGAGTCGCTAAGTTTCATCCACGAGTTCCGACGTTCCCGCGACATTAATTCTATGTGATTACCACGAGTTTGATTTGTCTTTAACTCGGGATCACTCGTGGGTGGACTCGCACCTTGAGACAGGGGTATAATCCTTGCTGGCCCAGCTTGCAACAAAGTTGCAATCGAGGAACACTCAGTCCTTTCAGCAAGTTTTTAGCTGAACAGGAGTGGTCAATTGCATCTATACATAACTATCTATCTATATGACCAAAACTCTTCTCATATGTATATGTGTGTATGTTTGTCATCTGGCCACAATCTGGTTAATTCTTATTTTCTTCCAAACACTAGGCCACAGCCTTCCCATTTTCCCATTTTCCCATTTTCACAAGACTCTTGCAGCACCTTCCATTGATGATGTCACAGTGCCATCTCACAGACGTCCAAAAACAATGGACCTTATTTACAAATGGCATCACACTGGGACAGAGGTGGGAGATTGCAACCTTCACGTGGTCCGCCCTGTTTCGATGAATGCAATCAACCTGGCGTGCTCAATCAAATAAGATCAAATAGAACAAGTTGGCCTCCCCCTCCCTCTCTATCCCCCTCCCTATCTACCCCCTCCCTTTCTAGCCCGTTCCCTCTCTACCCCCTCCCTCTCTAGCCCCTACCCCTCCCTTTCTACCCCTCTCCCTCTCTATCCCCCCTGCCGCCTCCCTCTATACCACCCCTCCCTCTCTGCCCCTCCTCTACTCCCCTCCCCTCCGTCTATACCACCCTCCCTGTCAATCACCCCTCCTTCCCTACCACACCTCCCTCTACCTCTTTACCCCCTTCCTTTCTACCACCTCCCCCTCCCTCTACCCCCCTCCATCTCCCTCTCTACTCCCCTCACCCTCCCTCTATACCCCCTCACCCTCCCGCTCTACCCCGAACTGAGACCTGCTAGCTCTAGCAGGTGCAAATGCAATTTTCTTCAAGTCACAGTACACTACATTTTTTTGAAAGTTTAAAATGAGGGAGGGTGAATAAGGTGAAATGAGCAGCTCCTGCGCAGTTGAGGACTATGGGTGAGTGGAGGAATATTGCGTTGGGTGAATGGGTTGCATTGGGGGAATGGGTGAGTGGTGGAATATTGCGTTGGGGAACAGTTTGTGTTGGGGGGACCAGGCCTCCCGTGGACTATGGGTGAGTGGTCGAATATTGCGTTGTGGGAACAGGTTGCGTTGGGCGACCAGGCCTCCCATGTGATAGGGACCCAACGGGTCCCACTTGGTCTAGTATATTACTAAAACGCTCATCTTGTTTGGATGTCTGTCTGCGTGCATGTGTGTGAGATCCTGAAATTACGCCTGCACAGTTGGGGGAGGGTTGCCGGGCTCGGTGCCATTTTCAGATCGCCATTTTGATCTAATACATCCGTGTGTACTTGACTCATTATAACGGGGAACCAACGGGTCGTCTAGTACATTACTAAAACTCTGATCTTGTTTGGATGTCTGTGTGAGCGTGCGAGTGAGTGAGATCCTGAAAATACGCCAAACGATACACGATAGCACTAAAATGTTTGCCCCAACTTACAATTGTCTTGTGGTGTGTTTTCAACAAGTTTTGTTCAGATTGATGTTATATTTTACAAGTTAACACATTTTTAAGTTTACAAAATCCAGTTTGGGAAAGAATCACTTCAACACTTCATTGGCTGTTGCTGGCAGTTACAGCTATGACATCACAATGGGATCTAATTTGCAATCAGAGAACACTTAGTCCCGGCAGAGTGAGGCTGAAGGGGAGGGGGCAGAGTGAGACTGAACAGGAGGGGGAGGGGGTGTTGGGGAAGGCAGGGGAAGTGGAATTTGATTTTTTTTTTTAAAGTCCTGGCAGCAAGTGCTTGCATTTTTTTAAAGTTTAAAAAGAGGGAGGATGAGGGGCTATGGGTGAGTGGTGGAATCTTACATTGGGAAACTGGTTGCGTTGGGGGACCAGGCCTCTCATGGGGGCTGCCGGTGAGTGGTCGAATATTGCATTGGGGGAACGGGTTGCATTGGGGGACCAGATCTCCCATGTGACAGGGACCCAACGGGACCCACTTGGTCTAATATATATTACTAAAACTCTAATCTTATTTGTTTGTATCTATATTTGTTTGTTTTTATGTGTGCCGGTTTGTACCTATATTTGCACAAAAATGGTACACTGCAATTTTTGGCCTACCTTACTTACCATAGTCCTGTGATGTAAATTAAATAAGTTTCGTTCAGATTGATTTACAAAAACTTTACAACTTTGAAAACTTTACAAAAACTACTTTAAAAAACCTCTTTTAAAAAACTCTTTTACTTTTTGCCCTGCTCGTCAGCAGCATTCCACCTCTCTATCCTGGAGAGTTGTGGACCTATATCTTTAGAATTATTTCGAGTGGAGTACATAACAATCGGAAGGATCAGGGAATGAATGGCTTTAGTGATTAGCATTGCAGAGTTGGCCTGGGATTATATTGAATGAGAGGGCAGGCTTCAGCGGCCGTCTGGCATGCTCCTATTTTTCAGTGTTCTTACTGACTGATTTACTTGAACCAAATTCAAAGAAAAAGGAGGTCTTGAAAATGTGTTCCTTTGTGATTTAGCTAAAATGTCCAGAGGGGCACAAAGTGCTGGAATAACTCAGTGGGTCAGGCAGAATAATTCAGTGGGTCTCTGGAGAGCATGGATGGATGATCTTTCAGGCCGAGACCTACCTTCAGATTTGATGGGGGGGAGAAGTAAGCTGTAAAAATGGGGTGGCAGGACAAAGCGTAGCAGGTCAATACAGACGAGGGGTGTTTCTGATAGGCAGATGTTTGGAATTCAATGTTCATACCATTGGATTGTAAGCCACCCAAGCAGAATATAAGATGCTGTTCGTCCAAAGTGTATTTGATGGGGTATGTGGAAACTTCACTGCAGTACAACCCATTCAGACTAGGATATACCAGGATCTGAAAATTAAGCCCAAAACTATAACGTGCATTGCCCTGTTTGGAGGTCCTACAGCCCAACATGCCCACACCGAGCAGCATGTCCCATCTACAGTAGTCCCATCTGCCTGCATTTGGCCCCTATCCCACTAAAACCTATCCTATCCATGTACCTGTCTAATGTTTCTTAAATGTTGCAATAGTATGCGTGTCAAGTACCTCCCGAGGCAGCTTGTTCCATACACCCACCTCCCTTTATATTTAAAAAATAAGTTACTATTAAATCACTCCTTCCTCACCTTAAAAGTATGTTCTCTGATTCTCGATTTCCCTACTTTGGGCAGGAGATTATGTGCGTTTACCTGATGTGTTTCTCATGATTTTGTACACCTAGATAAGATCACCTTCATCCTCCTGTGCTCCAAGGAATAGAGTCCTAGCCTGCTGAACCTCCCCCTGCAGTCCATAGGGATTGATGAAGCCTGGTATATAAATAGTTTGCAAGAATTAGGATATCTTATATTCAAAGTTTAATTTTATCTGTTTATCATTGGCCATCTATCTTTTAAGCCTAATAGTGCTAAATACAGCTGAATTATAAATGAGGATCTTTTTAAGTATATCTATAGTTTCTGAAATATATAATCGTAATTATACCTTGCCTCATAAGAAAATTGTCTCCCTTTAAGGTATATTTAGTTTTAAGAATATAATGTCAATATCTCAAAAGTTTTTTCTAATATTTGGATTTGTATTTGATATTAATTATCCCCAAATTCTGAACAAAATAATGAACATTAGTTGACAACATTTGAAACCAGTGGTATGTGATCACCTAAATACATACTCCTGTTTAGTTTATTATTGTCCCATATACGAAAGAACACTATCCAATCAAATCAGATAGCATTACACATAATACAATCAAGCCAAACTCAAATACAGTAGGTGAAGCAAAGGAAAGATAGAGTGTAGAATGTAGTTCTCCGCATTGCAGCGCACCAATTCTAGGGACCACGTCCAATGGCCCCAATGGGGTAGAGGTGAATTGGATATGAATGAATACGTTTATTGGCTAAATATGTACACATCCAAGGAATTTGCCTTGGTGCGCCGCCTGCATGTAACAACACAACCAACATACAGTAAACCATTAAGAATAAAACATTATAGTTAAACATGTGAATGAAATAAAATACCAGAGTAAAAGGAGGCTACAGACTTTTGGTTAGTACCCTAGCTTATGGAAGGATCATTCTGAAGCCTGATAACAGAGGGGAAGAAGCTGTTTTTGAGTATGGTAGTGCATCTCCTGTACGATAGGGGCAGGGAAAAGGAGGAATGGACATGGTGGGAAAGTTCATTAATTACGTTGACTACTTTCCTGAGGTAGCAGCTAGGGAGTCTCGTCTGTATGATAGACCAGTTAACATCTTTAGTCAGAGGGTGGTGAATCTGTGGAATTTGTTGCCACTGCTGTGGATGCAAAGTCAGTGGATATATTTAAGGAAGAGATAGATTCTTGATTAGTATGGGTGTCAGAGGTCATGGGGAGAAGGCAGGACGTATGGGGTTAGGAGGGAGAGATAGATCAGCCATGATAAAATAGCGGAGTAGACTTGATGAGCCGAATGGCCTAATTCTACTCCAATGACTTATGACCTTATGACGTCCATAACTCTGCAATTTCATGCAGTGGTGGGTAGAGCTGTTGCCAAACCAAGCTGTGACCCACTCCGACACTATGCTATCTATTGTGCAGTTGTAGAAGTTTAGAAGAGGCATTGGAAATATGCGAAATTTGCAATCTCCCAAGGAAGTAGGGGGAGCATTGGTGTGCAGCCTTCTTGGCTGTCACTTCAATGTGGTTGGTCATGACAGATGGTAATATTATGCCAAGGAACTTGAAGCTCTCAACCATTTCCACTTCACCAACAATGAAGGGGATTGGGGCCTGTACTCCACCATGCTTCCTGAAGTCAGTAACTGGTTTCTTCATCTTGAGCAAAATGCCCCATCTACAGTAGTACCACCTGCCTACGTTTGGCCCGTATCCCACTAAACCTATCCTATCCATGTACTTGTCTAAATGTTTCTTAAATGTTGCAATAGTATGTGTGTCAACTACCTCCTGTGGCAGCTTGGTCCATACACCCACCACCCTTTATGTAAAAAAAAAGTTACCCCTCCTTTTCCTATTAAATCGCTCCCTCCTCACCTTAAATGTATGTCCTCTGGTTCTCGATTCCCCTACTTTGGGCAGGAGACTATGTGTGTTTACCTGATCTATTCCTTATGATTTTGTACACCTCAATAAGATCACCCTCATCCTCCTGTGCTCCAACTGGGTCGTGATAGGTCATCATTTGGTTCTGCTGAATGATGGATAGTGATGAGATGTTCCTCTTGCATCCTCTCCAGCTCTTGGGTTATGGCATGATTAATGTCATTCCAGTACTTGGGGGTCTTGGGCCTGAGCTGATTCTCAGGTTCTTTTAGTCACTTTTCAAGTAGACTTGGACAAGTGAGGAGTGTCCTCTGTCCATCTGTGTTTGGTTCAGTGCTGGACCCTCCATTCTGCCTTGCCACCCGGGTAGAACTCATCCTGCATGATATCCAGGGACTGTTGGGTTGGACATTTTCCATTTTGGCCCAGCTCTCTGCCTTATGTGTGTTTGAGGCAGCACAATGTAGGCTCTTCCCTGTCTTTTTAACATTGGTTGAGATATGTAGATGCAAACATATGGAGCAAATAGGAGACAAAATAACGAGGTGGCCAGAGTTTGTGATGTAGCTAGCTGTCATGTGCCTGTAGCAGCACCTGTGGTGTGGGGGAGACCATGGTGGGGTATTGTGTTTCTAAGTTATGGAAGTCGACTAACTCGGGGTGAATGTGCTATGACCTTAAGAATACGATATCAATTTTGATGGCCATACTGCTAACCTGGGGCAGTCTCTAGATCTCTATCATCAGCCCTAGTCTGACAGCACAGTCCTTTGCCATGGCATCCTGCACATCTCTGAGAGGCATTGACTACAATTAGGTAGGCTGAAGAGGAATCCATAAATGCCTGTCTTAATTAAAGTTTAGGCTAATTCTATTTAGTGCAAGTAGTATGATTTTTAACTGTTTATGTATTTCATTCTAGATATTTTTTTCAACAGAAAGTTTGATTTTTTGAATTAACAGACATTTTAGAAATATCCAGTTCTTGATAACTGTTTTTTTGTATATTCATTGTTTTAGTTATCGGCACCACAGGCAAAGGCGAATATTTGGTCATGCGTTGCTGCTGAGATACTTCCTTGAACTGCCACCATGCTGTTGGCTGAGTGTTTCCAGGGTTTAGACCCAGCACCAGTGAAAGAACAGTGATATAATTGAATGTTGGGATGGTGTTTGACCTGGAGGAATCTGTATTGTGGTAGCGTTCTCAAGCCTTTGTAACTCTGCTGTTTTGCTGGCAGAGGTTGGAAGTGTTGCTTTAGTGACCATGGTGAATGAATGTCGTGTAATTTGTATTTGTATGACATGGCTGTCAGTATGTGTCATTAGTGGGTATAATGAATGATTATAGCGGTAGAAAGGAATGCCAGTCGGAAATGGTGCTTTGTTCTGCATGGTGTTGTGCATTGTCAGTTATATTCAGTGAGGCAAATGGATTCTGTCAAACTCCTGACTTGTTCATTGTAGAAAATAATGAAGAAGCTTTGGGGTATGAGAAGATGATTTACTTGCCACAAGGTACTTGCCTCTGCTGTGGTTTTGTAGCCATGGTTTGCATATGACTGGTCCAGTGGAGTCTCAGGCCAGTGTCAACAGTGAGTAATGAATGTTAGATCCTCCCTTCTTGTAAATCGTCCTTGTCTGACACGTTGTGGGGTCAATGTTATTTGTGAGGAACAGCCCATAACGATGTTTATGCAGGTAGTGACTACAGTTTGCAAGTTGTGAATGGAAATGAACACCATTCCTGAAATAGAGAGTCAAGGCACTACTTCATGATTTGCAAAGCAAGCATGCCTGCAGTTTATCCTGTGTCTGGGATGTTGCAACTTCAACCATCATAACCATGATGGTTTCTACAAAGTATGACACTTATTATTGGAATGTTTTCCCCTTGGTTATACCAGAGCTCTTTGATACCGTGCAGTCTGAAGAAGGGTCTCAACCCGAAACGCCGCCTATTCCTTCTCTCCATAGATGCTGCCTCACCCGCTGAGTTTCTCCAGCATTTTTTGTCTACCTTTGATACCGTACTCAGTCAGATGGTGCCTTGGTATCGAGGAATCATTTTCACCTCTAGAATACTTAAAGTCCACATTGATGGACTTGGGAGTTTATCTGCTGAGTTTTTTCTTCTTGATTTGTATCATTTATAAAGACAATATTCTCAAGTAGGTTTGTTAATCACACTCTTTTTAAATTGCTGAAATTGTTCCAAAATATGGTGCTAGATATGGTGCTAGTCAAACTAATGGCAGCAGTAACATGACACTTATCAATTCATCAATATGACATTATTTTCTATTACTTAATGGGTCTACTCTAGGTTGTCCAGGTCTGAAAATCTAATACAGGACCAGGGATCACCAAGACTGCACGGTAGAGTTTGTGTCGTGTTTGACATCTTGATCTTCAAATACCCTTTTCCTTAATCGACCAAACTAGTGAAATTCACCACAACTTTCATCAAAGTCTGCCTTTGGGAGATGGTCTTATGTACCTTTTTAGTACAGGAATGTCATGGTTTCATGAATGGCGATCTTAAGATAAGCATCTCCTATGCTTTGGTGAGTCAATAAATGGTGACAAGTGACCTTGTTTCTGAAGTGCATTCACAGTTTTCTTTTCTTTCTAAAATTGGTTGATTTTGCACAGGTTTCAAGTGCAACAGAGCAGCGAGAAAGATTCAAGTGTTGGGGTAATTATGTAATATTGTTTTATACTGGTCTTCACTGGGATTGGTTTGTGTCTTTGCTACACGATGGCATACATGCCAACAAAATGGAAAGATTAGTTTCTTGGTAGAGCCTAATTTGCAGAGTTTTTCACAATCCCTGCTGATCAATGAATGCTGAGTCAAAGAATGCTGTGCAAAACCCTCACTTCACTGGTTAGGATTGATGAATCAATATGGGCATCCTTACCTAGTCAACCTGCTCTGCATTAAGATCAAGAGTCAAGAGTGCTTTATTGTCTAATGTTCCAGATAGAACAATGTAATTCTTACTTGCTGCAGCACAACTAAAGAGGAAGACGAAGACGCCTGTGCGTGTGTTTGTTTAACATGTACTTGATGTTGCATTCCAAGAAGCACACGGTCCTTCACAAAGCAATCAATTAATTCCAATGGCAAGGGAACCAAGACGATTGGAGCTGATAGATCTGTTGCAACCTTCATTCACATTCACAGCCGTTGAGTTCAAGATAACTTTGTCCGCCTGGTCCGCCGTTGTGGTCTTTTAGGTTGGATCGTTCTTAGTCTGGACCCTCACCCTCGACCTCACCGCCATGGGTGTCCCTACCAGAAGCTGCTGCTTCCGACGGCATCGCTCTTGGAATCATGGGGACACGCCTCTTCACCACGACAAGGTAAATGATCCGAAGAGGATATGTAATCTTAATAAATAATATAACAAAAAAAAGAACAAACAAGAACAGTGCAATAATAGTCCATTGTAGTTCATAGCTTATGAGGTAGTAGTGTTTATGATCATAGAGTTATACAGCATGGAAACAGACCATTCAGCCTAAATCATTCATGTTGACTAAGATACTAGGCTAGTCTCGTTTGACCCATATCCCGCAATCTTTCCTATCCAGGTACTTGTCCAAGTGTCTTTTATATGCTGTTATAGTATCTGCCTCAACCACTTCCTTTGGCAGCTCATTCCATATACCCACCATCCTCTGAATGAAAAAGTTGCACCTCCGGTTCCTATTAAATCTTGACTCTTTCACCTTACATATATCCTCTTGTTATTGATTCTCTTACCATGGGTAAAAGACTGTGCATTTACCGTATTCCCCTCATGATTTGATGCATCTCTATTAGATCATACCTCAGCCGCCTGTGCTCCAATTAAACCTAGCCTGCTAAACCTCTCCCCACAGCTCAGCCCTTCAAGTAATAATAATAATAATAATGCATTTTATTTATGGGCATCTTTCAGGAGTCTCAAGGACACCTTGTAGATTAAAACAAGCAAATTACAAATA
The DNA here is from genome assembly GCA_963514005.1 of Raja brachyura. The sequence goes on along the minus strand of OY740781.1, from coordinate 117,864,630 downwards.
TATAAATAAAATAAAACAAAAACAAGAAGTAGTAGGGACAGCAATAATACATAATTCGAAGAGAGAGTAGCGGTAGCTAGTCACGCCAGCGTTCACTCTCACTTCCGGCAGCCATCTTGGTAACAGAACAATCAAAAACATATTTTAACATGAACATCCACCACAGAGACTCCTAAACATTCCTCACTGTGGTGGAAGGTGATATAAAGTTCAAGTCCTTCCCTTAGTTCTTCCTCGGCCGTGGGCCTCGAGCCCCTGTTGACGGGACAATCTTGACTCCCGTAGCCAGCGGTGTTCGGGCCCTCCGCATCGAGGCGATCTGCTCCTGCATGGGGGGGGGGGGGGAATGTCAGCTCCCCCGCGCTGAGTGATCGAACCTCGCGTCGGGGCTGGTCGAACCTTCCGCGACGTTGGAGCTCCCAACTCGGCCTCACCCGAAGACTGCGAGCCCTTGATGTTGGCTCCGCAGTGGTTGTGGTGGGGGAGATCCCAGGCAAAGGATCAGCTCTGATGTTAAGTCCATGGCCCGCGGTGGGGCTCCTGACAGTCCAAGGAAGCTTCCAGCTCCAGCGATGGCAGGCCGCAGAGCCTGGAGAATGTGATCCAAAAAATAATCACATCTCCGGCAAGGTAGGAACTTGAAAAAGTTTCCCCCGATCCCCTCCCCCCTCCCCCCACATAAAACAAACCAAAGAACATCAAAACAAAACTTCTAACAAACTAAAAAATAACAAAAAGAGTGAAAAGACAAACAGACTGTTGGCAGGGCTGCCATCTCCCCGCGGCCACGTCCCCCATTGGTCTTGCTAATATCCTCGTGAATCTTCTCCACTCTTTCCAGCTTAAAGACACCCTTCCTATAGCAGGGTGACCAAAACCGAACACAATAAAGTCTAATCTAGGTCCCCTCTTTATTCTCCCGCCGTCGGAGCAGTCGAACCATCCGCAGTCGAGGCGATCGAAGCTCCCGCAAGCGGCAGTCAAAGCTCCTGCGATTGGGGTAGTCAAAGCTCCTGCTGCCTGGTCCCCAGCAAGAGGCCGCCAACTCCACGATGTTGGGCCGCAGTGCGGATGAAGATACAATAAGGAAAAAGTCGCATCTTCGTCGAGGTAAGAAAATTAAAGAAGTTTCCCCCAACCTCCCATATAAAACAAGCTAAAGAACACTAAAACATACATTTAACATACATTTAACACGTACTATAAACAACAAAAAAGGAAGGGACGAGAGACTGTTGGCGAGGCGGCCACTGCGGCGCCACCCGGTGGACTAGGCCAGATTGTTCAAATTTCCTGATATGTTTATGGTGTGTAAGAAGGAACTGCAGATGCTGATTTAAACTGAAGATAGACACAAAAAGCTGGAGTAACTCAGCGGGACAGGCAGCATCTCTGGAGAGACGGAATGGGTGACGTTTCATGTCAAGACCCTTCTTCAGTGTTGTTGTGGGAGGAGACTTAACAGGTGGATAGAGAATGATATTGAAGGGTGTGTTCAAAACTCCCTTCAAGTACAACATCCTAACTGACTACTTACAACATGTGGGGGGAGCATCATAAACCAGCTGCCCTGTTTGTGGAAGGGGCTGCAGTTCCCACATTGGCCTTAGCTACCTCAGAACTCTCGAAACAAGAATGGAAGCAAGTCATCGCCTATCCAAAGGGACTGGCAGAAGTAAATGTGTTAAGTTGTTGTGATAAATGGGAGAGACTCAATATTGGTATTCTCTCTCAGGGTAACATTTCCAACATTAAGACCTAATTACACTTGCTAGGTTCTGTTGATCAGGCCCCATTTGTTGCAAGACTGACACCAGACGACCGACACAGATGCTCTATGCAGAACTCTGTCCTGGGAAGCGATAACCAAGCATGCATAAGACATTAAAGGATGTGCTGAAAGACTCTTGGATAAAATGAGGTTGCCAGTCACACTTGGGATACATGACCCATGAGCATTAGAAGTCAAGGAAGGGTCAAGGATGGTTTAAGAACCTCCAGGACAGACATTGGGACTACACAATACTCCATACTGCTGGCAGTTGTTGCTCACAGACTATTCTCTCCTTGGTCTCGTCAGGCATCTGGTGCCCCAGCTACGGAAGAATATGCTGTTTCCACTTTGGTCATTGGTCACTTTGGAAGCCACAACAGCAGAGATATAAAGTAAATTATCCTCCATCACAAGGGCCTATCCATTTCAGCTGCAAGGTCTTTAAAAAGAGGAGGCAGTTGAAACAAGACTCCTCCTCAATTTTAAGCATCTGTACTCCATGGATAAATTAGATTGGCTATTTTAATTTCCTCTAAATGGATCGTTCCTGATGTTGCAAAGGAAATCGTTGCATTAGTGAGGATTTTGCTGTGTACAAATTGACTAATAGACTTCCTAAACAACAGCGGTTATTTATGAAGCCAAACCTGTTTTGAAAATCATGAGGTAATTGAAGGTCGATATAACAAAGATTTTATTTTTTAACTAACTGCAAGATATTAACCCAGAGATAAAACGGAAACATGAGAAGTTGCAGATGACATTCTCATAAATGTGCTGCCATTGTAAAATCACAAAGAAAGGTGCTGTTAAATACCTACGGCACTATAAAATGTAGATAATGCAACCACTGGGTGCTGGGGAAGAGTACTGACACATTGAGCATTGTTCTCTATTCCCATAAATTCCCTCAGCAGAGTGGTAACATTCAATAAGTCCAGACCTATCACACATGAATATGACAGAACCATGCTCTTGGCCCCTTTTTCATTGTTCAACGTTAAAACTGATTTAACTTGGCACCAGTGTTGAGACTCAGAGCAAAATTAAACGAGCTACTAGTGGCTCTCAGCAGGTCAAGCAGCATCTGTGGATGGAAAGGAATGGTCAATGTTTCGATCCGCTGAGTTCCAAAAGCAGCTCATTTTTTTGCTCCAGATTACAGCATCTGCAGTCTCTTGTGCCTTGAAACTCTCAGAACTTGGTGTCAATTTAATGGGCTGAGAACACATTAAGCTATTTTTTTAAGGTAAGTTTGAGGCTCAGACCTCTGCAGTTTCTCCACAGATGCCACTGACTTGAGCTAAAGCTGACTGGACTCAAATGCTGCAATGGTCTAACAATCCTAGAACACACGGCAATTGTTGGTGTGACTTTTCGATCTGAAAGCAATGAATGGATAGCCCTGTTCCAGGAGTTATTACTGTTTCAGACGTCAATGGGCTCATTATTGACCCGATTGCAACGTCTTGCAGTGTAAAGAATGGACATGCAAGGTCAGCATTAAGATCAGTACTTTGCAGATCAAGTGAAAAGATACCAATATATCACATTATAAATCAGCATGCAGTGTTGAAAATAAATGCTTATGTCGTTAATATTTCAGATTGAAGAACTGAAAACAATTGGAGATGACATGCATTTTAAGATGGCAAGGGAGAGTAAATTTCCCCTGGGTAGAAATGTCAAAGACCAGAGGGCATAGGTTTAAGGTGAGAGGGGCAAAGTTTAAAGGAGATAGGCCAAGTTTTTTACAGAGGGCGGTGGGTGCCTGAAACCCGCTGCCAGGGGTGGTATGGAGGCGGATAGTGGCGTTAAAAAGGCTGTTAGATAGGGACATGGATATACAGAGATTGGAGGGATGTGGATCACATGCAGGCCAAGCTGATTAGCTTAGCCTGGCATATTTGGCACGGACATAGTGGGTCGAAGGGCCTGGTCCTGTGTAAATAATAAAATTGGCGATATGACAGGGTGAAGTGGTAAACAGAATAATGAATAATTGAAAGTAGATCTGGATGTGTTGTAAATAATTTAGATTTTTTTCGCCTCTATAAATTATTTTTAAAGTTGATAGTATTCATGAACAAGCTTGCAGCATCTACATTTCTGCATAATTCCAGTAAAGCAATGCAATTCAGACTGAGTTATTTGTTGTTTACTTTTTCTCCATTGTCACTATCAGAAGGAAAATATTTGTCCCTTCCCATATGTTACCCTACCCTCAATTTATATTGGCACTTTTCCAGTCACGGGACACATACTCCTAGTGATGGGGCATAATTGGGGGTATGTATGAACATTTGCAAGTAACTGCGCACAAACATTTGGTTTCAACCAAAATCTGCTGATTATGCTCCCTTCATTGAAAGACTATACTCCAGTTAATAATAAATAATCATTATGCTAGATATGCAATGGATATAGATATATCAATAAACATTTATTTTTACTCATAATAATATTTTATTAGCCAAGTATGTTTTGCAACATACGAGGAATTTATTTTGCCAAGTCAGTAATACAAATAAAAAGCAACAGAACCCACAAAATACATTTTAAAATAAACATCCACCATAGTGAATGCTTCACATTCCTCACTGAGATGGAATGCAAAAAAAAGTGCAAATTTCTTCCCTTCTATGTTCTCCCATGGTCGGTGGCCTCGAGCGTTCCGTTGATGGGACGATCTTGATTCCCGAGGTCGGCGGTTGTGCCCTCTGCATCGGGGCGATCAGCTCCTGCATCGGGTGTGGGTCAGCTCCTCCGCACCAGCGATCAGACCCCGTGTCAGGGCTGGTCGAGTCTCTGCGCCGTTGGAGCTCCCGACCAGCCTATCCCGAGACTGTGAGCCCTTGATGGTAAGTCCACAGGCAACGGTTGGAGCGATCCCAGGCAAGGGATCAGCTCCGATGTTAAGTCCATGCCCCGCGTTTGGGCACAAAGTCAGTCCGAGGAGGCCTCCAGCTCCAATGATGGTAGGCCGCAGAGCGACCGGCGATGCGATCCAGAAAATAATCGCATCTCCAGCAAGGTAAGAAACTGAAAAAAAGTTTCCCCTGAGCCCCTCCCCTTCCCCCACATAAAACAAACCAGAGAACGTTTACACACTATCAACACACATTAAAAATATAAATAGACAAAAAAACAGACAGACTGTTGGCGCGGCTGCCAATCGTCCGGCGCCCCTAGTGGTAAAATATATTTAGTGAAAATACAGTGAATAACTTCCATAACAATTGTCTTTATACTTAATTATATTAAATGAAAATGCCACATTTAACAATTTTAAATGGTTACTAGACCAAATGAAGACCCGTTGGGTCTGTTCCCCCACCGCGCGTTTGCGGGGGGTGGGCGGCATGCGGCGCCACACACACTAACCACCTCCACACATGCACCAACTACCCCCTTTGATATTATATTAATATTATTAATTTGCTCTTTTTATCCCATAACCGCCCTATCCACTGACGCATAGCCCTCAACTCGCAGGCGCGTCTAGAGAGGGGGGGGGGTGGAGAGTGAGGGCACAGAGAGAATGGGGAGAGGCAGAGACAGAAGAGCAAGAGACAGCGGGAGAGGGGGGATGGAGGGGAGGAGGAGAGGGAGGGTGGCTGAAGGGGGAGGGTGGGAGGGAGAGATGGGAGGAGAGAGAGGGGGAAAGGGGGGCTAGGAGGGGGGGAAGGGGAGAGGGGTTGGGAAGGAAGGGGGAGAGGTGGGGGAAGGGAGGGGGGAGGTGGAGGGAAGGGGGTAGGGGAGGGGGTGGGCCTTGATTGGTGGGCATATGGGCATTGTGCCGTCAGCAGCTGGCAAGCGGTGATTTTTTTTTTCAGGTGAGCTTTGTGGACAATTTTATTCAAAATCTGGGGAAATAATTGACCAAATTTAGAGAGGAGTGGATTTCTGAAATCATAAGTTAAATCCCAACCAAAATATGTGCAGAAATACGTTTCAAAGGCAAAATGATACACACACACACAGTTTTAAAAGTATATAGATAATTGGGAGACAAAAATTCTAATATACAGAGGATGTTGAGAAACACAGGACATAATTGGACAGCAAGTGCAGAGAGAATGTTTCGTTATTTGCCTTTTTACTTGTTAGAACTGTGCAACACAGCATGTCATTTGGCATTGCATCCATGCTAGCTCCTGTAAGGATAATCAATAACTAATTGTGCCTCCATACTTGCGTCCTCCAATATGGCATTCTTTTTTTCAACTATTTACCTGCTTCAATTACATCCAACATTTTATTCTCTATCTCTCTATGCAAACATTTTGCTTCTAATTAGTGATCAATTGTAATAAATTTCATACTGTAAATTCTTTACTGTTGTCCAAGCTGAAGCTGATTTTCAGCAGTGTCATCCTCTATGATTGGATAAAGTGCATTTAGTGAACGTCCTCCAGTTTATTCTTACCAAATTGAATTGACGTTTATGAAATTTGAACCTTATTACCTTAGGTTCAAGTTTTTGTTATTTGATTATATTAGCCAATAGTTTGTACATTAGATCTATAAACTATTCAGTGGCACTTTCTCCCCCTTGCTGTTTCTCATTCTTCTCCATTCCAATTCTATTTATTAAACCTGATTATAGCCTTCCTTCCTTTTTTCCACTCATGTTTTCAAAGGAGGGTAGCTATTGCAACCCCACTTTTTAAAAAGGGAGGAAGAGAGAAAACGGGGAATTACAGACCAATTAGTCTAACATCGGTAGTGGGGAAAATACTAGAGTCAGTTATTAAAGATGGGATAGCAGCACATTTGGAAAGCGATTAAGTCATTGGACAAAGTCAGCATGGATTCATGAAAGGTAAATAATGTCTGACGAATCTTATAGAATTTTTTGAGGATGTAACTAGTAGAGTGGATAAGGGAGAACATGTGGATGTGTCCAATGATTTCACCACTTTCCAAATGTGCTGCTATCCCATCTTTAATAACTGATTCTAGCAGTTTCCCCACTACCGGTGTTAGACTAACTGGTCTGTAATTCCCCATTTTCACTCTCCCTCCCTTTTTTAAAAGTGGGGTTACATTAGCTACCCTCCAGTCCTCAGGAACTACTCCAGAATCTAAAGAGTTTTGAAAAATTATCACTAAGGCATCCACTATTTCTGGGGCTACTTCCTTAAGTACTCTGGGATGCAGCCTATCTGGCCCTTGGGATTTATCGGCCTTTAATCCTTTCAATTTACCTAACACCACTTCCCATCTAACCTGGATTTCACTCAGTTCTTCCATCTCATTTGACACGCGGTCCCCTGCTATATACGGCAGATTATTTATATCTTCCTTAGTGAAGACAGAGCCAAAGTAGTTATTCAATTGGTCTGCCATGTCCTTGTTCCCCATGATCAATTCACCTGTTTCTGACTGGAAGGGACCTGCATTAGTTTTAACTAATCTTTTTCTCTTTACATATCTATAAAATCTTCCGCAGTCAGTTTTTATGTTCCCTGCCAGTTTTCTGTGGTTACACTGGTGAGTTAAGATTATAGCAGGGTCTAGAAGAACTGGGGAAGTGGGCCAAGGAATGTCAAATTAAACTTAGTTCCAACAAATGTAAAGACAATAGACAATAGTAAATAGGTGCAGGAGTAGGCCATTCGGCCCTTCGAGTTAGCACCGCCATTCAATGTGATCATGGCTAATCATTCCCAATCAGTACCCCGTTCCTGCCTTCTCCCCATATCCCCTGACTCTGCTATCTTTAAGAGACCTATCTAGCTCTCTCTTGAAAGTATCCAAAGAACCGGCCTCCCCCGCCCTCTGAGGCAGAGAATTCCACAGTCTCACAACTGTGAGAAAAAGTGTTTCCTCGTCTGTTCTAAATGGCTTACCCCTTATTCTTAAACTGTGACCCCTGGTTCTGGACTCCCGCAACTTCGGGAACATGTTTTCAATTCAATTCAATCTTTAATTGTCATTGTGCAGTGTACAGTACAGAGAAAACAAAATGCAGTTAGCATCTCCCCAGAAGAGCGAACTTAGAATAATTTACTGCCTCTAGCGTGTCCAAACCCTTAACAATCTTATTTGTTTCAATGAGATACACCTCTCAGCCTTCTAAACCTCAGAGTGTACAAGCCCAGCCGCTCCATTCTCTCAGCATATGACAGTCCCGCCATCCCGGGAATTAACCTTGTGAACCTAGGAGAAAAACACAGCTTTTTCATTTGGCATGCTTCCCTCTGTTGCTCAGGGCAGAGGGCAAGAGTTGGGATGTCATGCTGCAACTAGACAAATGGTGGGCGAGACCACATTTGGCGGTATTGTACACTGTTCTGGTCACCCAGCTATAGGAAAGGTGCAGCAAAGATTCAAGTATGTTACTGGGACAAGAAAGGTTGAGTTACAGTGCCCTCCATAATGTTTGGGACAAAGACCCATCATTTATTTACATCACAATCTGAGATATATAACTGAAAAAAAAATCACATGTGGTTAAATTGCACATTGTCAGATTTTAATAAAGGCCTTTTTTATACATTTTGGTTTCACCATGTATAAATTACAGCAGTGTTTATGTATAGTCCCCCCATTTCAGGGAGATGGGGGGCGGGGGAGTATGAAGTCTGCGATTCATGGGCATCACCGGTTGCTGGGTGTCTTCTCTGGTGATGCTCTGCCAGGCCTGTATTGCAGCCATCTTTAGCTTATGTTGGTTTTGGGGGCTAGTCCCCCTCAGTTTTCTCTTCAGCATATAAAATACATGCTCAATTGGGTTCAGCTCAGGTGATAGACTTGGCCACTCAAGAATTTACCATTTTTTAGCTTTGCAAAACTCCGTTGTTGCTTTAGAAGGTAGACAAAAATCCTGGAGAAGCTCAGTGGGTGAGGCAGCATCTATGGGACGAAGGAAATTGGTGAAGTTTCGGGTCGAGACGCTTCTTCAGACTGATGTGGGGGTGGGAGGATGGGAAGAAGCAAGGAAGAGGCGCAGACAGTGGGCTGTGGGAGAGCTGGGAAGGGGAGGGGAAAGAAGAAAGCAGGGACAACCTGGAATTGGAGAAGTCAATGTTCATACCGCTGGGGTGTAACTACCCAAGTAAAATATGAGGTGCTGCTCCTCCAATTTACGGTTGGCCTCACTCTGGCCATGGAGGAGGCCCAGGACAGGAAGGTCGGATTCGGAATGGGAGGGGGAGTTGAAGTGCTGAGCCACCGGGAGATCAGGTTGGTTCTTGCGAACCGAGCGGATGTGTTGGGCGAAACGATCGCTCAGCCTACGCTTGCTCTCACCGATGTAGAGCAGTTGACACACCTAGAGCAGTGGATGCAATAGATGAGGTTGGAGGAGGTGCAGGTGAACCTCTGCCGCACCTGAAAAGACTGCTTGGGTCCTTGGATGGAGTCAAGTGGCGGGGTAAAGCGACAAATGTAGCATTTCCTGTGGTTGCAAGGGAAAGTGCCGCGAGAAGAGGTGGTTTGGGTGGGAAGGGACGAATTGACCAGGGAGTTACGGAGGGAACGATCTCTACGGAAAAGTTGCTTTAGAAGTATGTTTGGGATCATTGTCTTGCTGTGGAATGAACTGCCGGCCAATGGGTTTTGAGACATTTGTTTGAACTTGAGCAGATAGGATGTACCTATACACTTCAGAATTCATTATGCTACTACCATCAACAGTTGTATTATCAATGCAGATACGTGCACCAGGACTTTCAGCAGCCATTCATGCCTAGGCCATAACACCCCCACCACTGTGTTCACAGATGAGGTGGTATGCTTTGGATCTTGGGCAGTTCCTTCTCTTCTCCATACTTTGCTCTTGCCATTACTCTCATATAAGTTAATTTTTGTCTCATCTGTCCACAAGACCTTTTTCCGGAACTGTGGTTCCTCTTTTAAGTACTTCTTGGCAAACTGTAACCTAGCCATCCTATTTTTGCGGTTACCATCTTGTGGTTTGCATCTTGCAATGTAGCCTCTGTATTTCTGTTCATGAAGTCTTCTGCAGACAGCGGTAATTGACAAATCCACACCTGACTCTTGAAGAGTGTTTCTGATCTGTCGGACAGGTGTTTGGGGATTTTTCTTTATTATAGAGAGAATTCTTCTGTCGTCAGCTGTGAAGGTGTTCCTTGGCCTGCCAGTCCCTTTGCAATTAGTAAGCTCACCAGTGCTTTCTTTCTTCTTAATGATGTTCCCAACAGTTGATTTTGGTAAGCCTAACGTTTGGCTGATGTTTTATTATTGTTTCTCAGTCTCATAATGGCTTCTTTGACTTTCATTGGCATAACTTTGGTCCTCATGTTGATTAAAAGCAATACAAGTTTCCAAAGGTGATGGAAAGACCGGAGTAAAGACGAGGTGCTGAGAGCTCTCTTATACCTGCATCATGGAACCAAAATGTGTAATAATGGCTTTTATTAAAATCTGACAATTACACTTTAACCACATGTGATTTTTTTTCTATTGCAAATCTCAAATTGTGGAGTACTGTGGCAAATAATTAAATGATGGGTCTTTGTCCCAAACATTATGGAGGACAATGTATACGGAGAGACAGGATAGGCTGGGACTTTTTTCTGGCGACTAAGAGAGTGAGGAGTGACCTTTAAGAATATTTTAAAATAATCAGGCATAGATAAAATGGATGGTCACAGTCTTTTAAATCTGGTGGGAATTAATTTAGTGAGGTGAGGGATTTTAAAAGAGACCTGATGGGTATCCTTTATACATATAGTATTGAGTAGTAGGTATATCAAATTAACTGCCAGGGAAAGCTGTAGCGATGGGCACTATTACAATGTTAAAAACGTTCACAAGGTATACCAATAGAAAAGGTTGAATAATAAAGACCAAAGACAGGTAAATGTAATTTGCCCGGATACATATTCAGGACAGTGTGGACAAAACAGCCTGTTTTCTTCTTACTACATTATTTTTCACTTTTCTGAATGGTTCCTATGCTCGACATCAAAATGAAGTTGCTCATCCATCGGCTTTCTGTATTATCTTGAACCAAACTCTCTAATTTCCACATTCCACAATGCGAGGCTGGAGCTTGGAGTTGGATTCCTTTTTGCAAATGTAGTTTCTGGGAATTGGTCGACCCTACAAATTCCCATATGCTTGCTTTATATTCCTAATATAGGTGTGATTGATTATAAACCTTGTGCTAATTGTTTAAACAGCTATTGTCTTATGTGGCAGGGATGAAAATGAAATGCCAGCTTCCAGGTTTGTTGACTTTTTTTCATGAAAAGAACATTGCTGTATCAGTTTTACACCAAAGCAGCAACAATTCCCATTTACACCCCTTCAAACCTTTTCTACTGCATTGAGTGCTCACAATGTGCCCTCCTTTACATCAAGTGTAGACTAGGCGACTGTTTCGACAAACATATGCACAGTCTGCCAAGGCTGCTGGATATCCCAGTTGCCAACCATTTTAACTTTCTATTCTCTTAAGGGCCTGTCCTACAAGCATGCAACTCTATGCGATGAATGCGATCAAACTAGAAGCGGGGGCCTCGCGGAGGTCGGGTGATCCCCTGTACAGGGCCGTTCCCACCGGCAGCGAGGGCCGCGCGAGTGGCGCAACGCGGCGCAAAGTGAGGTGAACTTGGAGCGAAGTCTAAGGTAAGTTCGCCAGGACAGAGAGGGGCACGGAGGCACCTACTGATAGGTTCACGGAGGCACGATGTCGGGGCGGTGTGTAATGGGTCAAGGCGACTGCGAGCCGACAAGCCGTTGCCGCGTGGAATTTTTGAACAGTCAGTTTTTCGGAGCCCCGCGCGATGTCGGGACGAACTCCGCACGGCTCCGGCGATCGAAGTGGGACCGGACCAAGCGACCACGTTACGTCGCGCTAATCGCATAAAGTTGCATGCTTGTAGGACAGGCCCTTAAATGATCTTTTTGCCCTTGGCCGCCGCTATTCCCAGAGTGTGACAATTCCCCATCCTCTCATCAGTCGCTCCTTTTTAAAAAAAATTAGTGACCTTAGCCTAAGGAAACTTCCTCTCTACCTGCACCCAGCCTGTAAAATTTCAATGAGATCACTGTTATTCTGCACTCCAGCAGCCTAGTTGATTCCAGTTTACCCCAGGAGGTAAATCTGCTGTTCCTGGAACCAGTCCAGTGAATCTTTCCTGAACAGTCTGGAAATAATCTGCTCCAATAACATTTCCTTGCTTCTATAGTACAGACGAAAGTACTATTTTCTTTTCTAACCTCTTGTTGGCTTCCAATTGTGTACAAGGACACCCCTGTTATTATTTAAATAGCGTAACTGCCCAATCTCAGATAATTACAAAAACACGTTGCTTTTTACTTATGTACATTAATGGGTGATCAGCAGTTTTGCACACCTCATTCCATCTAACATTCTTGCATGCCTACACAACTGGTCTATATTGCCTTTCATTTCTTTACAACTTTGGTATCATCAGTAAACTTGGAAATATGACATTTGATTTCCTCACACATATTGTTGGCAAGTATTATCAAACAAACCATTTATTAACAGTAATGCAAAACTGTCCCTTGCCTCCTAGGAATAAAAGATCTCCTTTACTGACAGAATACTCTGTATCAATGCAAGAAGTAAGTTGATGCTCCATAATTCACCATAGAGAACCTCATCAAATTGGAAACAGTAATCTTACCTACAAGTCTTTGTATTTTCAGAACTGAATGTGGAAAACGAATGCCTTGTTTTCATGAAGTGTAAATCTTGTTTTTGGTATGGTTCTTATCAGAATAGAACACATTGTACCAGACTTTTCTCTTGCTTGTTTTCATAAAAATATACAATCATACGCTGCTTTAATATCAAAAGTATAAAGATCAATATATTGAATCCAAGTGAGCTAGCCAATTGGATTTAAAATTGGCTTGGAGGAATGAGTTGAAGGCTAGTTATGGAGGGTTGTTTTTCTGATCGGAGGCCTGTGACCAGAGCACTGCTGTAGCGATCAGTTCTGGATCCAGTTTGTCATTCAAATTGTTAATGGAGATAACAATGTAGTTAACACCGTAGTAGATTTGTACATGACACAAATTGGTAATATTGTGGATAGGGAGGAAGGATATTTAAAATTAAAACATGATCTAGATCAGTTGCCAAGGTGAACCAATGAATGGGAAATGGAATTTACCTTCAAGTGTGAGGTGTTGCACTTTGGAATGTCAAACCAAGGCAGGACTTGCACAGTACATTGTGAAGTTGTGGATAGTTTACAGAATAGAGATCTGGAAGTACAGGGGCATGCTTCCCTGAAAGTGGAGAATTAAGTGGACTGTAGTGAAGGTGCTGTTTAGCATTCTTGTTTCCATTGGGGGTGTTGAGAACAAAAGTTGGACATCATGATACAGTTGCACAAAAGTCATTGGTAACCCTACACATGCAGTTCTGGTTACCCTGCTACAAGATGTCATTAAGTTGGAAAAAGTGCAGAAGAGATTCACCAGGATAGCTTCTGCACTTTCACCAGCATGCCTTCAATGTTTGAGTTATAGGGAGAGGTTGGATAAAGCTGGTACATCTATCTATATAACTAAAAGTCTCATCTTGACCACTTCCTGTCTGCGCTGTATATTGATTTTAGAAAAAACACTACCATATATCGCTATGATTTTTGGCCATCTTACCCACAGTCCTCCTCCGCTGAGGCAGACCTTAGGATTTTTCCGATCGATGAAAAATAAAAAAGTTGAGTGTTTAAAAAATCTTGAGATCAGCTGATTGGTCCTCTCTCCTGCCAACCACCAGAATGAGGTAATGCTCCTTCCGTGGGGGGGGGAAATGAGGGCGGGTGGCAGGACTATAAAACCCCGGATGCCTGGACGCGAGTCAGTCACTCTGGAAGAGCGCGAGGGAGAGTCCACAACTGATTCTAAGCTGCGAATCAACAATGTACTTGCAATAAATGATTTGTTAGCCCTTAATGACAATGCAATGAGTTGTTTGGCAATTTGTTGGCCTGCACTCTGCTTGAAATGGAATTTCAAGGGACAGCCGTGAGTGACTGAGCTGCCAGCCCAAGAATCCATTTGGCCCACAATGTCCATATTAGCCCTCTGGAAACCAGTCCCTTCGGCCCACAACACCCACACTAGCGCTCCAGAAAGCCCCTCCCCCCACTGGCCGCCAATATTGGAATTGGTGGAGAGTTGGAATATTGCGTTGGGGGACCAGCCCTCCCGTGTGAACATGGGACCCAACGGGTTCCACTTAGTCTAGTTTTGTTTAGGAGTCTCAGCTCATTGAAGTGTGCAAATAGGGGAGTGTGCTCAGCATCTTTTTCCTGGGATACTGGATTTCATCTTAAGATGAGAAGTGAAGAGATTTAAGTTGGACCCGAGAACCAACCTTCACGCTGAGGGTAGTCCATATCTGGAATGAGCTGCCACTGTAAGCTATGGATTCCAATACAATTACGACTTTTAAAAGACATTTGGGCAGATTGTGGATAAGGTGGATTTAAAGGGCTATGTCGTCTCCTGTTGCATAGCTGTGACTCTAGAACAATTGTTACTATAAATACAGTAATTTGAATAAGATTAATTTTTTTTAAAGCAATTAATTACCAACCCTTGTGTGAAACCAGTAAAAGTCGGGTTTGGTGGTAAATAGCAGGTATTTATTTAAATGGAAAAAAATTAGTACCAGGACTTGTTGCTATTGCATTAGTTACATATGTATTGTGTGACTGTAGCTCTTTCATTAAGACAAATATACATTGAACATTCAGATACCACAGTTTACACACTAATATAATGCGTCAGTCTAGCACAGGAACCACCAAAACACGGATTTCAATTCTCATATACAGTAGAAAAATCCCACTCCAGTTTAGCCTGTATCTTTTCAGATTCATTACTGTACAGATTATGGTACTTTTGGGAAAGGGTACAAATAATTGGTTAATATATTAAACACAACAAAAGTGGAAAACAATTTTTACATTTTACTGACACAAAAAGTCAGCTGTGTTAATCATGCAACAAGTAACAAAACTTGCTGAAATTAAAAATACTTTCAAAGAGTATAATTGCATAAATATTATACAGTTCATTTACTGCAAAGAAATGCTGTTTTTAAAATGATAGAGAAATGTATATGATAAAATGATTCCTACCAGTTTTATACACAATAGCAAGGTGCAAAATTTTCTGTAACTTTTAGTATTGATGTAGACAACTGCTGCCTTTTTGCATCAGGTTCTATCATTAAGCATAACGGTACAAATTGCACAATACATTATACAAATACATACACATGAATGTGTTTTACAACAAGAGGAAAGGGAAAGATGAGTATGTTAGTTACACACAAATATATTTACTACAACATGGATTGCTCAAGTGCTTTCTACAGATTATATTATGTATTGATATGCCCATCACAATTTTAATAAAGGTCAATTTTAAATAAACAATTATACTAAGAGGTGATCCTTGCACTGGTAGCAGCATTTAACGCAAGATTCTCTGCCCACTGTATTACTGCAATAAGGGTCTTTAACAGCCAATTAATCTACAATAATGATTCTGAGACACCCTCACTTAACACATTAACAACTACCAGTAGTTGCTTCTTTGCCCCAATCAATGTGCTTTCAGAATATAACTGTTTACTAACAGCAATATTCTTTTGACAGCTAATATTAAATACTGAGGTCCTTTACAAATATGCTCATTGGTACTATCTTGCATTTTTATATCTTGTTTCCTTTCGAGAAATAATTACTTGGGGCAGTCTAACACTGGAGCAACATGCTAGCTGCCAAAGCCCACAAATGATTAATTAGCAATTTTAATCAATCTAGATGCGTGGAAGCCATTTTGTAAAATTCACTTCAAGGCTATTGAAGATTAGCTGAATGAACTAGATTACCACAGTAATGCTTTGGATGTGGTGTAATTTTAATAAATGAAGATGCAAGAACCCCCAAAAGGTGAGACTTCAAATCTGTTTTAAAGGTTCAATCAATAACCAGAGCCTCCATGTCCATTCACTCGGACATTGGCCATATTCTAGCAAAGCATAAAATTGTTTTAAATTAAAACAACTCACTGTATTGATTCTATCTGCTGATTAGAGGAAAAAATTGCTGTGTCAAATAATCTACTTTTGTGAACTGGCTGGATGAAAAAGAAAATAATTTCAAATTACAGTGACAGTTAAAATAAATGTAAGGGGCTTCTTTGCTTCTCTTCCTTTACCACACACTCAAAGTTCTGCATTGTGGTGGTGCAAGGCTGAACGTATTACTTGCATTCACTGGCACCACAAGTGTCCCATTGCTCCTAAAACGTGTAGCATTAAACAAATGTTTGCTAGAACAGAGATAATGTTGTTATAGCACTTCTGCAGATAAATATTAATATGTCTATGATGTTATGAATATCAGGGAAGCTATTACTGTGGGTACAGCAGTGATTAATTTTAAATTTACTTGTGCCCCTTTTTCTTTGATACTGTGCCTATGTAATAGAGTAAACAAATAAACCTGATATCTATACATTTTGATTCAAACAGTAATTAAAATGAAAAAATACAATGCAAGGTATTAACGCAATTGAAAATAACGGTTCTGGTTAGCATTTACACATTTTTAATCTCTTAAAATAGTTACTAAATGATGCAAGACACACTACTATTGATTTCTAAAATCACACATTTAGTGGTTAGTAGGACATCTTATTACAGGCATTTCAGACATTTCTCTTGTTTAAAAAGGCCATTACAACTATTTACACTATAAACAAATAGGATTCTTGCAGAGAATGCAGATTTACATCTAAAATCTGACAAGCCACTGGTTCAATGAGTAAGAGTGACATTACCAAGATGTTTGAGAGATGATTTTCGGTCCAGAACTACTCTCAGCAAATACAAGTAGAGAGAAGAGCACATTAACTGCAAGGCAAATGATCCCTTTCTATTCAGTATATTACAGTGCTTCAAGACAGTACAAATTTATGTAAACTCTTCCCACCCCACCCTCAACATGACTTTTCCTTTTGCATAAAATCATTTGAAATAGCTGGGGGTAATAATTAATATTCTTGGCTGACCACTGATACAGTTCAGTGACCTGCTAGTTCCTGGAGCACTCATCAGCTCCTTTCTCCTGTTGCAAGTTGTAGTAACAATTCTGACAAACACGGACGGGTGAGGAGATTTTCAAACGCCTGACCTCGCACTGAAATCGACTACACCTGAAATATGAGAAGAACGTGCATCAAATGAAGTGTTGTAAACATTTAAAGATTATATTCAGAGTCCATGATGCAATTTGCATTAGATATGGACCATATTTAAAACTCAATTACAGTATTCAAATCGAGTATATAAATCCAACCAGTTTGTTCTCAATCGCCAGGACTGATGGAAGACATCATTAGCAATGCTAGTAAGCAGGTTGTGCTTGTTCGCTTAAGATCATCATAGCCTTGGTCCAAACGTGGATCACAAGTAAATTAACTTTAAAAATGGACACTTTGAAGGTATGAAACAGGAATTGGCCAGGATTGACTAGCAAATTATACTTAAAGGGTTGATGGTGGAGATGAAATGGCAAAGATTTAAAGGATGGATGTACTCCAAAAATTGTTCATCCCTGTCTGGCGAAAAAATAAAACTGGGAAGGCGGCTCAACCGTGGCAAGTCAAGGATAGTGTTAAATCCAAGGAAGAGGTATATAAATTGGCCAGAGGAAGCAGCAAACTGGAGGAGAGGGAGAAATGTAGAACTCAACAGAGAAGGACAAAGGGGTTAATTAATAGGGTGAAAAAAGAGCATGAAATAAAGCTTGCGGGGAATATAAAAACTGACTGTAAAAGCTTCTTTTGATATGTAAAAAGGAAAAGATTAGTGAAGACGAATGTAGGTCCCCTACAATCACAGACAGGTGAATTTATAATGGGAAACAAAGAAATGGCAGAACAGTTAAATGAGTACTTTGGTTCAGTCTTCACTAAGGAAGACACAAACAATCTCCCAGAAATACAAGGGGACTGAGGATCTAATGGGAGGTAGGTACTGAAGGGAATCCGTATTAGTCAGGAAATTGTGTTAGGTAAACTGTTGGGACTGAAGGCAGATAAATCCACAGGGCCTGATGGCCTGCATCCCAGAGTACTTAAGGAGGTGGCTCTAGAAATCGTGGATGCATTGGTGATCAATTTCCAATGTTCTCTCGACTCTGGATCAGTTCCTGTGAGGGTAGCCAATAACTGGTGCAGGGAAACATGACCACTTATAGGTTCCCCGCCTTGTCACAAGCCATTCTGTGTTGGAAATATGCAGATGGTCTTTCATTGTCGCTGGGCTGTATCCTATAATTTCCTCCCCAACAACACTGTAAAAGGGATCCAAGATAATGGCTCACCACCACCGTCTCAAGGGTAATTAGAGACTGGAAATAAATGCTGGTCTTGCCAGTGATGCCTAAATGCTAATATATTAAAAAACCTCCAAATGAATGAGTGCTTTGATTGCTTAAACTATATACATTACTAATATACCAAACTCATATGGAGATGGACATAATTAAATATGTGCCAGCACATTTCTATTAGCCTACTTGGAGGCAAAAGATAAAGCGTCACTGTTGCGATTCTATTATAAAGTAAGTAGTAATATTATTCAAATTTCATTCAGCAATTAAGTCAAGATCTAATGTTAAGATCAAAATAAATTAAAAGTAAATTCCAGCTGAATATTACCACTTGTAAATATAACAAAAGTTTCATTGTGGATTGCACCAAAAAGAACATTGCAAATTTATATAAACCTGAATTTATGCTCTCTTACTTTTGACAGAAGAGCTGCCCACAGTTCCTACAGTGATGCCGTCTCTCAGTCAGGGAGAAGCGCGCTGAACATCCTGAGCAGCAGTCGCCTCCATCATCTTTAATCCAATGATCAGCAGCTGTCCTCCCAGGTTGGTCGCTCACTGACCAGCTGAATACGCGACCTCGTGCATCACCCACCAGGATTTTACTGTGATCCCTGCAGAGGAAGGTGAAAAAAGAGACTCCAATCACCTCATTGAATTGATACGCCGAACAGCAGACCCACCACATGTGTTCACATCCATATTTATCTGGTCTAGATATGGAAAATATATCTTGATGGTCCAGTCTCATAAATGCTTGATTTCAAACTGTGCACTGAAGAAGTCCTACCTCTAAAATAAATGCAACTTTGAAAGGCAGCATACATGTGGGCATGGGCTTTGTGTGCTGACAAAATTTTTAATGTCAAAATGCGAAAATAAACATGGAAATTAAAATAATTATAATTAGTTTAATGTATAAATAATTCAAAATGTTAAAAGCTGAAATAATCAAAAATCAATTTGTCTTCCATTTTGCTTTCCTCCACAACACTAATATCCAAGGTGAATAATAGCTTTTTTTATCCTACTCTTGATCCAAGAGCTAATTCCACAGTGTAAGTGTTGGGAATCTAAACAAGATGGAACTTTCTCAGTGAACCGAATATGGCACAAGCAAGTTAATAGATTCTATGGTTCAGGACCATGCATGAAATTCCTGGACATTGTTCCACTTTAACGGCTATTTAATGGTGTTTCTGCATTTACCCAGAGCAGCAGTGAGATCGGGATGATTGTATTTTACATACCACATTGGGGAAAGTACTTTCAGATTACAAACGTAGCATTTTAAATTCAACACATTTCAAGATATTCCTAAAAGGTTTTCTTTTGAGCTTTCCTTGGGGCACAGGAGTCTGAGGGATGATCTTAATGAGGTTAACAAAATTAAGAGGGGGAATAGATAGGGTATGTCTTTTTCTCCAGAGTATCGAGGAATAGATTGGATAGATGCAGTCTCTTGACCAGAGGACATAGGTTTAAGGTGAAGGGGAAAACATTTAATAGGAATCTGAGGGGTAGGTTTTTCACACAAAGGGTGGTGGGTGTACGGAACAAGCTGCCAGAGGAGGTAGTTGAGGCAGGGACATGAATGGGACAGGTTTGAAAGGATATGGACCAAACACGGGAAGGTGGGACTAGTGTAGCTGGAACATGTTGGCCTGTGTGAGCAAGTTGGGCCAAAAGGCCTGTTTCCTCACTGTATCACTCTATGACTATGTATGGGATCAACAACCAGAGGGTATACGTTTAAGGTGAGGGAGATAAGACCCAAAAAGCAACTTTTCACAGAGACAGCGGTGGATATATGGAATGAGATGCCAGAGGAAACAGTTGAGGCAGGTACAATAACAACATTCAAAAGAGGTACAGGTACATGGACAGGAAAAATGTACAGGTATATAGGTCAGCCGTGGGCAAACGGGGACCAAGTTCAGGCATCTTGATCAGCGTGGACGAGATGGTCCAAAGAAAATGTTTCCACACTGTGACTCTTCCATGTCCACATTCTACGACTCTTAATAATTAGCAATTACAATTTGATAAAAAGCTGAAAGCTGCACGATTCAAGTGAGTTAGGAGGGAATTAATATGGCTAATGGGCTGGTTGCTTTGCTTACTTTGTCCAAAGAAACCATAACTCTCAAAAAGGCTTTTAAGGATCTCGGGGCTGATATTCCCCAAAAGTGTCAGTGGCTGCACCAGGAGTTACCCATATATTACCACAGAAGGCTTGGTTTGCAATAGTGGCAAGGCCTAAGCTACTGCCAATATTTGCCTCCATATACCCCCCATGAACTCCTCATTAGGTTTAACAAGGCTCTGCAATTTCTTCAAGCTTTCTTCAATAGTTCAGACAGAATTCTGCCAGTCAAGCCTGTTCAGTCCTTCCCTCTCAAATGTTCGTGAAAAATAAATTGCTAGGAGGAAAGTTATTATTTATTCCGAAGACAGACACAAAAAGCTGGGTTGTCTCAGCAGGTCAGGCACGCTGTCTCTGGAGAAAAGGAAAAGGAGACGTTTCGGTTTGACATACTTCTTCAGAATTTATTTTTATTTTATAATTTATTCTTATTTATCTACATTAGCTTTAATGACATATTGATTTTTTTGTGCTCATGTATTTTACTGTAATAATTGTAAAACAAGCGACCTAATTTTTTCAAAGATGTCCCAAGTGTCAAAAATGTTTAGTTACCCTGATCACAATGACAGTTTTGGCACCCGAGTAACTGGTCGACAAAGACTTGCTGGCCATTATAATAGAACAGAGTAGAGTGTCTGGTGGGTTACTCTTGCAGGGAGAGCATTTATGCGATTGTCACTCATTCTGAAATGGTGGGAGTTGGCATCTAAGCAGATTACATCATACTTCATGTTAGAAAAGCAGGCTACTGATGGATTTGCAGCAACATATGATGTGCCGCATTCTGGTGATGCTACCAAGAAGCCTTTTTAAAAGAACACAATTACACAGGTAAAATTAAAAAAAGAGGAATACCGACCCATATTCTGCTTGGGTAACTTACAACCCAACAGTATGAACATTGAATTCTTCAATTTTGGTAACTACAAACCCCCCTTTTCTTCCCCCGCCCACCCTTCCCTGTGCTCCACCTAGAACTGCACCTATTTCTTCCATCCTTCATTTCTGTCCTTTGTCCACCATTTGCCTACCATTCCGAGCCTCCTCTTCCCATCATCTGAACCAACCTATAACTGGCAAGCTGTCTCCTTCTCCCTTAATACTTCTAGCTTTCTCCACTGCCCCCCCCCCCCCAATCACTGAAGAAGGGTCCCAACCCGAAACATCACCTATTCGCAGATGCTGCCTGGCCCGTTGAGTTACTCCACCATTTTTGTACTGTCTTTGTAAACCAGCATATCCAAAACAGAAAAAGTCTCCTCTCAATTACTCCTCTTCCTCATTCTGGCATTTTCAATACCTTTCATCCTCTCCCTTCACTCAGGCAAGGCCCATTTTTGAGGATACGTTTAAAGTTTATTTTTGGTTGTCTAATAATATTTCACCTTTTGTTCTATTTAAAAGATAGCATAGTAAGATTTGATCAGTATTTCAGCATGACAGCTTGGGTAGGTTTATGTGCAATTCAGCAAATTCGACAAGGTTGAAACTGCAGGATTAGCATCTTGGTTTGGAAACATTCCTAAATTAAATAACCTGCATGTGGGGACAGCATTTCTGAGCAGTGAAATCAGCTTTTAGCAATGTGGATCACCATTTTTCTTCTGAAAAGGATTTTAGTAAAATAAGAAAAACTTCAGTTACTGCGTTAAGTTTAGCCTTAATGGGAACATATTGATAACACATGAACAGTTGCACAAACGCACCAGATTTGCAAGCTATGTCAATGAGGGAGGTTAGAGGAAAAGGGCATAAACAAATAAATCTACATTTCAAAGTATGCAAAGCCCAGCAAGTCAGGCCATGCTAGTGAAGGTGTAAAATCTAAGCTGATATTACAGATGGATAATGTATAACAGAGCAGCCCATTCTGGTACCGACAAACTGAGATACCTGAAGCCGTTGAAGTTGATGCTCAGGTATTAAGTCAGCAACATTCCCAGATGGAACACAAGGTGTTATTACTCATGTTTACACTGGGTCTCATTTAAACAATGCAGAAAGACGGATAAATCAGAGTGGGAGCTGAAGAGGTTTGGAGAATTACAGGAGAAACAAAAAAATAAGTTCAAGGTCGCTCTTGTGGACAGAATACAGGTGCCAACAGTACCTGCCTATCTGAACGTATCCAGAGTAGGTTGGACAGTGAATCTCGATAGCCCTCCACATCTACAGAGGCTTCAATGGCGAGAAACCCATGGATGCTTTCGATCTAAAGTCTTGCTCATGGAATGTTTTGGAATGCTATCTTTAAAAGATACTTTCTTTAAATAGATTTGATTACCTAACAGCACTCACTTTGAAATGCCTAATGCAGTGACTTCTGAAGGATGACAGTTGTCTTTTCGATCAAACGCAGTATGCATAGTTAACTTGCTTCGGAAAACCAACTGTCGCTCCCATCTGTATCCTGGAATCAAAAAGAAAACCACTTGCATGACTTGAAAATTAAAAATAAACTATGTATCGTAGCATGGAATATGTGTTTTATTTATAATTATTAGATCAGTTGCAGATATCTATTGCAGTATATTTACTGCACTACTGAAAATAACACCACCATTTGGAAAATAAATATATAAGCAAATAGCAAATATATACATATATAAAAATAACATCTTTCCGTTTGTGAAACACCATATCTTGCCACTAAGGATTTATTTCATTATTACACTAGTGTGGGTGTACTATGCTTACTGTGGAGTTCGGTAGACATTACAGAGATTGTTGGGGGGTCTGGCAAAGATAATTTAATCTTTAAGAATTTCGAGAAAAAAAAGCAACTCACTTAACACTCCACATTTAATGAGACAACAGTTAATTAAAATACTGTACACTATGGTAGCCATAAAATAAGACCATTTGCAAAATAGAAGAGAACGTAACATTTGAAGAAATGTGACAAAATGTCCCCCTTTAAGCTAGTCATAAATGTTCTGATAGAAATAGTAAATCAAGAAATATCTCCAGTTCACCAGTACGCATATCAAATTACATAATTTTGTTACAGCACAGATTTATTTAACATAACATCTAAGATTCCCATTGAACGATGCTAGTTTAAGTTGCCAAATTGGTTTTACTAGTTATTTTTTTTGTATTCTTACTGTAGACTTTTTTGTTGAAGAGACCTGGAACTCTTATTTTCCAAAGTTTCAGAATAATCTTCACAAACTAATATTTCAAACCCAATGGTGAGAATGGCATTTGCTCCACTGCCCTCCATAATGTTTGGGACAAAGATCCATCAATTATTTATTTGCCTCCGTACTCCACAATTTGAGATTTGTAATAGAAAAAAAATCACATGTGCACGATTGACAGATTTTATTAAAGGGTATTTTTACACATTTTGGTTTCACCATGTAGAAATTGCAGCTGTGTTTATATATAGTCACTCCCATTTCAGGGCACCATAATGTTTGGGACACATGGGATCACAGGCGTTTGTAATTGCTCAGGTGTGTTTAAATGCATCCTTAATACAGGTATAAGAGAGCTCTCAGAACCTAGTCTTTCCCCAAGTCTTTCATCACCTTTAGTAACTTTTATTGCTGGTTATCAACACGAGGACTAAAGTTGTGCCAATAAAAGTCAAAGAAGCCATTATGAGACTGAGAAACAAGAATAAACCTGTTAGACACATCAGCCAAACCTTAGGCTTACCAAAATCAACTGTTTGGAACATCATTAAGAAGAAAGAGAGCACTGGTGAGCTTACCAATCGCAAAGGGACTGGCAGACCAAGGAAGACCTCCACAACTGATGACAGAACAATTCTCTCCATAATAAAGCAAAATCCCCAAACACCAGTCTGACAGATCAGAAACACTCTTCAGGAGTCGGGTGCGGATTTGTCAATGACCACTGTCTGCAGAACACTTCATGAACAGAAATACAGAGGATACACTGCATGATGTAAACCAATGGTTAGCTGCAAAAAGTACTTAAAAGAGCAACCAGAGTTCTGGAAAAAGGTCTTGTGGACAGATGAGACAAAGATTAACTTATATCAGAGTGAAGGCAAGAGCAAAGTATGGAGGAGAGAAGAAACTGCCCAAGATCCAAAGCATGCCATCTCATCTGTGAAACACGGTGGTGGGGGTGTTATGGCCTGGGCATGTATGGCTGCTGAAGGTACTGGTTCACTAATCTTCATTGATAATACAACTGCTGATGGTAGTAGCATAATACATTCTGAAGTGTATAGAGACATCCTATCCGCTCAAGTTCAAACAAATGCCTCAAAACTCATTGGCCGGCGGTTCATCCTACGGCAAGACAATGATCCCAAACATATTCAGAAATTATTCAGACCCCTTCACTTTTTCCATATTTTGTTACGCTACAGTCTTATTTTAAAATTAATTAAATTCTTTTTTTTTTAAATCATCAATCTACACACAATACCCCAGAATGAAGAAGCGAAAACAGATGTTTAGAAATTGTTTAGCAAAGTAATTAAAAATAAACTGAAATATCACATTTACTCTTTGCTATGACACTCAAAATTGAGCTTAGGTTCATCCTGTTTCCATTGATTATTCTTAAGATGTTTCTACAACTTGATTGGAGCCCACCATTTGGTAAATTAAATTGATTGGATATGATTTGGAAAGGCACACACCTGTCTATACACTGTCACAGTTGACAGTGCGTGTCAGAGCAAAAACCAAGCCATGAAGATGAAGGAATTGTCCGTAGCCCTCTGAGACAGGATTGTGTTGAGACACAGATCTGGGGAAGGGTATAAAACAATTTCTGCAGCATTGCAGGTCCTGAAAAGCACAGTGGCCTTATTCTTAAATGGAAGAACTTTGAAACCACCAGGACTCTTTATAGAGCTGGTCGCTAGGCTAAACTGGGCAATCACTCCACCAATCAGACCTTTATGGTAGAGTGGCCAGACAGAAGCCACTCCTCAGTAAAAGGCACATGACAGCCCGCTTGGTTTGCCAAAAAGCATAAGAAACAAGACTCTCGGGTCTGTTGAAAGCAAGATTGAACTCTTTGGCCTGAATGCCAAGCGTCACGTCTGGAGGAAATTAGGCACCGCTCATCACCTGGCCTATACCAATACGACCGGTGAAGCATGGTGGTGGCAGCATCATGCTGTGGCGGATTTTTTTCAGCGGCAGGAAATGGGAGACTAGTCAGGTTCGATGAAAAGATGAATGGAGCAAAGTACAGAGACATCCTTGATGAAAACCTGCTCCAGAGCGTTCTGGACCTCAGACTGGGGCGGAGGCCCACCTTCCAACAAGACTAGACCCTAAGCACACAGCCAAGACAATGCCAGAGTGGCTTCGTGACAGTTTGCCTACCGCAAGAACAGGAGTACGGAGGATGCCATCTCAACGGCACTTCACTCCGCCCTCTCCCACCTCGACAACAGAGACACTTACGTAAGAATGCTGTTCATCGATTACAGCTCAGCATTCAACACCATTATACCATCAAAATTGATCGCCAAACTCGGTAATCTGTGCATCGCTCCTTCCCTCTGCAACTGGATACTGGACTTTCTAACCAACAGACCCCAGTCTGTTAGGTTAGACAAGCACACCTCTTCGACCCTCACCCTGAACACCGGCGTTCCACAGGGCTGTGTGCTGAGCCCCCTCCTCTACTCCCTCTTCACCTATGACTGCACACCTGTACATGGTACTAACACCATCATCAAGTATGCAGATGATACAACGGTGATTGGCCTCATCAGCAACAACGATGAGTCGGCCTACAGGGAGGAGGTCCAGCACTTAGCAGCATGGTGCGCTGACAACAACCTGGCCCTTAACTCCAAGAAGACCAAGGAGCTCATTGTAGACTTCAGGAAGTCCAGGGGCGGCACGCACACCCCCATCCACATTAACGGTACGGAGGTGGAACGTGTTTCTAGCTTCAGGTTCCTGGGAGTCAACCTCTCCGACGACCCCTCTTGGACCCACAATACCCCAACTCTGATCAAGAAGGCTCACCAGCGTCTCTTCTTCCTGAGGAGACTGAAGAAGGTCCATCTGTCTCCTCAGATCCTGGTGAACTTCTACCGCTGCACCATCGAGGGCATCCTTACCAACTGCATCACAGTTTGGTATGGCAACTGCTCTGTCTCCGACCGGAAGGCATTGCAGAGGGTGGTGAAAATTGCCCAACGCATCACCGGTTCCTCGCTCCCCTCCATTGAGTCTGTCCAAAGCAAGCGTTGTCTGCGGAGGGCGCTCAGCATCGCCAAGGACCTCTCTCACCCCAACCATGGACTGTTTACCCTCCTACCATCCGGGAGGCGCTACAGGTCTCTCCGTTGCCGAACCAGCAGGTCCAGGAACAGCTTCTTTCCGGCGGCTGTCACGCTACTCAACAACGTACCTCGGTGACTGCCAATCACCCCCCCCCCCCCCCCCCCCGGACACTTATTGTTATTTATTCAAATCATTTGCTGTGTCGCTCTTCCAGGGAGATGCTGAATGCATTTTGTTGTCTCTGTACTGTACACTGACAATGATAATTAAAATTGAATCTGAATCTGAATCTGTGATGAGTCCTTGAATGACCCAGCCAGAGCCCGGACTTGAACCCGATCGAACATATCTGGAGGGACCTGAAAATAGCTGTGCATCTATGCTCCCCATCCAACCTGACAGAGCTTGAGAGGATCTGCAGAGAAGGATGGGAGAAATTACCCAAATACAGGTGTGCCAAGCTTGCAGCGTCATACCCAAGAAGACATGAGGCTGTAATCGCTGCCAAAGGTGCCTCAACAAAGTACTGAGCAAAGGGTCTTAATATTTATGTAAATGTGACATTTCAGTTATTTCTTTAATTACTTTGCAAAAATTTCTAAACACCTGTTTTCACTTTTTTATTATGAAATATTGTGCGTAGATTGATGATAAAAAAAATGAATTTAATTAATTTTAGAATAAGGCTGTAACGCAACAAAATGTGGAAAAAATGAACAGGTCAGAATACGTTCTGAATGCGCTGTACTGCTAATGCAACAAAGGGGTTTTTCAAAGCTAAAAAATGGTCAATTCTTGATTAGCCAAGTCAATCCCCCAATCTGTACCCAATTGAGCACGCCTTTTATATACTGAAGAGAAAACTGAAGCGGACTAGCCCCCAAAACAAGCATAAGCTAAAGATGGCTGCAATACAGGCCTAGAAGAGCATCACCAGAAAAGACACCCAGCAACTGGTGATGTCCATGAATTGCTGACTTCAAGCAGTCTTTGCATGCAAAGGATATGCAACAAAATACTAAACATGGCCACTTTCATTTACATGACATTGCTGTGTTCCAAACATCATGGTGCTCTGAATTGGGGAGGACATGTACAATCACTGCTGTAATTTCTACATAGTGAAACCAAAATGTATAAAAATAGCCTTTATTAAAATCTGACAATGTGCATTTGAACCACATTTGATACCACCAAGGGTGTCGCACGATTGGCAGCCCTGCCAACAGTCTGTATTTTCAACTTAAATTTTTTTTTTAGTGTGTGTTAAAAGTGTGTGTAAATGTTCGCCGGTTTATTTTGTGTGGGGGGGGAGGGGGAGGGGTCGAGGAAACTTTTTTTCAATTTCTTACCTTGCCGGAGATGCAATTAATTTTTGGATCGCATTCTCCGGTTGCTCTGCGGCCTTGCATCGATGGAGTTGGAGACCTCCTCGGACTGACCTTGGTGCCCACCACGGGGCGTGGACTTGCATCGGAGTCGTTCCCTTGCCTGGGATCACTCCAACTGTGGCCTGCGGACTTTACGTCGGGAGCTCGCAGTCTCAGGAGATTCTGTGGATGTCGGGAGCTCCATCGTCGCGGAAGATTCGACCATCCCCGAAGCATGGTTCGATCGTCCGGCGCGGGAGAGCTGACATCTCCTCCTCCCCCTCCCCCCCCCCCCCCCCCCGATGCAGGAGCTGATCGCCTCAACGCAGAGGGACCGCCACCGGCTATGGGAGTCAACATTGTCCCGTCAACAGATAGCTTGAGGCCCTCGACCGCGGGTGAGCAAAGGTAAGAGATTTGACTTTTTTTGTATTCCATCACGGTGAGGAATGTGGAGTAGTCACTGTGCTGGATGTTTATGTTAAAATAAATGCTTTCTGAATGCACTGATCGGGACCAGTGATCACAATACCATTAGTTTCAATATAATTATGGAGAGAGTCAGAACTGGACCTAGGGTTGAGATTTTTGATTGGAGAAAGGCTAACTTTGAGGGAATGCGTAATGATTTGAAAGGAGTGAATTGGGACATTTTGTTTTATGGGAAGGATGTAGAAGAGAAATGGAGGACATTTAAAGGGGAAATTGTAAGAGTACAGAATCTTTATGTCCCTGTTCGGATGAAAGGAAATAGTAAAAATCGGAAAGAGCCATGGTTTTCAAGGGAAATTGGACACTTGGTTCGAAAAAAGAGAGATATCTACAATAATTATAGGAGGCATGGAGTAAATGAGGTGCTAGATGAGTATAAAGAATATAAAAATAATCTTAAGAAACAAATAAGAAAAGCTAAAAGAAGATATGAGGTTGCTTTGGCAAGAAAGGTGAAAGTAAATCCAAAGGGTTTCTACAGCTATATTAATAGCAAAAGGATAACGAGGGATAAAATTGGACCCAGAAGATTGGATTGGATTGGATTAGAGAGCCAGAATGGACAGCTATCTGCAGAGCCAAAAGAGATGGGGGAGATATTGAACAATTTATTTTCTTCGGTATTCACCAAGGAGAAGGGTATTGAACTCTGTGAGGTAAGGGAAAAAATTAGAGTAGCTATGGAAACTATGAGATTCAAAGAGGAGGAAGTACTGACACTTTTGAAAAATATAAAAGTGGATAAGTCTCCAGGTCCTGACAGGATATTCCCTAGGACATTAAGGGAAGTTAGTGTAGAAATAGCAGGGGCTATGACAGAAATATTTCAGATGTCATTAGAAACGGGAATAGTGCCGGAGGATTGGCGTACTGCGCATGTTGTTCCATTGTTTAAAAAGGGTTCAAAGAATAAACCTAGCAATTATAGACCTGTTAGTTTGACGTCAGTGGTGGGCAAATTAATGGAAAGGATACTTAGAGAAAATATATATAAGCATCTGGATAAACAGGGTCTGATCAAGAACAGTCAACATGGATTTGTGCCTGGAAGGTCACGTTTGACAAACCTTCTTGAATTTTTTGAAGCGGTTACTAGGGAAATTGATGAGGGTAAAGCAGTGGATGTTGTCTATATGGATTTCAGTAAGGCCTTTGACAAGGTTCCCCATGGAAGGTTGGTTAAGAAGGTTCAATCTTTGGGTGTTAATGGCGGAGTAGCAAGATGGATTCAACAGTGGCTGAATGGGAGATGCCAGAGAGTAATGGTGGATGGCTGTTTGTCAGGTTGGAAGCCGGTGACCAGTGGGGTGCCTCAGGGATCTGTGTTGGGTCCACTGTTGTTTGTCATGTACATCAATGATCTAGATGATGGGGTGGAAAATTGGATAAGTAAGTATGCAGATGATATTAAGGTGGGGGGTGCTGTGGATAATGAAGTAGATTTTCAAAGTCTACAGAGAGATTTGGGCCATTTGGAAAAGTGGGCTGAAAGGTTTCAGATGGAGTTTAATGCTGATAAGTGTGAAGTGCTACATCTTGGCAGGACAAATCAAAATAGGACGTACATGGTAAATGGTAGGGAATTGAGGAATGCTGTGGAACAGAGGGATCTAGGAATAACTGTGCATAGTTCCCTGAAGGTGGAATTGCATGTAGATAGGATGGTAAAGAACGCTTTTGGTGTGCTGGCCTTTATAAATCAGAGCATTGAATATAGGAGTAGGGAAGTAATGTTAAAATTGTACAAGGCATTGGTAAGACCAATTCTGGAGTATGGTGTACAATTTTGGTCGCCTAATTATAGGAAGGATGTCAACAAAATAGAGAGAGTACAGAGGAGATTTACTAGAATGTTGCCTGGGTTCCAGCAACTGAGTTACAGAGAAAGGTTGAACAAGTTAGGTCTTTATTCTTTGGAGCGCAGAAGGTTAAGGGGGGACTTGATCGAGGTCTTTAAAATGATGAAAGGGATAGACAGAGTTGACGTGGATAAGCTTTTCCCATTGAGGGTAGGGAAGATTCAAACAAGAGGGCATGACATGAGAATTAAGGGACAGAAGTTTAGGGGTAACATGAGGGGGAACTTCTTTACTCAGAGAGTGGTGGCTGTGTGGAATGATCTTCCTGCAGAAATGGTGGAGGCAGGATCGATTTTAACATTTAAAAGTAAAGTGGATAGGTATATGGACGGGAAGGGAATGGAGGGGTATGGTCTGAGTGCAGGTAGATGGGACTAGGGGAAAATAAATGGTCGGCACGGACTGGAAGGGCCGAGAAGGCCTGTTTCCGTGCTGTAATTGTTATATGGTTATATGGTTAAAATGTATTTTGTGTGTTTCGTTACTTTTTATTTGTAATGACTGACTTGGCAAATGAAATTCCTCGTATGTTGCAAAACATACTTGACTGCTAAAGTATTATTCTGATTGATGTGATTTTTTCTATTACAAATCTCAAATTGTGGAGTACAGAGGCAAGTAAATAAATGATGGGTCTTTGTGCCAAACATTATGGAGGGCACTGTATAAGAAGAAACTTAACCGGACTAGATGCATAAATACCAGGACTACAAGGACAGGTCACAGGCTGAGTATCCAGCAGTTAGTGACATAACTAATTACAGCACAAAATATTAGTCCATGTTTCATGTTAGGAAGATCCTCTGCTTAAGAAGAATCATATCTACTATCCTAAACATTAATTCCTTTCATCATCAGTGCACAATGGCTTCAGTGTGAATCATTCACAAAATGTGCAGATGTTTGCCTAATGTGCAATCACTACCAACGAAGACAACAGTTTCAGGAGCCATTTGCACATTCTCCTCCAAGCAACATCATCTCAAAATGGAAATAGAGGGTGTACTTCCTGCGGCAGCTGAGGAAGCACAATCTGCCACAGGCAATGATGGTCCAATTCTATACGGCCATTGTAGTGTGTGTCCTCACCTTCTCCATCATGGTCTGGTTTGGCTCAGCCACCAAGCAAGACGTCCGGAGGCTGCAGCGAATCATCCGATCAGCTGAGAAGGTTATTGGCTGCAACCTTCCCTCCATTGACGAACTGTACACTGCAAGGGCCAGGAAGTGAGCGGGTAAGATCATCTCTGACCCCTCTCACCCTGGCCACAATATCTTTGAATAACTTCCCTCTGGAAGGCGTCTCTGGATTGTCAAAGCTGCCACAGCCAGACATAAAAACAGCTTTTTCCATGAGTTGTATCTCTACTCAATAAGCAAAAATCTGTAGCCTCCTTTTGCTCTGGTATTTTATTTAATTCACATATTTAATCAATACTGTATTATTAATGTTTTATGTGTCATTCCTAACTATCACTGTATGCCGTTGTCACTTGTGGGTGGAGCACCAAGGTAAATTCCTTGTATGTGAATACTTGGCCAATAAACTTATTCATTAATTCAAATATATTGCCACTTACACAATATACATATATACTTCAGTGTCAATGGGACTAAGTTCCAAAGTTCCTATCCATATGTATTATGCGATTACCTTCCTCAGAGAGACTGCAGCAGTTCAAGAAGATGGCTCATCACCACTTCTCACGGTCTGTTAGGAATGAGCGTAAGCATGGGCTTTGCTAGTGACATCAACAATTCCAAAAAGTGAATACATTATATTAAAAAAAAACAAATATTCACTATCCCAAAGGCAAAGTCCAAAAATAGTGTTCTCCTGATGTGTAATCACCAAAACCTTGTATAATATGAGCAAGACAGCCTCAAAAACGCTTGCTCGTAATAAGGAGTGAGAAACCTCTTACTTTCTAAAGTATTTGGTGTATCTGCATCTTTACTTTGTTTCTCATCATCCAACATATCAAGATCCCTCTCTTACTAACATTCATTGATTTCTCACTATTTCTAGTGTCTGTTCTTCTACTAAAGTGCAAACCATCATGTTTTCCCACATAGATCATTGATGCAGCCTGTCTTATCCTTTCATTAACTTGTTGCACCCTTCCTAAAGTTCAATTTGCACCTCATATTTGCATCAACACTATAGACTATAGACAATAGGGGCAGGAGTAGGCCATATGACCCTTCAATGTGACCATGGCTGATCATCCACAATCAGTACGCCGTTCGTGCCTTCTCACTATATCCCCTGACTCCGCTATCTTCAAGAGCCCTATCTTGCTCTCTCTTGAAAGTTTCCAGAGAACTGGCCTCCACCGTCCTCCGAGGCAGAGAATTTCAGGGACTCACAACTCTCTTTGTGAAAAAGTGTTTCCTCATCTCCGTTCTAAACAGCTTACCCCTTATTCTTAAACTGTAGCCCTTCTTAAATTGGTTCTGGACTTCCCTGACATCGGGAACATGTTTCCCGCCTCTAGCGTGTCAAAACCCTTAATAATCTTATACGTTTCAATAAGCTCCCCGCTCATACTTCTAAATTCCAGAGAATACAAGCCCAACCGCTCCATTCTCTCAGTATATGACAGTGCCACCATCCTGGGAATTAACCTTGTGAACCTACGCTGCACTCTCTCAATAGCAAGAATGTCCTTTCTCAAATTTGGAGACCAAAACTGCACACAATACTCCAGGTGTGGTCTCACTAGCGCCTTGTACAACTGCAGAAGGACCTCTGTGCTCCTATACTCAACTCCTCTTGTTATGAATTCAAACTATGGTACTAATTCAAACTTTGGTACTATGTACTCTTTTATGCAAATAATATTTTATGCTTCCCAGTAATATCTGAAATAGCAAGACAAAGTACACATTTTATAGCTTTTCACTAGGTACACTGATAAGAATGCCATAATAATATTGATATTTATTAGCTGAGTCATACTTTGACTCACTGAGAACCCTCGCTCCTCAATTCCTGCTCTTTCCCTCCCCCCCAACTCCCCTCCCCTGAACCCTTGCTGATCTTGCATCATTTTCTCCCCATCACAACTTTTCTATCCCCGCGCCTAACAATTCGCAAATCTTTATCCTTTTCAGGCTTACACTTACTGTGCCCTCCATTGTGTTTGGGAGAAAGACCCATTATTTATTTATTTGCCTCTGTACTCCGCAATTTGATGTCAAGCAGTCATTGCATGCAACGGATATGCAACAAAATACTAAACATGACTACTTTCATTTACATGACATTGTTGTGTCCCAAACATTATGGTGCCCTGAAATTTGGGGGGGGGGGGGGGGGGGGGGGGGAACGGGGACTATGTATAAACACTGCTGTAATTACTACATGGTGAAACCAAAAAGTATACAAATCTGACTATGTGCACTTTAACCGCATGTGATTTTTTTCTATTACAAATCTCAAATTGTGGAGTACAGAGGCAAATAAATAAATGATGGGTCGTTCTCCCAAACATTTTGGAGGGCACTGTATCTTTTCATCCGTGGCCTTTGTCTAACACGCCAGTCCCCCCTGCAAACAGTCTGAAGAAACATAGAAAATAGGTGCAGGTGTAGGCCATTCAGCCCCTCATCGAAAATCAGTATCCCGTCCCTGCTTTCTCCCTATATCCCTTGATTTTGTTAGCCATACGACCTAAGGTTCCTGACCTGAAATGCCACCTATCCATATTCTCTAGAGATGCTGCCTGACCTGCTCAGTTACACCAACACATTATGCCTTTTTTTTGTCTTGGTAAATAATGAGATTTTTTTTTAAACACTAAAAACAAAACAATAGTTTGCAAAACAAATGGTATAGGTGAAACAAAAATGATGACTAGCAATTTAGTGAATAAGCTTATTTTTAAATGGAGTACACTGCATGAGCAGTTACATAGAAACATAGAAATTAGGTGCGGGAGTAGGCCATTCGGCCCTTCGTGCCTGCACCGCCATTCAATATGATCATGGCTGATCATCCAACTCAGTATCCCGTACCTGCCTTCTCTCCATACCCTCTGATCCCCTTAGCCACAAGGGCCACATCTAACTCCCTCGTAAATATAGCCAATGAACTGGCCTCAACTACCCTCTGTGGCAGAGAATTCCAGAAACCCACCACTCTCTGTGTGAAAAAAGTCCTTCTCATCTCGGTCCTAAAGGATTTCCCCCTTATCCTTAAGCTGTGACCCCTTGTCCTGGACCTTCCCAACATCGGGAACAATCTTCCTGCATCTAGCCTGTCCAACCCCTTAATAATGTTGTAAGTTTCTATAAGATCCCCTCTCAATCTCCTAAATTCTAGAGAGTATAAACCGAGTCTATCCAGTCTTTCTTCATAAGACAGTCCTGACATCCCAGGAATCAACCTGGTGAACCTTCTCTGCACTCCCTCTATGGCAATAATGTCCTTCCTCAGATTTGGAGACCAGAACTGTACGCAATACTCCAGGTGTGGTCTGACCAAGACCCTACACAACTGAAGTGGAACCTCCCTGCTCCTATACTCAAATCCTTTTGCTGTGAAAGCTAACATACCATTTGCTTTCTTCACTGCCTGCTGCACCTGCATGCCTACTTTCAATGACTGGTGTACCATGACACCCAGGTCGTGCTGCATCTCCCCTTTTCCTAATCGGCCACCATTTAGATAATAGTCTGCTTTCCTATTTTAGCCACCAAAGTGGATAACCTCACATTTATCCACATTATACTGCATCTGTCAAACATTTGCCCACTCACCCAGCCTATCCAAGTCACCTTGCAGTCTCCTAGCATCCTCCTCCATTAAATAATTAAATAAATTACCTTGTCTTAGCTGGTTATGACGTCTTATATCATTCTGCAATGACTGTTGATGGGGTTGTTGCATATGACTTTGAACTTGAGGCTGGTGTTGAGATTGTGAATGAAGTTTAGGCTGGCCTTCTGAATAATTTACAAAGACAAACCCATCTT
This sequence comes from Raja brachyura, assembly GCA_963514005.1. The sequence goes on along the minus strand of OY740781.1, from coordinate 117,829,394 downwards.
TCTCATCCAAGCTAAGTTGATCTGCCCAACGTTTAGATTCTTCGCCTTCTACACACCAGGCTGCTCGCGAGCTCTTTGTTCTGTGTGCTGTAGATCCAGATAAACTTTGCTTCGGTTTTAGATCTTGGATGCTCTGGTCCTCCAAGTCAGAATCACTGCTATCTTCATCTTGGGCATCCCCATCTAAATCACAAATATAAATATAACATTCAATATTGCTCTCATTGTCACTGTGGCAGAAATAAATTAGGCACCTGCTTTCTAATTTGTCCAGTTGCATTTCTTTTTAAATCTTATTTCCAAAGAATTAGGTTGATTTCAACTAAAATGGTAATTAACTTTCAAAAATATTATTACATACTATTAGGACTTCAAGGGAGAAGCTCCATTTGCTCTGATTTTGGCTAATATCAATCCGGCAATGTTTTCCATGCAATAATTCTCCATCTTTGAACTCTGCTGGTTATTTCATTTCGGAGTCACGTGAGTGACTTCGTGAAGAGCCCGCCGGCGCGCATGCTCGACATATCGTCGTACCGCGTTGCTGCGACGGCTGACGGAGGAGCGTGCTCCTCGCCAGCCCTTCATAAGGGAACCACGCAGGTAAGTATGCTACCTTAAGTTGGTGGTTCTTGTTGTGTTTGCTTCACAGCAAGAACATGGATGGGAGTTTAAGAAGCCGGAGATCGGGGAGAAGTCGCCGGCCAGCAGTTCCGGAGCGAGAGTTGTCGGGGGTACCTGCAACGCAGACCGGAACGAGGGCGGAGATGTCGGTGAGCTCTGTTTTTTCAGGTCCGGACCCGCCCGCACACCACAGCTCGGAGGAGTTCGACGAGGAGGAGTGTGGTGTGCCGACAGAGCAGGACGACCCTGCCATGGCAGTCAGGTCGTCAGCAGGCTTGCTGACGGCCTCGAGCAGAAGGGTCCGTGCGGCTGCACGGCCCGCTTCACGAAGCCCCCTGAGGAGGGGGAGGGTAGGAGCCCAAAAGCCTAACCCTGTCGGGGCTAAGGCTCTGCCTGTCGCCAAGGAGCGGTCAGGTTCCAGGACGGGACCCGGGGCAGCTGTGAGGTCCAGCCGTCGCCCCCCAACTTCCGACGCCGGGACGAGTCAGTTGGGGGTCCCGTCACGGTCGCCGAGCCCCCCATGGATGGGTGGGCGAGACCATGCGTCGGCAAGGTCCACGATGTGGGCAGCTGGCAAGCCTGCACGGGCCCAAGGTATCCAGGCTTCGGCTGATGCCGACACCATGCCGCATCTGTCCTTAGAGGCAACGGCTTCCGCTCCCGCTACACGGAGGCGGTTGAACACGCCCGTGCAGGAATCGCGCAGTTTCGCCTCGGCGGCTGTCGGCGACAACTACCGGCACCGGCAGGGCCTCGACGAGGTGCGGGCCGATGACAGGAGCCCCGGCCAATTTTCAGAGCTGGAGGACTCCGACCACCTGAGTGTTCAGGGTGAAGGGCGTATTGACCGTATAGAGCGGCTGCTGGAACGTCTCATTCAACAACAACAGGCATCCAGCAGCGACAGGCACAGGGCTTCATCACCAGCTTCATACACCAGCCTGGAGCAGCAGGACGAGGAGGCAGTGGTCGATCCCATCCCACCCCCGCCTGAATTACCGGCGGAGGACCTCCTCGATGTGGCCACCAAGTTTGCAGCCCCTCATTCCTTGGGGATTCCTATCAATACAAAACTGGCAGCCACTGTGGACTTCCTAAATAATCACCAGCTTCAGGAGGAAGTTCTACTACAAGCCATGAGCCGTCACAAGGCTCCATCAAACTGCAACTCCCTCAACGTGCCTGTGGTCAATACGCCAATATGGGGCAACATCAGTGCGGCTATCCGTCAGCAGGAGCTAAAGATTCAGCGGATCCTGAAACTCCTCACGGCCGGGATTACTGCCTTTGTGCGGTCGGTCGACGGAGAGGAGCTTAATTTGGACCAGGAGGATGCTCTGGCGCTTCTATGCGCTACTCAAAACGAAATCAACGGCTTTCGGAAAAATAGCATCCGCCCAGCGCTCAACCCCAAATTTGCAGGGTTGTGCAAACCACCGCCGCCGCCCCGTCAGCTCTTTGGCGAAGACCTTTCCAAAAGGGTCAGAGAGCTTGATGAACAAGCCAAGACCGTGGGGCTCATGCGCTCTCAGAGTGCCCCCACACCATCGAGCTCCAAAGCTCCGCTTGGCCGCTCACGAGGGTCTGCCAGCACGTCTACCAGGAATTACCCTCCAGCTCCAAACCGATATCAACCACCCCAACCACAGGGGTCTTTTTTAGGACAGGCTCGGCAGAAGCCGAGATGGAAAATGAGGACGCCACGACCTCAAACCAACCCAGCACCTCTACGTCCACCCACTCGTGTCAGGGACCGCCGGTAACCACAGAGGTGAGGCGGTCTGGTTCTATTTTTTCTCTTTGTTTAACTTCACATGTTGGTGGGCGTTTGCGGTTGTTTGCGGGTGCATGGGGTGATATTACCAGTGATGAGTATGTGTTACGGAATATTCAGGGCCATAGCATTGAGTTTATTAATGGGGACATCCCTCCGTCTCAGCATAGACCGGGTCGTATGTTTAAACTAACGGCTGCGGAACAGTCCGTAGGCTATAAGGAAATTTTAAGGTTGGAACAGAAAGGGGTCATAGAGAAAACGGTTCATGAGCCCGTTGAATTTGTTTCCAATATTTTTACCCGACCTAAGAAAGATGGAGGCTGTAGAGTCATTATTGATCTGACCACTCTGAATAACTTTGTAACATATACTCATTTTAAAATGGACACGTTTGAAACGGCCCAATTATTGATCTCACAAGGGTGCTTTATGGCATGTATTGATTTACAGGATGCGTACTATACCGTACCCATGCAAAAATATTACAGAAGGTTCTTAAAATTTATCTGGATGGACCAGCTGTGGCAATATAGGGCGTTGCCTAATGGGCTCACCACAGCCCCTCGATTATTTACTAAATTGGTGAAGCCAATTATGGCTTATTTAAGACAACGACATCATATCGTTATGGCCTATTTAGATGATATTTTAATTATCGGACACACCTTGGAATCAGCTCAACAAGGGGTTGCAGCTGCGGTCAATTTGTTCCAACAGCTTGGGTTCATTGTTCATCCAGAAAAATCTAAGTTCTGCCCCACCCAGGTAATTAATTATCTGGGGTTCCAGGTGAATTCCATTAGCATGAGAGTCACCATACCAATTAACAAAATTGAGGAGGTAACACAGGTGTGTACAGATTTAATCAATACTCGTATACCATCGATTCGTCACACAGCTACTGTCATTGGCAAGATTGTGGCTTTGTTTCCGGCAGCCCGGTATGGACCTCTGCATTATCAAAACTTGCAGAGAGCCAAGATCGCTGCGCTGTGACGGCATGCTGGTCATTATGATCGATCAATGCAGCTGCCGCCTGCAGCATTGGATGAGTTACGATGGTGGGTTTGCCACATTAGTAACTCGTTTAAAACTATTATTGAGGCGAAACCGATGATATACTTACAAACTGATGCGAGCTCTGATGGCTGGGGAGCTACGAATCAACATTCTAGTTGTGGGGGCCGATGGGATACCCTTGAGAATACAATGTTGGTATCACAAGAGATCAACTATTTGGAGCTGCTTGCAGCGTTTCACGGACTCCGTGCATATTGTTCCAAGATCTTTGGAGCACATGTCCGGCTCCAAATAGACAACACCACAGCGGTGGCGTATTTAAACCACATGGGCGGTACCAGGTCAGTTTCATGTGATAAATTGGCTAATTCAATTTGGCTCTGGTGTGTCAAGAGAGACATTTGGATTTCAGCCACCTATTTGCCAGGTGAGCTTAATTTTGTGGCGGACGCCAGGTCACGCAAGTTCAATGATAATATTGAATGGATGTTACATCCTGAAATTTTTGCAAAAATCACAGCCAAATTTGGGAAACCGGACATTGACCTTTTTGCGTCCCGGTTGAACCATCAGGTACCAACCTACGTCTCGTGGGAACCAGATCCTGGGGCTATAGCGTTAGATGCATTCTCGCTAGACTGGGGGAATTGCTTTTTCTATGCATTCCCTCCGTTTTGCCTCATCAGTCGGGTATTACGTAAAATTCAGATGGATGGTGCCAAGGGCATCCTTATCATACCCGACTGGCCTACACAGCCGTGGTATCCGATGGTCTTTGACATGCTCAGTGAACCTTGGGTCCGTTTGCAGGGTAGCCCAGAATTAGTTACTCACCCTGTTTCAGGGGAGCCACATCCCTGCCATGGTTATTTAAATTTGTTGGCTTGCAGATTCTGAATCGACCTTTAGTTGGATACGGCCTTTCTACCCGGACCATGGATACCATTGTGGCGTCGTGCCGAGAGTCTACAAGGCGAAGATACCGCTCTCACATCAGGAAGTGGGAAGCCTTCTGCAGCCGCTCTCGCATCACGTACGATGCCGTGACTATAACCGACGTCCTGGAATTCCTCGCGGGGTTGCACCATGATGAACACTTAAGCTACAGTGCCATCAACAGCGCCAGGAGCGCTCTATCATTCTACCTCAATATTGAGGTGGGATCCAACAGGCTAGTGTCCAGGCTCATGCGGGGTATTTTCAATACGAATCCGCCTACACCACGCTACAATATCACCTGGGATGTCAGGGTCGTTTTAACTCTGCTCAGGACATGGTCCCCCATGGAAGGGCTCCAGCTGGACAAACTCACCATGAAGCTGGTGATGTTACTAGCGCTGACTTCAGCACAGAGGGTACAGACACTCCATAAACTACGTGTCGACAGAATGATGTCTACCCCCACAGAAGTAGTTTTCTTTGTTGACGAGCTACTAAAGCAGCATAGACCTGGGTGCACAGGGCTGCAGCTGAAGTTCCCGGCATACCCCGCAGATGCTAGGCTATGTTTAGCCTCCCACATCCGTTACTACGTCAAGGTGACGGCAAGCATCAGAGGAATGGAGAGATACCTGCTTGTCACTCATAAGAGACCTCACCATCGAGTGACAACACAGACGATATCCAGGTGGCTTCGAGTCGTCTTGGGTAAGTCAGGTATCGACACTAATGTGTTCAAATCTCATTCCACCAGGGCTGCATCGACGTCGGCGGCGAGGGTCATGGAGGTGCCCATGGACCATATTCTCGCCACAGCAGGATGGGCTAATGAAGCGGTGTTCCAGCGTTTCTACAACCGGCCCGTCGCTGCGCCTCTACAGTTCGCAGAAGCCGTGCTAGATGCGGGGCAAGAACGTGGAGATGTCCCCGAATAAGGGGTTTTTGATTTGTTGTTAATAAATATGATTTGTTTTGCAGTATGGACTAGTCAGCACGTTATTCCTCCCATCCATCCCTGGTAGTGGTGTGACAGCATGGACGTGGTCCAGGGCATGTCATCACAGAAGCTTTGAAGTCTTCACGAAGTCACTCACGTGACTCCGATATGAAATAGTAAGATTGAACGAGAACTTACCAGTTCGAAGGTTGATCTTTATTTCATGAGTCGTCGAAGTGAGGGATTTCGTGCCCTCCTCGCCCAACCCTCAATCACCTTCATCTGGTAATCTTAGTCGTTTTCATTCTTACTATGTGAAGTCATTTCTTTTGATTGGTTTCTGTGATTCCACGCCGCTACTTTGAAGTATGTCGAGCATGCGCGCCGGCGGGCTCTTCACGAAATCCCTCACTTCGACTCCTCATGAAATAAAGATCAACCTTCGAACTGGTAAGTTCTCGTTCAATCTTACTAATCTGAAGTATGCAGCTCGTTGGATTCTACCAAACCTTCATAATAGGAACAGCTCTACACTGTGTAGGAAGGAAGGAACTGCAGATGCTAGTGTATACTGAAGATAAGACACAAAGTGCTGGAGTTACTTTGTGGGTCATGCAGCATCTCTGGAGTAAAGGAATAGGTGACGTTTCAGATTGCAACCCTTCTTCAGACTGAAAGATTGGGCAGGAAGGGACTGAAGGCAAGAAAATGCCAGAACAAAACAGGGCCGGCAACAGATGACCTCAGGAGTCCACACTGTGCCATGGGTGCTCCAGTTTCCTCTCACATCCCAAAGATGTGTGGGTTTGTAGATGAATTTGCCTCCATAAATTACCCCTAATGTATAGGGATTGGATGAGAAAGACAAATAACATAGAACTTGTGTGAATGGGTGATCGGCAGTCGGGGTGGACTTGGTGGGCCGAAGGGCCTGTTTCCATGTTCTCTTCCTAAACTAAACTCAAAGTAATTTGCAAAACTAAAAGCAGATCAGGCTCACAATAGAATCAATAAATGTATTTAAAGTGTTTCATAATAAATCATACAATACAAAACACGAGAATTCAAAGATCTCCAGAAAACTGGTATCATCAGTTTACTATACGTGGAAGTTGTTTTTGTGTTTATCATTTACAGGGGTATTCATAATGTATAGCATTATATACTCTCACCTATCTGTGCATTGTCAGAGTGTTCGTGCATGTTTTCTACAAGTTTGCTGGTCTCCTCAGGAACTGGAGTTTCTGGAACCTGCAGAAACTCCATTCTCCAAAACTGAGAAAATAAGAATATTCAGATTAAGAAAATTAAATTGATAAAGATCAATAGATAAAAACAAACTGTATTAAACATTTCATTGAAATCATCATAACATTCTTGCACACTGAGTCATAAACAGTCAATTTGCAATTTTTTAATATCAAACAAATTATAAATTAACACTAGTCACACAACATGTACTATTTGAGTAATTTGCCAGATCAAGTATTTACTCAAATTGTAGCTTAGCATTCTTGGAAATTGGAATCCTGGATTGATGGACCAGATTTAATGTGCTGCAAGATTATTTTGTACCAAATGATTTCAATATTCCTTTTCATCAATTAATTGAAAATTGATGCTATCAAAATGACCTTGTATGGTGTGTATCCATAACTTCTATGTGCTGGAGCAACCTATAATGAATGGTACCCCCATAGAATCTGCTCTGAAAATTAAGCGACTCACACAGGTAATCAGTGTGAGAATTGATAATATAAATATAAATGTAAAAATCTGAAACAGAAAATGGAAATCTAAATTGTATGGCAATGCTTTATGGGTCTGTCCCACTTAGGCGATTTTTCAGGCGACTGCCGGTGACTGTCAATTGCCAGCAGTCGCCTGAAAAAATGGCAACTGGAACGGCGACTGTCAGAGTGGAACACACACACACATCGCTTTCCTCACCAGCCCGTTATGCAGGCGGGGGACAGGGCAAGCGGGGGGAGCGCTGTCTGAGTGAAATTCACATGGTGCAAAGCCAAGGTGATACAGACACACACCATGAAGGTTGGCGCTGTAATTAAGACAGTAAAGCACAGTGTATGGTAAGTCCTTTAAAAGAGAGGGAGAGAAGGGGGAGAAGGAGTGGAGACAACTTTTAAGAAGCCAGAGATATTCTTGACTGGGTAGATATTGCTGGCTATGGCTATTCTGGGTGGAACGTGCCAAGGGAAAAAACATTCAAGAAATAGCAAAGGGAGAAAATGCATTGGAAGATTTGAAAGCTGAAAGGGAGGTACAGAGTGAGAAGCTGAGGTAAAGAAAAATATATGCATGCACTAGGTTGTAGTAGGATAGAGTGCCCGTGAATAACTGGGAGGTAGATAATTCCAAATGTCATAGATGTAAAGAAACCTATGCAAGTTTAAATTGAGGAGATAAAGAAAGCACTTGAACTGAAACACAACAGATTACCTACCCTGACCACACCATCTGAATGACCTGTGACTATAACGTTCTGTGTGTCCCATTCATTCATCTCAGATACACAGCAACATAGAATCTGCTGACTGCGTCCTGTAAACGTATTCACGTTCACCACCGGATTCCCATTGATGTTCCACACTTGAATGTATGTCCCAGCACAAGAAACAATATCTCCCTATTTAAAATTAAGTAGAATCAGAACGATTGTTACCGAAAGTAAAAATATTACAATTACATTTTACAATTATTTTACTTTAAAAGATCATTAAATTCCATTAAATAACATAAATGGCACTACTATTAATTCATCTATTCCAGAACAATTAAGGATGAACAATCTGCCATTGCTATCTGGAGCTCCAGATTGCTAGCCATTTTAAATTTTCCTCTCATTCCCACACTTGACGGTCTGTGGAGAAGCTATCACCTTCTTCACTGCCAGGATGGGGTCACACAGCAGCTCATCTTCCACCCTTGTCGCCTACAAGCCAACGGCATGGACGCTGAATTTGGGTAAATTACACTTCTTTGCCCCTTTCACTCTCCTTCTGATCGACCCTAATTGCCTCACACTCGCCCTTACTTCTAACTGCCCCCATTTCACCTTTTGTTCCCCCTCCCCCACCCACTCCACAATCCATCAGCCACACACTCCTTGTACTGTGTCCCCTCCCACCACTGTTCCCATCTTCTTACCTTACTTCCCTTACTTGGACCCATGCTTCACGTTCCCTTCCATCATCTGCAGCCCTTTGTTACCTCCATATAACATCTCCCAGCGTGTCACTATCTCCGCCCTTCTCTCCCCCACCTACCTCCATCTGTCGATCAATGAGTCCTCACCTACCACTTACCAGCTCTTGCTCCACCCATTCCCTCTTTATACTGACTTTCTCCCTCTTTCAGTTTCTATGAAGGATCCTAACCCAAAAATTCAATTATTAATTTCACTCCACTGATGATCGATCTGCAAAGTTCCTTCAGATCCCACTATATGCAGTCTCCTATATCCATGAACAATAAATGCTGGCCTTCTCAGTAATACCATATCCCAAGAAAGAATTATTAACATTTCAGATAAAAGCAGTTAAATCTAAAAAAACCCAATAAAGATCCTTTAACAATGCAAGCAGATCTCAGTTATAGCAGCATAATACTTTGAATATAAATTACAGTACTTCAAGCATTTCAAATAAATGGATTTTTATTGATTTATCTTTGCTTCTAAAATTGAAGATATGAATGTTATAACATACTGGGCAAAGAATGCACAAAGACAGCAACTTAAAATTAAACTTGAAGCAGTTGACTACTTACCATAGTTTACAATATTTTAAGCTTGAAAGGGTTCAGAAAAGATTTACGAGGATGTTGCCAGGACTAGAGGGTGTGAGCTATAGGGAGAGGTTGAGTAGGCTGGGTCACTATTCCATTGAGCGTAGGAGGGGAGATCTTATAGAAGTATACAAAATCATAAGAGGAATATATTGGGTAAATGCACAGAACCTTTTACCCAGAGTAGGGGAATCGAGGACCAGAGGACATAGGTTCAAGGTGAAGGGGAAAAGATTTAATAGGAATCAGAGGGGTAACTTTTTCACGTGGTGGGTGTATGGAACAAGCTGCCAGAGGAGGTAGTTGAGGCTGGGACCATCCCATCGTTTAAGAAACAGTTGGACAGCTACATGGATAGGACAGGTTTGGAGGGTTATGGACTAAGTGTATAATGGGACTAGGGTAGCTGGGACATTGTTGGCTGGTGTGGGCATGTTGGTCCGAACGGCCTGTTTCCATACTGTATAACTCTAAGATGAGGATAGTGTTTTAGCACTTACCGTTAATTCATTAATACACAAAGCTGACACTGGTGCCCTGTGGCCTCGCAGCTGGGTGACAAAGGACAGCTTATTCAAATCCCAAATAATGCATGTTCGATCTCGTGATCCACTGACAATTATGTGATAGGCTGATGAAGCAGTTAAACAAGTGACTGCATCAGTGTGCCCGTGGAGTGCCTAAAGTAAAATTAGATATTATTGGTTTTACATTTTGTTCGAATTTGCAGCTATTTAAATGAATTAGCCAAGGCTCACAATATAAATTACGCAGATGTGTAACTATGAATCATAAACAGAAAATTCTGGAAATATTTAGTATCCTACAAGACAGAAATAGAATTTTTGTTGTAAACCATTTCTCTTTCCTCAGAAATTAATCAGTCAGTTCGAAAGCTCATCAGCTTGGAATACTCATGCTATGTCTCTCTACAGATGGTGTAGCTGAAGATTTTATTTTGACATAAAAGCTATGTATACATAGATAACGTCACTGAACCAAATGGTGAGAATGAAGATCGATTAGGGAGAAACTATGAGTATCATTTTCTCTAACTGAGTTAGCTGATTAGAGATTGTCAACATGGAAATGATACAATTATTTTGAGGTGCTGACAAATAACATAAAAGTAGGTTGATGATACAATGGATACAAGTTAAATAATATATAGAACATTGTCTTGTTCAGAAGGAACAAAGATGAAAAAGTAAATGTAAGTACCAGTGACTGGTACCCAGGTCACCTTTATCCACCTATCACTTCCCATGCTTAATTCCAGCCACCCCTCTCTTTACCAGCAATCTGAATGAATGATAATTTATTGTCAATGTACCTTGGATACCAAGGTACAGTGGAAACCTTAATTTTGCATACAACCTAGGCAGTACATAAGTGTCGTCACATGTTGGTGCCGACAAAGTTACAAAAGTATCGAACAGTCCTATTTACTGCCTGCCTATGGCAGCAGTCCCTTACACTAATCAGTTGGAAGTGTTCTGACCCGAAATGTCCTTGATTAGTCACTGATGAGAACTTAGCTTGCACTCTTAAAATAAATTGCTAATTACAGATTTTCCATGGAAGTCTGCATACATTTACAGTAAGAGTTGGAGTGACCCCGACTAAAGGTCTCCATGTTCTTTATCATAATATGATACAGTTCCACCAGCAATTTTCCGGCAACTGGTGGTCTGGCACCTCCTTTAAACTGTTCAAAATTACGAGAGTGCACTTGAAATGCCCCTGGGAAGTCCTCCCAAAAATGTGGTGCCTAAGCCGGGTGAGGCAGCCCATCTCAATCTCATCGAGACCTCAGAGGCTGTTTGGCAGCTCGAATTTGACCCTTGCCACCGGGGCACTGGTACACAGGCATGGCCAAAGCAAGCTGATCTGTACCCATAGCTAACTATCGCAGCCACCTCCGCAGGCCAGCATCTCGGCTTCCCAAGGCCGAGACCTCATTGGTCCGGCAAAACGAATAATACGGCAAGGCTCTGAAACCTGGGGAGCCAGAAACGGACTGGTGACCCTGTACTACCAGCAGGATTTTAAAGACCCACTGAAGCTCTTCGATTTTCCTTCCGTTTTCAGTGAGGATGAGGCACTATTAAGTGGTTGTTGATAAATACATTAAAAGATGATAGAAATGATGAATACCAATCCAATTTCTGAGAAGTGAATTCATCGGGAAGCAATTTCCACTCTATAATACTCCATCTATGGCTTGAAGTAAGACATTTATGCACAATATTTTCAAAGGCAGCATAATTGTCTCTGTGTCACTTGCGACTAAGTCAAACAATTGTGGGCCTTGTCTCATTCCAGAGACTGACATTCCTGTGAGTAATATTCAGCATCCGTTGCTTGTTAAAGATGCTGTCCATTGGAAAATATGTTAAATGAAGATGTATAAAATGCTAGTTTTTTTTTCTATTTACCTACAGATATTGTAATTTTTCATGAACTCAAACGCACCTGTTTCAGAGTCAGAGTCTTGGCCTTTTCCTTGGAGGTACCCATTTCCCAAACGCAGATTGCAGTACTTGTCCCTCCTGTGACAACCAATTTTGGGTTTGGACAAATTGCGCAGAAAATCTGTCCCCATTCACTTAAGCATTCATACACTATCAAGGCCTATGAAAAAGAAAGACATTATATAACAGTCCATTACTTTAAACAAATGTAAATTAAATTATTCAAATCAAACGCTTTTGCATATTAAAAGAGCATTAGTACTCCAACATTAATATAGCAGGAAGGGAAGTGCTGGAATCAGGGGAGAGTTGATGGCCACATGAAGACAAAAATGGGATCAGATGTTTGATGTTCAGCACATACTTGGTGGGCCGAATAACCTATTTCCATGATGTATGACTCTAGGACAGAGGACAAATTGTGTGGTTACACATAAATGCTGATGAAAATTCATTATGTTTTTCCTTCCTCAGTTGCTGCCTAATCTGTTGACTGTTTCCAAGGTGTTCTGTTTAACTACATAATGCAAATTCATTATTTTAAAGAAGATACTTTTGAAAGTATGCTTATATCTGTTAGGCGCTCCCCCCCCCCCCCCCCCCGGTGAATGCTATGTACTTACCTTTTCTGAGTGCAGACCCCGTGGCTGCGAGTCAGGAATCAAGGGGTTAAGGGCTCCTGTGCCCGATTGGCCAAGCTGCGTCAGGTGACGGGTGACTCATCGGAAGCTTAAATACTGGGAGTTCCCAGAATTCTCTCTCTTCTTCGTCGACTAGTGAACAGGCTGCCGGTCTGAGCTGCAGGAGGCCTGGCCACATGGCATAGAACTTTGTGTATTGTTACCTATATTTGTCATTTAATGTTTTATTGGGCCGGATAAGGGCTGACCTGAGGGTTTTCGTGTAATTTGTTTCAGGGTTATCTCCATTTAGGCAGGTTAGAGACTCTGGTTCGACGGTCCATTGCGAGGCTGGCTGGAGCACTGTTATATTTGTTTATTAGTCGATTCTTGTCCCTGACTGTGTTGTTGAAATCAGGTTCGGGTTTTTGTCTTCTCTTAACTAAATTAAAGACTATTTTCTTAAACTTGAACCTGTTTTTTTTATTATGTTACGCGGCTCTGAGGTACCTGCCTTCGGGAGTCGTAACAATATCATTTTAACCAACAATTAATATTCCCTGTACAGGTAGTTCTCCTATAATGCATGACACGACATGGATATGAGGAAGAGATGAATTAGGGAACACTATTTGAATTACATTTGCTCAATTTATTACACAGCAATTTCAATTAGGAACTATAGAGAACCACTTGAAAGTTATTGTGAAAATTGACAAGCAGAAATAAAAACTCCCTCTTGGATTTAAACACAGTGGGCAAAGAAAACCCTGTTTACATGTAATTTCCCTAGAGTAATCAGGCCATTGTCTCTTAAGAATACAGCTGGTACTTTAACTGCGGGTGGCCACTTAAATTCGCAAGCAATCACTTCCATTCACAGTTGTGCAACAATACTCAAATAAACAATGTAACATATAGCCTTCAGTATTTTTAGCTTGTCATAAAAAATAATTATTGCAATTGAAAAAACCTTTACTTTAAAAAATCCTATAGGAAAAATAAATTAGTTATTCAAAGTTTTAAGGTCTCCAGTCTCTAAACCCTATCCCCCGTTAACACAATTGTGTTTATAAATTGTGTTTATAATGCAATTTTCTATAATGCAGGGTTTCTTAGGAATGCAACTATGTAGCAGAACTACCTGTACTCTTTCTTTGGATTTAAAAAAAATCATTGTAAAAGTGCCGGAGTAAGGTAGTATCTCTGAAGAATATAGACAGGTGATGGGAATCTTCTTCAGACTGCTCAAAGAGCAGGACAGCAGCAATAATCACAGAGGGGGAACAGTGAGAGAGGGTCAGAGGGAGGAGGGTAAACTCTTCAAAGTAGGGAAACCTTGAGGATATTTTGCAGTGGAGCAGTAAAATGCAGATGCTGGTTCAAGAAAACAAACACAAAGTGCTGGAGTAACTCAGCCAGTCAGGCAGCATCTCTGGAGAGCATGGATAGGCGATGTTTTGGGTCAGGACCCATCTTCAGATTGCGTCTATGCCGACCACCAATCACCAGTTCGCAATAGATTAGCGTTATCCCAATTTCGCATCCAGTCACGACACACTATGGGTAATTTACAGATGTCAATTAACCTACAAACCCACATGGCATATGATGTGGGAGAAATGTGGAATTCTCTGCCACAGAAGGCAGTCAAGGCCAATTCACTGGATGTTTTCAAGAGAGTGTTAGATATAACTCTTAGGGCTAATGGAATCAAGGGATATGGGAAGAAAGCAGGGACAGGGTACTGATTTTGGATGATCAGCATGAAGGGCCCAATGGTCTACTCCTGCACCTATTTTCTATGTTTCCATGTTTAAAACTGGAGAACCCAGAGGAAAACCACGCAGTCATAGTGAGAATGCGCAAAGTTGACACAGAATAGCGCCTGAGGTTGGGATCATACCCATATCTCTGGCACTGTGAAGCAATCTCTTCCAGTGTGCCATTGTACCATCGTAAAACATAAAAGTAAACTGTATAGAAATTAAGTATGTGAAAAATTAATTAAAAAAATGCATTTGATGCAAAAAATGCAAGTCAGGAAGTATTTGTGGACTGAATTACAAGATGTTTTGAAGATCCTTCTTGAATCTGAAATATGAATATTTTGAAAATAATAACAGTAAGTTTTTCCTTTACTGTGGAGACTGCATGTGAGAGAGCATCATATTTAATAAAGATCTCGACACATACCTTATCAGATTCATAATTTGCAACTCTGCAACTAAGATCTGCATATCCCCAGGCAAATGTTTTGTTCCAAATGGGAGGAATCAGGACTTTGTTTTGTTCTACTGCTAGAATGCCTTTTTCCGTAAAAATGATCTGTCCCACTGGTTCCTTAAGTTCTGGAGAGAGAGAGAGAGAGAGAGAGAGAGAGAGTGAAAAAGCCTATTTAAACAATGGCAGCCAAGCATACTTCTGCAGACCAGTGTAGAGATTCAGCAAAGTAAAATGAAAAAAGAAAAAACATTATATTAAAAAAAAAAGGACTCATGATTGAAAGATGTGTGGTCATTATAAAATTACTATTCTAATATTTAAACTCGGTCTGATTTGATTGAATAGGTTTCATTCTACTGCACCTCTTATGGAATATAACAGAAGCAAAATGAGGGTCAATGCACAAACTGGGACCAAGCCCAATTTGTAAAAGGTCTCCACCTGCTGGCACTCAAAACCATTTTAGCAGCAGGTTTTAGGCAGTTTTAATCCAGATTTCATTGCCATAAATCTCACTTAGGTATTGCAGAATAAATAAAAACATGAGTACAGTGTGGGGGGTGGGGGGGATCAAACAATCAGAAATTACAGTACAATGCTGGACACTATTTTGGATAAAACAATGTAAGTAATAAGCAAAACATTGCAATGGAAACATTGCATCTTGGCCAATGCAGAAAATGGTAATAAATAGGAATGTAAATCGCATTTATCAGTGGTCATTTTCAAATATACTTAATCTAGAAATTATTTCTTAACAAAAAATTCTTACTAAATATGAGGAGCATGTAACTGGTACCTTTGACAGGTGCCAATGATGGTCTAAGATTATCCAAATGATGAAAGAAGACCTTATCCATGGCACAGCTCAGAGAGGTTGGTGCAGCGGAAGCGTCTCCATTTATCCTGCTCCGTGTTCTTTTTGGCGGATGCGGCTTTTTAAATAACTGTATGGTGGAGAAAGAAAGCGATTAAATACATTTTCATTTCGGTGAACTTCATTTTGCATGTCATTCTCTTAATAAAGCTTCCAGTATCAAATACAAGATAATATCATGGACAAGCTTAACATGTATCTACTGTGTTGAGAACTAGGAAAGTTTTCAATAAACTATCAGTAATATTTTTTAATTCATCACAAGTTATCAGTCTCAACTAAAATACTTGGAAGATCTCTTAACTTGGTTAAAATAGAATCAGTAACCAAATAAACCAACAAGACTGTTAATAACACATTTTCATCTTAGTAAGTGGAAAATAACAGTCTCACTGAAATGGAATGCAAAAATCAAATTTTCAATTATGCTATATACTTAACCTCTTTCTTTCTTTTCATCTTTTTCTGAAGATCGTTTCAAGGGGTGTTGGCAAATCTGCCCACAACATTTCTAATACATTTGATTATAATGTGCTTCAGATTCTAGCATGCATTTTTCTTGGATTCAAAAATTTTCAGGATAGGTTGCTGTGTCCAATGATTACTACAGGGATGAGTGCTGGGGCTATGCATTTTCACTTGCAACAACGCAAATGAGAAGATGAAAAGTAATAGAACTAAGATTGCACCTGATACTCAGCTAGGTGACTGTGAGCTGGGATGAGGATGAAGAGATATAGGTGGACAAAGTGACAATCATTTATTTCATTTCTTGCAAAATTATTGGCTTTAAAGTAAAATCTTTACTTAATTAAAATGTTTTACAAAAACTCAGATAAGTAACATCTGAGAAATGTATGGTTGGTTACAAGGGAACTTGCTGAAATTAGTCAAACCAACTGGACATTTCACTTGAATGTGCAAGGTAAATCTGCCCGGCCCCCTTTGATAGAGAATATTACAAAACAGACCTGACATGCAACTTGAGAGCCTATTAATTTAATCTGGCATTTATACACAGGAAATAGGGACGGTTATCATATTATTTTTTAAATATTCAACTTTGGCTTAAAGTTTTTATTTGTTTATGTTTCTTTTCTTTTTAAACACACATACGCAGGGCCGGCCTTAAGCCGATTGGACCAATTACTCCCAATTGGGCCCTGCGCCGAAGAGGGGCCCCGCGCAGTGCCCGGCTTGGCACTGCAGATGCTAGTTTATACCAAAGATAGTCACGAAAAACTGGAGTAACTCAGTGGGTCAGGAAGCATCTCTGGAGAAAAGGAACGTGACGTTTCGTGTCGGGGCCGACGACTAGTGCGGAGCAAAGATATGGGGTGTGGGGTGACGGAGGGTCAGAGCGAACGACGGGCCCCGCACAGCAACAGCCAACTATAGGATCTCAGGCAGCGACAGCAGCTCCTCCTCCTCCAGCACCCCAATGCTCTTAATATGGAGTATCAGTACTGTTATTTAATGAGCAACATTCACAACTATACGTTGGATTTATCCAGGTTTTACTTCTACAGTCGGTCATATACATCACAAATTTGGTCAGGAGAGATTTCAGTTGAAATTTTAACGTTAATTCTGATGTGGGAATGATGGAAACAGCGTTTATCAATAATTTAAAAAAAAATCTGGTGCATACAAACTGGGTATCTTCATTGCTGTTCACAACACATACATTTAATCTGAATGCCCGGTAATGTAGCATTTTGACACCTTTAAACATATTACCAAAAGAACATTCACTGCAGTTATGTCCTTTGGCCATCTCTTATCAGTTAGTGTAATGTTTAACCTGTCAGATAGGTATAGTCGGTTTTAACAGCTATTATCATAAAATGCCTTTAGAAATTTCCTTGCAACTTGTATATTTTGTTGTGGATAAATTATGTGGGAAACAAGAGTGTTTCTGTACCAATAGCAATAACGACCCATGCTATGGCCATGTCATGATAATTTTCGGTCCTTCACAGAAAACATGTTTGCATCAATCTGTAGTGTGCATAGTTAAGCATATATGTTACCATGGTCCAGGATTTATTGACACAAGTTGATCATACGCTGAATAATCCAACCACATTTTTGTTGGGAAGTGGTAAGAAATAATAGAAATTGTATTAATTGTAATGTGTAAAAAGAGTTGAGATACTGTATTGTAACTTTGCTGCATGTCGTTGTGGTATATCATGTCTTGATTGGTGAATGTTTAGTTTGTGACTTTATTTGAAGCAGAAATAATATGTGAATGCTTCATTGAGCATAATTCCGACTGGTAACTACGCACTTCATTCAAGCACATTATCGCATGCGTCATGCAAGCAGTCTTAAATTTACCACCTAAATTGTCATTTGGCAACCTAAAAAGCTGCCTAAGTTGTCCGACTGGCAACAGGGAAAAAAAGTTAAGTGAGCCCTGTGGAGTAATCTACTCTCGGCTCGGGTAGATCTACCTCGGGTGAAGGGGGGGAGAGAGAATAGACGGGTGGAGGGGGAAGAAAGGAGTAGACTGGGAGGGGGGGTATGAGGGGGAATGGAGAAGGGGAGAGGGGGAGGTCCCTCATGGTCCCAGGGCAGCGGTCCCGCCCCTCCAGTTGCAGTGCTTCACACACACACAGCCCTGGCTCCACCGCTCTCTCTCCCCAGGGAGATGCGGTGAACAATACAGGGAGGGCTGGGCCGGGTTTTGGAGCAACGTTTACAAATCTCGGCCCCATCTCACATGCGTTCACCCGGACCCCGGCATCCGCTCCCGCTGCCAGCCCTCTCCCTCCCTTCTCTCCTTCCCTTCTTCCCTCCCTTCTCTCCTTCCCTCCCTCTCTCTTTTTTCCCTTCTCTCCTTCCCTCCCTCCCTTCTTTCTCTCCTTCCCTCCCTCCCTTCTTTCTCTCCTTCCCTCCCTCCTTTCTTTACTTTCCTCACTCCCTTCTCTCCTTCCTCCCTTCTATCCTCCGCTCCCACACACAAACGCACAGACAACTAATACACATACATCACGCACAGATAACTAACATACACACACACACACACACAATTAAGTTAGGATGGGGTAGAAGCTCAAAGGGTAGGATGGGACTGAAGCCCAAAACTGAATGCCTGGACTGGTTTTTCGCCAATAGTTATTGGTTTGCCAGGATCTAGTTAATTAAATTACTTTTTTTTCATTTCACAGTCACTAAAACAAGTGGTATTGTAACTATATACTTTTCAGAGGTGATCTACACATTTTGTTTGTTACTTGTAGGCTTACATGTATGCAATTTTATATTAAAATGTAGCTTAGATCTGTTTGGTCCATTAACTCGCAGGCACTTTTTAGGCACACATTTTCATTACTCTCCATTCTACCATAGAGATATAAAGTCTATAATAGATTTTATTTGTAGTTCTATGATTCTACAGACCTTGGCTGGGAACCTGGGGCTCACCTAAATTGTTCGCAATTGGGCCCTGCACCTCCTAAGGCCGGCCCTGCATTCATAGCATTTAAATGTTTGAAAATCGCAAATATTTAAGAAAAATCTTCACAGATGTGATGCGGAGTTGAGAGGAATGGATGTGGTGAGGATGTTTCCACTAGTGAGAGAGTCTAGAACCAGAGGTCATAGCCTCAGAATAAAAGGATGTTCCTTTAGGAAGGAGATAAGGAGGAATTTCTTCAATCAGAGGGAGGCAAATCTGTGGAGTTAATTGCCACAGAAGGCTGTGGAGGCCAAGTCAATGGATATTTTCCAAGGCAGAGATAGATAGATTCTTGATTAGTATGGGTGTCAGGGTTTGTGGGGAGAAGGCAGGAGAATGGGGTTGAAAGGGAGAGATAGATCAGCCATGATTGAATGGTGGAGTAGACGATAGGCCGAATGTCCTAATTCTGGTCCTAATACTTATGAACATGAATTCAACAGGACATAATTCTGTCCCCTTTCTATCAAAGGCTGTCAATGAATTCCAGGGTTGTGCCTCAGCAGAGAGCCTTCCTACACCTATTTGCTGCCAAAGTCTTGCTCCATCATGCTGGAAGTATCCTATCCAGGCAAAGTGCCATTTGTATTCAGTCCAAGTAACTACTAACAGGCTGGATTTAACAAATGAGTTAGTACTCAGCCATTGTGGTAAACACAGACTGTAATTCAGGTGATCTCCATGGAAAATGACAAAAAATACTTGTAGTGTCAGATTCCAGTTTTTTTTTTAAACTAGTGGCAAGTACCTGTGCTCTGGCACCAAATTGGCCATATGAAAATTATGAAGTGATGCTCACCTGGGACTCCAGTTCAGGGAAAAAGCCTATAGCCCAGGAAACATTATATGATCTTGTCTTGAGAAGAAGGTAAAATAAAACAGTAACTTGCATTAGCATGCTACTGTAATAATGGAACATGTCCCTATGTTTTTGTGTGCACCATAAAGACAGGTACCTCTGTACTCCTGACAACAAACTAAACCAAGATTAAACTGAAATGCTGATAAGGCATATAGAGTGAATGGCAGGAAGTTTAAAAGAGTTTATGTGGAGGGGAATCTGGGGATGCAAACGCACAGCTCGCTGAATCTGGTGATATAGGTGAATAGAGCGGTTAAGAAGGCATTTGTTATGCTTGCATTCATAGACTGGAACATTGAGTGTAAGGGTTTTAAGGTCATGTTGCAGTTGTAATATGGACACTGTGTTGTTCTGGTCTAGAAAAAAAATGAAGTAGCAGTGCAAAGAATGTGAAAGAGATTCTTGAAATGGAGGGGTGCAATTATTGGAAGAGATTGAATAGTCTGTATTTATTCTCATTGGAACATATGAAGCTGAATGGTGATCTTATCGAGATGTATAAAATTATGGAGAGCATCAAATAGATAGATAGACAGAATTCATTTAGCCCCAGGGCTGGGGAGCATTAGAGTAGATCTGAGGGGCAAGCTTTTCCCCATAGAGGGAGGTGGTTATCTGAGTTGAGCTGCCAGGAGAGATGGTAGAAGTAGATACAATTACAGTGTTTAAAGATTATGTGAACAGATACTTAGATAGGGAAGTCACAGAGGGATACAGGCCTAATGCAGAGAAATAGGATTAGCATATACAGGCATTATGATTGTCGTGTGTAAGGCGAACTGAAATTTAGAATTAGTAGGTTACAACACTTGGATGTTATTTCAGCCAAGTGATATGTCTTAGGGGTTAACTGTACTTTGATCTCTTGATTAGCGAATAACTGTTATTCAGTGTTCAAAGAATAGAGAGATGGGGAAATAAAATTACACTGGCTGAGCTCTTGAAGGGTTATAAAAGTTTGAGAAAGATGGAAGGGTTAATCCAAAAATAGATTTCAATACAAGAAGAGGACATTTTTAAATTAATATTCAAAGACAGGGAAACAGCTAATTTAATGCATAACAATGAACATAATTATACTTGATATGGACTAGCAGCAGAATTATCGATTAATTTAAGTTTGTCGAGTATGGATGCAAAGAATGTCAGTAAAATGTTGGATTGGCCGAGCCTGATTGTAAACAAAGCATGGATCAGGGTCAGGGTTCGGTGTTTTGCAATTTATTCCTTGTCTAATATGTGATGTGGACAAGATTGTGCTTATATTCTCAATATACTCGACCATAAATCTCCAGTAGCTCTCCATGATGTAGTACCTGTGCAGACCGAAAACTTCAACCACAACAGGAGGGTTATTTCAGAGTAAAACCAGGAAAATTCATTGAGACAGAATATACATGGGAAGAAGGGAAACTTGTATATACTCGTATATACCCTCATTAGAACATAAAATTCACAATCTTCTGAACATGTATTCAGCACATTAGCAATGTAAAATGCTGAATATATACAGTGCTTACTTGTTTGGGAATCTGTCCAAAATTATTGATGAACCCAATAGTTGCAGTTTCTTTGAGGGGATCATTGATATTATAAATGTCGACCTGCCCTTCATAAAAGAGATGATGGAAAACATTGACTGCTTCTACTGCAGGTGCACCTTGTTGTTTATATCCAAAGATCAAGTCGATCCACTCGTGCAGATGTGAACTGACATAGTCACATTCCAGTGCCTGAAACAAAAGGATAAATCTAAATTACACTATGAAATCTAATTAATCAAGTCGAGTAAAGTCTGCATATTTTAAAATAGCAATATTCATTTGTCCTAACTAAAGACTTTTATTAAACAATAAAGAAAGTCAGTAAATTTAGGGAACATAATGTTATATTGTAGATTTTTTTTAATGTGCTTGTTCCAAATGCCTATTCATTGGGTTAGGAAAGTATGGATAAAATACACATAGGCTGCAATAACTAAGGCTGTAAAGGCCATGTCAATAGACGGGAGAATTCCATGCAAGATGCATTAGGTTTTCACAAGAAAGTTAATCTGAACGAATACGCCACAGTCGTTACAGACTTCATAAGTCTGGAGGTGGAGGACTGTATCTCAACAAAAACCTTCCTAACCAGAAGCCTTGGATGATCCGCACTCTTCTGAAGTCCAGATCCCGGGCATTCAGGTCTGGGGACACAGAGGTCTACAAGAATGGTCTACAAGAAAGTCCAGATACGACCTTGACCACAAAAAAGCCAAAAGGAACTTCTGCTCCAAACTGGAGGATGAGACGGATGGTCGGCAACTGTGGCAGAGCTTGAATGACATCACCTCCTATAAGGTGAAATCAGGACGCAGCTCAATTGTCAGCAAAGCATCACTCCATGACGAGCTCAATGCGTTTTACGCACGCTTTGATAGGGAGAACACTGATGTGCCTTCCCGAGTCCCCATTTGCTGTGACGGTATTTCAGCCACAGTCACAGAGGCCGACGTCAGACGATCCTTCAGGGGGGTGAACCCTTGGAAAGCCCCAGACCTGATGGCATACCCGGTCGCTTTCTAAAAACCTGTGTGGACCAACTGGCTGGAGTTTTTACGGACATTTTCAACCTCGCACTTCTGAGGTCTGAGGTTCCTACCTGCTTTAAAAGGGCATCAATAATACCGGTGCCCAAGAAGAGCAAGGTGACGTGCCTCAATGACTATCGACCAGTGGCACTAACATCGGTGGTGATTAAGTGCTTTGAGAGGTTGATTGTGGCTCATATCAACTTCTACCTCGACAAGAACCTCGACCCACTGCAGTTCGCTTATCGCCACACCAGATCAACGGTGGATGTGATCTCACTGGCTCTCCACTCCGCTCTGGACCACTTGGACACCAAAAACTCATATGTCAGGCTGTTATTCATTGACTACAGCTCGGCATTTAATACCATCATCCCCTCCAAGCTGGTTACCAAGCTCTCAGATCTGGGTCTCTGTGCATCCCTCTGCAATTGGATCCTCGACTTCCTCATCCGCAGACCACAGTCTGTCCGTATTGGTGGAAATGTGTCATCGTCGATAACAATCAGCAACGGAGCACCTAAGGCTGCGTGCTCAGCCCTCTGCTTTACTCACACTATACTCATGACTGCGAGGCCGGACATAGTGCAAACTCCATCATCAAGTTCGCCAACGACACCACTGTTGTGGGATGAATCACAGATGGGGACGAGTCAGAGTATAGAAGTGAGATTGACTGATTGACCAAATAGTGCCAACTAGTGCCAACACAATAACCTGGCTCTCAACACCAGCAAAATGAAGGAACTGATTGTGGACTTTGAAAAGGATGCAGGAAGTTGTGACCACTGTCCAGTCCATCATCAGCTCTGACCTCCCCACCATTGAAGGGATCCATTGCAGTCGCTGGCTCAAAAAGGCAGCCAACATCATCAAGGACCCACACCATCCTGGCCACACACTCATCTCTCCGCTACCATCGGGCAGAAGGTACAGGAGCCTGGAATCTGTTACATCCAGGTTGAGGAACTGCTTCTTCCCCACAACCATCAGGCTATTAAACTCGCCAACAAACAGACTCTGAACTGTAACAGCCTATTGCACTTTATCTGCTTATTTATGTGTATATTGAACGGAACTGTTCTGTATTTTTGTTTACATTACTCTGTTGTGCTGCAGCAATCAAGAATTTCAGTGTCCTATCTGGGGCACATGACAATAAACTCTCTTGACTTGACGACTTGAATCACTGGATCAAAACTGATTATATAGCGATGCTGTACATAGTTGTTCTCCAGAACTAGAATTGGAACACCAGTTTCCTTGAATTTATAATGAAAGTAATTTCAATCAGCATCCTAGATTAAAACAGGCAAAATTACCAGGTTGGGGACCAGTATGTGATAAAGAAAACCAGCATGGAATAATTTGCTCTCCATTATTTCCTTTTATTTGCTTAATAGTATCTGACCAAAAAATGGTCGATTGTTTCAAAATGAAGTTCAGATTTAAATGAAAACTAGATAAACCACGTCAATACTCTGAAACAAACAACTTCTGTGTGAAGACAGACACAAAAATCTGGAGTAACTCAATGTGTCAGGCAGCATCTTTGGAGAAAAGGAATAGATGATGTTTCACCTGTTCCTTTTCTTCAGAGATACTGTCTGATCTGCTGAGTTACTCCAGCTTTTTGTGTCTACCTTCGGTGTAAACCAGCATCTGCATTTCCTTTGTATACACTTCAGTGTGAAGTTGCACATGGCCTAGATACTAAATAAAAACATCAATATTTTACCTGACGGTGAACTCTGATGAATTCTCTTGGGTCTCCTTTTGCCCATGGTGGTAGCAACACATTTCCCAATTTTGTGCCGTTCTGCTTAAAACCTAGATGTGGAAAATCATAGAAACATAGAAATTAGGTGCAGGAGTAGGCCATTCGGCCCTTCGAGCCTGCACCGCCATTCAATATGATCATGGCTGATCATCCAACTCAGTATCCCGTACCTGCCTTCTCTCCATACCCTCTGATACCCTTAGCCACAAGGGCCACATCTAACTCCCTCTTAAATATAGCCAATGAACTGGCCTCAACTACCCTCTGTGGCAGAGAGTTCCAGAAACCCACCACTCTCTGTGTGAAAAAATTCCTTCTCATCTCGGTCCTAAAGGATTTCCCCCTTATCCTTAAGCTGTGACCCCTTGTCCTGGACCTCCCCAACATCGGGAACAATCTTCCTGCATCTAGCCTGTCCAACCCCTTAAGAATCTTGTAAGTTTCTATAAGATCCCCTCTCAATCTCCTAAATTCTAGAGAGTATAAACCGAGTCTATGCAGTCTTTGTTCATAAGACAGTCCTGACATCCCAGGAATCAGTCTGGTGAACCTTCGCTGCACTCCCTCTATGGCAATAATGTCCTTCCTCAGATTTGGAGACCAGAACTGTACGAAATACTCCAGGTGTGGCCTCACCAAGACCCCATACAACTGAAGTAGAACCTCCCTGCTCCTATACTCATATCCTTTTGCTATGAAAGCTAACATACCATTCGCTTTCTTCACTGCCTGCTGTACCTGCATGGCTACTTTCAATGACTGGTGTACCATGACACCCAGGTCGCGCTGCATCTCCCCTTTTCCTAATCGGCCTCCATTTAGATAATAGTCTGTTTTCCTATTTTTGCCACCAAAGTGGATAACCTCACATTTATCCACATTATACTGCATCTGCCAAACATTTGCCCACTCACCCAGCCTATCCAAGTCACCTTGCAGTCTCCTAGCATCCTCCTCACAGCTAACACTGCCCCCCAGCTTAGTGTCATCCGCAAACTTGGAGATATTGCCTTCAATTCCCTCATCCAGATAATTTATGTATATTGTAAATAGCTGGGGTCCCAGCACTGAGCCATGCGGTACCCCACTAGTCACTGCCTGCCATTGTGAAAACGACCCGTTTACTCCTACTCTTTGCTTCCTGTTTGCCAGCCAGTTCTCTATCCACATCAATACTGGACCCCCAGTGCCGTATGCTTTAAGTTTATATACTAATCTCTTATGTGGGACCTTGTCGAAAGCCTTCTGGAAGTCCAGATACACCACATCCACTGGTTCTCCCCCATCCACGCTACTAGTTACATCCTCGAAAAATTCCACAAGATTCGTCAGACATGATTTACCTTTCGTAAATCCATGCTGACTTTGTCCAATGATTTCACCACTTTCCAAATGTGCTGCTATCTCATCTTTAACAACTGACTCTAGCAGTTTCCCCACTACCGATGTTAGACTAACTGGTCTGTAATTCCCCGTTTTCTCTCTCCCCCCCTTCTTAAAAAGAGGGGTTACGTTTGCTACCCGCCAATCCTCAGGAACTACTCCAGAATCTAAAGAGTATTGAAAGATTATCACTAATGCATCTACTATTTCCGGAGCTACTTCCTTAAGTACTCTGGGATGCAGCCTATCTGGCCCTGGGGATTTATCGGCCTTTAATCCATTCAATTTACCCAACACCACTTCCCGACTAACCTGGATTTCACTCAAGTACTCCTTTGACCCGCGGTCCCCTGCTATTTCCGGCAGATTATTTATGTATTTCTTAGTGAAGACGGAACCAAAGTAGTTATTCAATTGGTCCGCCATATCCTTGTTCCCCATGATCAACTCACCTGTTTCTGACTGCAAGGGACCTACATTTGTTTTAACTAATCTATTTCTCTTCACATATCTATAAAAAATTTTGCAGTCAGTTTTTATGTTCCCTGCCAGATTTCTTTCATAATCTATTTTTCCTTTCCTAATCAAGCCCTTTGTCCTTCTCTGCTGGTCTCTGAATTTCTCCCAGTCCTCTGGTATGCTGCTTTTTCTGGCTACTTTGTACGCATCATCCTTTGCTTTGATACCATCATAAATGTTGAGAAAATCTATTATTTGTAAATAAAAATATCCACCACCTGCATTTACTCATATTATACAATAACAGAAGCATTTCTATGATCAAAGACTGCAGTATGGAGTGGTCTATAAGGACCTTCTGAAATTCAGGATACATGTGTAATGATTCTCTGTCTGTTGTGAATGGAAACTTAAAGCCTGCAATCTCCATCAAAACCCTCAGCTCATTAGAACTGTCAGATCATGGAATATTCACTCAGGGCTTTGCTGAGAGGTGAAATACCGGTAATGTCAGGCATTATCAACTTGACATACATTGGAAAGATTTGTGCTCCCTTTACTATGGAACATACTTACGTTTACACACTAAAATGCAGCCCATCACAACCAGCACGAGGTTAAAAAGATGATGAAAATCTTGTGAAAAATCAATGGGTTCTCTAATACTAATGACACTTCAAAATCTTGTCCAAGATCTTATGCGACCGTAGAATTTCCTGAATTAACTTAAAGAATGGCATAACAGTCACTGAAATCAGTTAGCCTTCCTGCTAGGGTTTGGTCTCAGCAGGATTCCCGGGAATAAAAACAAACTATAAAATTAAAATTATCTGGTTATTTGGTCTATGCTGTGCATAATAGCAACATTTTTTATAAATTTCAACTGTGATGACTTCTGAAAATACTTAATTAGTACAACACCTTATTTATTCATGGTATGATAAGGTTATTTATAAATGGTAAATTCATTCATTTTGCAACCTTTTTAAGAAGCTCTGCTCAGATGGACTGGAGGTAGAATAGATAGAATAGATTAATCCTGCAATCTTTATGAACTGTTCCAACAATCTTACCTAGATCAAAGTTGTTGGAATTCAGGAGAAACTCTGGAAGGTAAAAGAATTCTGGAATGAGTTCTTTCACATCTGCCATATTGTGTTTGGATGCCGAGTACCAGGCCTCTCGAACACTGTGAAACATTCGATCGGCTAGATCAAAATGACCACCCTGAGAGAAGAAGACACAAGTAAGCAACATGACAACAATTCAGGAATTCAAAAGATATTCTCCCTCATTTATTGAAACCCAGATACAGTCACCTAAAGGTGCAGCTTTAATTGTTATCAACATGTTATACAGTGCTGATAACACATCACCTATATACAGGTTTGATCTTCCTAGTTGCAATAGAGACATAGTGCACTGAAGGTTTGCCAGATTGATTCTTGGAGTGGGGGTCTGTCTAATGAGGCGGCATGAAGAATATTGCATATAAGAAGAAAGAGGTTGCTCTTACTGAAATACACAAAATGCTCATGGTGCATGACAGGAATATGCAGATATGATGTTCCCTCTGTTTGGAAGGGTTGGGGGTGAGAAGTAACAACTTCAAGATAATG
The DNA here is from genome assembly GCA_963514005.1 of Raja brachyura. The sequence continues at coordinate 117,801,952 of OY740781.1, read as the reverse complement.
GAACAGCCATTCACAACTGAGATTAGAAGAAATTTCCTCGCCCAGAGAATAATAAATCTGTGAAATGGTGGGAGTTCAATCTCCGACTCCATTCAAGTTTGATGGACTCTTTTGGATGTTATAAGAATCAACGAACATTGGGTTACTAATGGAAAGTGGAACCGAGATGAAAGATGAGTCATGATCTTTTGAAAACCGTAGAAACTAGAGCTTGCAATTTAGAAAGAGTGTAATCTTACTGAAACATATAAGACCCTTAAGAGGCAAGGCAGGAAAGATGTTGAGATGTTTCCACAGCTGGGAGAATCTCAAACAGGGGGGGGGGGGAAACATAGTTTATAAGATATGGCGGCAGTCATTTTAAACAGTGTGTATCGGAACAACTTTTCACAGAGGGTGGTGAATTCTCTACCCCAAAGCATTGTGGAGCCTGACCGTTGGGAGGTGTTTAAAGAGGAAGTAAATACAATTTTGAAAGATATGGGAATTACTGGCAAATGAGAACTGGGGCAGATTAAGTGAATGGCAGGGAGGTCGGAAGCAGCTGTTGTCTACTCTTGCTCTTACATTCGTATCCTCTTAATGAATGGTACAGCAAGCACAAAGAGCTAAATAGTTTACTCCTGCTGCTATTTCTCATGTTCTTAATTACTTGATAATTGCTGGACATTAAGTACCTGGAGTCGGAGAAATATTTGAGTGAATGGCTCCATTCTTACTAGATAAGAAGCGACAATCATGGCAGAAGAATAATGTGTACCATAGTGATATGCCGGTGTCTCACCTATAAAAACAGAGTACAAATTACACACAAAATCACCAGCAAAAGTTGTCCATAAAATGTATAACCCATTCCATCAAATTCAAATTTACAAAGCACTACTGTTTTAAAATATTTTATTTACTGATAGCAACAGACTGGTTCCACCAAGACATGGCACAGAACGCCACAGGAGATCCCTTTCCCCTGTGGCTATCAAACTGCACAACTCCTCCACCTTCTGTCATGCAGTAGACTGGCTCCCCTTCCCTCTCACGCACCTCCCCTCCCCAATTGTTGCACATCCCCATTCCTGGACTTTCCACTTGTCATTTTAATTTCAGGTTTCATGTATCATGTATGACTGTTGGCAGACTAATTTCCCTTCCGGGATAAAGTTCTATCATATCGTAGTTAATTCAATTTAATATTTATTTACTCCATATCAATAAAATTAAAGGAGTTAATGAAAATCCAAGTTTGACAAAACATTGAATATTTAGACACACACAGAAAATGTTTCCACTTATATTGCATGCACATGTAATTATAATTCTATTGTAGAATATTTACCATTTGGATCTTCCCAATCTTTATAGCGTTTCTTATACTGAGCTAACCTCTCTTCAGTCTGAGCTCCCATTGGTTTAGCCAGGTTCCTGAATGTTTTGGAATTTGTAAGATCAAGTTCCTAGATGAAGAAAAGGAATTACTCATCAATAATATTTTACATTTTTTTGGTGAAATATATTAAAGATAACATTGTTTTGGTGGGTTGAATAAAAAATGAAAAAGTTTAAAACTATTCGCCAGTCTTCAATTAAACTGAATCTCATGGACTCTAACCAATTGAATATTGATAAAATAATACTGGATGAGATATGTATTTAAATTATATTCCAGAACTGACATGAAATGCTAAAACAGGGAAGTTATTTTGAAATATTTATTTAATTCATTATTTCAAAACAAGTTACGAAATGTGGGTATAATGCTTGTCCTCCAATATAGTTGACCCTCAACTAAAATTGAAGTGGCCTCGAAAACTCAGCTGCATTAAATAGAACAAGTCAGAGACATCCACATATTTTAAATTATATTAAAAATATGAAACTGAAGCTCAAAAAGGTACAACTTATTTTACTATCATGAACAATACAGAGATAGTGATGTGAATAGTCTCCATACCTCAGAATCATAGTCTGCCAGGATCCACGGGAATACTGGATATTGCATTAAATCATTGTAGGATCTGCCAGCTAATGTGTTTAGATGCATAAGATATTGGAAGTTACTGATTTCTCCCCTCTAAATGAAAAACAAAAAAGCAATGACTTTAATACTTTTGTTGCATGCGCAGATCAGCATGCATAGATCTGACAATATTTTATAGATTTTACAGGTTTTTACTCAAAATATGTTGTTTAACCTTGAAATTAGAAACTGCCTATTCTATACATGCAAATAATTATATTTGGCAAGTAATATTTTTATTTAATAATAATAAAATATATTTACATACAATTATGTGACAATATGCCTCCATACAAATATGTGCTCAACATATATATTTAATGTCAAATATAAATAGTATGTGTTCAATACTATCTACTTTCATAATAATAGTCCAATTAAATATTTTTGCAAGTTTAGCTTTTGTTATATTGTGATGCAGAGTAGATGGTGTAATGTAATCATTGCACTTAGTAGGCAATTTTGCTAACATTTTTATCCTGCTACTAATTTCTTTTTACTTACCTCCCATCTTTGTGTTACAGACTTCTCTCCAACCAATGTACTTAGCAAACCAGACCTGCAAACATAAAAATGTTTACATGTAGATTTTGTTACAGAAAGTAGAAGACATTGTCCAGTCCATCTTGGGTATTGACCTCCCTACCATCAAAGAGATCTATAAGAAGCACTACCTGGTGATAACCTGGTTGTCGTAGGTTATCACCAGGTTAACATAGGTTGTCGACAGGTGACGTGCGACGTCACCATTGCTGACTTCGGTGAATTCCATTGTCCTGTCGCCTGAAGTCGCCATTAGGCTTAGCAAAAATCAACTGTTTGGAATATCATTGAGAAGAAAGGGAGCACTGGTGAGCTTACTAATTGCAAAGGCACTGGCAGGCCAAGGAAGACCTCCACAGCTGTTGACGAAGAATTCTACTATAATAAAGGAAAATCCCCAAACATATGTCTGACAGATCTGAAACGCTCTTCAGGAGTCAGGTGTGGATTTGTCAATGACCACTGTCCGCAGAACACTTCATGATTATAAATACAGAGGCTACACTGCAAGATGCAAACCATTGGTTAATCGCAAAAATAGGATGGCCAGGTTAGTTTGTCAAGAAGTACTTAAAAAAGCAACCACATTTCTTGAAAAAGGTCTTGTGGACAGATGAGACAAAGATTAGCTTATCAGAGTGATGGCAAGAGCAAAGTATGGAGGAGAGGAGGAACTGCCCAAGATCCAAAGCATACCACCTCCTCTGTGAAACACGGTGATGGGGGTGTTATGGCCTGGGCATGTATGGCTGCTGAAGGTACTGGCCCACTTATCGTCATTGATGATACAACTGTTGGTGGTAGTAGCATAATGAATTCTGAAGTGTACAGACACATCCTATCAGCTCAAGTTCAAACAAATGCCTCAAAACTCATTGGCCGCGATTCATTCTACTGCAAGGCAATGATCCCCAACATACTGCTAAAGCAACAAAGGAGTTTTTCAAAGCTGAAAAATGATCAATTCTAGAGTGGCCAAGTCAATCACCCGATCTGAACCCAATTGAGCATGCCTTTTATATGCTGAAGAGAAAACTGAAGGGGACTAGCCCCCAAAACAAGCTTTTGACAGAGACTAATGGTAAAGATAGCTGCAATACAGGCCTGGCATAGCATCACCAGAGAAGACACCCAGAAACTGGTGATGTCCATGAATCGCAGACTTCAAGCAGTCATTGCATGCAAAAGATATGCAACAAAATACTAAACATGCCTACTTTCATTTACATGACATTGCTGTGTCCCAAACATTATGAAATGGGGGAACTAGGTATGAACACTGCTTTATTTTCTACATGGTGAAACCAAAATGTATAAACATGGCATTTATTAAAATCTGACAATGTGCACTTTAACCACATGTGATTTTTTTCTATAACAAATTTCAAATTGTGGAGTACACAGGCAAATAAATAAATGATGGGTCTTTGTCCCAAACAATATGGAGGGTATTGTACTTTGTTTTGGCTGCACTATGGACTTCAGTTTTGCACTATGGTCTGATTACCTTGCATTAATGATTATTAATTTATTGTAATATGTATTATTGTATACTTATTTGTTGTGTTATTGTGCTAATGGGCTGTAAAGTTGCATCAAGCAAAATAATCAATGTTTCATTCCTGGTACAGATGACAATTAAACACTCTTGAGTGTAGACTCTTTCACCTCCTTCTTTATGACATGATTCCTTTCTAAATGATTCCTTTCCTTGGCCAAATAGCATGAATTATATTGTATCCTACTCAATAGTGAGTCACGTGACTGCTCCTCCGGGGCTCAAGAAAACTTTAAGACCTCCTTACTCTGAATGTTCTCCCCCTCTTCCTAGTTACTTGCATCAACCATTTATTTGTATAAGGAGTATTTGATTGGATCCCATGCCTGAAATGTTACTCTTGCTTCCTGTCCAGCTTGCAGTGTTTTTGTGGTTTGGGGATGTGGCGAGGTAGAGGATGGTGGAGACAAGGGGAGATGTATTCATGACAGGATAACGATGGAGTATGTGAAAATGAAACCAAATTAAATTCTTCCGCTTGATGATACCATACAGCTTTATCATTATTTATATCAGTCCCACCAGGAAGCTACGATGGCGACTTTTTGTTTACATTTGATTAATACTGATGAATTATAAAATCTCTCCTTGTTTATTCTTTTATCCTTTTAGTAATTATGAATATTTCTTTCATGTGTTTCCTTAATCTCTGCTTTTGTGCTAAGTAAATAATTACTAGGCTAATTTCCCAGCCTCTTAATATATTCTAAGGTGCTTTCAACAGCATGACAGGGCACTTTTCTAGAGTATTAATGCAAACATGGCAGCACTAAGAAGTGGGATTGTTCCTCCTGCATGCTATCATCTTAATAAATTTAAGCAGCGTTTATTGTCATGGCTTAAATATCATAGCCATTATTGCTCATGATACACTCATTATGAGGTGTTCGAGCACTTGAGTGACCACCTTAGTAATTATTTACATAGTGTTGTTCAATGTTAAAAAGCAAATAGAGTCATCCTCCAGTAACAATGAATGTTTCTAACATTTCAACATTAGCTCCTGAAAATCAGAGAATTACTTTCACATAGAACATAAAAACATAGAAAATAGGTGCAGGAGGCCATTTGGCCCTTCGAGCCAGCACCGCCATTCATTGTGATCATGGCTGATCCCTTATCAATAACCCATGCCTGCCTTCTCCCCATATCCCTTGATTTCACTAGCCCCTAGAGCTCTATCTAACTCTCTTAAATCCATCTAGTGATTTGGCCTCCACTCTCGTCGGTGGCAGGGAATTCCACAAATTCACAATTCTCTGGCTGAAAAAGTTTTTTCTCACCTCAGTCTCAACTGGCCTCCCCTTTATTCTAAGACTGTGGCCCCTGATTCTGGACTCGCCCAACATTGGGAACATTTTTCCTGCATCTAACTTGTCCAGTCCTTTTATAATTGTATATGTTTTTATAAGATTCCTCCTCATCCTTCTAAACTCCAGTGAATACAAGCCTAGTCTTTTCAATCTTTCCTCATAGGACAGTCCCGCCATCCCAGGGATAAATCTTGTGAACCTACGCTGCACTGCACATAAATTAATATGCACTGAAATCCTAACAGAGACAGATAAATTAAAAAGGGTTGCACCACCTTTTCAAGGGCAACCTGGGTCAGACATTGATAACTGTTTGCAAAGCCCAAATTGCCAGAATAAACTGAAGAATTATATGTTGAAATCTGAATTATTTCTACTCCATTGATTTAAGACATTATCTCAAAAAACATTGAAGAAACATTCAGCAAAAGCTTCACTTACCCTTGTTCCACACTCGTATTGGGCCGTTGGCCAGAGACTGACTCGGAACTATCAGTCAAAGAGGGAACCACACCTAAAAACCTGAGCACAAATATTATACAGTAAATTGAAATTATTACCTTTCCCCACAGTATTACGTCTTATAGGATTGCTATTTAACTTTAATGAAAAATGTAATAGTTAAGTATTAGTCGGGATAAAGTTTAAGAAAATCATAGTAAAATTAAACTATAGATAGCAATTTGTTATTACAAATTGTTGCAAACATGGAAACAATTTATTTTAAATGTATGATGTAAACACATTGTTTTCTTAATAGAAATTCAAAGCCAGTAAGTTTTTGAACCAAAAGGATTTCACATTCTCTTATTTTTTCCAACAAACTCATTTTCATTTGATGGACTTTATAAATACACAAATCAAATTGTGAGTTTTGACAGAGACTAATGGTACAGCAATGAAAAATAGCCTTCTGATTGCAAGGTTTTCTGTACCAAGACTTAAGGTTAAAGTTATGAAATGTTATACTTTATGCAAGATGCAAATGAGGTGCAAATAAGATATCACCTTATACCTTTGGTATACTGTAAACCTTCATTATAACGGATCATAGGGGGGAAATAAGGGATTGTCCAGTAATATGGCATAATTGTATAAGTAGTAGAAACAAAGTACTGCAGATGCTGGTTACACAGTGCTGGAATAACACAGCAGGCCAGGTAACAGCTAGACAGGGTTCTTAAAGATAGCGGAATCAGGCGATATGGGGAGGTCAGCAATGGGGTACTGATTGGGGATGATCAGTCATGATCACATTGCATGGTGCTGGCTCGAAGGGCCGAACGGCCTATTCCTGCACCTATTGTCTATTACATCTCTGGAGAACATTGATAGGTGACGTTTTGGGTCAAGACCATTCTTCAGACTCTTGGTCTGGAACTGGGCCTGATATCCAGGCGAGTTCTGGTTTGAGGAGAAGCAAAGATTGGTGGGAGTAATTGGTGTGGCCCACGGGCAGCCGGAGTGCAAGTAAAGGTCGGCGGTGGTGGCAGTGACACGTGCAGCCTGGAAGTGGCCACGAAACCCGTGTGGGCCGGCAGTGGCGGCAATAGGTCCAACCTGGAAGCAGCCAAAGCCTGGTGGTGCAGGTTCGAGATGGTAACCAGGCCTGGAAGTGGCTGGAGAGGTGGTGCAGGCTCGGGGTGGCATAGGCTGCCCGGCCTGGAAGGCGGTGTGGTCTGGGGGTGATGTCGGCGGCGAAGACCGTTGTAAACAAATTCTGTTACAAAGAGGTCAGTAAACAAGAGGGTTTACTGTACTTCATATTACCTTGTGCATTAAATAAATAAAATATGTCTGCTTACAGAAATTGGACATAGAGCAGTAAGGTTATCAATCAAAAAAGTATTAATTTACTTAGTTAATAAAACTGGATAGAAGCAGTTGAATAAAGGGAAAACAGTCTTTTATTGTACAGGTAGTTCTATAATAATGCAATAGTAGCTTTCAAAGGAAATTTTGTGTTAAAGAAAATTGCATTATAAATACAATTGCATCAATGAGGAAAACGAGGTTAGGGGCTAGAGTGTTTTAGACTCTCATTAATAGTTATGTTCCCCCCCACAGGATTTTCAAACATAAAAGTCTTTTCAATAGCAATATGTCTAATTTTGTTACTGCAAACTAAAAATACTCAAGGCTGTATGTTACATTGTTTAATAGAGATTGTTGCGCATATTAATAAAAGTGATTGCTTCTCAATTTCAACAGCCATCGGCGGTTAAGGTAGCAGCTGCGTTCAAGCTCACAAGTTATTTTTCTTGCCTACAGTTTCAAATCCAATTCAGCTTGTGTTTTCTGCTTGTCAATTTTTAAAATAGTTATTAAGTGGTTCTGCAGTTCCTGATCAAAACTGCATTATAACCAATCAGCCTACATAACACAAATGTTGTTCTTCCATTCATCACTCATGTTATATCAAATTCATGTTATGGAAACATGCATTATAGCAGAACTACTTACCTCAAATCTCATCTTAACCAACTTCACTAATCAAATTTCCATTTGAGCTCAACCCTAACTATATAATTTTACATCGTAGATTTTGAACAAAAATATTTATTCCTACCTTTGATACACTTTATTTCGAACTCCTTTTTGGAAGGCCAAGAGATAGTTTCGTCCATCACCAGAAAATACCTCAACTGCAATAGGCTGAAAGGCATTTGAGAGAATTAATATTAATTTGTACAGTTGTACAAGACATTGGTGTGGCCACATTTGAAGTATTGTGTTCAGCTGTGGTCACCCTGTTATAACAAAGATGTTGTTAAGCTGGAGTGAGTGCAGAGAACATTTACGAGGACGTTACCAGGACTCAAGGGGTTCAGCTGTAGGGAGAGGATGAGCAGGCTGGGACTTTATGCCTTGGAGTGCAGGAGGATGAGGGGTGATTTTCATAAGATCATAAGTGATAGTTCTTGGTTCTTGGTTACTTGATCCTCCAAAATATTCCAACTGGAATTTAAACTGGAGGTGGTGAAGGGAGGGGTTTAGCCAGAGAGGGTTATTGGGAAGAAAGTGCCACTTTAAATTTAGTTGCATCTGGCTGGGCAACCGTGGCCAGATAGGAGCCGAGTTAGGCCATTTGGGCCAAAGGATCTTATAGAAACATACAATATTCTTAAGGGATTGGACAAGCTGGATGCAGGAAAAAAATTCCCAATGTTGGGGGAGTCCAGAACCAGGGGTCACAGTTTATGAATAAGGGGTAGGGCATTTAGAACTGAGATGAGGAAAAACTTTTTCAGCCAGAGAGATGTGAATCTGTGGAATTCTCTGCCACAGAACGCAGTGGAGGCCAATTCGCTGGATGTTGTCAAGAGAGAGTTATAGTTCTGAGGGCTAACGGAATCAAGAGATATGGGGAGAAAGCAGGAAAGGGGTACTGATTTTGGTTGATCATATTGAATGGCGGTGCTGGCATCGAAGTCCCAACTGGCCTACTTCTGCGCATATTTTATGTTTCTGTTTCCTCTGCCATTCAATCATGGCTGATCTATCTCTCCCTTCTAACCCCATTCCTCTGCCTCGCCATAATCTCTGACACCTGTACTAATGAATAATCTATCTCTGCCTTAAACATTTCCACTGACTTGGCCTCCACAGCCGTCTGTGGCAAAGAATTCCACAGATTCACCACCCTCTGACTAAAGAAATTCATCCTCATCTTCCTAAATGAACGTCAATTAATTCTGTGCGATGACCACCTAGACTGACCCACTAGTGGAAACATCCTCTCCACACCTACTCTATCCAAGCCTTTCACTATTCTGTACGTTTCAATGAGGTCCCCTCTCATTCTTCTATGCTCCAGCAAGTACGGGTCCAGTGCGTCTAAAGCTCATCACATGTTAATCTGCTCATTCATGAGATCATTCTTGTAAACCTCCCCCGGACCAGACACCGGGCATTCATGTCTGATGATACAGTGCTCTACAGGAAGTCCAGATACGACCTTGGTAAGGCCATCAAAAAGGCCAAAAGGGACTTCTGCTCCAAGTTGGAGGCTGAAACAGATGCTCGGCAGCTGTGGCGGGGCCTGAATGCAATCACCTCCTACAAGGCAAAATCAGGAGGCAGCTTGAATGTCGGCGAAACATCACTCCCTGATGAGCTCAATGCCTTTTACGCACGCTTTGATAGGGAGAACACCGATGTGCCTTCCCGAGCCCCCATTCGCTGTGATGGTATTTCAGTCTCAGTCACAGAGGCCGACGTCAGGAAATCCTTCAGAGGGGTGAACCCTCGAAAAGCGCCTGGGCCTGATGGTATACCTTGTCGTGTTCTAAAAACCTGTGCGGACCAACTGGCTGGAGTTTTTACGGACGTTTTCAACCTCTCACTTCTGAGGTCTGAGGTTCCCACCTGCTTCAAAAGGGCATCAATTATACCAGTGCCCAAGAAGAGCAAGGTGACGTGCCTCAATGAATATCGACCTGTGGCACTAACGCCTATGGTGATGAAGTGCTTCGAGAGGTTGATCAAGGCGCAAATCAACTCCTACCTCGACAAAAACCTGGACCCACTGCAGTTCGCTTACCGCCACAACAGATCAATGGTGGATGCAATCTCGCTGGCTCTCCACTCCGCTCTGGATCACTTGGACAACAAAAACTCATGTCAGGCTGTTATTCATTGATTACAGCTCGGCATTTAATACTATTATCCCCTCCAAGCTGGTTACCAAACTCACAGAACTGGGTCTCTGCGCATCCCTCTGCAATTGGATCCTCGACTTCCTCATTCACAGACCACAGTCTGTTCGTATTGGTGGAAATGTGTCAGACTCGATAACAATCAGCACGGGAACACCTCAAGGCTGCGTGCTCAGCCCTCTGCTGTACTCTCTCTATACTCACGACTGCGTAGCCGGTCACAGCGCGAACTCCGTCATCAAGTTCGCTGACGACACCACTGTTGTGGGACGTATCACTGATGGGGATGAGTCGGAGTACAGAAGAGAGATGGAGCAACTATCCATATGGTTCCAGCACAATAACCTGGCCCTCAACACCAGCAAAGCCAAGGAACTGATTGTGGACTTTGGAAGGAGTAGGAAGGTGTAGATGGTTTTGCATGCAACCAATAACTTAGTTACCTCAGTACCATTAACCCCGCCTAGTTAACATCAATCATAACGCCTTCCCCTTCCTGGATACGGTTCACTAGAAGAATGTAGCCAGTATTTGAGGAAGTATGTAATACCTTGTGCTATCATTAAAATGTGTTGAACACTTTTAGAGTTTGTAAATTGCTTATTTACATGGTGTCGGAGCTGGAAGATACTTGCGCCTACCTGTCCATCGGGTTTTATTTCTTTTATTTGATTTGTGCCTTTTGTGCTTTATCTCTCTGACCATGGCATCCTCGTGCAGAAAGCCCGCACAGCTTGTCTTTGATGCTGATATTTCTGAGCGCTGGGCTACGTTTGAAATTGATTTCACCCACTTTTTTCAACGTCGCTCACTGCAATGATCCTGACTCCCTCAAAGCCTCCCTCCTACTTAACCTTGTCGGACCTGATGCCATGAAGAGAGCCAGAACTTTCGTCTATGCTCCAGCGGTCCTGGACGACAACAACGTGGTGGTTACCCCTGCAGAATCTGCCAGTGACCCTGCTTGCCTGCTACGTAAGTTCAGGGAGATTTGTGACCTGCCCTCGAACCGCATTCTAGAGAGGGCACGGTTCTTTACAAGGAGACAGCTGCCGGAGGAACCTGTTGAATGTTTTATTGCCGATTTGCGTTATCTCGCCCAGCGGTGCCGTTTCGGTGACATGACAGACCAGCTCACTAGAGACATTTTAGTAACTGGCATGCGTGACCAGAAGCTGCGATGTGAGCTTCTTAGGGATCCGGATCTAACGTTAGAAATAGCCATGCATGCCTGCAGATTGTCTGAGGTCGTTGTATTGCCAGATGATCACCGGGACTTGGGAGATAAGTCTGTTCACCAGGCTGGATTTCGTAGAGCCCTGCCTCAGAGGGGAAACAATGCTTTTCTGCCGCGTGCCAACCCTGGTCCTGCTGATGTGCCCCCAAAAAGGTGCCCTAACTGTAACTACATGCACCACAGACGGTCGACGTGCCCTGCCTATGGCAAGGCTTGTAATTTTTGTAACAAACTGAATCATTTCGTTTCTGCCTGCCGCTTATTCCGTTCTCGTGGGAGACAGGTACAGATTTCCAGACCCAGTCTAAACATGCTTAAACAATCTGATAGCTGTTCCAACCCACAGCCCGATGTTGCTGAATCCTATGATGCAGATCCAATTAATTCTCCCGAGGATTCGAATATGTTTACCCTCCTCCAGGCACCTGGCCAACGTCTTGATCCCTCCGTGTCTGTGACTGTCAACAATGTAACCTTCCTTGCGAAGTTAGATACTGGGGCAAAGGTCAATGTTTTGTCAATAAATCTTTTCAACAAGATAAGGACTAATGAGGCCTTGGTCGCTGACAATGCTACTCTACACGCCTATGGTGGAGAAATTCTCAGGCCTGTGGGGAGGGCCACTTTAACTTGCAGGCTACAGAAGGCCACGAGAAACTTGATTTTTTATGTTTTGAACTCTGACTGTGTTACCCTGCTGGGAAACCGTGCGTGCCAAGATCTTGGCCTGGTGTCCTTCGACCACACGGTCCACAAAGTGCAACTGTCATTTAACCCGATTGCAGAATACCAGGACCTGTTCAACGATGACCTGGGAAAGTTACCACTGACATACCATATTTCCATTGACCCAATGCTTAAGTGTCCCATGCTTAACAACATGGTCGACAAGGGGGTGCTAGAAGCGGTCAGCGAGCCCACCGATTGGGTCTCCACCATGGTTGCCACGATAAAGAAAGACAAGAATGAAATACGTGTGTGTATCAACCCCAAGGACTTAAACCTTGCCATCAGGCGACCACACTACCCCATGCGGTCTGTTGAGGACGTGGCGGCTCAGGTCGGGCAAGCCACCGTCTTTTCGGTCCTAGACGCTAAGAACTCGTTCTGGCAGATCCCGTTGGACAAAGCATCTTCCGACCTGACAACCTTCGCCACACCATTCGGCAGATTCAAATTCCTGCGAATGCCATTCGGCATCAATTCCGCTAGTGAGGTGTTCCAGCGAACGATGGAGCAGATATTCTCGGGCCTGCCATGTGCCATCATCGTGGATGACATCTTAGTCTATGGAAAGGACATTGCCGAACATGACCGGAACCTCCGCCGCGTCCTGGATCGGGCGCGAAAGGCCAACCTGAAGCTGAACCCAAAGAAGTGCCGGTTTCGTGTCTCAGAAGTCACGTATGTTGGACACGTTTTCACCTCTAACGGACTAAAACCCGACCCTTTGAAGGCAGCGGCCATCTCTGAGATGGCAGCCCCCACCGACGTGCCAGGTCTACAACGTTTCTTGGGCATGGTGAACTACCTTGGGAAGTTTGTACCAAATCTCAGTGAGCTGAGTGCTCCCCTGCGGCAGCTGACAAAAAAGGATATCGCCTGGGTCTGGCTCCCACAGCACCAGCAGGCGTTTGATTGTCTCAAGTCGAAACTGATTAACACTCCGACGTTGCGATTTTTTGATGCGAGTCGCCCCATCACCGTCACATGTGACGCTTCTAAGTTCGGCCTGGGCGCGGCATGCCTCCAATCTGTCGATGGATCGTTACATCCTGTCTCCTATGCCTCCCGCACCATGACGGACACCGAGCAGCGGTACGCTCAGATCGAGAAGGAGCTGCTTGCGGTGGTGTTTGCCTGCTCCAAGTTCAGAGACTTCCTGTTTGGCAGCAGATTTACAGTCGAAACCGACCACCAGCCACTGGTGACAATCCTGAACAAGCCGATTCATGCTGCCCCTGCCAGGCTGCAGCGTATGATGCTGCAGCTCCAGCGCTTTGATTTCGACATCGTCTACAAGAAAGGCACCGAGATGCACATCGCGGACACGTTATCGCGCGCCCCGCGGGCCTCCTGTGCTCGCCACCCCTACGAAACAGAGGACTTGCTCGTACTGGGCGTCAATTTTATTCCCACCAAGCAGCTGCAGCTTTTGGCCGAGCACACCGCTGCCGATCCAGTTTTGCAACGGCTTGCGTCTGTGATTAAATCAGGGTGGCCAACAAAGCGCTCCGCTGCACCGCCTGAAACACAGCCCTTCTTCCTGGTCCGTGACGAACTGGTGCTCCAGAATGGCGTTATCGTTAAGGGACATAAAGTGGTGGTCCCGTCCTCCCTGTTCGATTCTTACTACTGCGCAGCCCACAGCGGACACCCCGGGGTCGATGCAACACTCGCCCATGCTCAGTGCCAATTCTACTGGCCTGGAATGGCCAAATATATTCGAGACCGTGTTTCTGCCTGCTCCACGTGCAACAGTCTTGCTCCACATCAGCAGCGACAGCCCCTGCTGCAACAGCCCGCTCCTGCCTTGGCCTGGTCCTCGCTGGCTGCCGACATCTTCGAGTGGCGTGGTAACCACTACCTTGTCCTGGTCGACTCGTACTCAAACTGGTTCGAGGTGGATTTGCTGACATCCCTCACGTCAGAGATGGTGATCCGGAAGCTGCGGAAACACTTCTCCACGTTTGGGTCCCCTGTCAGGCTGCAGACTGACAATGGCAGGCAGTTTACCAGCCGTGAGTTCAAAAGTTTTGCTGACAAATGGAATTTTGTGCATTTCACCAGCAGCCCGGAGTACCCACAGAGCAACGGCCTTGCTGAACGGGCCGTCCGCAGCGCCAAGCTTCTGATGGAACAAGCGAGACTGTCTAACTCTGATTTGTATTTGGATCTCCTGAACCTCAGGAATGTTTCCAGAGATCCGGCCATGGGGTCCCCTGCTCAGCGTCTGATGTCCAGAACAACCAGATCTACCATCCCGATTGCCCAGCGCCAGCTGAAACCTCGGGTGCTGGAGCCTGCCTCTGTGCAGAGGCGCATTCAAGAGAAATATGACAGCCAGCGGCGTTCCCACGATCGGTCGTGCAGACCGCTCGATCCTCTGTTGCCTGGACAGGTTGTTCGATTGCAAACCGCCAGTGGTCACTCCCGTCTGGCTACTGTGGTTGGGGTGGCCGACTCACCTTCGTATCTGGTCGACTATGAGGGACCAATCTACCGTAGAAGCCGACAACACCTGCTTGCGGTTAATGAGCCGAAGCCGCAGGCCCCGGGCCCCTATGCCCCGCCGCTCTCATACCAGCAGCCGGCTCCTGTCCCAGCCAGCGTTCCCTGCATGCCTCGGTCCCCATATCGAGCGCCCGGTTCCCCTCTGCGCGGGTCACCTGTTGGCGGTCGCGGTTCTCCCTCTCCTGTTCCTCCAACCCCACCGCCCTTCCCTGGTTCCCCTGCTGTCTCGGGTCCCCCTGTTTTTTCTGCTCCTCCGGGGGAAGGGGGAGGCATCCGTACGCGCTCGGGCCGGATCAGCAAGCCACCTGTTCGTTATGGCGATTCTGTTTAATTCTGTTTAATTCTGTTGTAGTGACAACGGTCTGTTTCTTTTAAATTTTCTAAGGGGAAGGATGTAGATGGTTTTGCATGCAACCAATAACATAGTTACCTCAGTACCATTAACCCCGCCTAGTTAACATCAATCATAACGCCTTCCCCTTCCTGGATACGGTTCACTAGAAGAATGTAGCCAGTATTTGAGGATGTATGTAATACCTTGTGCTATCATTAAAATGTGTTGAACACTTTTAGAGTTTGTAAATTGCTTATTTACAGAAGGGGACCCACAGTTCCATTTATATCAACGGGTCGATGGTTGAAAGGGTCAAGAGCTTCAAATTCCTGGGCATGCATATCTCTGAAGATCTTTCCTGGTCGAAGAACACTGATGCAATTATCAAGAAAGCTCATCAGCGCCTCTACTTCCTGAGAAGATTACGGAGCGTTGGTTTGTCAAGGAGGACTCTCTCTAACTTCTACAGGTGCACAGTAGAGAGCTTGCTGACTGGTTGCATCGTGGCTTGGTTCGGCAACTTGAGCGCCCTGGAGAGGAAAAAACTACAAAAAGTAGTAAACAGTGCCCAGTCCATCATCGGCTCTGACCTTCCTTCCATCGAGGGGATTTACTGCAGTCGCTGCCTCAAAAAGGCTGGCAGTATCATCAAAGACCCACACCATCATCTCCCTGCTACCTTCAGGTAGAAGGTACAAGAGCCTGAAGACTGCAAGGATCAGGGTCAGGAATAGCTACTTCCCCACAGCCATCAGGCTATTAAACCTGGCTCGGACAAAACTCTGAACATTAATAACCCAATATCTGTTATTTGCACTTTATCAGTTTATTTATTAATGTGTGTATATATTTATATAATGGTATAAGGACACACTGATCTGTTTTTTGGAGTCAATGCCTACTATGTTCTGTTGTGCTGAAGCAAAGCAAGAATTTCATTATCCTATCAGGGACACATGATAATAAACTCAATTGAACTTCAACACACTTGAACTTGAACCAGCACACCCTCAGATATGGTGCCCAAAATTGCTCACAATACTCCAGCATCTTGTCCGGAAACATTACAATCTGGTTTGGGAATTGCTCTGCCCAGGACAAGAAGGCTCTGCAGAGAGTAGTGCGTTCGGCTGAACGCACTATGGGAACTTCTCTCGCCCCTCTGCAGGAACAATACATCAGGAGGTGCAATTCCAGAGCCAATAAGTTAATGGGAGACCCCTTCCACCCCTGCAACGGACTGTTCCAGCTCTTACGGTCAGGCAAACACCCCCGTTGCCATGCTGTGAGAATGGAGAGGATGAGAAGGAGTTTCTTCCCAGAGGCCATTCGGACTGTAAATTCCCATCTCACCAGGGACTAACTCTACTACCTTACTGTACCACAATACCGCCCACAATATTTAATATGAAAAAGAACATGTGATTCTGTTTGTAGTTTGTTGGTTGGTTGTTTGTTTTTTGCACTAAGTCCGCAGGCACTGCCACTTTTCATTTCACTGCACATCCCATATGTGTATGTGACGAATAAACTTGACTTCAAATGCGGCCTGACTAGCGCCTTATCGAGCCTTAGCAATACATTCTGTTTTTGTATACAAGCCCTCTTGAAATAAATGCTAGCATTGCATTTGCTTTCTTTCCTACCGATTTAACTTGCAGATTAACTTTTTGGGAATTCTGCACCAACACTTCCAAGTCTTTTTGCACCTCCGATTTCTGAATTCTCTCCCCGTTGTGAAAATAATAATCCATGCCTTTACTCCTAATACCAAAATGCATGACTCCACACTTTGCTGAACTATATTCCATCTACCACTTCTCTGCCCACTCTCCCAACCTATCCAAATCCTTCTGCAGAGTCCCTGCTTTCTCTACACTACCTGCCCTTCTACCTATTTTCGTATCATCTACAAACTTGGCCACAAAGCCTTCAATCCCCCTCATCCAAATCATTATTAAAAACAAAGTGAAGAGCCGCTGCCATAACACCCAGACCTGCAGAACTCCACTAGTCACTGGCAGCCAACTACAAAAAGCCCCCTTTATTGCCACCCTGTGCCTTCTGCCATCCAGCCAAGCTGATATCCATGCTAGTATCTGCCGTCTGATACCATGGGCTATCATCAACTTATAGAGGTGTATAAGATTATTAGGGGAAAAGACAAAAAAAAGTCAAAAGAGTTTATTGTCATGTCTCCCTGACAGGACAATGAAAATCTTTCTTTGCATAGCACAACAGAACATAGAAGGCATTGACTACAATTCTATACATAAATACACCCATTAATTAATAAATTAATAAAGTGCAAATAACAGATGGAGGGATATTAATGTTCCGAGCCAGGTTTAATAACCTGATGGCTGTGGGGAAGTAGCTATTCCTAAATCGGGTTGTTGCAGTCTTCAGGCTCCTGTACCTTCTACCCGAAGGTAGCAGGGAGATGGGTGTGTGGCCAGGGTGGTGTGGGTCCTTGATGATGCTGCCAGCCTTTTTGAGGCAGCGACTGTGATAAATCCCCTCGATGGTAGGAAGGTCAGAGCCGATGATGGACTGGGCAGTGTTTACTACTTTTTGTAGTCTTTTCCTCTCCAGGGCGCTCAAGTTGCCGAACCAAGCCACGATGCAACCAGTCAGCAAGCTCTCTACTGTGCACCTGTAGAAGTTAGAGAGAGTCCTCCTTGACAGACCAACTCTCCGTAATCTTCTCTGGAAGTAGAGGCGCTGATGAGCTTTCTTAATAATTACATCTGTGTTCTCGGACCAGGAAAGATCTTCACAGATGTGCACACCCAGGAATTTGAAGCTCTTGACCCTTTCAACCATCGACCCGTTGATATAAACAGTGGGTCCCCATCCTACTCCTTCCAAAGTCCACAATCAGTTCCTTGGATTTGCTGGTGTTGAGGGCCAGGTTGTTGTGCTGGCACCATATGGACAGTTGCTCGATCTCTCGTCTATACTCGGACTCATCCCCATCAGTGATACGTCCCACAACAGTGGTGTCGTCAGCAAACTTGATGATGGAGTTCGCGCTATGACCGGCTACGTAGTCATGAGTATAGAGTGAGTACAGCAGAGGGCTGAGCACACAGCCCTGAGGTGCTCCCGTGCTGATTGTTATCGAGTCTGACACATTTCCACCAATACGAACAGACTGTGGTCTGTGGATGAGGAAGTCGAGGATCCAATTGCAGAGGGATGCGCAAAGACCCAGTTCTGCGAGTTTGGTAACCAGCTTGGAGGGGATGATTGTGTTAAATGCCGAGCTGTAGTCAATGAATAGCAGCCTGACATGTGAGTTTTTGTTGTCCAAGTGGTCCAGAGCGGAGTGGAGGGCCAGCGAGATCGCGTCCACCGTTGATCTGTTGTGGCGGTAAGCGAACTGCAGTGGGTCCAGGTTTTTGTCGAGGTAGGAGTTGATTTCGCCATGATCAACCTCTCGATGCACTTCATCACCACAGGTGTTAGTGCCACTGGTCGATAGTCATTGAGGCATGTCACCTTGCTCTTCTTGGGCACCGGTATTATTGATGCCCTTTTGAAGCAGGTGGGAACCTCAGACCTCAGAAGTGACAGGTTGAAAATGTCCGTAAAAACTCCAGCCAGTTGGTCCGCACAGGTTTTTAGGACACGACCAGGTATGCCATCAGGTCCAGACGCTTTTCGAGGGTTCACCCCTCTGAAGGATTTCCTGACGTCGGCCTCTGTGACTGAGACTGAAATACCATCACCGCGAATAGGGGCTCGGGAAGGCACATCGGTATTCTCCCTATCAAAGCGTGCGTAAAATGCATTGAGCTCATCAGGGAGTGATGTATCGCCGACATCCGAGCTGCCTCCTGGTTTCGCCTTGTAAGAGGTGATTGCATTCAGTCCCCGCCACAGCTGCCGAACATCTGTCTCATCTTCCAGCTTGGAGCAGAACTCCCTTTTGGCTTTATTGATAGCCTTACCAAGGTCGTATCTGGACTTCTTGTAGACCACTGTGTCATCAGACATGAATGCCCGGTGTCTGGTCTTCAGAAGAGTGCGGATCTCACAGTTCATCCAAGGTTTCTGATTGGGAAACACTCGGAAGGTTTTTGTAGGGATGCAGTCCTCCACACATTTCTTTATGAAGTCTGTTACGACTGTGGCGTATTAATTCAAGTTTGTTGTCGAGTCCTTGAACATAGCCCAGTCTACAGACTCCAAAGATATGGTGAATGAACAGAGCCTTTTACCCAGAGTGGGGCAATCAAGAACCAGAGGATAGAGGTTTGTGGTGAAGGGGAAAGGATTTATTAGAAA
Source organism: Raja brachyura (assembly GCA_963514005.1). Next base: position 117,782,768 of record OY740781.1, on the reverse strand, counting down.
CCTGAGTGACTACTTTTTTTACACAAAGAATGGTGTATATATGGAACAAGCTGTCAGAGGAAGTATTTCAGGCAGGCACTGCACAACATTAAAAAGACATTTGGACAGGTACATGGATAGGATAAGTTTAGAACAATATGGATTAAATGCAGGCAGGTGGGAGTAGTGTACATGGGGCATGTCGGTCGGCGTGGGCAAGTTGGGCTGAAGTCCTGCTTCCACGCTGTATGACTCTATAAGAATAAAACAGATTTAATTAATAGTAGTAATCTTGATAGTTTTAACAAGATGAGTAAAATACTATCCATACCTGCAGCAGATACCGTCTCTTATGTACTTCCTTGATGTCCTCATAGGCAAATTTACTGCAAGTCCTCTTTAGCTGACTCTGCCCTTGCCGTGCACCTCTGGGAATAATAGGCTCATGCATGCTAAAAAAAACACCAGAGGAGAAATGTGCCAATACCATAATATAACTGAATTTATAAATTATATATTTTAGTTCCATTTAGACCTGTATTATTAAAAAAATAATAACACCTGCAAAAGTAACACTTCATAAATATTTTATTGTGCTGCAGATGATGATTCCATAAAGTTTTGTTCTGTCAATTAATTTAGATTCTACTAATATTCCACAACTCAATTAATGTCTGCAGAGGGCATAACAATAACCAGAACAGAGTATCAATGATACAAATGAAATCTGGCTTAGTTGTACTAAATATACAACCATGGTTCAATATCTTGTTTGCAGCAGCTATTTAAGTTCATACAAAAATAAACTTGTTAATGTCAATTATTGGTTGGCAAAGAGCATTGCAGGACAATACCTTAACCTCAATCAATGAGTGCAGAGCATAGGTGAAACACAGAATATAGAATACCAATATATATATATATATATATATAATTATATTGTCATATGAGCAGAGGTTAATTAGACTGGGTCTTTACTGTGCAAAAAACAGCGCTGGAGGAACTTAGTCGGTCAGGCAGTATCCGTGGAGGGAAATGGACACTCCTTCTACAAGAACTTCTGTGTCTACATTGCCCGGATTTTAGACGAATGAAAGATGATGTTCTTGAAAGGAACAAAGTTCTTATGAGGCTCGACAGGTTAGGTGTATGAGGATGATGTTTCCCTTAGCTGAGCTGTCTAGAGCCATGAGACACAGTGTAAGGAAAGGGTTAGGATGCAACATGTTGAGCAGTGATTCCTTGGATGGAAAAGTTTAATGGGATACCATTGGAAATACAGGGGAATTTTAGATTCCTGCCACCTAGAGAACGGCTACAGAGATATAGTTTAATTACTGGAAAAGGAGGAATGGGAGCATTAACTAGTAACCTTGAGTGAATATCCTGCAGCAGCTGGTGCGATGGCATTTTGCAGACAGGTGTGTTTTGATGTAACCTGCTATTAATTAATGTATTTTGCCATGAATTGTTACAGTGAAATGGTGCTGATGGGGAAGCATACAACGATGCCTGGGGAGCATCGAGTGGTTGTGACTTTGCCCTCAAATTGTCTTGGTACCTTGGTACCTTGTCGCAAATGGTACCAAGGGAAACTTGCGAGCCGTGCTGCAGATGCAGCCGCCTGCCACCGGGCATTGCTAAGAACAGCTGTTTTGTCCACAATAAAGCTTGCATTGATTAACACCTTGTTTGTGTGGTCTCCGATTCCAAAACCAAATAGTCACAGTCAAAAGTACTGAGATAAATGTTTTGCATGTGGCATTACACACGGTCATATAGTAAGAGGTTGGCCATGCAAGAGAGGTGGGAAGTGATATCACTTCTAAAACCTTATTAATGGTGGTATTTTTATTTTCCTTTCTCCATTGTAATATTCTCTCTACAGATATTGGTATAGACTCAATGGTCTGAAAAGTCTCCTTTATATCAATGGTGAATCACCATGTATAGACAGGTAATTCTACTATGACAATTGTTGCTTTCCATAGAAGCTCTGTTAAAGAAAATTGAGTTGTAGACAATTGTGTCAATGGAGGAAAGGGCATAGAGGGCTAGAGACTTAAAGACTCGCAATGGTATAAAGACTAGTAAAAATAGCATAATTTCTACTACAGGATTTTCAAAAATAAAAGTATTTACAATGGCATTAAGTTTATTTTATTACCACAAACAAAAAATACTAAAGGCATTGATTAATAGAGTATCATTGCACACGTGTCAACAGAAGTGATTGCTTGTCACTTTTCAGTAGTCACCATGGTAAAACTGACAAGACTGTGCTTTTACTGTGGGACAGTTACATGTAAACATGTTTTTCATCTGACTCGGCTTATTTTTTCAAAACATTTTTTTTGTTTGTCAATTTCCAAAGTAACTCATATGGTGCTTCTGTCCCTGATCAAAACTGCATTATAATCAATTTGGCCCACAAAATGCAAATTGTCTTCCCTAATTCATCACTCATGTTCCATTCAATGTGTATTACAGAAACATGTGTCACAGCAGAACTATCTGTAGTTTTATGATAAATAGAATGTTGATCCCAGAATGCTCTAAATGAGCAATGACATTATAAAACAGAAACTTGTTAATAATCCAAGATGGTCGTGTAGTTTCTAGTAATTAAAACATAATCTCCCAGTTGCTGCTATGAAAATTTAAAAATAAATCATTAAGTTTTTCCCTGTTTTTTAGAGATGAGGTATAAAATGCTTTTCTGGATGAAGCAGTTATCAGTGACATATCAAAACCTTCAGGAATCACAATTCCAGCAGGTGGCACTGTGTTCAACAGGTAACCCGGTAGAACTTTCCTGGGAGCCACAGATGACAAATGCTAAATAACATTACCATGTCAAAGAGAGTTAAAATGGGGATTATCCATTTGGGAGGCATTTCCAGTTAGGTGGATTAAACTATTTTTATGATTACTGTAAAACATTTTCACTGAAGATTGAGTTAACATACAAAACAAAATACTCACTTTGGAGTCAGTGTCTCAATGTCACGGATTTCTCTGGTGACAGTCATTGTGAAACCATCAATCACGTAGAAATGTTCTTTCCCAAACAAGAGGAGCCCTTCACTGGTGTCCAGCCCTTGTACTCGAGCACATCGATACATATGTTGAATCTAAAACAAACCTGAAACTTAGTCATCTGATGACATTATTGTTTGTCTCTTGATAAATGCACACTGGCAACGTTGGAACATTATTGGTATACAAAAGCTTTTAAAGGTGGTATTTATCTAATCATTATGCACAATTTCCATCTTTCCACACATCATTCCCTACTTCCAGAAAGATTCCAGAGTTGTTCTTCTCGTGGATTTCCAACACTGATAGTAATCTACAATTAACAGTATAACGCTTTACACAAATAAAATGGGAACGTTAATTTCACCAACAAAAATGTGGTTGAACAGGGTCAGGAAATCTTGGTTCTCAGGTAATGACACAATAATGTATGAATCATTGAAGCAACGAGCTGTTCCAGGGCTTTCAACTACCAATGGTAAATGTTTTTTGTTCTCTCTGGTTGAACTACCCATCTGATTAATATGCATAAACTAATTACATACAGACCATATTCAAAAGCAAACACTCGTTGTAAGCTTCAGGTGTCACAAGGGAGAATATTTCCAGAGATGGAAATGGAAATTCACATGTTCCATATAATCATATTGAAAAATGGACAACTAGTGCTAGTGTGGCATACTTTCGCTGAGAACTCACTACAGAACCTATCCTGTTTTCAACAGAAACAAAGTGAAATGTGCTAAAAAATTTAAATATTTTGATCAAAGGGAAATACCTTTTTAATTTATATTAGTTTGGACAGTATACAAGATCTTTTTGAGTGTTGTTTATATTGACCTATATTTCAAGGTTCATTCAGTTGTTCTATTCTTACCTTTAGTTCTAACATTTGATGATCAATTCCCTTTTGTTCCCTTTACTCAGTGCTCCCTAAACAGTCATATTTCTCTGATGGAAACTATCTGAAAGATTTATGTCGTTTCCTTTGCATTGCATTGAATTGTTGCATTCCATGTGTTTAAAGCAGCAACACGTTTCCTTGGTTATAAAGGAATCATTAAATAAAGCTTCATTCTAAAGCTGTATACAGATTGTGTCACTGCTAATAATTCATCCATTATTCAATTCACATTGATACAAATGGTGTTATTTTACAGACACTCATGGCAACATGGAGGGTAATTTACACTTCGACCTTGCAAGAAATTATTTGCATCTTGGATTCTGACCTTCAATCAGTTAATGTCATTTTTCCGCAATTAGATCTTTAGAAATTCCCAGGTTTTTCCTTTGTGTTTTATGACAAACTACATAAAATAAAATACTCCTACCTAAAATTTCTAATTTTGACACAAAGTTTAATTTAACATAATTTAAATTAGCAGTTAAAAGACAAAAAATAATTATTTCAATCTTCAACAGTAGAATTTGCTAGGAGCAAAGTGCTACAATTGCTTAACCCATTATTACTGTGGGTTAATCCTAGAATTGTCCATCATATTCTGTTACTTATCTTTGCAATCAATTCATCTGCATGGGCCTATGGAGATGATAATTTGGAAAATGTTGCTAACTTCACAACCACCCTATTCATTTGTGCAGGTACTACAGGACAATCAAATGTGAGCTGATAGTGAGGGAAAAGGTAACAACCTCAGAGAATATAATGTTAAAAGTAAAGTGGGGTGAAAATATTGTTACGGGGTTGAGAAGACAGTTAAGTGGTGAATCATGCAGAATTATCAGGGGGAGTAAATCCAGATCACAAGGCATAGATTTTTAACTACATTTTAAAATATCGGGCCACATCTTGACAACTGGGTCCTCCTACTTAGAAATATCATTTTACCACTGACCCAATACCAATATGAGAATATCCTCACTGACCCGAAGCATCCAGGATTAGTGAGAGCCAGACCAGAAATTTCCCCTTGACAACCTGCAAAGCCCACCAGCACATTTGCCAACCACAAAAGCTATCAAGGATTTCTAACTGATCTGATTTCCCTATCTACTCTTTATCAACAACTCTACTTTACTTACTGATGTCAGAGGATGATTCCTTGATGTAATCATGGGAATCTTAACAAAACATCAGTTTCAAATGACCAGATTCCACCTTTGACCACCTTTCAATGCAAGTCCCAGACTTATTGTTCAGTGGAGAACCTGAACTATCTATAACTATGATTAGCGGAGAACCTGAACTATCAGGACTGCTCTAAAAAATATTTTCCACTTGAAAACCACTTGCATGTTACAATATTTGCATGGATCATAATACATTATCCTTCAAAGACACACCATTTAAAAAACACATTTAAACCTCAACTAATTTGCATTAAAAAAAATCAAGGTCTTTTATAGCACTTGGAATGGAAATGAATTCAAACAAGTCGCTGTAATTGGCTGAATAGGGTTACCAACGACAGCCTGTCTGTGGAAAATGGCCAAATCACTGACAGCTTCAGAATCTGTGCATGTCCAGAAATCCCAAAGTCACTTTCAGATGTAGAGTAATAATGATAAATTACAGGAGATTCAAAATTATTACCACTGCAAAATTTAGGGTACTGCAAAATCAATGATGGGTCTCACCCCAGTCACTCCTCCTCCCCTCTCCCATCAGGCAAGAGAAACAAAAGTGTGAAAACGCATATCTCCAGGTTCAGTGATAGTTTCTTCCAAGCTGTTATCAGGCCACTGAACCAACCCGGTCACCAACTAGAGAGTGGTCCTGATCTACCATCTACCTAATTGGAGACCCTCGGACAATGTTTAATCAGATTTTACCTTGCACTAATCATTATTCCCTTTATCCCGTATCTGTACAGTGGACGGCTGATCATAATCATGAATCGTTCTTTTGCTGACTAGCGCTAACAAAAAATCCTTTCACTGTACCTCAGTACATGTGACAATAAACTAAACTACTAATTTTAAAAAAGTTGAAGTGATTTCTTCATATTATATCGTCAAAGGAAAATTATCTTGTAAATTTCCATCACCAACATTAAACCTGTCATTTGAAATATATTTGCTCCATTACCAGTGGATCTATTTTGCTAGGGACTCAAAGGCGATCTGTGATTTATTTGGCAGTGGTACTCTCACTCTGATCCAAATCATCTTCCTTAACATTAAACAGGAGTTATATCAATCTGGAGCACACAGGATTAAAATCTTACTCTTCAGTTACCGAACCTTCAATTTACTGAAAAAGAGACACAAAGTTTGGAGCAATTCAGGTGGTCAAGCAGCAACCCTGGAGAACATGAATAGGCAACATTTCTGGTCGGTACCTTCTTCAGACATGAAACATCACCTATCCATGTTCTCTAGGGATGCTGTCTGCCCTGCTGAGTTACTCTAGCACTTTCGGTATTTCAATTTACTAATTTATTTTCTATTTTACCCTCAACTCTGGAATATTGAGCAGCCTTTTAGACAATGTTTTTGTCATTTAAAAAAAGAAAAATATATCTCTTCTAGGTTAACCTGTTTCTTTAAAATTCAGTTAGTTTAAGGTCTTTCCCCTGTCAAAAAAAAAAATTAATTTGTTTATATACCTTTTCTCCTTCTTCTAATAATCGCAGCAGTGTTTGGTTATCAGTCTTCTCCTCCTCTTCCACTGAACTTCCTTCTGAAGCTTGGTCAAGGAAAGGTTCTGTGCTGTCTTCGTCTCCACCATCAGGGGCAGAACGTGAACGCTTTAAAGGTGGCTTCACAATTCCTACACAATTATAGTTCATGTTAATTTTAAAAATTAATTAAAATACACACATCCTACAAGATTATCTCAAGGAAGAATCATACTAATTTTTAAAATTTTATTAAAACCACCTAAGTGGATATAATTAGTACACTGTGGTAATAATGCTTGATTATTTCTGACAAACTTAATCACCTTGCTGCAAGGGGGTCACTAATATCTCTAATTCATTTTTCCTTAAAACATTTCTGGGTCACCTTTTTGCTGCAGGTTATGATAGTAATGTTCGCGAAGCTGTCCAGATTGTTATGCTCTTTTATCTCACGCTGAGGGGACCAACTGACTGTTTTAAAGAAGCGACTGAAATAGTAAACAGGGAATTGTATTTGATGTTATTTTACTCGCCTTCAAATCCAACAAAAGGATTTTTAACAAAAGCTGAAACTCACACAATTTAAGGGAAATTATCGACCCAGCTTGGGAAAAGGCTGAGCTGCATTAGACATAAAAGAACAGATACTTGCATTGGCAGAATATAGTTAATGGCATTCGAGCCTGCAACCATTCATCCCATTAATCATATACTTAGAGGGAGTAATGGAAGGCCACATTTCCAGCGTTGTTGATGGTACAAAGATAACCAGCCTTGCATTCAGTGTCGATGAAAGTATTAATACAAGATTACTGGCTCAAATGAATAGAAACCCCCCCCCCCCCAATAATAATGGCTTTCAGTGAAAGTGAAGGTAGTTAGCCATTTTAGTCCTACAAAATATAGAAATTGTTGAAATCCAGAAGCAACAGAGGTTTAAAAGGATTGGGGTCCTGAAATAGTGATTATTAACATCATGAGAAGAAAATAATCTGCCGGAATAATGGAATGCTGATGGACACAAGTACAACGAATCAAGTGCTATTGACCACATTTATAGTACTATAGACTGTTCTGTGCAATACGCCAAAAAGAAGAATTTGGATGGGAAGCCACACAAAAAAAAACAAATTTGACATATATGCTCCAATTATATACATAAATGACTGTAGGAAAGAACAGCAGATGCTGGTTTAAATCGAAGGTAGACACAAAATGCTGGAGTAACTCCAAGGAATGGATGACGTTTCGGGTTAAGTCGGAAGAAGGGTCTCGACCCAAAATGTCACCCATTCCTTGTCTCCAAAGATGCTGCCTGTCCCGCTGAGTTACTCCAGCATTTTGTGTCACCTTACATAAATTACTGTTATATTCCTTGGAATTTAGATAGTTGAAGAGATATTTAATAAACCATCATCACATTATCCAACAGGATTGGTTGGTTAAAGAGAAATTATTTCTACTATATGTGGCATTCTGAACTTGGGAACATAGTCTAAAATTTAGAGTTGGATCTATTAGGAGTGAACTTAGAAAACACATCTGCAGCAAAAGATGGTGGAAATTGGATCTCTTCTGCAAATAGCCAATGTTGTTAGTGGAACCATTAATTTCAAATCTGGTATGGGCATATATTTGATAACTAAAGTAATGTGGTGCGGGGGAAAAACAAAATACAGGAGACTAGGTCATAAATCAACTTCATCTCGTTCAAACGCAAAACAAGTTCAGTAGCTAAATAGGCGACTTCTAATTCAGATGTTTTCTTAAAAACTTAAATATTTCTATACACCTAGTCATAACAGTTTTGGGTAAAAAACATGTACAGTAAACCCTCATTATAACAGACCATGGGGAGAAATGGTGTCCATTATTGCCACTTGTCCGCAATAACCAAGTATGGGATTACCGAGTAATAGAGTATCATTGTATAAGAAGTGGAAACAAAGAACTGCAGATATTAGTTAATACACAAATGGACACGAAGTGCTGGTATAACTCAACAGTTGAGGCAGCATCTCTGGAGAATATAGATAGTTGACCATTCGGGCCAACACCCTTCCGCAGACTCGCGGTCTGGACCTGGGCCTGAAATGCAGGTGAGTTGATGGCCCCGTCCTGCTGGCAGTCGGGAGAAAAGCTTGGATCGGTGGATCAATGGTTGCGGCCCTCTGGCAGCCGGAGTGCAGGTGAGGGTCAGCAGTGGCAGCACCAGGCGCAGCCTGTAAGCGGCTGAGGAAGCTGTGTGGGCTGGTAGTGGCGGCAAATGTCGGTAGTCATGCCTGGAAGCAGTCGAGGTGGCAGTGCGAACCGGGGTGGCGTCGGCAGTCCAGCCTGGAAGTGGCTGGGGAGCTCGGTGCTGGCCGGGGGTGGCATCGGCAGCCCGGCCTGACATGAGGTGTACTGTAGTTTCATATAAAACTAGTCGAGTATCAGTTTTATTTCAGTGTTACAGCTATTGGTAACAAATGATATAAATAAAAATACATTCTAGATCTCTGCAATAAAATATGATATACCCTGTATAATGTATGGTTCCAAATATTTTTTGGAAGCTAGCAACTGTTATTATGAAAATAAAATCAAAATTAGAATGATACGATAGTGCATTCAGAAAATATTCAGACCCCTTCACTTTTTTCACACGTTACAGCCATATTCTAAAAGGGATTCAATTCTTTTTTTTTATCATCAATCTACACACAATACCCCATAATAGAAAAGCAAAAACAGGTGTTTAGAAATGTTTGCAAAGTCATTAAAATGAAATAACTGAAATATCACATTTACATAAGTATTCAGACCCTTTGCTCAGTACTTTGTCCATGGTGCTGAAGAAGAGGAAGGTGACTGACAGGTTCCACTTCTTACTATCCGGAACTGCCATTCCCTCCATCATTGAGCAACCTGTCAAGAGCTTGGGGAAGGTTTTTGACGCAACTCTGAAAGACTCTGCCGCCATTCAAAAGTCCATCAAAGACCTTGAAGCCTGGCTCACCAAAGTCAACAAGTTAGGTCTGCCTGGCAGATTCAAGGCCTGGATCTATCAGCATTCCATCCAGCCCCGAGTCCTGTGGCCTCTGCTGGTTTACACTGTTCCATTGACCACAGTTGAGTCCCTTGAAAGGAAGATCAGCGGCTTTCTCCGCAGGTGGCTTGGCCTTCCGCGCAGCCTCAACAGTGTTGCACTGTACGGGACCAGTAACATCTTGCAGCTTCCATTCAGTGGCCTCACGGAAGAGTTTATGGTGACGTGAACAAGAGAAGCTCTGCAGTACAGGAACTCCAGGGACCAGAAGGTGTCATCGGCTGGCATCGAGGTGAGAACAGGGAGGAAATGGAGGGCAGAGAAAGCAGTGGAGGTGGCAGAGTCACGCCTAAGGCAAAAGGCATTGGTGGGAGGCATGGCAACTGGCAGAGCGGGTTTTGGATACTTCCCTAAGACACCGGTTGGCAAATCCCAGGTCAAGGAGAGACACCATCTAATCCAGGATGGTGGGGCTCAGGCAGCAGGGAGGGTGGACAAGATGGGAGAGCATACCGCAGCGCAGGATTACCTGGTCAAACATCATGCAGGCAGACTTTCAGCGCGTCTGGGTCCTTGTCCAAGCTGTCTACGATGCCCTATCAAGCCCAGCAAACCTCGACGTCTGGGGCAAGAGCGAGACACCTTCCTGCCCACTTTGCTCTGGAAGAGGATCATTAGAACATCTCCTCTGCAGCTGCCCAGAGTCTCTTGGGGAAGGTCGCTATCAGTGGCGCCATGACCAGGTTCTCAAGGTATTTGCTGAGAGCATAGCCACTGCCATCGGTAACAGCAAACACCCAAAGAAATCAATCACTTTTGTCAAAGCTGGAGAGAAGCCCCGACCACAACCAAAAACAAGGACGGGCCTCCTCTACACAGCTACTGACTGGCAGCTGCACGTCGATCTGGGCAAACAGCTGAAATTTCCACAGCACATCACAGCAACGTCATTCCGGCCAGACATGATCATCACCTCCGAAGTGACAAAACAGCTGATCATTCTGGAACTGACAGTGCCCTGGGAAGAGCGTATTGAAGAGGCTAATGAGAGGAAGCGCGCAAAGCACCAGGAACTGGTGGCGATGTGCCAGGACAGTTGCTGGAAGACATACTATGAGCCCATAGGGGTGGGCTGTGCAGGCTTTGCAGGACGCTCACTCTGCAAAGTCATCAACCAGTTGGGCATTACGGGGCTGGCAAAGAAGAGGGCCATTCAATCCGCAAGCGAAGCCGCAGAGAAAGCCACTAGGTGGCTTTGGATTAAGAGGGCTGATCTGTGGGCGTTTGCTGCTGGGACGCAAGTCGGGGCTTGATCAACCCCGGCTGGGTGGCCTGTACAAGGGTGTCTGATGTTGTGAGACCCGAAACACCCGATGACCCCAGGTCACATCACTGAGGATGGGTCCCAGCGCTTCTAGTAGATGTATCTTTCACACATTGAGGCACCTTAGGCAGCGATTACAGCCTCAAGTCTTCTTGGGTATGACGCTACAAGCTTGGCACACCTGTATTTGCGTAATTTCTCCCATTCTTCTCTGCAGATCCTCTCCAGCTCTGTCAGGTTGGATGGGGAGCATCGATGCACAGCTATTTTCAGGTTCCTCCAGAGATGTTCGATCAGGTTCAAGTCTGGGCTCTGGCTGGGCCACTCAAAGACATTCACAGACTTGCTACGAAATGTGATATTTCAGTTACTTCTTTTTAATTACTTTGCAAAAATGTCTAAACACCTGTTTTTGCTTTTTTATTATGGGGTATTGATTGTAGATTGATGATAAAATAAAGCAAATATAATCAATTTTAGAATAAGGCTGTAACATAACAAAATGTGGAGAAAGTGAAGGGGTCTGAATACTATCTGAATGCACTGTACGTCATAAGATTTCACATTCCCTTTTACACAGGAGGGGGTCATTCAAACCACGAGTTCTTAGAGCAATTCTGTTAACCCCATTCCCCAAATAATTTCCTTTCAACCCATCATCCGTCTGTAAGTGGGGTAACAGGATTGATGGGATTGCTTTGAGAGTTGGCATTGACTGAATAACATTAACCTACTACCCACGTACACTGGTATAATTTATAAAACTAATTAACCTACTACCCAACATAGGATGTAGGCAGAAACCTTCATGTTCAAGGGAAACCCATGTGGTTACAGTCTAACAGAAGGCACCAACAATCTGGAGCGAAATAACTGAGGAGAACTGTAGGAGAGCAATGCAAACCATCGTGTCTTCATGCTACCCTTAGGGGTCTGTCCTGCTTAGGCGATTTTTCAGCGGACTACCGGCGCCTGTCATGTTTCCGGCAGTCACCTGAAAAATTGGGAACTGGAACGGCGACTGTCAGAGTGGAACACACACACACAAACACATCACAAAGGCATGGGCCAGGGCAAGCGGGGGGGGGGGGGGGGGGGGGGGAGCGCTGTCTGAAATTCACACGGTGCAAAGCCAAGGTGATACAGACACACACCGCGATGAACAGGAAGGTGTGCACTGTATTTAAGACGGCATGCACAGTGCACGGTAAATCCTTTAAAAGAGGAGGGGGTGAAGGGAAGAAGAAGAAGTGGAGCCAACTTTTAAGAAGCCAGACAACTTTTTAATAAGCCAGAGATACACAGCTGTGAAGTTCGGCGGACATTTAACATTACCGGGCCGTTATCCTTGGTTCTGGAAACTCGTGCTTACATTTCTTTCCCCCAACGAGCCAATGAAAATGACCGGTCAGCAAAGGCAATAAACGAAAACTACCTACGACTACCTACAATTACACGGCGACCCCACTACAACTGCACCTACAATTACAGTATTATCGATTATCTATATGGCGATCAATTTTTGGCCGCAGAAAATATGTCAACATGTTGAAAAATTTGCGGCGACCATACTGAGGCTGCGACTAGCTCCCGGAATGCGGGAACTCCTCGCGACCATGAAGCGAGCGCAGAGTCTCCTGCACTCACCTAAAAAGTCGCCTAAGTGGGACAGGCCCATTACAAAGAAAATTATGAAATTACAATATCTAAAATATGTTAATTTACATTTACTGGAACTAAAGTCAAGATGCATGTCAGTTGCTAGCCAATAAAGCAGCTTTAGATAATATAAAATTATTTAACCTTTGACTCTTGCAATAGTGTCCTCTCCATGCTCTAGTTCATGCTGGGTGGTTTCACCCTCTGAACTCTCTTCAATTGTATCTGGACACATGGTTGGATTTCCAGCAGACAGGCGTATGTAGTACTCTTTACTGTCATAGCTTATAGCTCTACGGTAGCGAGTAGGTTTCTGAAAAAGCAAAACACAGAGTATGTTTCTGAGTAACACCTGATTGTCTACCTTGTCCTGAGCTTACTTATGATATATCACGAGATAGCATATGACAAACATAAACGTTTTCAGTAGCCAGGCATGTTTATAATGTGCGCAATAGAAAATCATCTGCAAAATCACATAACCATTACCACTAGGTGTTGAAGTCTTCTTTGATAAACATGCTTTAGAAAAATATGCTTTACTTTGTGAAACTACAATCAACAATGAAGTTTAAAAGGTATGATTTTGAAATTGGTAAATATGTAGCTTTTAAAAAATAATCTAAAATGTTATCTGTTTTTTCAGGGACTGGATGAAGGAAAAGAGGAAAAGAGATTACCGAAGTCAAATTACAGTTCCACACTTAGCTTGAAACAATGTAGCTTAAATCATAAACCCACAAAAACAGCAGTGATGTTACTTCCAGTGAGACTTAGCCCAATAAAGCCTATTAGTGTGCAGTTTAGAACAGTCTACAAAGATCTATTTTGGTGACAGGTGTAAAAGAAACAAATCCTGGTGTGAAGTGTGAATCATCATCCTGTAGCTCAAAAAATGTACCACAAGAAGCCAATCATATAGATGTGCTTTAGTGCCCATCATGCAGGTCCATTCAATGTCAATTTTCAATGGCAAAGCAACCACTGTTATTCTTCTTTACCTTTTCAGAAACTATTCTGCCATCATCAAACCAAGGCATCTCGGATACTTTAATAGCAGTGACATACTAAAATAAGGTGTTGAGAATACAGGAAATACTAATCAGATTTTCAGCATCACAAAACAGCATTGAAGTAATTAACATTAGGTAGATTATGCATAATGTCGACAAAGCAAGTAGGTGGCAGCAAAGCTTTAAATATCGTTGAAATTAATTAGATGACTTCAAATGTAGCAATTAACATCTACAGAGTACTAGCTGAAAATCTAACATGTTTAGAGCACGTAATATTTTAAATGATAGCCCAGTTACCTTTGCTATATAAACCTCTGCTTTATACTCTTCCGCCACCTTTGCTGCCAAATTCCTTCCAGCTCTTTCACAGACCAAAACTGACTCATTTCCTCTTTTTTTTGTTTTCTGCTTCCATCTCACAGCATAGGTCAACAAGCAACATACAAATCCACAGAGTACGTGCCATCTTGACTACACCTTTTGTTTTCTCAAATGACTTCATTGTCTTTTCAGTTTTATGTATTTGTATATGCACCAATGACAATATTGTCCACACTATGCTTCAGATGTCTTGCTTTTTTCTTTACCATGTTTTCCCTCCATTTTAGTTAATAGGATTGTCAACCTATTCTCCTCTCAGCCCGAACAAGGATGGACTTCCTCTTGTCCTCATCTTTCAAACCATCAGCCTCCCCATTCAAAAGATCATCTTCCATAATTTCTGCAACCTTCAACAGCATACCATCACTAAATACATCTTCCCTTCCTCTCATAACACTGAAGAAACTGTTCCTGCCATGCTCTTCCACCTCTGCCAACAACCACTCCCCTTTACATATAGTGCACGTGTGGGTTTCTTTATGCTGGAGAAACAAAAAGTCGATTGGGTGACTGCTTTACATGCCCTACACTCAGTGCAAGTTCAACCCATAATCTTCTGATGCGAGCTATCAACTGAGCTACAATTGACACCTTTAAGCACATTACTCTTACATAACTTCATGTACAAAATAACTTTATTTTAACTTGTTAATAATTGTTCTTAAAGTCTTCGAAAAATAAACAAAATGAATTTTGTATAAAACTGCATGGACCCAATTTTAATACCAAGATCAGAAAAATCAAATTGATTACTATATGTCTTGTTTTTCCATTTTCCCTTTCCTGGAATAAGCTATTAATTAAGAGTGTTAGATATATTATTCCACTGCAAAGTACAATGAGGAAAAAACAAAGATTCTTCTGGATACAAGAACACAGATTTCCATTTTATTGCGCCAACACAGAATAAGAAAATACGAAGACCACATAAATTATCTGCACAATTATCAGTCCTGACCTCAGCCAGAGTTTTAAAAAGCGCACATTCGTACAAATTGTAATTTAAATATCGTAATTAGTTGATAATGTTGCCAATAAAGTATATAATTCCACAAAACTAAAATCAGTTGCAGAGCAAAGTAACTTGAATAATTTATTTAAAGTAAAATATTTGTATAATGCGATAATATTTAGGAAATCAGAATATTTTATCAGACACTTTATTTTAATTACTTTGATGCGATACGACAAACGGTTTAAACATTTTCTTGATCACATAAATTTCTTCATTATTCATGTCTTGAAAATACTAAACCAAAGTAATGCACTGCATGAAACTAGATTTTCAGCATCATGTTATCTCACACGACTTTACACACAGTTTCTGCAATACTTACCAGGTGACTGGTCGATTCCTGTTCGTTTTCTGGTAAATAGGGATAATGTATATAAAACATGTCATTTCGCACCATCTTCTTTCTCATTCGGCAGGGTCCTTCTGGCATTTCCAACATCCATTTATCAAGATGTGATCCAATTGGAGGCCCCCATAAGCCCCTCTCTCGCAATAGTTCATACTCTATCTGAGCCCATTCTTCAGTCACGTACTTCAAGACATTTTGCTGTCGCTGCAAAGTCACAATTTAATTGTTAATTATTGTTGGTAGGGGGAATGCAAATGTGTCTATAAAGTCCCACACCTGTCTATATAAGGTCCCACAGTTGACAGTGCATGTCAGATGGATATCAGTATGCTAAAATATAAAATGTTAGCCCAATACCAAATAAATATAAAAAATGCATCTACTGCCTGTCTTTGATAATCTAGATTTAACAGCATAATTTAAACAAATCTGAACACTTTCATCTGATCCAAAGGTTGTCATGCTTAAATAACTTTGTATCAACAATTAATGTTAACTGTTTTAACCATAGCAAGTCCTAAACCACAGATATATATCAGCTGAATTTTGTAATCACAAATAAAACCAATTGCAGGAAATTCATTTTCTGTCATTTATGATGAATACAGTTGTTCATTGTTTATAAGTCTCTGCCCTGTGCATTAAAATTAACAGATCAGGTTGTGATGTAACAAGTTGGCATGGTTTCTACTGTACACCTGCAGAAGATTGATGAGGAGTATTCAATGACACACCAAAACCTCTCAATATTCTAAGTAGAGGCGTTAATGAACTTTCTCTGTGGTCTGTGTGTTGGGACAAATCTTCAGAGGTATGCACGTCAAGGAATCATTGACTGTCTCCGCAGCTCCAAAGACAGGTTAGTGGATCCCTGACTTTCCCCTCCTGAAGTTAACAAGTAGCTCCTTGGTTTTGTTGACGTTGAAAGTACGATTATTGTTCTGGCACTGTTCAATGAGATCATCAATCTTCCTCCCTGACTCATTGCGACCCGTTTCTCGTCCAACAGTGATGACATTGGCAAATTTATAGATGACATTGGAACTGTGTCTGGGTAGAGAATGAGTAGATCACACAGCCCTGAGATGCTCCTGCATTGACGATTATCGAGAAGAAACTTGCCAAATTGTACTGCTTGTGGTCTGCTGATCAGGAAGTCGAAGATCTAATTCGGGATGAGCAGAGACCCAGTTTTCAGAGTATGATGATAAGGCTTGAGGGGTTAATAGTGTTGAATACTGAACTGCAGTCAATGACCAAAGGACTGGTGTATTGTTACTGTAAAAGTGGTCCAGTGTAGAGTGAAAAGCCAGCGGGATTGCATACTCTGTTGATCTGTTAGTGGTAGGCATTTGTAGTGGCCCACAAGGATTAATTATTAGTTCATCTAGATTTTGTTTAACTCTTTGAACATTTGTAAATGTGCTTAACAAAGTTGAATGATCTTTCGGAGTTGACTGAATCAAGATGATCAAAAGTTATTCCTGACATCTAGACACATTAAAAAACTATTAAACCATAAAAACAATTAAAATTGTTTTAAACTTTAGGCCTTAGCTATCATGTAGAGCCATATTATGAGGGATCAATTATCAAGAAGGGAGCGAAGCAGAAGTGTGGAAACTAAAGCCCAGTTAGCCTGACTTCAGTGGTTGGTAAGATTTTAAAGTTCAGGGAAAAGGATGAGGTTTCTGAGAATTTGGAAGCACATGAAAATCAGGCCGAAGTCAGCATGGTTTTGTGAAAGGGAGATCTTGCCTGACAAACCTGTTGGAATCCTTTGAGGAAGTAAATAGCAGGATCGACAAAGGAGAGTCTGTGGGTGTGGTCTACCTGGATTTTCAGAAAGCCTGTGGTTTTGAGGCCCATATCTGAGGAAGGATGTGCTGGCATTGGAGAGGGTCCAGCGGTGGTTTACAAGAATGATCCCAGGAGTGATTAGGTTAACATATGATTATCATTTGACAGCACTGGGCCTGTACTCATTGGGGTTTAGAAGGATGAGGGAATTGAAACTTACCGAAAAATGAAAGGCCGGGATAAAGTGAATATTGAGAGAATGTATTGTATAATGCTTGAAGATATTGTATAATGCTGTAGCAAAGTAGATTTTGATATTTACCTATTCTGCATTATACCATACAATGATCAAGATACCATAGTGCACCAACCTTTGAATTCCAACTTGGATAATATATGACATATCTAAGACTTGAATATCAATATACAGGAGAGAATCAGATAATAGAAGCACAGAGAAAAAAAGCAGTAAAGGAAATAATTTAGCCTTTTACCTCCTGATATTCTTTATATTGCATATCCACCAAATCTCGCACAACAGCAATATGAGTAAACATCCACTGAGATATTTCCTAAATGAAAGAGAAATATTCATGTTTATGAGGGAAAAAAAAACACATTTTGAAAAGACCACAGAAGCAGTTCTGCAAAACTATTATTTACAACTGGGTAAAACATTGTAGCCCAGAGTCTCTGGCCTGTGAATTTATTTTACAAGGAAGATGTTGCCTTGCAGAAAAGTCAAATTATCTGACATTGAATGACTAAACTCATCCATTATCAGTATAATAATGCTATATTGTTTAGCGTATAAAATTTATGCAGGCGAATGAGTAAATTTATGCAGGCGAATGGTTTAATATATTTATTAAAAAATGAATGAGTAAATAGATAAATTAGCAAGGTTTGTGGTTCACTGATAATGTAATTTTGGTATCCATATAATTCAGAATAAAACCACCTGTATCAGGATAAACCAGTTTTTAAATTAAATTGAAAGATTCAACACGGAAACAGGCCCACCAAGTCCATATTGACCATCCATCACCCGTTTGCACTAGTTCTATGTTATTCAAGTTCAAGTGAGTTTATTGTCATGTGTCCCTGATAGGACAATGAAATTCTTGCTTTATATCAGCACACAGAACATAGAAGGCATTTACTACAAAACAGATCAGTGTGTCCATATACCATATATAAATATATACACACATGAATAATTAAACTAATAAAGTGCAAACAACAGATAATGGGTTATTAGTTATCAGGGTTTTGTCCAAGCCAGGTTTAATAGCCCGATGGCTGTGGGGAAGTAGCTATTCCTGAACCTGGTCGTTGCAGTCTTCAGGCTCCTGTACCTTCTACCTGAAGGTAGCAACCGCTCCTTACACATGAGAGGGGATTTTACAGATGCCAATTAACCCATAAACCTGCACATCTTTAGGATTTCGAAGGAAATCGGAGCACCCGGAGGAAACCCGAGGTCACAGGGAGAACCGAGTCTCTGACACTGTGAAGTAACAGCTCTATATCTACCAGCTGCACCACAGTGCTGTTTCTATTATCAACAGAATAAGCACGTTGATGCCAACATAATGTAGACACCACATACAAAACCATGCTGACGATCCCAAATCAGCCCTTGTCCGTCTAAATGCCTGTATATACCATCCCTCTGAATACTCTCTAGTAATTTTCCAACTACAGATGTTAAGCTTGCTGGCTTATAATTCCCAGCATTTTCCCTGCATGAATAAAACACAACATTTGCCACCCTCCACCTCTGCTGAATTTAATGACGACTCGCAAATTTCAACCAGGGTTCCCGCAATTTCCTCCTGGTTTCCCACAATTGGCATTGTCCCACAACACTTCTCCGGTTATGAAAAAAACACTAATAAAAAAAACATTTCAACAAATTACACTATTTTAATTAGAGACGAAAGACAAATGATCAAATTAAAGAGAATTTCCAACCTGAGATGTGAGGTTATTTTTACTGATTCCACTTTCTTTCTTGTTCCGTCTGGATCCTGTCAACTTTGACAGGCCAAATCCACTGCTTACTCGTGACAGTTTTGACTGTGTCACAGGACCTATAGTTGCATCTCCTCGACTAATATATTTTTTCTCATGGGCTATCAAAGGAAAAAAAAAAAATTTAGATCTCCAAATGGCATTCCAGGATTTTTTAAACAATTTTGGCAAGCATGCAATTGTGCACTAGAGTTTTTGGTCGCCATGGATGTCACTTGTTGGTAATGAAAATATAGTTCTGAATAGAAATAAGATTCATTTTTGAAACTACAAAGTTATTTCAGTATCATCCCAATTATCACAGCAAATTAAAAACATTTAGTTATTATTTAAAATTACTATTATTTTATACTATTATTATTTAAAATTTATAGCTCATTACATGTTATTCAATTTACGCATTGTCTGGCACCATTCAGATAAAGATGATCAGTAAAAACACATCCCCCTATGTTTGCACTTAGTGTTCAAGTAGTGGCTGTGCATTGTTCTCTACTTCTAAGTTTTGTTTCCACTTATTTCAGTTTCAGAAGTGGAATGTACACCCTCTCCGCTATCATACCTTCAGCACATTCCATTGAGTAAGAATTTCTATCCTGAGTAAGAATTTCTATCTCTTTCCACTGGCTGCAAATACTCCAGAATAAAATTATTTTAGAAGGTCCAAATTGGCAAAGCCCATAGTACAAAACTATATGTAATATGATAACTTCATTCAGAGAGTTCAGTTGTCTAGTGAAGGAACTAGAAACATTAGATCAATGAGATGTTACACAATCTAGGAGATTGAACTGCAGTGGCGGACCCAAAGAATCTAAGCATTCGATAAAATCCATGGAATGTGATTGAAATCTCGTCACTTGCCAGAATTAATGTTTTTTCTAATAGCAATCAAGCTACTCAACATTATCAAGGACAATGTTTCTGCTTGACTGGCACAGCAACCGTAACACTTAACATTCACCTCCTCCATTGGGACAGTGTGACTGCAGAGTCCAGCATTAACAACATGCACTGCGGTTGCCCAACAAGGTTACTTCAACTGCATCTTAAAAACATCAACTTGTCAGCTAGAAACATAGGCAGCATCACCATGTAAATATCAGCACTGCAAGTTCTTTCAAAGTCATAAATCATCCTGGCCTGGGTCCAGAAAATCAAAGCAAATATTGCAGAAGCTGAAAATCTGAAATAAACACAGAAAATGCTGGGGGGGGGGGGGGGAAGGAGGAGATTATCAGTGAGAAGAGAAATGGTCAACATTTCAGGTCGAAGATCTTCGTCAGAATGAAGAAAGAGAGAAAGCAAATTAGTATAAGTGGCAGAGCAGGCAGAGGAGGGCAATGGATGGAACTAAGGAATTGTCTGCAATGGACTGAAATGATGTGGTCATTGAATGGACAGTTCATGTTCTGAAGTCAGGGTATGGTCAGGACAACTGGGATGTGCTGCGCAGGCAAGAATATACAATTGAAAAAAAAGGAATTAAAAAAATCGGTGCTGGGGGAAGAATGTTAAACACAAATAGCCCGTCCTGATAAAATAGAAAGAGCAAGTTATCTGGTTAGAGAATTAAATACACACAAGATCCTATGTGCCCAGATGGAAAATGAGCTGTTGTTCCTTGTGCTTACATTGGGCCTCACTGTAACAATGCAGGGGACTACAGACAGCGAAGTCAGAGTGGGGACGGGATGGTGATTTCAAATGCAGACGGGATACTGCTGAGGATTGAGTGCAGGCTTTCTGCAGTGATCAACTAATCTGCACTTTTTCCATTGTATAGAACACCACAGAGCGAACATCGAATGCAGTACAGTAGATTGGAAGACGTGCAAGTGAATCACTGTTTTACCAAAAGACTTGGGTCCCTGGAAGAGGTGAAAAGACCGTTGTTGCATCTCTTGCAGTTGCATGAGAAAGTGCCATAGAGCAGGGAGCAGCTAGTGGGGTCAGAAAAAAGAACATGTGAGCCACAAAGGGAGTAATCCGTTTCAAAATGCTCAAAGGGGGAAATTGCTCCAAATGCTGAAATGCAGCAAAGGAAGAAGGTAACAATAGAGAAGGTGGGACCGCTCAATAATAAAGGAGGAAAGATGTAGTTGAAGTGCTAAGAGTACTTTCAATCTGTATTCACCAAGGACAAGGACATGGAGGATACTAATGTCAGTGTTGGGTACACTAATATGCTAGGGCATTTTCAGATCAATGAGGTGGTGGTGTTGGGTCTCTTGAAAACCATTAAGGTGGATAAATCTCCAGGGCGTAATGTGATCGATCCCAGGTTATTGAGGAGGTCAAGGGTGGAGATTGCAGGGGCTTTGTCATAGATCTTTGTATCTCGCTTCAGTGAAAGGCAAATTATTGGAGAACATATTTGGGGGTGGGGTTTACTGTTATTTGGAAGAGAATGGTCAGGACAACTAATTAAGGACAGTCAGCTTGGTTTTGTCCATGGCAGGTCATGTCTTACCAACCTGATTGAGTTTTTTGAGGGGATGATGAAGGTGATTAATGGCACTGGATGCTGTCTACAAGGATTTTGGTAAGGCATTTGATAAAATCCCCCATGGTAATATAATCCAGAATATTAAGATACATGACATCTAGAGATATTGTTAGTTGGGAACCAGACCTAGTTTACCTATAAGAAGGCAGAGGGTAGTAGTGGAAGGATGTTATTTTGGAATGGGGTCTGTGACCAGCAGTGATCAGCAGGGTCCCCCGCTGGGACCTCTGTCTTTGTTATTTATATTGGCGACTTGGATATAAATGTAGATTTGTTGGTTTGTAACTTTGCAGATTACACCAAAATTAGTGAAGTAGCGGATAGTGAGGAGGGTTTGCCAAAGGATAGAATGGGATATAGATCAGATAGGTATGGGGGGGAGAAAGGGCTGATGGAGTTTAATCTAAGCAAGCATGAGGTGGTGCACATTGGGGGTTTGAATGTAAGGTGAAAGTATAAGTTAATGGCAAGTCCCTTAACAGTTTTGAAGCACACAGGGATCTTGCATGGTATGCTTGGCTTCATTGGGCAGGGCATTGAATTTATAGGACTTTTATGATGCTGTATTTGGAGCATTGTGTGTAGTTTTGACCGTCCCTTCCAGAAAATAAATTAAAGCAGTAGAGCAGGTGCAGAAGAGGTTTACCAGAATGCTGCCCGGATTAAAGGGACTTAGCTAAAAGAAGAGCAGTGTGCTGGAAAAACCACAGTGGGGAGGGAATGGGCAGGCAATGTTTCAGGTTGGGACCCTTAATCATAATGAAATAGTGGCCTCAGATGCTGCCTGAACCACCGGGTTCCTCCAGCACTCTGTATTTTGCTCAAGATTCCAGCATGTGCTGTCTTTTGTCTCCAGCTATAAGGAGAAGTTGGACTATCTTGGATTGTTTTTGATGGAGCATCGAATGCTGATAGAAGTATATATAATAATGCCAGGCATAGATAGCATGGACAGTCAGAACCTTTTTCTCAGGGTGGAAATTACAAAAATTAAAGGGCATGGCTTAAGCCCAGAGGAGAAAAATTTAAAGTGAATGTGCAGGACAATTTTGTTTATATTGAGTGGTGCGTGCCTGGAAAGTGCTGCCAGGCGTGGCGTTGGACTCGAGGTAAGTTTATGGTGTTGAAAGAGGTTTTAAGATAGGCACATGGATATACAGGGAATGGAGGGATATGCATCAAATGCAAGCAGAGTAAATTTGTTTAACTTGGCATCATAGCAGTGTGGTCTGAATGGCCTGTTCTTTTGCTGTACTGTTCTTATGAGAGGACTACGCGTTTGATGGTGGAATCTCGTCGCAAAAGATGATCTGTCGAATGTGCAGGAACTGGGTGGTGGGGAGCTGAACACCAGGGGAACTTCACCCTAGCTCTATCCAAGAGAACAGACCTGTAGAAATAGATGAGTCCAACCTGGGAAGATATTACCATTCCTTCATCATCCTCAACAATATTGTGAACCAAGGTTCAAAGCAGCAGTTTGCTGCGATCAGGTCAATAAAATACTTGCCTGCCAAGCAATACCCATCTCTCGCATAAAGGGTATGCAATATAGTTACAGGTTTTATTTGAACAAGAACAGTAGTCATATTTAACAAATCACCTGCAAATGTCACATGTAGGTTTCGTAATCTGCTTAGTAGAATAGTTACTTTTGGCATACAGAAATGTATTACATTAGGAATTAAATCAATAATAAAAGAAAACAGACAAGAAGTCTTCCTCCATGATTCCTGGACCATGAAGATTAATTGAGGTTAGGGTCAGGACATGAGTGCCATCAACCAAAAATAGAGAATTAGAGGTGTATAAGAAGGAACTGCAGATGCTGGAAAATCAAAGGTAGACAAAAGTGCTGGAGAAACTCAGCGGGTGCAGCAGCATCTATGGAGCGAAGGAAATAGGCAATGTTTCGGGCCAAAACCCTTCTTCAGACTGATGGAGGGTGGGGTGGGGTGGGGGGAGCAGAAAGGAAAAAGGAGGAGGAGCCCGAGGGCCGAGGGAGAGCTAGGATTGGGAGGAGACCGCAAGGGCTAACGGAATTGGGAGAATTCAATGTTTAAGCCACTAGGGTGCAGACTGCCCAAGCAGAATATGAGGTCATGTTCCCCCAATTTCCGGTGGTCCTCACTCTGGCCATGGAGGCGGCCCAGGACAGAGAGGTCGGATAAGGAATGGGAAGTTGAAGTGCTGAGCCACCGGGAGGTCAGTTTGGTTAATGCGGACCGAGCGGAGGTGTTAGGCGAAACGATCGGCAAGCCTACGCTTGGTCTCACCGATGTAGATCAGATGAAAGTAGCGGATGCAATAGATGAGGTTGGAGGAGGTGCAGGTGAACCTCAGTCGCACCTGGAACAACTGCTTGGGTCCTTGAATGGAGTCGAGGAGGGAGGTAAAGCGACAAGTGTAGCATCTCTTGGTTGCAAGGGAAAGTGCCCTGGGAGGGGGTGGTGCGGGAGGGAAGGGAAGAATTGATGAGGGAGTTACGGAGGGAGCAGTCTTTGCGGAAAGCAGACAGGGGGGGGAGATGGGAAGATGTAGCGAGTGGTGAGGTCACGTTGGAGGCGGCAAAACTGACGGAGGACTATTTGTTGTGGTGTTGTTGTCCTCCTGATGGCAATCCAGTTTACCCTTACTGCAAACTGCCCTTAAGTTGATGTTATGTACCATGATTAATGCGTAATTTAATCATGATAATCTGGAATCCCACATGATAAAAAAACTACCACCTAGGTAGTTGCATCTCCTGTGGGATAACTTTTCAACCAAATGTATTACTTTCAAGATATGAAGGAAGAAAATTCTATATCACATTTTATGATATAAGGAGAATTACTTTTAAAGCTGATTAAAATCTAAACCAGTCTACTGCAATTTCAAATGCAGGCACATGAATTTGGCATAAAAGCGTGATGGGGAATGGTTTACATTCCATGAACAGCAATAGTAAGCCGGAGTGGTGACCTAAAATTTCTTCATGACATTGTGAGAATGCAATAGTAAAAAGCAGAATTTTAAAAACATGACTCAATCGATCAAAAATCTCAAAATTTCAAAAGAATCAACATATCTTTGAGCATTTTTGTTAATTCTCCTCAACTAATAAAGAGATACTTCCAGTCAGTTCTTACTGATATCCACACAGAATGAAAAATATGCTTAAAGGAGGATAGTCAACATAACAAATAAAGATCTGGATGTGTTTAACATAACCGCAGTGAAGTGTTCTATTGCTAGATTTCACCAGAGATCAACAGTGACTCCTGAAAGCACCAACCTCGATTCTTCCTCAATAAAGTAAAATGCATGATGCAAGGTTTTAAAAGTGCACAAGTTACATTTGATGCATTAGCAGTGTTAAAACCCAACAGTAAAGGGTCGTCCCACTGTGGTAACCTAATTCGCGAGTTTAGAACAGTTTGCCCTTGATTCATACTCGCAGCATGGTCGACACGAGGTCCTGTGAGGTCTTTGTAACTCTCCTTCATGCTCGTGAGTAGTCCCCACGTACTCGAGGCCTCAGCTAGGTCGCGGCGTTTTTTTCAAAATACTGAAAAATGCCCGCAAGTTAAAAAAAATCGCCATGGAAAAAAATCAATATTTTTTACTCGTACGTTTAGTCGAGGTAGGTCATACTAGGTCGTAATGCTATCGTAGGTAATCAAAGGCAATCAAAGCTAAACGAAGGTAGTTGAAGGTAAAGCTTGTTGAGAAAAAGGTAAGTAAACCAACCGGTAATGTTAAATGCCCGCTAAACTTTATTAAAAGTTGTCTGGCTTCTTAAAAGTGTCTCCACTCCTTCTACCCCTCTCTCTGCGCTCTCGAAAGAACTTATCGTTACTGTGCCAGCCGTCTTTTACCTTCCTGTTCATCCCGGGTGTGAATTTCAGACAGCGCTCCCCCGCTTTCCCTGGCCCCCGCCTTCTGTCTGTCTCGTCTGTCTCGTCTGTCTCGTCTGTCTCGTCTGTCTCGTCTGTCTCGTCTGTCTCGTCTGTCTCGTCTGTCTCGTCTGTCTCGTCTGTCTCGTCTGTCTCGTCTGTCTCGTCTGTCTCGTCTGTCTCGTCTGTCTCGTCTGTCTCGTCTGTCTGGCTCGTGGTTTCATCGCTGACGGTCGATCCAGCTCGAGGTTTTTCAGGCGAGTGCTCTCGAGCTTGAAGGTCAAAGACAGTCGCTGAAAAGTCGCGCTAGTCAGACAGGCCCTCAAGGTGTTCTTATTGAAGCGATACATTTAATCTTGGCAGAGAATGTACATAATGCAGATCATTTTATCACATTTCCAAGATGGTATTGGACAACCCTTAATATAATTATGTCATGAATATAATTCCCAACAAATTTTGCTGTGACATAATAAAATTGCATACATAAAATAAGTAATCAGTTGTCCATTTGTGATTATTTAACGTCAACTTTAATTTACATCTCTCACCCATATGATTCTGCCAGCACTTTAAAGCTGCATCTTCAATGAGTGGACGAGCAGTGGACA
Source organism: Raja brachyura (assembly GCA_963514005.1). The sequence continues at coordinate 117,756,556 of OY740781.1, read as the reverse complement.
AGTCCACCAGTCCACGCTCATTTGTAGGTAGCGTTACTTTGAAAATCTCCTCCAAAGCTTGTTTTTTGCTGACAATCAGTTCAGTCCAAACTCTATTCACAGCTTTGAGAAGTAGCTGTCGTCCTAAAATTATATATAATTAGATATAATACATTAGAAATAGTTTTAAATGCAATTAAAAATTTGAAGTTTACAGAAATAGTGCCTTTAATACAAAATCAGTTAAAATACAAGTTTGCTTCGAGTCATAGTGTGGAAACAGGCGCTTCGGCCCAATTTACCCGCACTGACCAATATGTCCCATCTACATTAGTCACTCCTGCCTGTATTTGGCCCATATCACTCTAAACCAGTCTTATTCATGTCTGTCTAATTGCTTCGTAAGTGTTGTGATAGTCCCTGCCTCAACTACCTCATCCGGCAGCTCGTCCCACACACCCACCACTCTTTGTGTGAAAAAGTTACCCCTCTGATTCCTATCTAATCTTTCCCCTTTCACCTTAAGTCTATGCCCTCTGGTTCTCAATCCCCCCCCCTCAGGGCAAGAGACTCTGTGGTCGACCCGATCTATTCTTCTCATAATTTTACACGTCTAGAAGATCACACCTCACGCTCCTGCCCTCCAGGGAATTCTGGAGAGAGTTCGATTAAGCTCTTAGGGCTAAAGGAATCAAGGAATATGGGGAAAAAGCAGGAACGGTGTACAGATGTTAGATGATCAGCCATGATCATATTAGATGATCATACTGGCTCAAAGGGCCAAATGGCCTACTCCTACTTCTATTGTTCTATGTTTCAACTAGATTGTTCCAACAAAAAGCCAGTCTGAAGGTCAATGTGCCAAAAGCCTTTTTGACCACCTCATCTACCTGTGACGCCAACCTCAAGGAACTCTGCTCTACAACACTCCCTAGAGCCCTACCGTTCACTGTGTAGGTCTTGCCCGTGTTAGACGGTCCAAAATCCAACACCGCATATTTCTGTGTTAAATTTCATCTACCACTCCCTAACCCACCTGGCCAACCGATCAAGACACTGCTGCAATTTTTGACACTGCAAACTTGCTAATCTTTCTAAGTATGTTTCTCATCCATATCATTAATATAGATTTCTTTCAGACAAGTCTGTCCCTTACTCGGTTTTCTCAGTGCTCCTAGTTGCTCAACAGATTCATCGTCAGGCATTGTTGAGAACTTACTTGATTTTAGTTCGTAAAAATTAGACATAAAACCAGCATACAAATGATTTTAATCCATATGGTATCAGATTGCTGGAATAAACTGTTGTAGGCTATTTGTTCATCGTGTAATTCAGTTCCAGTGAAGAGTAATACTGTTCTGCGAGCATTTCGTATAATCTTAACCTGCATTTCACAGCTTTTCCATATTTCTTTGGAATGTTTTTCCATCCAACAGCCCTCATTAACCTACCAACCAATTGACTTCATCAACAACATATCACTAAGGCACACTAAGGCAACCCTGGTTTCACCTCATCAGAATAAATCACTTTGCCCTCTTCATCATTTCACCACTCTCTCATAAAACAAATTTGTTGCCTTTTTTCCTCCAATTTCGAATGTAAAGAGAAACAACGTATTGCTTGAAACTATACTCAAAACAACTAGTACTGCTCAAAGGGCCGAATGACCTACTCCTGCACCTATTGTCTATATACTCGGTTTCCCTTTCTATAGATAATGCCCGAATTGCTGAGTGTTTCTAGTATTTTATGGGTTTATTTCTGATTTTTGATCTTTTTAAAATGTTGGTTTTAGTTTTGTCTTTTTTTCCTATCAATCATTGCCCCATTGTCAGTAATACAATCTTCTCAGATCTGTAGCTCTACAATTGACATTTTAATTGCATATAGTCAAATACCTCTGTGGTCTCTCCTGCCAGAGAACACAGTATTCTTTCAACAGTAGCTTCTAACAAATCTCCCCACTAATTTTGACCCATCCGCAAATGTGACTTGTCTAGGTCTCAAGCACAGAAATTTATCTCTTAATAGCTCCAAATTACTCTCCCTGAAGTGTCCAGATCAAGCAATTAATTGTTTCACCCCCAAATTTTGGCTTAGTTCTATTCTTGTTAGAATATGTTCCCACAAAATACTTCTGGGTGCTTCGCTATGTTAAAGGAATTCCAATAAAGCAAGACCCACATTTCTTAAATTTACTTCCGCACCAACAAAACAAAATGATTCTACACTCAGACCCAATATTTAACATAATAGTGAAGAAGGCCATATCAAACCTCAAATAATTTTGTATCTAAGCCAATTCAAGTATGTGTCACATTACCTTTAAAATTAACTTTAGTTTAATTTAGAGATACAGCGCGGAAACAGGCCCTTCGGCCCACCGGGTCCGCGCCAACAAGCGATCCCTGCACTTTCACACTATCCTACACACACTAGGGACAATTTACAATTTTACCGAAGCCAATTAACCTACAAACCTGTACATCTTTGGAGAAAACCCGCAGGTCATGAAGAGAACGGACAAACTCCGTACAGAAGTCAGGATCGAACCCGGGTCTCTGCCACTGTAAGGCGGCAACTTTACTGCTGCTCCAACATGCCACCCCTTATAGCCCCTAATTAAATTCCTACATGTTAAAATATTCTCCATGCTCCAATTACTTACTAACTGAAGCAAATTCTATATCTCTCTTCAGAGGCCAATCTCTCAACTTCTTCCTCCTACTCATTTCAGACCACCACCAGATTCCAAACCTCCTCCTATTCCCAATTCCATTTAAAATCTCCATTGCAGAATCTTTCTAATTTCAAATACTGTTTGAATGCAGATTCCTGATTCTCTGATTTCTATTGCCAGTTTTAGCACACATCTCAGGTCGCTCTCATGCTAATTCGGAGAAGTCATTGTTGAAGTAGAGGATTTTGAAATGAGCTGATGTTATTGAATAAATGCACTGGAAACAGGTTCTCACAAAAATAAATCAAGAATATTTCCGTTTGAATCTAATGGTTTATTTCACTGTTCCCCATTTTGAAATCAATGTGATTTTTTAAAGAAGAAATAACCTCTAAGTTATAAAGGAACTAAAAGTCACAAATAAAAAGATAGAGTATATTAATCACATACATAATGGCATGCCAGAATTATTTAACACATTGCTTTTAATTATTCTAGTTATTTTCCAACAACTAATTCTTTCAAAATTTACTTGACTATGGTAAACATAGAGCAGCAAGTGAGAAAAGGTCTGGGAAAGTTACTACCTACATTTTTAAATTATATTTGAATTCCTAATTTACCTTCACTAATATCTTGGCTATGACTTCCATCTGGTTCTAGATCAGAAGGTATCATGATGTGCCATGTTGTCATTCTGGCTTCTGCTTCTAGGCCAAATCCTTCGAGGCTACTGCAAGATTTAAAAAACCCAAAAAACACAATAACACTGCAAATGCAGAAACAGTTCCTGTGAAATACATATCAACATATTCAATAATCAATATATATCAAAGAAGCATAGCAAAAAAAATGAACATTTCAATCATAAAAATAAACAAACCTGCAAGATCCACATAATATTTTCACCATTCCATTCAACTAGTCAAAATTTAACCATGCCAATTGTAACATTAAAAATGTAACACCACCCCCAAAGCAGCCCTCATCACCAAGCAATATAAGCACATTTATCAAAATCAAAATCTGATATTTCATGTAAAGTTATAATATTTGAAGAGAGAAAGTGAAAGAATAGGTGAGCAGAACACTGGCTGTTTTGCTTGAAGGTGAAAGGGATACAATTAGTCACGGAAACATCAAAATAACTGTCCCCTAGAGATAACAAAAGCAAAAGATGACTTCAGCAGAAAAAAAGTGAAAGCAGGATAGATGCAGGTGATATTATAGAGAATGAGTATTCCACATTGGTGGAAGAATAACATTTAATGTACTCCCTTGGTAGCCTTTGAGCAAGTGAGGACAAAACCACTGCAGTCTTCATGAAGAATATCTGGTACACACTTGCAAAATTCTAACCCCACAACAAAGGAAGGATGACATAATAACTCAAAAGTTGCATGACTTGGAGGGGGACTTAGAAATGGCGACATCCCTACAAACCTGATGCCATTGCACTTTAAAATGGTTCATTTGACAAGTTTGGAAAGATCTGCAGAAGCTCATTTGATTTGCTGTACTTCATCAATGCGATCATCCATATGCACAATATCAAAATGTCCATCAGTGCTTCATAGGATATCATAACACTTGTGAAATGGTGTTGTGGAAAAAAAGCTAAGCCCAGAGTATATGCACAATTTCCTGGATTGTAAATGTAAAAATCGGCATTTCACACACTGTCAAGATGACAAATGAGATTGAGTTCTTGGTTCTTGGTTACTTGGTCCTCCAGAATATTCCAACTGGAATTTAAACTGGAGGTGGTGAAGGGAGGGGTTTAGCCAGAGAGGGTTATTGGAAAGAAAGTGCCACTTTAAATTTAGTTCCCGGTTTTTCAGGCGATTGCCGCAAACTTGACGGTCGCCGGCAGTCCGCTGAAAAATCGCCTGTGGGACAGGCGTTTATATCTCATGGTGAAGAACTTATAAATGTTTGAAAGGAGCTCAAGTATAAGAAGTCACAATAAACCACTGACTAGATTGCCCTTTTCCAAGTATATAATCTGTCTATTCTTCTTACCAAAGTGCACGACTTAATCAACTGTGTTGAAATTTTCACCTATTCTACAAGTATATTTGTGTATAAATTGTGGTAATTGTACTCAGTCTTGACAATCGGCGCAAATTGGTGTCATCTGCAAATTTGCTAATTCCAGAGTGTAAATCATGATGCAAACAGTGACCAGCAGTATTTCCAATGATAACACTTGGGGGATCACTAATACCCATCTTCTGTGGATAGACATTCTGCTTTCTGTTCTGAAGCCACCTAGCATTGCAGTTTGCTATTGACATCACATTCTGACTTTGTTCATTAGTCCATTATGAGGTAATATGAGGTAGTCCAGTTCAGTTTATTGTCACGTGTACCGAGGTACAGGGAAAAGCTTTTTGTGGCGTCAAAAGATTTGATAAACTGCATAGACATTGGTTACTCACTCTCTAACTTCCACAAGTTGATATGGCAGGATTTTCTCTTTTAAAATATTTGCTGACTAATCACTATTGTTTGTTTGGAGATGTTCTTCCATTTTTTTCTTTTGGCAAGGATTCCATTATATTTCCTACAACCTACATTACAGGGGTCAGAGGTTCTGGGGAGAAGGCAGGAGGAGGGAGGGAGAGATAGATCAGCCATGATTGTATGGTGGAGTAGACTTGATGGGCCGAAAGGCCAAATTCTACTCCGATCACTTTTGACCATGTGACCTTATTTAGGACTCCATATTTTATTCCATGCACCATTTCACAAGTGTTATGTCATCCTAAGAAGCACAGATGGCCATCCTGACATTGTTGAACTTAAATCCACCAAATAAAAAAAATAAAATTCATAGGTTCAAATGCTCATGTCATTAAAAAAAAATATCACCATTTAAAAAAAAGGCATGAATAATTTTTGGAAGGCAGGAGGTGGCCGAACAAAAGATTATGTATTTTCTTTTCCAAAGTTCCATTGGATTTTCTAGTTTAAAATACAGTTTACCAATGTACCAATTGTGCAGTTTACAATGCATGGAATTCTGCTGTAATTCCATGCATCTTACTGTGGATTCTCCAAAAACTGTAAAGTTATTTCATCAGAAATACATTTTAAACTCAATTACTCTCATTTGTGACAATTGACAACTTTAAATAATTATATACATTTATGTACTAACATCTATCTATATAATTACTAAAACTCTCATCTTGTTTGTTTGTATGCGTGCATATGTGTGATATTCCAAAGCCCCGCCAAAACGGTACACAATAGCGCTACCATTTTTGGCCCACCTTACTCACCATTGTCCTGTGGTGTAAATGAAACAAGTTTCGTTCAGATTGATGGTATATTTTACAAGTTATTAACATTTTACACTTTACAAAAATCACATTTCAAACAACTTTTCTACTTGCCCTGCCCGTCAGCTGCGTTACAATGACATCACAATGGGATCCCGAATCGCATTTACGTAGAAAATCGCGATTTTCAAAAAGCTCAGTTTTAATCAAATTCTTCCGTTTTCATTCACAATGACGTCACAATGGAATCCCAAATCTCATTTACATTTTAAAAAAATCACGATTTTCATAACAACTCAGTTTTAATCAAATTATTCTGTTTTCATCAACAGTTAACATTGTGTTTAGGTTATTTTAAAGAAACATCACGATTTACATTGTGGGACGGTGAGATGGGGGGGGGGGGAGGTTTCATTTAAAAAAACATTGCTATTTTCATTGTGGGTGTGGGGTGGAATAGGGGGAGGTGAGGAGTGGGTGAGCAGGGGGATAGAGGGAGAGGAGGGGGGTAGGGAGGAGAAAATGGGGGAGGTGAGGAGGGAGAGTGGGGGAGCAGGGGGGATAGAGGGAGAAGTTGGGGAGAGTGGAAGAGGTAGGGAGTGGGAGAGGACGGCCGTGGGGGAGGTGAGGAGGGACGGTGGGGGAAGTGAGGAGGGAGAATGAGATAAGGCGAGGTGAGGAGTGGGGGAGCAGGGAGATAGAGGGAGAGGAGGGGGCAGGGAGGGGAGAGGGGGTATGGAGCGAAGGAGTGACTGAGGGTAGGGGAGGGAAGGAGGGGTGAGGGAGTAGGGGAGGGGAGGAGGAGAGGGGAAAGAGGGAGGGTGAAGAGGAGGGGGTGGGAGTGCTGGGGGATGAGGGGGAAAGGAAGAGGATGGGATAGGAAGAGGAAAGGCAAGGCGCAGTTGGGGGAGGGTGGCTGTGACTCGCGTCACAACGGAGATCTCTGGCGTCACAACGGGAACTGTGCTGTTGGGGGCTTTGGGTCAGTGGTGGAATATTGCCTTGGGGGACGGGCCCAACGGGTCCGCACCTGGTCTAGTAAATTCTAATAGTGATCTGGTAATTAAGTAATCACATAGAAATCAGAAAATAAACTGCAGGGCGCAGAGGTGGTGGCTATTTAAATGGGCTGCCGCAGGTGGTTGGAGAGGCACGTACTATTATGCTTACAATGCACTTAGACAGGTACTTAGATAGGAAAGACAGAGGGATCCAGGAAAATATAATTAGTTTACATAGGCATCATGGTCAACAGGGATAAAGTGGGAAGAAATTGCTCAATTCTGTGCCAACTGATTCTATTATCAATTTTAATAGTTTTTAAATTACTTTGAATGATGGAATCAAAACTGCATGTCATCAGTCAAATTCTGCCTTGGATGATCTGGGCCCAGGGCTCAATGCTACACTACCAGAGTCCTATTTCTGCTCAGCTCAAGAGTGTGCAAGACAGGCAGGATCAATCTTTCCAATCGAGCCGAGTTTAGAGCAGATCAGCTCCATGAAACTTTCGGCCAACATGTTTGTTACAAAACACTGGTAAAAGATTCAGTTTAGAGATACAGCGTGGAAACAGGCCCTTTGGCCCACTGAGTCCGCACCGACCAGCAATCCCTGCATACACATACATACCCCCATCCGTCCATCCATAAATCCATACATAAATAAATAACTAAAACTCTGATCTTGATATCTTCCAGTTTGCGCTGTTTTTCTATTTGCGCAAAAATGGTATGAGATAACGCTACGATTTTTCACCAGCTCACTCACCATTCTCCTGTGCAGCGAGTGCACAAAGCTTCATTCGGATCGGTGGTCTATTGTAAAAGTTAGTGAGGTTTAAAAGTCTTAAAAAACGCGCATGCGCAGTTCAATCTCCTCTCCTGCCAGTCAGCGCCGCGCGGATTAGTCTCTTCTCCTGTCACTCCGCGGGATATTCCTGCTCCATCGCGTCTTTACTGGAGCTGAGGGACGCTCTGGATGGCTGGCAGAGGTCTCCAAACGGGCACAATTTCGGAGGGACCAGAAGTAGCCCAGCCCGGCGCAGAGTTGGAGATGTCGCCAAACAGAAAGCGTAGCGGAGGAGAATGACCAACGACCGCTGCGAGTCCCCATCGCAATGCCTGCTCCAAGCCCATTCCGTTCTGGTCCCCCTCGCTTGCTCCTGCCCCCTCCCTCGTGACACCCCCCTCTCCCCCATCTTTTCTCCGAGCTCTCTCCCCCACCTCCTTCCCGCCCACACAGCCCCTCACCCCCACACCCTCCCCTCTGACACTACCCCCCCCCCCACACCCCTCCCCTCCCTCACACACCTCCCCACACCGTCCTCACACCCCTCTCCCCGTCCTCTCCCCGCTCCGCCCTCACACCCCTCTGCCCCGCCCACACACCCTTCTCCGCCCACACGCACCCCTCCCCTGCCCATGCACCCCTCCCCCTGCCCACACACCCCTCCCCCTGCCCACACACCCCTCCCCCTGCCCACACACCCCTCCCCCTGCCCACACACCCCTCCCCCTGTCCACACACCACATTCCCTCCCGCCCCCCCCCATGAAGAGGAGGGGGATGAGGGGTAATGAGTCGTGCCTGTGCAGTTAGGGGCTATGGGTGCCTGGTGAAATATTGCATTGGGGGAACAGGTTGCATTGGGGGACCAAGCATTACGTGTGACTGAGACCCTACGGGTTCCACTTAGTCTAGTTACTACTATCCTACACACATTAGGTACAATTTTAGATTTATACCAAGCCAATTAACCAACAAATCTGAACGTCTTTGGAGTGTGGAAGGAAACTAAAGATCTCGGCGAAAACCCATGCGGTCACCGGGAGAACATACAAACTCCATACTGACAGCACCCTTAGTCGGGATCGAACCCGGGTCTCTGGCACTGAAAGTGCTTTAAGGCAGCAACTCTACCAATGTGTCACCGATTAATTTCACATCACTGATCAAAGCTTAAAGAATTTTTGCGAAATACTTGAACTAATGTCGGAGCAATATTAAATCTTTGAGTTGCCATATTGCGAGTAAGCCATCAAAATTCATTTCTAAAGACATACCTTCCAGTGTAGAGGCTAAGTAAGCTGTGAGCCAAGCAGCCAATGAATTCTTGATCATGATTGCCAGGTCCGAGGATAAGAGTACGGTTTACTGTCAGGATTCTTAAAGAGTCTAAAAGGGAAACTTGCTGTGGAACAGTCTTATGCGGTCTTGATAGTTGACATAATATGGCTCGATTAAGGCAGTGATAAATAGGATCCAGAGACAGTCCTTGGGACCTTCGTTTTGACTAGATGGAAACAAAGACCAACATCAGTAAATAAAAAAATATTTAAATTCCAAAACTTTCATTTCTTCATAAGCCGTTTTGCTCTAAATTACATTAGCCAATTTTTACAGGTCTTTATGTTTGGTATTTTCTTCAGAAACATTCTAAGAAATCTCCACATTCTTAAACTGTGACCCCTGGTTCTGGACTCCCCTAACATCAGGAACATTTTTCCTGCATCTAGCCTGTCCAATCCTTTAAGAATTTTACATGTTTCTATAAGATCTCCTCTCATCCTTCTAAATTCCAGTGAATACAAGCCCAGTCGACCCTTTCTTTCATCACATGTCAGTCCCGCCATCCTGGGAATTAACCAGGTTAACATACGCTGCACTCCCTCATTAGCAATAATGTCCTTCCTCAAATTAGGAGACCCGAAATGCACACGATACTGCAGGTGTGGTCTCACCAGGGCCCTGTACAACTGCAGTAGGACCTCCTTGCTCCTAAACTCAAATCTTCTCGCAATGAAGGCCAACATGCCATTAGCTTTCTTCATTGCCTGCTGTACCTACATGTTTACTTTCAGTGACTGATGTACAAGCATGCCCAGGTCTCGTTGCACTTCCCCTTTTCCTAATCTTACAATAATAATCTGTCAAATTGGATAAACCCAGATTTATCCACATTATACTGCATCTGCCATGCATCTGCCCACTCGCCCAACCTATCCAAGTCACCCTGCAACCTCATCGCAGCTCACACTGCCACCCAGCTTTGTGTCATCCGTAAACTTGGATATTATTTAGTTCTTAAACCATTCACCTTTACCTGTGTGTCACCTGCATTTCCCTCATTGACCTTTCTATCAAAAAATGCTCAACAAGTTAGACACGATTTATCTTTAATAAATCTATGCTAGTTTTCTCTAAACAATTCTGCCCCAGTCCCAGGTTATTCTTTTTACTGGTCTGCAGTTATTGCATTTATTTTTCATGCCTTTTTTTGCACAATTGTTCAGTTTTTGGGCACTATCTCTGACCCATGGATGTTTGGAAGATGAAGACACCACAGATAGCAGAAGCTGGAATCTTGAACAAAAAAAAAAACTGCTGGAGAAACTCAGTGAGTCAGGCAGCATCTGCAGGTTTTGGGTTGGGACTCTTCTTCAGACTGAAGCGGTTTGTTTTTTGATATTTGGAAGATATGGCCAGCGTCTCTACAATTTCCTCCCTTATACCTCTCTGCTACCTAGGATGGTTCTCATCTGGATGAGATGGTTTACCAGTTAAATTTCAGCTGGGACCTCCTTAACATTATCGATGTTAATCTCGGATCTCAATGCCAATTTCTTTTGTTCCAGCAGTAGCATTCAGAGTTAAGAAGATTAAAGTACTTTGGTGCTTCATCTGTGCTCTCTGCTACCATTAGTAAACTTCCCCTTCGGTCTCTATATGGTTCTATTCCCCACTTACAGCACTTTCCTATTTTAGATGTTTGTAGGATAACCATAAAGTTTGCTGCCAATCTTTTCTCCTGATCTCATTTTGTCCCTTATATTTCCGATTTTGCTTCCCCTCTGAATTTTCTGTAATCAGCCTAGTTCTCACGCACTGGAGGTGTTGAGATTATTCACTTACCAGAGGATAGCCAGCCATTGACCTGCTCTTGTCATAAATCTTTAAGTGGCTAGTCCACTTGAATGCCTGAATAATTGTGACTGGTCTGATGTTGATACTGGAAGATTTGACTGATAACTTTTCTTAAATATCAAGTGTAGATGTTTGTAGGATAACCATCCTAGGCAGCAGCTCTCTGTAGTTGGAGGTGTAATTGGTGGGCAGTTTTGTGCATAAATGTTACTTGTCACATCAGACTACCATCAAATACAATCTAGGTTGTTATTTGGTGAAATTTGCCAAATAATGGAAATAGTTTGAAGTGAAATTAAATCTTATTTTTAGCATTTATAAAGCACCTCCTTTAAAATGCAGTACCACCTCAAGTTCAAGATGTTCTAATTTCCCATTTAAAGAGAAGAAACAAGATTTCATTTTGATTGCTGCCTCAGTCATTTAAACAGTAAGAACATTTCAGTAATAGTTAGAATAATGACAGCAGTGAAATAATTTAAGACGATTAACTTTAAATGTAGAACTGAGAAAGGAAAATAACAAATGATATCAGCTTCTGAGAGAATATTGCAATTTGTTTGCAAAATAATGTTGAATTAAAAATTCATGGAAATGGTGAACAAAATGCCAAATACAAAGGCAAAAAATAAAAATGGAAGATTCAAAGAAGCAGAGTTGACTGTTAACAGTTCTAATGGAAAGTTATTAACCTGAAATGTTAACTCTCTCTCTCTCCACAAGTCTGACCAGCCGAATATTTCCAGTGTTTGCTTTAATTACATATTTCAAGCATTTGGACTTAAAAAAAAAAAAACTTTGGGAACAAATATGACAATATTTCTTTCTCATGTTAAGAGTTCAAGTATAATCCTTTCTTTGGAACTCAAAATGTGAAGTTGCTTGGAAACATCTATTCAAAACTATTAACCTGACCTCAGATTATGGGCACCATGCAATAGACTTCATGCATTTTGTTCTCAGCTAATCTGCTTTATCTATTCTTGCACTGCAAACTGCTGGAAGTATGAGATGATAATATTTTGGTTTAACAGAGCACATGGAAACTAGGTAATGTTAGGACCAACAATCCATTTCCTTAACCAATGAAATGTAATGATTTAATGGTCTAAATGGTTTAAAAACATCTGAAATCTGCTTAGACACTTGCATCAAAGGCACTGTTGCTTGAGATCTTCAATATACTCCTTGCCCACTTGCTATTGTTGCTGAATTACTTGTGGGAAAATGGGTGGTTCTATATTAATACAAAAATATAAGATTTTCTGCATGTACAGACTGATTAATGGCATAGTCTTCATTACAGTATTTTGCAAGCAAATTACGAGCTGTTATCTAATAACAGAAGTCGACAGCATCACTTATGCATTGTCAGCATTTGTTAGTTTTCCTTTTAATTTCCATATTTAAAGTGAATTAGCTTAATCCTTATGAACTGAAAAATAAAATTAATTTGAGGTTAATGGATAATATCCACTTACTTGTCCTATCAACTGAATAATGAAGTCAACAACAAGTTTTGATTCTTTGCTGAAGATGCCTTGCCAAAGCTTATCCACAAGTCTTTGTGTTAAGTAAAATACATTGTTCACTAATATACTGTAACTTCCTCCACTAGCAATAGGCAATGTTGAATCTTCACCTGAAATAGTTATGGAAATACCAATAGTATTGTTAATTTGTAGAATTAACATATAAAAAAACAATTATACAGCTAGTAGTAATAACAGAAGCTTTAACTTTAGCATTATTTCTTGCAGATTTTAACTTAGTTGCATCAATCGTTCATAATAATAAGTCAAATAATTTGTTTATCACAGTTTTTTTGAGCAAATTTTGCTCATAATTACCAGATTTTATGCAATCTCCTAACTTTAAAACTACATTGTGATATGATTACAACTCAAATGCCCAGGAGATTACAAAAAGTGGTAGACACCCACATCACAGGTTCTAACCTTCCCCCCCCCCCATCAAAAAGATCAATTGGAGGCAATGCCTCAAAAAGGCAACCAGCATTATCAAAGACCCATACCACCCTGTTCACACTCTCATTTCACTCCTGCTATCAGGAAGTTGTTACAGGAGTTTGAAAACAGCGACCTCCGGAATCAGGACCAACCTCTTCCCAACAAAGCAACCATGATGCTATTTAACACAATAAACACCAATTAAACTTTGAAATATAAACTGCCTTGATTGCACTAGGGACTTCGGGCCTTTGTTTACATTAATTTTTGATTAAAAATCATATATATTTTTGTTCTTTTGTTATCTATTGAGTTCTGTTTTTACAGACTTGTCGTTGCTGCAAGTAAGAATTTCATTGTTCTGTTTTGGTACATATGACAATTAAGCACTCTTGACCCTATATCATGACATTCTGGAATAAATTCTCCATAATAAGAACATTAACACTGCTGGATATTTTCCTTTGTTCATTTTTAAGCAAATTGGCACCTCTTTATGCTAATTGAAAATGTCAGAACAGTGTTTGATAAGAATTATAATGATGATGGAAAAAAGAATTTCCAGCAACAGTAGAATAATTACTTTGAGAGAGGTTCTAAATTTGTAATTTAAATAATTTTGCAGTACTACGGAGACATTAACGACAAAAGCAGAGTCTGATTGTCAAAACTCACCATATAATGAAAATCAGCTTGCTCCAAATTAAAAATTATGTATAAAGAACTACCATCTGTATTCCTTCCCAGAAAATTGCACAAGAACTGTTTGCTGAAAATGGTCCTTCCTATGCTTTGTGTTAATAGTTCTTCAGCTAGATGCCTAAACATGCTATTTTGCTCAAATATGAGAGAAATCACTCAATACTATAAAAAAAAAACACATCTATATAAATTAACCAATATGCTGCTAACACAAGTTAAATGAGCAACTATTTTGCTTTCAACATCTTTTTTATTACATTCAGCAACAGAATCTTTGAAAGCATTTAACATCAGACCTCCATGTTGGTTTTAATCTTGTTACTAACATCTATTGGTTGTAAACTATTGATTAAAAACAGGAAGTTACATTTTGCCAAGATGTAATTGGCAAACAAAAGCATAATTTATGCCAAAAGCAAATAGCCCAAATCACAGTAATCCATATTTTAGATTTTCACTGTGTATTTTAATTGGAACTCACAAAATACAGAAAATTACTCTTCCACAGATTCTGGCAAAAAGAACTATACGGAACCTACCTAACAAAACATCCGCTGCCAATAAGTGATCCATTACACTGTCCAAGATACAAGTTTGAAATTCTTTTTGCTGAGCTCGTGTTGATCTATCAGGCGATGCCTTGAAAAGAAAAAGATACCAAAAACATGATCTGTTATTATCTTGCCGAAAGACACATTCGTGTGATATAATTTTTATTTTCTAATACATGTTGCAGCCATGGCCAAGAATAAACACATGCGCCTACTGTAGATTCCTAGGTAATAGCACGTTAATTGGAAAGTGAAAATGCAATTCTAAAGTTGTGGTTGGTTAGAAACAAAAATAATCATTTACTTTTTGATCCAATAATGCAGTCAAGCAATTTACGAAAACAAATAAAAGGTGCTGATCGCCAACCTTAAGTCTGTTTCTTTCATCACCAGTGCTACCTAACCTTCTAAGTATTTCCCAATTTTCAGTTTTATTTCACCTGCAGTTCCATCATTTTCTTCCTGTTTATCTTTTGTGTTAGCCAAAGATTCTGTGGGTGTTTCTGAATCATAGACTGCATAGATATGTCTTAATAGTTGGCAGCTGAAGCAAGCAAATAAATATAAACAACTGGTTTACTTTTATAATCTTCATGATTAAAGGGAATTTTCTTTAAAACTGATCTTTGGAAAGATCTTCAAAATAAATTTAGCAATACTAATCCGCTGGAGAAATTAGTTGAAAAAATAACTGGATTCTGAAGCACACCATTCATGAGCAAAATTCACAGCACTAGAAATGTACCAATATGACTGAAATATGAAACACAAATTTACATTAGTTATTAAATTAAGATTAACAAGCTGTATTGAAATTTGATTTACTTGTGCATGTGTTTCTATACCTACTGAATCATTTGGCAACCTTCCTCTCTATCCACAACTAAATAAATGTTTATGCATTCTGCAAACATACCAATTAACATAGAAACATAGAAAATAGGTGCAGGACCAGGCCATTCAGCCCTTTGAGCCAGCACCGCCATTCATTGTGATCATGGCTGATCACCCCCAATCAATAACCTGTGCCTGCCTTCTCCCCATATCCCTTGATTCCACTAGTCCCTAGAGCTCTATCTAACTCATTCATCCAGTAATTTGGCCTCCACTGCCCTCTCTGGCAGGGAATTCCACAAATTCACAACTCTCTGGGTGAAAAAGTGTTTTATCACCTCAGTCTTAAATGGCCTCCACTTTATTCTAAGGCAGTGTCCCCTGGTTCTGGATTCGCCTAACATTGGGAACATTTTTCCTGCATCTAGCTTGTACAGTCCTTTTATAATTTTATATTTTTTTATAACAATCCCCCTCATCCTTCTGAACTCCAGTGAATACAAGCCTAGTCTTTTCAATCTTTCCTCCTAGTACAGTCCTGCCATCCCAGGGATCAATCTCGTGAACCTACACTGCACTGCCCCAATCACAAGGATGTCCTTCCTCAAATTAGGAGACCAAAACTGTACACAATACTCCAGATGTGGTCTTACCAGAGCCCCATACAACTGCAGAAGAACCTCTTTACTCCTATACTGAAATCCTCTTGTTATGAAGGCCAACATTCCATTAGCTTTCTTCACCGCCTGCTGTACCTGCACAGCAACTTTCAGTGACTGTTGTACAAGGATCCCCAGGTCTTGCTGCACCTCCCCCTTACCTAACTTAACCCCCTTGAGATAATAATCTGCCCCCTTGTTTTTGCCGCCAAAGTGAATAATAGACCATAGACAATAGGTGCAGGAGTAGGCCATTTGGCCCTTCAAGCCAGCACTGCCATTCAATGTGATCATCCCCAATCCAAATCCCATTCCTGCCTTCTCCCCATATACCCTGACTCCGCTATTTTTAAAAGCCCTATCTAGCTCTCTCTTGAAAGCATCCAGAGAACCTGCCTCCACCCCCCTCTGAGGCAGAGAATTCCGGAGTCACCACTCTCTGTGAGAATAACCTCATATTTATCTATATTATACTGCATCTGCCACGCATCTGCCCACTCACAAACTGCCCAGGTCACCCTGCAACCTCCTAATATCCTCTTCACAGTTTGCACTGCCACCCAGCTTTGTGTCATCCGCAAACTTGTTAGTGTTGCTCCTAATTCCCTCTTCCAAATCATTAATATATATGGTAAACAGTTGCAGCCCCAACACTGAGCCTTGCCACACCCCACTCGCCACTGCCTGCCATTCTGAAAAGGACCCGTTCACTCTTACTCTTTGCTTCCTGTCTGCCAACCAATTTTAGACAATAGACATTAGACAATAGACCGAGGAGTAGGCCATTCGGCCCTTCAAGCCAGCACCACCATTCAATGTGAACATGGCTGGTCATCCCCAATCAATACCCCGTTCCTGCCTTCTCCCCATATCCCCTGACTCCGCTATCTTTAAGAGCACTATCTAGCTCTCTCTTGAAAGTATCCAGAGAACTGGCCTCCACCGCCCTCTGAGGCAGAGAATTCCACATACTCACAACTCTGTGAGAAAAAGTGTTTCCTCGTCTCCTAATGGATTACCCATTATTCTTAAACTGTGGCCCCTGGTTCTGGACTCCCTCAACATCGGGAACATGTTTCCTGCCTCTAGCGTTTCAATAAGATTCCCTCTCATCCTTCTAAACTCCAGAGTGTACAAGCCCAGCTGCTCCATTCTCTCAGCATATGACAATCCCGCCATCCCGGGAATTAACCTTGTAAACCTACGCTGCAGCAATAGCAAGAATGTCCTTCCTCAAATTAGGGAACCAAAACTGTGGTCTCACTAGGACCCTGTG